>OX104063.1:5846975-5885436 GCA_944474145.2 Dicrocoelium dendriticum | reverse complement strand
GTGTGGCCCCTGGCTAACAAGTCACAAAATGAAATGTAAATGAGACAAGGCACCGTCAAGTCGTGTTTTAAATAATAGTTGGTTATGACCGTGCCTAAACAAGCGCTTCAAATTTCCTACTGTTTGCTGTTGACATCGAGATTTGGCGCAGGATTCAGGCGGATGCCGAGCAGATTTTGCTTCAGAACGACCTGGATATGGTAATTCAGTGGTCAACCCAAAATCCTCTCCAGGTCAAGATCAGAAAATGCTAGCTACTTTTAACACAACACCAGAGAACCAACTCCTACATGCTATGAATGGCGGAAAGGCGGGGTATCCAACACATGGGCCTCCTGCAGCTTGCAATCAGCCGATTCGACCCTTCGACTTTTCCGTAACCCGGCTGACACATATGGCCACATGGGATAAACAATACGGGTCTCGTAGCTATGGCTGAGAAGAAATCCTACCGCCTTAGAAATACCCCAACGCCGGGAACCAAAATATTAAGGGTTTCTATAATTTTCCGTTTGAACTATCTGAAAGTGCTCGGGATCTTCAGCGGACAGTATCGGCGATTGCGCAGTGACCTCATTTTGACCTACCAGATTTTCAACTATCTAAAACACACTTGCAGCCATTCGACACAACTCAGACACAACAGCAATTTGAGAGGCCTACATCTCCAGCTGGTACAGCAATATATTCGTTTAGAATGCTATCGGAATTTCTTTTCCTTACTTGATTGCAGAATGTGATATGCACTACCAGAGTCTGTCATGTGTGCTCTCACGCTGGCAGTGTTCAAATCCTGAGTTAACCGTGCACGGATTTCTTACATGACTCCTTACTCATGGATAAACTCAAGTGTCTGTAAGAGATTTCACTGGTGGTCAAATCCTAGGTTTAATTTTACTTTTCTTCACCGGTATATGTGCACCAGGAAGAGACACGACTTTTTCCAAATCCCATTTGCCGTCATACATTATAGTTTTACCATGGATTTACAGTGTGTACTAAGTGTACTTCAGTGCGTTCACCAGTGTAAATCCATATTTCGACCAATATTTTATATTTTTTATCTTTCACCAGAACCATTCTACGGGTCCTGGAAAGCATTAGCCTTTTTACCCGATTAAAACCATTGCTCCATTGAACGCAAGTAGTGAAACGGTCTACCGTCGAATGTGTAATGTTACGAATAACTTGCGTTCTTTCCCAACAATCCGAAAATGCATCGTATAGTAACCAAAATATCTGTCTGGTGAGACGGTCGTTCTAATAAACATGCATCCCTATTTTCTAACAGATACTAAGGGCGTACGTTCGCCAATACCAAATACAAGCCTGACAGACATGGATGAAGCATGACCTCACTTCACTGGTCCAATCTCAGCGGCCAGCTTTCAGTTAAGTCAAAGGATTGCACAATCTATCTTGCAGGCAATAGTTGGAACCGTTGGGAGCATTCAGTTGACAGTATCGCAGATTATGAGTCGACCTGGTAATGGCATACTTGAATTTACACAAGCAAAAGCATGTGCACCGCTCGTTACTGAAAAGCAACAGTAGCACAGATGTGGGAGATCATTCTATAAAGCTAGCAGACCAGTAAAGCATCCTAGGGTCTCGTAGAAATGTCTTGTCAATTCATGTATGTCACGCGTGGAACTCTCTCCCCGAATCTGTCGTTTCTGCAACTACAGTATCCATATTTGAAATCCGGATAGAGGCCAAACTCATCCACTAACGTTCTGTTTCTTAGCAATATCACCTCGTTCTACAATGAGGAAATACCTTGGATTTATTAGCTGCTGCGTATTGGAGCTATAAAAATGGCGTGCATGGCCAGTTTATTACAAGTTGGTTCTTTTGGCAATAAAAGTACCAACTGCATAATTTCATTAACCGTATCCAATAACCCACCACATCACCAAATGGGACTCGTATAGTCATTGTTCCTTGAATGATGATACTAACTATGATCTGGTAAACAATTAAATTATTTGCAACCGTCGTTATCGGCTGTTTGTACTATCCAGCACAGCCCCAGGATCTTGTTCATAATCTATCTTCACGAAGTATTAATTGACAACATTCCATTCGGATCGCAGAAATACGCAAACAGTCCGACTAGACTGTCATCAATTTCTTATATCCCTGAAAAATGGGCATAAGTTGCAATGACCGTACCGCACCTCAATTTTGGTTAGGTACAGCAAAACCCTTTTTGCATGCGCAATGATCATGTGAAGGTCCTCCCACCTGACCCGCTTAATAACCAATCGTAAATGTAATTTGTCTGGAATGCACGCACGACGGAACACAGTTGTCGAGTCCTCTGAGGCGGATACACCATACAAGCGAATCTCCTCTCCTGGCGACGCTGAGGAAGTCTGGATAATTTGCACGAGGTACTGAGACGAAAATAAGCTGTTAATATAATGAATCAAGTGATTGGTTTTTTTTCTCATCTAGTTGCACCTTGTATTTCCAATCATATGCTTCTGGGCTTGCACTGTAGGACTAAATCAGCGTTTGCGGCAGAACAGCAGATAGTCTATACAAGATGTAAATTGCAAGCTCATGATTCCAATGAAGAAAGAAAAATGAGAGAAAGCGTCTTTTCCTTGCATAAGTTAACTTTTAATCCTGAATTAATGCACCAACAACTTTAGAATTAACCTTTTATGTAATTAATCAGGTACGCATGGAATAAATATAAAAGGAACCAATTAATTATTTACACATGTTTTTATAGTGTACTTGTAAGTAACGAGAAGAACATCTGTCCATAGCATTTTCACTATGGTAAATTACTGAAAATGATAGTTTTGAAAGCAATTACTTTTGTTGTTGCAGCACAAAGACATCAAAACTGAACATTAACTGTGCTCTAATTTGGATTGTTTGGATGGAAAACATTAAATAACTTCTACTTTCTGTAACAAGTGTAGACCAGTAAGCGCCAAGCTTCTATGTCCTGATTTATTCAGGCGCATATTATCGTTTTCCTTCATCCCTTTGGTTCGTTCGGGTTTGACAATTTATGGACTGAAGGACGACTTTTTTTCACTGGTCTGTTTCCCATAAAGACAATCTACATTGTCAAGTTGTTTCGAAACTCCAGTAGGAAGATGTCATGACGCATATCCTTATACATCCCATATACATTGGTATACATCACATTTATCATTCTAAAAAGCAGTCTGTGCCACCATATTTTGATTTTATATCATATTTGTCTACTACGCCCATGACTGAATTGTAATCTTGTAATAACTTAGGTGCCACTACGTAGGGCATTGTTCCAAAATCTCTTTACGTCTCATTGTAATTGATCCACTTCCGTAGTAATTGGACAAGAGATGAACACACTCATTGCCCTCCCACTTGAAGAACACAATTGCTTGATTTGTAGAACGACAAACAAATTCATTTCTGTTCACCTTCTTGTCCTCTTCATGCTTAGGAATATGTTTCTCGTTGGGACGCACGGTCCCACAGGCAAAAATTATGCTCATCTCCAGACTTTCAAATAATTCCACATATGTGCAACATTTATCCATTACCACAACATACTTACTTGCTCCCCAAACAAATCTGTCTGTAGAATTAGGAGTGCCCTGTGATTGGAATTGATACACTTCCAACACATAAATATAACCCCTCATATCGGATCGACAGCATGACTAGTTACAAACAAGAGCATTTTACTAAATACTCATATCACAAACAAGTGGATGCAACCTTAAAAATACCTTAACGTCTGTTAAACACGTTTTCTTCTACAAGAGTAAATTGTTAATATATCTAAATTTTGCGCCCCACTCTATCGTCATTTCCAGAACAGCTATAACTGTTAAGGTTAAGATCGAGGTTTGGCGTTATTTTCTGGGGACAACATATATGTTGGATCAGTATAATCCGAGTACAAAAAGCTGCAAAATTAATATCTTTAACCATAGAGCGTCCACTACTAAAAGCGAGTAAAAATTACTAGGCCTGACAAGCTGCTACAAAACCAAATTGATTAAATGCAAATTGCAACCACACACAGTTCTCTGAAAACAATTGCCGACCACGTTTGACATAAATCACAAGTTAACCACAAACTGTAGAGCAAAGTATCAGAGTTCTGGCCCTTACTTAAGTTATGACAAAAAGCTATTGCACCTGTCCCCGTGAGTACCGGCCGGAATAACGCTTGCCTTTAAGCAATATTGTAAGTTAAACAATGTGTTGTTTTAAGTACCGTCAAGACACAAAGGGTTAAGCTTTGGAGAAAGTTATCTTAAATATCAGGAATGGCAGCCCATCACATGCGTTTAAATTGCTTGTCAGGAAATATCTCACTATGCTACCGAAGCAGTATTCGAAAATGGCTTAGGCGTGGCATAGGGGCAAAGTGGTTAGATATCGCATTTTGTTGCTACTAGTGAAAGCGATCTGCATCCATTTGAACATACCAAATAATTATACGGTCACGTTTTGCCCTGTGGAATATTGGGACAGAATTCCACGAGACCAGAGCCAAATTTGAACAGCCATATTTGGCGAGTGACGAAAGCAAATATTTGGATGACCGCGTATGCATTTGCAGAACTTAATCCCTGGTAATTTACCCAAGCACACACAAATAGTTTCATCAGTAAAAATAATGAATGTATGATACTAATATAACTTTTAATATAACTTTAGTATATGTGTATATATATATATGACTTTAATATAACATTTCCATATCGTTCGACAGTATATAGCACACAGGTACCTGCAGGCATGTCAAGTTCCCACACTGGAGTAAATTTACTCTAATATTGGGTTGGGTGACATCACATTTGGAAAGCGACTGTGTGGCTGTAGCTTAGTGCCCATGCGAGAAAAGACGATCTAACTGTCGTGATATAAACCAGTTATATGATTATATGTCTGTGGGGAATGGCAAATAGTTAAATTACTGGTAACCTCGCGTTTCATAGCATTTCTCAATTTTTACTTGGAAAACGTATATTTGAATTATCTTTACATGTGTGCTATGGGGGGGCTAATGTAGGTAAGGTCTCCTTCTGCGTAATTGTGATTTTCTTCTTGAAGAGGAGCTCCACCTGAAGTGTATGAGAAATGGAAATAGTTACCCATTTTAATATGCTTGTCAGAATGAGTAAGCCTTTCCTACTGTTACGAAGTTTGGAGCACCTGCAACTAATACTAAAGCTTTCCATTTAAAATATTACTTCCGCTGCAACGCTAGCGCATATGAACCCAATAACTCTTATTTTTCATCATCTACAATTGTTCACAACTTTGTAATTCGCGAGATGGTGTGCACTTTTTATGCCGTGCTTGCTTGTTTAAACACTTGGGTCGATTAATTTTTTCCATCCTCGAGGCTTCCAGAAAAACAATTTGTTCCGGCCTTTTGATTACCACATAATTCCTAACGAACAATGAATATCCAGTTGATGCTAAGGAGGAAACGAAATCTAAATATATTGCCTTCAAAACAACCCGTACACACTAGGTTTTCTGATTGAAACCTGTACCTAATAACTGGATAAGCTTCACAGGACCCCATCTCGCATTTCCGAGAAACACTAGTCTTTAGTACACATGGACGAGGGTTTATATATTATTACTACAACCCTGCAACTAGCTATGTGCCATTGGATTTCAAAAAGCAAAACAAATCTTATCGTCCGACTGTGAATGGCACTGAAAATATTAATCACCTACAAACTCACCTATGTTAGTACCATTAACTCAAAATTAGAACATGAATTCCCTGTGTTTGGTTGGCTGTTGCCTAAATGAATTCAGAAATTAAATGCAATCATACAATTTGGTGCAGTGTTTTGCTTGATTTACTGAGTAGATTAAAGTAAGTTGTGGTTGGATGGATAAACGCTTTTGCTATATAAAGCGCAACCTATAGGTACTAGATATTCGCAGCATGCAAAGTTAACCCATAACGAATCAATGAAAATGTCTACAATTTTATCATCCGTTTTGCTTGTGACTTCCTAATCTACCGTGATGTCACATATAGTAGCATGTGTCTGATTATAAAGCAGGTTTTCGTAATCTTGATGGTTTCGCAGTCACATGAACGGATGGATTTCTTAAGCGATGAATGATCTGAGTCCAACTTTGGGGAGAAAATGCAATATTTTGGCTTCCTCTGAAAATTATTTTTAAAATGTGATATAAGGCATCGCGTGACAGATCTAATGAGTTGCATTGAGATGTAGCTTTGAGTAGCTAACGCTGTAGATTATTGTAAAACTGTAGGCCATACTTAAGAAGACTGGTTATACGCACAAGTTAACTAATGCTAATTCGGACCACGATGAAGCGTTTAAATTAATACAGTCAAGCCCGCTTTATTGCCCACCCGGTTAAAAGCCCGCTTTATTTCCTGCTTAGTTCCCGGTATTTCAAAATACAAATTCTTTTCTCATAAAAGTGCTACCTTTTCACCGTCTAATTGCCAACTACCGGGGGTCGTCCCACCGATTAATTGCCCCGCTGCTTGTTCTGTGATCTCCTCGCTTTCTCAAGTTTGCGCCCTTGCGCTGTCTATCTTTTATTATGATTATCCTATAGATAGCCGACCCGATTAAGTCAAGAACAACAATGATGTCGGCGGTGTTATTGATATATCCGAAATAGTTTGCTACGTCATTCAATACACGAGCAAGCTAAATTTACAGACGGCTGTGGGAAAACCCTCGGCCCTATTCCAAAATCGAGAACCTAACGAAGTCGAGTTGACCTTCCCCTCCACATTTGTCTCTACTCTACTGGTTACACACAAGTATGCCAAGTAACAGAAAGGATTTCTCCTTGACAGAAAAGTTAGATGTTATGCACAATTTAAAAAATATCCACCAGGAACCTTGCAGATCAAGATGTCGCGTGATTTACACATTTCTCGTCCTACCCTAGCCAGGTTGATGCCAATGAAAAGGAAATCCGGCAGAATTAGCTGCATGGCACTGCAAGTGCTTAGAAAAGAAAGCGATGTGAAAAGGTTGCAGAATTTGAAATTGCATTGAAAGACTGGAGGATCTCGATTCGAGAGCACAACCAAACAGTTGCAGGCCCGCTTAGGTAGAAAAAGCAGAAGAATTCGGGGAGGGACTTGGAAATCCTATGCTGTCAAAGAACGACGGTTGGGAAGATGGAAGAACAGAGCTCACATTGTGTATAAACGTGCCCATGGCAGACAGAGCGGTCTGTGAAAATTGGCTGAGAGATCGATTTCCTAAACTTGTAAATGCGTTTGTTTTTGACATCGTGTACAATGAAGAAGAAACAGGTCCTTTTTACCGAGCAACTCCAGAAGGCACTTTGTGTTTTTCTGGCCTCCAAGCTCAGCCTTTCGAAAAAAAGTCATAGATAGGATCACCCTCCTGTGCTGCGCGAATATGTCAAGTAGGCATACAACAAAACTGATTTTGACTGAAAAATATAAGAAAAACCACGATGTTTTACTGGCGTGAACGTACTAACACTTCCAGTAACTTACGGAGCTGACAGAAATGAAAGGGTGACTAAAGAACTTTTCTCCGACTGGGCCCTCCAGTGGGAAAAGGAACTAGTCCAAATTGGCCGAAAACTTATGATGTTTTTGGATAACATCACACCGAATCCACAGGTAGAAGGCCTGAAAAATATTGGATTGGAATTTTGCTGGAAGACAAGACCAGCATTCTTCAACCCATGGACCAATATGTGAATCCGAATCCGAAAATCCGTTACAGAAAGAAAATTGTGGACCGAATTCTTCATCACAAATAAATCAACTTATTATCTGGCTCCTCTTCTGCGGGGTATGTCAGTGCCAAAATTTACGTGCTCAATGTAATTCAGTCCGTTTCAAAAAATTGGAGATAGTTTTCCAGTGTAACAATAAAAACCTTGTTTTCAGAATGCTGGCATTAGTCGGCTGGTGTCTGATGTACTTTCTAATGACGTCGTTATCTCTGAGAACGAGATCAGCTTTTGCACAATCCCAATCATCAAGCAAAGGAGTGAGTCCCCATTGACAAGAATGTGGAAAGTGCCTCGGATCTGACAACTCTTGAAGAGGAAATCGTCAGTAAAATTTTAGAGAACCGACTAGAAAAGAGCGAAGATAGCGACTCAGATGATGACGTGCCGGATACCTCTGTGAGTAACAGTAACCAGCGCGCGTCGCTTTCGAAACAACTAACTGTATGAATGATATGATACGAAGTTTTGCATGGGTAAAGTAACGATTTCTTATCCCAATTGGACTTGCTCAGTGCAAAAGTGACACAGGTATGTGCACGAAATAATGTACAACTGACGTTGGATTGTTCTCTCAGCAAAAATGTACAGTAGCGCAAGTTTATATAGCTATCCAGGTAAGATGCTTCTTGTTTTAACTTTTTTAATTATAGGTTATGCTTTCTGAACAAACATCTTTTGTAGGCTTTAGGTACAATACTCGTTTTATCTTTCTTATCAGTGACGATTCAATTGACAAACTGGACAATAATTTAATGGTTGTTTTTTGTATGAACAGGTGGTTATATCGGTTACTTCCCCACCCTGTTTATTGCTCATTTTTGACATATTTCGATGTTGGGCAATAAGGCAGGTTGTACTGTAGAATATTTTGCTCGGTAAATCTAGATGTAGTTTCCTTGTTGTGGGCTGATTGTTGTACACACGCTTTGGCCAAGCACGGAACAAAATAAACAAATTGAATACGCTGGAAAGTTAACTAGGATCTACGCTTTAATCGTTCTCACCAGACCGAGAGACTGATGTCTTCGCCGTACAGTTCGCCTTTCGGGTATTATAGTAACATTTCCTCTGCTGCGATTCAATGACGGCTGCTGCTCTGTTTGAAATAGAGCACCCACTATGGTTTTCAGTAGCGACATCATTCAGATGTTACTTCTTTCATCCTCAGGTGAACAGTGAAGGTGAAATGGCACAACTGTTCAAAGGCTGATAATTATCAATTAACGCATGTAGTACTTGTTGTCAAAGCTTTGGAACCATTCCGGATTGACGCAGACGGTGATGAACGGTGGATTTTGGAAGATCGATGTAGTAAAACTTCACGCAAAATTTGTCCCCATGCCTTCTTCAGACCTCTCTGGATATCGCTGACCATGTCCGCTGGTTTACGACCTTGACCTCTGATATCTGACAATTCGTATTTCCCTAAGTTGAAGCAATGGAACCAAAATGCACCGTAACTTAGAGCATCTGTGTGTATTAGTTCACGCAGGTTTCGGCAATCTTTTACTGCCTCGCGCCCATGTAGGGAAAATTCTAACAAACATCCACGAAGAGCGCATTGATCACTTGTCAATAAGGTAGCCAAAGTTAAAATGTTGGATATTTGGACAACGTAAGAAGTTGGTTCCATGTTTCCCCTTACATATCCATGTAAAAGAATCGTCAATGTGCCTTTGGAAATTAGTGGAATAGTATTGGAATACAGGATGTTTGCTTTTGGGACACCATAATTCTTAGGTATCATGTCACATCCTTCCACTTAACCTGGGTTAAAAGCTGAGAAGCGTGATCACAGATTTCATAAGTTTCAGGACACTATTGTCTAAGAGTCACTGCTCTCATACGATTTCTGAAGCCCGATGTAACTACGCTATCAGAATAATTGTGGTAAAAAGCTTGCTAAGTCAAAAGAGGATATGGAATTGTATGCTTTGGTTATGATATCTGCTATCCGTCTGTGCTAGTTTTCCCGACCACCCCTTGTATTAGTTGTTAAATGTAAACTGGTGTATGAATTAGTGAGGCATGAAAAAGCGAGGGGAAAGCAATCTCTGGCTAAATTGGCAGGGGGTCCCAGATCCTTAATTTGTCAAAGTATGCTGATGTTATCACCCTTCACAGCCGCGGTTGTTACTGGTTCTGGAGGGGGAAAATTGACCCAGTGCAATTAAATGAGATCTTATTGATGCTATGCAGTAAGCACATTAGGTAGAGCAGAACTTAATCGCCTACGTGTTAATTTGTTGTTAATGTCTGGGCTTGGTGTAGTTATCCGGTGGATCTAATGGGACTTAACTGACAGCGATATCAAGCTCGGATAAGCATAAGAATATTAACGCCTCACGGGCTGGCTCCGTTGTTACTCACAAAGTGCTTGCATCCTTAGACTCAGTTTGTTAAATAATCCTGCAAGACTTCCTCCGAGTGCCTTAAAGTATAAACTAAAGATATTCTTTTCTATTAACTCTCAGTAAATACAGAAACCTCATCTAAATTCAGCAGTTCGTTGCCTAAGGTTGCAACATTAGCTGTTTGAACTGAATATTACTTTCCGATAACTCTATGTGGCTATGATCGCTTTTGCCAATATTTAATTCAGCGTAAAACATAATGAAACGTGGGAAGACTTGCTACGGTCCAATTACAGCACAATCACCATAAATGCCATACCAGGACCTACCACTTGTTGTGATAAGATTTATTCACTAGATATGACAGCTTGTCTACTAGTATCGTTATCGACAGGAGTACGTTTTGGGTTAATAGACAGCGTATTCTATCCTTAGCTGAATGGTCAAAGAGAAGATGGAGCCGATTGTGCAGTTCACCCTTGAACGTTTACGGCATGAAAGTCGTTATATTTGTTAAAGAGATTTATTATAAAAAGCATTGGCATCACACTGGACTGCAAAATCGAACAGCTAGAGTTGTGTTAGAGATCTCGGAAGTAAGCCTTGAGTCTGAACTCCCAAAATACATCCATTAAAACATGTTGGACGTAATTTAGTTACTTCCGCGCTTTTGCTGAAACATTGATTAATTCGCTATCAAGTCTGCTTTTGATTTTGAACTTTCTAGACCTCCCGACTGATTTTTAAGGGTTTCACAAATTCGGAATAAACTAAGGACATTCTGAATAAGTGCCTTTTGAAATAAAAGTACACATAATTTTTCTCCTACTTGCTTGGATTTATAAGATTATGTGTTAAAATTTAGTTTGCATATGATACTGCATAATATATAGAAATTAGGTGTCGCTCACCCCGAGACACTGCACCCCTATGGCGTGTTTCGATCACAATTGACCTCATCAGATAAAGCTAGCAGGCTTCGAACCCAGGACCAAAGAAATATTCTCTGTGACCCCTACTCCTAAGCCACCAGGTTCGGAGTGTTAACGTAGGGCAACACGCAATTTCTATCTCCTTCTGCCACGGTCCTCATGATCGAGAGGCCAAGGTTCACTTCAATGGGAACCTCGGTCAACTTTGAGATTGCGTGTCCCAATCCATCCACACAACATGTACTTCAAAATGACCCCAAAACCACTCATTAATGGTTGTGCCAATTGTTTCCCTGGTTAGCCGTTGTCTTAGAAGTCTCGGTCACAACTAACCTCCCAATGGTCCTTGGTTCAATGTCAGTTATCTCTATCTGATGAGAAAAACTGAATTCGATACAGTTCATAGGAGTACTCTGTTCTCGGGCGGGTAACATCCAGTTTCTATCTGCCTCATCTACGGTCCATGTGATCGAAAGACTAAGGTACACTTCAATGGGAATCGCGGTCAACATTGAGATTGCGAGTTGCAAGTCATTCCACAACGTGTACTTTAAAATAGCCCACAAAAGCTACTTGGTATTCATTTACAAATAAGTGAAAGCGATGGATTGGAAAATTCAATTAAGTATCGTATTTGCAGCAACAGTGGTTACCTTCGGTGCCGCAAATCCTTTGGCCTCACGCCTGGCATCTCTGCGACGAAACAATGGGAACCGAAATAATACGATGAAGTTAACCTGACTTGACGATTTTATGTGAACAGTCTATGTGAAATGCGTAATTTCATATATAAAAATTTGCGAGCAAATTAAACCGCTATAATTAGACCGACCATAATATCCCCTCTACGCATGTATAAACCGGTCGGCTGTTATTTCATACAAGCTAGGGAGTACAATGTTTGTTTGTGTTTTGTCGTCAATCAGTAAACGCGAATTATGTCATGTAATGCCAATGGCGTAGATTTTTTTCAAAAATGGATAACGTGGACTCAAGAGCTGATATAAGTCGTAAGAGCATTCCACGTCTCCTTACTCACGTGGCGTGCGGTCGAACCATTTCGGAGTTCACAAGATTTTGCGGAATTTTTTGTCAACCCGCTGCTAATCATCGAGCTTTAACACATTCCACTGGGAATTATCAGCTATGTGTAAGCGACAAATTCGCTTGGGGTGTTCGAGAGACGCGTAAATCTCTCGGGTTCAACCAACAAAGAAAGCCGAGATGTTATCTACGATACTCGCCAAATAGTAAGTAAAATAAAATAAGGATATAGCACGAAAATACCCGATAAGTTCCGACACAACCGGCCTTCACAATTTCCAAATGGGATGCCAGTGGCAGTTGGCACCGAACATAAAGGGTCACGCGATACCGAGTCCACCATCGAACTATGCCCTTTCTTTTATAAAGTTCGTTAACCCTTGTTGAATTGGTTCGTTATGCAGTGTTTGAAAGGGAATGCGTTAGACTGGGCTTGGCCCAATCAAACAGTGTGGCATGGGAGGAACATGGAGGTGCCTACCCCTAGGGCGGGAGGAGGATTCAAGTCTGAAAGGTGTATGGAGGGTGGTCTGGACGGGTTGCACAGTGTAAGCGAACGGTTTTCACAGTGAGAGGTGAGGTGAATTCATGGCAACATCAATATTAGATCACATGGGGATAATCGGTAAGCCGGCGCTCATCAATTGGCGCAAGCGTATGCTCTGGTCATCCAGAGTGAGATCCCGACCTGCGGCTTGCTAATTATTGTGCCCTACAGGACATATAAAAAGATTCCCTTGATACTGTATTGGTCCTGACGAGATGCTGCGAAATGCCAGTAACTACCAATATTCGTCTTCTCCTTTCGTTATTCAAACTGCTGAAAGGAACTAACTGTTTTAAATTTCTCAAGGGACGAATTCCCGCCGGATCTATCCGCCTGATGCATGGTATTGTTAACCTAAGGTGCAATTTTGCGTACAACCGTGTGGAAATAGCCTTTCATTGGGAGTGTGTTACCCTAGGCCGTTACCTACGTTCAATGCTGAAACTGTTACGCAGAAACAAGCTCGCGCGTTCTAAGCGCAAACTTAGACGCATTGCGTCAGCGCAATTAAACACGACCAAGGCAAAGCTACCAAGTCTGATGGAAAAACATACTCGCCTGATGCCGGTTGTGGAGAGTCTGTCCCTATGCTGCCGTATTGTCTTCTCAATATTTTGACACAGACTTACTGATCGCACAAAAAAAGTGTAGAAAGCGCCTGCTGAAATCAATGATGGAAGTAAATGACCAACCCGTGATCTTGGTAAGTAGGTCTTGAATGTCTCACATGTAAAACTTGATGATGTTGAACTAGAAGAATTAGCCTTGGGGATTGATTGCAAACTTACTCCTAATAAGCTGAATCGATTGTTTGTTGAATCACAGTTTGAGAATTTGTTCGACCAAGTAGCTTATCTTCAGTCAACCAGCCATGATGGTGTCAGTTGGTTTAGGAATAAGCAGACCGACATTTCTTATGAAATCCTCATAGTGCCGGCAAACGCAAAGTGTGCGCTTACAAACAGTCATTTAAAAGCGCTACGAGAGTTCAGAAATAAGCGTTCGGTTGTACTAAAACCGGGCAAAGGTTCAGGAGCAGTTGTCATGAACAAGCGCGATAACGTACAAAATATGCTAAACATTCTACGTGACGAAAGCCAGTTTCAACGCACCGACCGGATAGAATGTCTGACAGAGGTAGAGGCATGTATAACCGGACACCTTGAAACGCTTCTCCTACATCGTGTAATTGACGAAATCACCTACAAGCACCTGAAGCCGAGTGATACATCGACACCACAGCTGTACGGGTTACTCAAAACTCACAAGCAGGGCATGCAACTAAGACCCATTTTGTCGACGGTAAATTCCCCCCAGCACAAATTGCTTCGCTGGTTAATTCGGATTCGTGAGCCTCTGAGGCAGCACTTCAATTTGCACAGCACTAAGGACCCATTTGAAATAATCGAAGACCTAGAAAAAATTAGCATATCCTACAAGGTTATGTGCTCAGTGGACCTGCAGTCATTATTTCTAAATGTTACTTTGATAGAGGCAATTGATTACAGTTGCCACCTGATAGAAGAGGAGTGTTTCCGTTTACCAATACCGGCAAACCTCCCGACAAAGTCCCTGTTAATTTGCACAGAAAATGTCGCTCTCCGATTCCTGCACCCCTCATGTCGTCAAAGTGATAGAGTGGCTATGGTTAGTCTATTGTGCACGGTCCTAGCTGATTTGTTGATACTGATGCTTAAGAGGAAACTTAGTGGAGAGATTTCTCAGCTGCCGTATTACGAACGATATGTAGATGATATCCTTGTTTCCGGTTCCACGAAGATGCACATCGAACAGTTACTAGACCAACTTACGAATATTCACTCCAATCTGAAGGTGGCTCTTGAATTCGAATCGAATGGGCGTTTTCCGTAAAGACTTTCTCATGAGTCGCAGGGATAATGGGCTGATTAAGCGATCTGTATACCGGAAGCCAACGTTGTCTGACCAATGCCTACAATTCGCTAGCTTCTCACCGATAACACACAAGCGTGCGCTGGTAAAAACATTATTCAGTCGGGCCAGACGTATCTGCTCTAACGACTGCCTGCCTGAAGAGTTTGAGCTGATCACTAAAACCCGTATAGAGAATGGGTATCCACAGTGATTTATAGACAAACATAGCCAGGTTAGACCGCCCAAAGAAACGGTGTTGACAGCCCCAAAGTAAAAGGTATATATCGAGCTACCATTCTAGAGTGACACCGCAGCAAGAAGGACAACAAAAAGCATTGTCTCGGCCACTCAGCGTACGTACTGTTCTGCGGAGGTGGCAATTATCAACGGAACCCGAAGTTGCCGTTATCTTCAGTAAAGGAAGATGAACCCGTCGGCGCCAAATCACATTGTGTTTACCAATTCGTGTGTGACTGTGGCATCAGTTAGCTCGGCAGAACCGAACGGGCTTTAGATTCCAGACTGAAGGAACGACTACAAAACTGGGTTCAGTGCGAATTTACTCAATCCACCTCCGGTGATACGTGCTCGCTTAAACCGCCAGTGTCCTCCATAGGCAGGCACATCATGGCGATTCCTCACCGGCTTAATCCCTTATCGGAGTTCCGGATCTTGTTGCGTCATATAATTTACGTCTTTTGCAATTCGCCAAGGCCGTCGCGATAAGCCGAATTACACTAGCTTTGTGTGTCCAAAAGCAGTTAGTTGTCAACGTGCGGCTGCCGTTTTCCTATTCTCAACAACCGTGACCACAATCATAATTATGATTGGCTTGATCGCGCCCTATAAAACATAAAAGGATTTCCCTGTTATTGTATTGGCACTGATGAGACAGTACGAAATGCTAGCCTCTACTAATATTCGCCTTTTCATTTCATTGTTCAACCTACCGAAGGGAACTAACTGTCTTAAATTATATATAATAGTTATATCGGTTGACATGTGACCATGGCACATAAAGTGAATGAGCGGAAGGATGATAGGACTTAAGCATTGTATCAGGTTATTCATCTTGTGGTTACATAATTCGTAGGTCGGCAGAGCAAGTAACCATGGGGCATAGGGTAGATAAACAAATAGTTGTTAAGGATTCCATAGGTATCTCGCGTTATCCATCATGCGAATTGCGTGGTAAATTTACCGCTTACACTCTACAAAGTATATATTAACTTTTCGGATTATTCCTAGCGTTTCATTATAGTACTCACATTCAGCCATTGAGAAGGAGTTCTTCCTGAAGTTCACTCACTCTGCTACTCCATTTGTTAAGTTCCTGTTCGCTACTATAATCTCACTCGAAAGTTTGCCCCAGATTATATGAACAACATAAGGGCGCGCTTACCTAGCACTGTGTTTAGTCGCTGCATCACATTCTGGTACCACCAGCTCACTGCTGACCCTACATTATCCAACCCAACCAAAACATTAAGTTTTGCAGTGACCATCACAATGACTATCGGAAATTCACTCAGCGCTTATTCCCAAATTGTGTGATTACTGGGCCTCACGTCTAACGGTAGCCGCCTACACAGTTCAGAGCAAAGTCGTCTGTCTTCATATGGGCATGCGCTTGTGCATCTACGAAACAACTACCCTACTCGATCGTTGGGTCTAGCTAGAGCTAAGATCAAAACGAAAATTAAGTCCAACACTTGGGGAAGCCTAGTTGGATATGGCCGGGCAGCATTTTCTGCTGTGAAAAGTGATTTATAAAGGAATTTTTGTTCTGTCTGCAGTAGCTTTTATCAAGCCAAGTGTGATTCTTTAATGAAAGAAAACTAAGGGACCTGGCTAATAAAACAAGCTTTTTGCTTCTGCATTTATCGCACGAGTTTCCGACTTGTCAGTCACCTAACTATTTTTACATATGAATGCAATCACCTAGCTTCGTTAGCAGACGAGTCGGGACTTGGCAATGTTTCCATTTCGGATGCGACCGCATCCGGAAAGCGTGCCCAATGACCTACGGCTAAACACAGTAACCAAGTCCGGGTAAGGGTAAAATCATAAAGAGAGTTAAATAGACTAATGTTATCCGAAACCAGCCAAACAACTATGGTCAACCTAATACGGCCGCTTTCATCCTGACCAACTCGATACTGCATGGGAACGACTCTATGGAGCCAGGTTTCGGGTACGGAACCCAAGTGCCACCGCTAAAGGCGTGACTACATACGTGTCCATAGCGGCTGCCAAAGAACCAAGAGAGAATTCGCCAGGTTTACCTGAGCAAGCACACCGGGCGTCAGAAGTAGCACATATGCGCCCATCAATGCAGCAAAAATTCATATCCCACTACCTCACAAACGGTTAGTTCAAAACGAACCCATAAGCCTCTGATAATTGTGTGCTCTATTGTTACTGAATCTAACGCAAACTCCATAAGAGCTAAACTGTTGGACGGCCAAAAACAGTGGGATTTTATATGTATACCAATAGGCGTCTAAGCTAAACCGGCTAGGATGGTAAGCGTTCTACGGCACTCAAACTAGACCCCTTATGGCGAACCACAGTTTTTACCTGTGAGGTAACAATCAGCCAAAGATATTAAGGCTGGCCTTCTGTTAGCCACTTGCTTTCGAACTGACACACGCTAAATTCGGATTTTTCCCGATGTTCGTTGAAAAGAGCCTCAGAAAGCAAAGTAGAACTCTGAGGACTACCACACCCGGAACAACTGAAAGCTGATATTCATGTATGGTGTCTCAAGACTTCAAGCCGCTTTGAAACATGAATCTCAGCACCACAATGGAAAGGAATAACGCTACCCTCATTAAGCGCGCTCCTTCGACACAGTGATCGACAATTTGAGCATAAATCAATCCTCATCAGCAAGGTACGAGGGATGTGGCACTAAGGTGATGTAAACCTTGTTCCGGTCTAAATATGTAGCAGAAAACGTACTTGAAGGGTGGCACAAATGGCGCTAGTTCTCTCTTCAGCGTTACGCATAACGGTGTTCAAAGCTAGACTCAGTGGACTGCGTCAAAGCAAAGTCCTCGGGAGTTAAAAATAATTCCAAGACGTCATTTGAAACTGGCCACTTCGAGCAACAGCCATTCGTAATTCGTTTGCGAATTTTCAATACTAACGGAAGCTGAAAGTGCATCCTGCGATCATTCTATCCAGCAAATGGAGCTGCTCAAACTGCAATGTTATCAATAAATCTGGTTACCCGTAACTGGGGTCGGCGGTTCAGCTTGTACCTTCTTCTCTGATTTGGTTGTTTTTACCGCATGCGTTTCATTAACAGTCGAGGTGACTTTGTTCTTACTCTAGTGTATAGTGGGCAATCTAATTAAATTGCTCATCATGTTCTGAGTAACCCGCGAAGGAAGTTCGAAGTTACTTCCTTCAATTTATGTCATCTGATAATTGTTCGGTCGCCGCCTTTCTCTGCCTCCTGTTATAGATTATTGTTCTCCCGGTTTCTTTCTTTGACTGTGGTTGGTATACCGTAACTATGTCGGTGCACATGTTTACTGAGTTATCCGTAGAGAACCACGTTATGAGATATTCGCTTCCTCTTCTTGTCTCTCCCTGCGCCCATTCAGCACTTGGCTCACGAACTAAGGAGGCTCCTAAAGCACCTGACAAACTGATTGCAGCATTCTAAAGACAACGCTCAGTAATGTCTAGAGTAACGTAAGTAACTATAAATTACTTAGGAGGAAATAACGTTGACAATAGGAGATACCGCACTTTCAATGTTGCAATTTTCAAAAAATGATTAGTTGTTGACCTCACAAAAGTCGGCACAAGGTCGCACCACCAGATACACCGTTGACAATCGAAGCAATGTTTTGCAAGTATGCCAGTGCACAGGACCTCGTCAACAAGTTATCCGAGCCTCAAACTTGACAAGCTTCCACGTCGGTAGGCTTGACAGTGATAACTTGGACTTGGCTGAAGGATGAATCCACCTATTTGGAGCTCGATATACCAGGTATGTCCGTCCTCGGTAAAGATCGACCTAGTAGAAGAGGTGACGTAATATTGTGCCCTCGCAATGATCTGCATCTCTAGGACGTTGACGACTCAGATATAAGTTGTGGACTTACTTTGGTGCCGCCTACAACTAAGACGTGGCGACCAATCTCTAGTTGCCCTCGTATACCGTCCTCCCATACCCACTCTGCAAATGAACAGTAGTCTATCTCCTACAGGCAAAATCGTCTCCTTTTCGGAAACTTCAGCTTGGTCAGTGTAGTGGTTTCTGCCTCTCTTGGTGATCTGTTAAGGACATACACTTGAAGGACCGGTCGCCCGCCAACCAATTCATATTCACGTAACTTCGCTACAACTTTCAGAAGAGGAAAAAGTCACACATTCTGAACCTAGTCTTTGCTAAGGAAAATTTTATGATCGGCACAGTATGACTGAGTGGCCCCTTGGGGCGCAGCGTTCATACAATCCTGTTGTTTTGTGACGCAGATTAGTTCAACACGGACATGATAAAGTTCCGACTATCAACACATCCCAGTATTTTGTGCGACCTCATCAAGATCACTGACTGACTGTTTCTAACAGAACAATCCCCTTAGTTCACTCGGGAGGAGTTGGTCAATCAGTTTGACACTAGTAACTAACGCATTAGATCCTTGGTTCTATAAATTAGTTTTTCCTGTGGAGCAGAACGCGAAACGATTGACCCTAACAGATTCACTTTGTAAAGCAAACTATCCAACAAGACTGCAGAAACCAGTAACAAACTTAAGTAGTCACCCCTTGAAACTATCTGAACAATACGGCTACCTGGAGCTTCGCAGAAAGTTCGTATTAATTCGCGCATCTTAACCGTGGAACGCTCACCTCGAATCTGTTTTTTCTGCAACTATACTAACCATATCGAAAATTCGGTTGGACGCAATACTCAGACACGTCAATTTTATTACTTAGCACGATCTTCTCTTCCTACTTCATAAAAAAACCCTGGGTTTTTTGACTGCCATCTGCTGGAGCCATGAAACTACGTGGAGTGCATGGCTACTACATTAAAAAACAATAAGTCCATTTGTTTGACAGCAGAAGTACCAGCTGCGTTTCTCCATTAATATTTCTCGATAATCTAGGAAACTGCCTGATGATTCTTATAAAGCAGTGATAACCTCTACAAAGCCATTATTGTTTTTTACTTGCTGAATTCATAGAATCTGTCGTTGCAGAGGATAACATGAGATCTTTAGAAACGTTTCATGTCATCAGGCAAATGTATCATATATTATGCCAGGACCGCTAATGTGCCATAAATGTGATATCTTGACGGAATCTGTTGATATTGAGGAAGGGGTCAAAGCGGCCAAGATTGAGTTCTCTACGGCTTTTGAACTTATAGACCGCTTTGCTCTTCTTTAGTAGCATTGAAACTATGGAATTGGTGACGCTTTCTTGGGTTGGACCCATTCATACCTACTCTAAGGCGCCTTGTCCGACCCGCTTGAGTTAGGTATTAGGTCACACCTGGTATCTCTCAACTTGCCAATGTGTGGTTAGTGCAGTGACGTTATTGAGGAGCGAGTACCATCGCCACGTCGCTGTCCCGTTATACAGATATTTGCGGCTTTTGTAAGGCGAGCGCTTGCCAGACGCAAACCCGCCACCTCCTGTAACACTGCCGACCGTTTCTGTGACTTTGGCAAGGTTGCATCGAACCAACTGTCTTCGCCGTTGTCCACATTCACGTTACGCCAAGTTGTTTCTTAGGGCTTTGTGGTTGTCTTCTTCGGAGTGGACCGCAAGTAATTGGAGTTGTTAAAGTCGGATAACTCAGGTGACTTACATTGAGTTACTTCGTTTTTCGGGTACCTTTTGTGTGTCAGGATGGTGAAGTGCAAACGCCGATAACGTCCACTGTATATTTTGAGAGTCTTCAGCTTAAGTGGGTACGGGAGGCTGGTCAAACCTCTGACGCTCTTCGTTGCCCTACGTTGTGCAGTCTCGAGCGCAGTGAGATAGTGCTTGAGCCAGTGTTGTCACGCTTGGATAAAGTATTCCGCGTGCGGCCTCACGTACGCACTAAGCCTTTTTGGAAAGATCGAAGGGTCAAACCTCCCGAAAGCTCCGCGAAGAAGGCCAAAGTACTGGTTCGCTTTCTTAGCTAACTTTTCAGTCTGCCTCGAACAACCGAGGTCGTCTTGAACTATCATGCTGAGGTCGCACTCGTGAGAAGCCCGCTGTAGAATTTGTGGTTCTACACGGTACTTGTGCATACTATTGTGCCGTATACTGAGAACTTTGCACTTGGTGACGTTGAAATGCAGCATGTTTTCGATGGACCATTTGTACGCTTTGTCCAGGTCCTCCGGTAACAATGTGTGATCCTCCACTGCAGCTATAGTGCGCCATACATTTAGGTCATCAGCAAACAGCAAACAGTTAGAAGATAGCACACTCGCGAGATAATTTATGTAAACCAGGAACCGGCCGGGTCCAAGTACCGAGCCTTGAGATACGCCGCACTGAACTTCGATGGATTCCGACAGGTTGCTTGTAACGCTCACATTCAGGTGGCGTTGCACGAGAAAGTCTCCTATCCAGTCCAGAACAGGATCGCCGATTCCATATTTCTGGAGTTTATGGAGGAGAATGAGATTGCCTATACGGTCGAATGCCTTTAAGAAATCCAAGAAGGCCGCTTCGACTCCTAAACCAGCGTTCACAGATTCCGTCCAGCTTGCACAAGCAATCAACAGATTAGTGGTACAGGAGCGATTTTGTCAAAATCCGTGCTGCTCCGGAACGAGGACTTTGTTGTTCTCCAGGTACCCCATCAAAGCCTCAGCTACAATGGAATCCATTACCTTAGAGACCACAGGAGATAGTGTTATCCGGCGATAATTTGTTGATTTAGCACGGTTACCACTTTTGTAGATAGGCGTGATGATTCCGGCTTCCACATCGTGGGGACGTGCATCTCGTTAGACATCGTTGAAAGGAAATTACTAGTAGTCCTGCCAAACTCATGGCAGCAACTTTCTACGCCTTCGGGCGAATGTCGTCCGCACCCGGAGAGCTGAACTCGCGCAGAGACATCAGCCTCTTCAGTACAGCTGCGGAGGTGAACTATATGTGATTAAGCCCTGATGGCGTCGGTATCCGCTTAGGCAGGATGTATGATGATTGCGCGCTTTGGAAGGTACGGCCAAATTGTTGTCCAAGGAAGTTGGCCGCCTCTTGTGCGGTTTGGATTAACCCGTATGCTGTGTGCAGTGCAGGAATACCGCGCTTAACACGGCGCAAGTTGTTTACTTGTCTGTATAGCAGTTTGGGATTGGAGCAAACTTTTCCACTAGACCTTGTTTGTTCTTCAGTTTATCCTTCCGGACGAGTTTGACACAGTGGTTGCTTTGTATTGTATATAAAGCCCAGGTATGGTCGTTCGGGGAGGCTATGTAGGTGTGCCATGCCAAGTCCTTTAATGCCATGCATTTACGTGTCCTGCTCCTTACGGAAGACTTCATCCTTTTACGCCGGCAAAGTTTGGTTTCAGATGTCCTTGTCACGAGCTTGGTAAATATGTTGACGAAATCAGCGCAGGCCATCTCGGGGGTTAATTCAGCTAATAACGACCAGCTGGTTGCATTAATAAGTTCGGACAGATCGTCATAGTTCGTTACGACATGGTATTCCTCGGCCTGCTCTTTAGGATAATCCGCGTAGCACATGTAATGAAACACTAGCGTCGCATGATCACTGCGGCCCAAAGGAGCATCGGTTATCACTCTCTCGACCATCAGTTCTTCATTGGTGCATATTCGCTCCAACATGGATGGCCCGTCAGTTCCCCTGAACTTGATGAGTGTAGTGACGTGGCCATAAAGTGGGAAGTCCAAAACCAGAACTTGCAAAGCTGCTTTGAATTGCTCTCCTGGTGTGGCCTGGGATTCGATGCATGTAAGTTAAAGTCATTGGTGACTAGAATGTGACTGTACTTTCTCTTTACCACTTGCCTCAACGCAGTCATCAAATTGCAATCCATCTCAGGAGTAGATGATAGTGGGCGGTAAACAACAACCAATAGGCCAAGATCGTTCCCTCTCAGTTGGAAGTTACACCAAATGGCGTCAGGTACATCGGTTTCCGAATCGTTTATGGGTTCGCATTGCATGTTGGTACGAAACTAAATGGCTACCCCACCACCTTTGCTGGTTCGATCCTTCCGGACAACGGACATGCCCGTTAGCTCGATTTCAGCACCCGTTATCTCGCAGCGCAACCACGTTTCGGTGACAGCGATGAGGTCTAAAGCTGCTGACGCGTGTTGAAGTCTTAATTCAGCTAATTTGCTAAGTAGACCTTGGGCATTTGTGGATAATAATGTGAGCTTCTCGGAGACCAAAAGTGTGTTATATTGGATAGATGAAGCAAGTGAGTTTACGCCGACCAATAAAGGGTCGGCGACTAATCATTTTTTGGATGGGTTGCATACTCTCGTGAAGTATTTGATATATAAGCAGGTATCAAATGCACCGAATCCCGGTGTTTGCTCGTACCATGCTGCGTCCCTCCGGATAGTATGGCTATTCTGGAAACCGTTCCCCAGTCGGGTCCTGTAGTTGAAGTTTTCATTAAGACTTGTGCCCCTGCTGATTTGTCATTAGAAGGCGTTGGTGTTCCCACTGCTTGCAGACGAATCCCTGTTGGCAATCTGCAACGGAATTTAGTCCAGTTCTTTAGTAGGGTTTGTGCCGTTAGTTCTGACTGTAACACACGTTTTAACAGCCTGGGGCCGCACCCCTTATAGTTTGGTGATATAGAGATCTTTGTCAACGAGGTGGCCACTACATTTTCGAGAGAAAGGGCCTCCCGGATGTAGTGCCATTGCTCGCGGTCGTGCATCTGGGCACGTCGGAAGAGTAATAAGTAAGCTCAGGAACACCATGAGCAATCGCTGTTTTGTTATCCTGACTTTTTCTGTACCTCACTTGTTTAGCAGGATCCACTGAACGTTCTTTCCACGGGATTTCGGGTAGTATGCGCACTCCACCTGAGTCGTTGCGGAGACGATTCGCAGACAGCAGAACGGCCTCAGTCTCGTCCGCCGAATTTAGTGTTACCCGAAGTAACCGGTGTTCGCCGTAGTGCAACGCTTTGGAGTGATGTGAAATTTTTTAATGTCGTGGGATTAGCGTGCACACCGATCGACGTACAGATGGATCTCCAATAATTTCGATCGTCCGTCAACATACCCCTAATTGTATTGGATTTGCATTCGGGAACATGTATGCATACAATGTTTAGGGCACCATGGTTGCGCCTGTTGGCTACTGGTTTTGGATTTGGAGGCTTAGTATCCGGTGTTTTGGTACATTTGTGAGCGGCACTGGTGTGTGCTATCCGTGCTGCGACATTTTAGTTTTCTCTAGTCCGGGCACAAAGATTACCGGTGCTCTTCCCGGTGTTTGCTTGGCGGCAACCGATGCGTACGTTGCCGGGTTGTTCACCATTGCTGGTTGACTGTAGCTTACAGTCTCGAATGTAGCGAACAGACTACTAGGTCAGCACACAGCACAGAATTTGAGGCAGGCGCGCTGCGGGCACTCTTTTTACTTATAGGAGGAAGAAATAATGGAGTTGATACTGCTGGAGGTTGAGCCGTTGGGGTTTGGTTGGGACGCCTGGCTCGCTTCTTCGGTCTGATTAGGGAATTCGGGGTGTAGGTCCGTTTCCTCCCATGGGTGTAACTCTGGCGCTCACCAGTTGCTCGACCGCTTCGGATAGTCTTTCACACCTCTTCAGTAGCACAGATAGACAGGTAACAAATGGAATAGAATTGCATACTTGGCAGAATCAAAACGTCTCTGCAGCGTTTGCTTTCGTTGACCCCTTCCCAAGGCAGGTAGTGTAATAGGATTTCAAACACATGGTACACACCAAACCATCTACTACCACGTTAGCACATGATTGGCATTTGCTCTTCATACGAGACATGTTCACAGTAGGCGCGCTGTTTTAAGGGGTGGCAAGAGGACAGAGATACTGACGCACCGTTGCGTGGCTATTGGCGCTGGTTTGAGGTCAGCGGATTCAGGCGTGCCACGGCCAGCTTAGTCACACTTTCCTCAGGGTAGATAGGCGAGGTGCGTACTATCGATCCAGTTGGTAGAGGGTAGGCAGCGATGCAGCGTAGGATTGGGGCAACGCAAGATCACATGGAAAACACTGTCTAATGACGACAGTGGCTGTTCCAGTGACTGGTCAAATTGACGACTATCGCTTTGTACAGCGACTTGAAGGAATGGTAGTAAGCTAATCGGGTGACTCTCAAAAAGACCTGTAAAATAAGACCACAAGCGTTCTTATGCGATGAGAGGAAAAATAAATCCTCCGATAAGTTTCTAATACGGTTGACTTCGAAGTTGAAAGAGTACAGTTTGCTGGTGATCAGCGAATGATAGATCCGATAGATCAACTGTGGTAGGAAGAGCTAGCGGATCCAAATCGAATGATAGCACGTAGGTCTCTGTGAGAATAAATCCAAAGATTTGAGACGAATAACGCAGGAGGACACTGTTTTGCGACCGCTCGGGAGCGATTGACGTAACAATAGTGTGTTGATAACTACCCTAGTGGAGTGTTGTCGTCAAACGTTCTACTCTTTAGACCACCTACATATTTGGTGGGCAATCGAGCGTGTACACAAGCACATACGAGTGGTCAGCTCAAGACATGCTTGAGTTTAACCTTGCCCTTTGTAACTTAGTGAGCATGCGCCACCAGTGCACCTTGAATATCGACCGAAAGAACACGTTCTGAAGCGTACTTCCTATGAGAGCCTACTTGGGGTGCTCGTGCAAAACGGTCTCGGATGCTCAAAGCAATTTATTATGGCAGTGTAAAAAGCCAGGTAACACTTGGACCTACAACGAAGGACGTTCAGCCGGTCTGCTTTTACATCTTTTAGGAAATACTAGACACCAACATGAGACCACACGTAGAATATGACAACCAGTTGTGGCACCCTTAGAGAAATCATAACCTTACTACGCTTGAGAACTTACAACGGAGGGAAGCAAAATATGTTAAAGAACTGCCTTAGTTCCCTTACAAGTTTGGACTACAACTCTAGAAGTTTTAAATGAACAATATCACCATTTGCGAGGTTGCTAGATTTCTAAGTTTCTAAGCATCCTACGCCGACTCTTATTAAAACTCATCCAAAACATCCCACTGATAGGCCACTATTTGAAGTTATTGACGCAGTATAACCGGTTGAAACGAAGACAGAACTCTCTCTCAATCTGACAGCCATGCTCCTACTTTCTCTGAATCGACTTGATTATGTGTTGCACTACTTACATTAATGACTTGCAGCAAGTTTCTGGGAGACTGGACAAAGTAAACCAACTATGTTTACACGTAAAATTTGCGATAAGTTCGCCGCTGTGCGTTATTTCTTCATACTGCATTCACCTGTGCTTTCACTGTTCACTTACAACAACTGTTATGCGTGCGCTTTTTAGTAGTCATAAACCCAGTGTTTTATTGTTTCTAATTCCAATGGGCACGTTTCTAATTACACTGCAGCTGGCTGTATTTGGTGGTCAGTATCAATCAATGACCCTTTAGTTTTGTGTTATTTCTAAGTCCTAGGACTTGGTAATCAAGGTAACTAGGGTGTTATAATATCGGCTAGATCTGGCTGAGGCCACCCCGTAGATGACGACGACTGCGACTGTATACAACGGGTTTTTATTATTAGTTTTGCTAATTTCATCAAACAGTGAAATTTGTTGTTAGATGTGAGTTGGGAAACGCGCGTAGGTGGACATGTATAGCCTACGTAACCATCACTGACATTTCCCACGCATTGGGTTCCAATTAGTTCAGAACATCGTTAAGATGCAGCCACGTGTATCAGCTTGTTCACAGCTTAAAGTGCATGCTTTGGCATCGACCGATAAGATTGCAGCTGTCGAATCGCAAGTGGCTCATGTGCATGACTTCCCACGCAAACTGTGCTTTGTCCAATCTGAGTTGGTGAGAACTGGACAACCAATTAACACGTTAAAAAGAATAAAAGTGGCAATGCGGATTTAAGGTCCATATCAGGAAATAGAGCCCTAATGAATGGAATGGGTTTTGACTGGAGTACATGTTTCGAAGCTGTGATGGTTCGGTCGCGATGCCAAGTTAGGCCATCAGTTCCCCACGTCTACCATATCATCGACAGTTGCTTCCATTTACACGTTACTCGTGACTTGAATATGTTGTAGTGTAGCCCTAAGAGTAACCAATTGTAAGCGACGTCAACTCAATTAACACATAGTGTGTTGCAGTGCCCATGTGTTTCCATAACGTACCATTAACACTTACACGATTAGCTTCTCATATGCATCTTAAGGCAGTTTGTACGTCGTAGCCACATCCGAAATGTTTTACTAATGTCTGTATAGAACAGTCCTCTAAACAAATTTGTCAGTCTTCTTTGTGTGCTTGATCGCCTGCAGTTTGGCTTGTTTGGAAACGATTTCATGTATATAGTGATTTGGAGAGTATTACTCCATGAATTCTTATGTACAACAAATGCTACTGTAAAGCATAAATGGCTTTTGTCAAAATAATTGAGCGAACTCATGTTAAAGACCTAAAGCTGTTCGTAATTTAAGATTAGTCACCCCCTCCGTAGCTTTCCCAATCAACCCGGAGGCCTATTTTCCCTAGTTGTTTTATTTTCAGACCGTTCTACTGCCAATTCATCCTGTTTAATCTAACAATTTGTTAGTCTCTGTGACTAAGACAGCAAGACATAATTCTGTTAGTTGCTCAACATTGCTAAAGGTCCATATATTTTCACAAATCAAAATCAAAAAGATACAACCGTACGTTGACAGATTACGACAAACCCTGATTCCGAGTAAGGCAAAACGTTTTACTTCTGCTACCAAATAGGACTAGATTAAAACACGGATAAAAGTCTAAAACACAGATAACCATGATAACCCTTTGCCTAAAAGAAAGTTAACTTTTAACTCTCGGTAGCAGAAAATAAAAGCTTAAATATGCCACTTTCTTAGCCTAACAGCGGAGCGCAAGTTAACATAGATGCAGGAATATACAACACGGATTGTTAAATGATTTGCAAGCCGTGAAATACGTGATAAATCGTTCTGTCTAAATACCTCAAGCCATCCTATCATCCCCTTATGGATACTATCAATGGTGCTATTTTGCTTGTTTTCTTGCCTAATCTTGATGGCGACAAGATGACAAGATTGCATAACCTTCACGTTGACCACTTATTACTTGCTGAAAGTTAGTGAATCTGGTTAACATTTTTGTATGTGTTTACAACACGCTCAACAAATGAGATGCATTGTTCAAAGTACCAAATCATCATCATCATCAGGAGCAGCAGTAGATAAGCCAATGGAACTAACGCTTGTTTAGCGTACAATCACAAGGACATACGAAATGCAGAATAGAATGCTGTAGTGAAGATGGGACAGTGTAAGACATATATGTCTTAAGTAGGCGAGCTTGATCAAGGCGCCAACAACTTTTCAACAATATACCGTTTCGCACAGCAACCTGTCACGCTAAGATATGCAAATATCGGCGTAACATCTTCCTTGCGGTTGTCAGTGTCCCACACTTTATTCAGCCATTACCGCGACTATAACTCAGCACCAACCGAACGTTAAACATGCACTCTGACAGCAAGACGACTGTAGACGCTCTAATGGTGCCGACAGCGAACCATTTCATGCAAAGTATCTAGCTAAGCACAAGGTATGCCACGTGTATTCCAGCCTATAAAGCAAGACAACCCAATCGTACCTACTTTGTTCGTCAGTAACTACATTTTCCGTTACCTAGATAACTTTTGCCCACCACAAGGATTGCCTTTTATTGCATCTGGAGAGTGAAGCGCGGTTCTTCTCGGTAAGCTTTGCTTGGGCACACGTATTACGTGCCCGCGCCAAAGCACCTTATTCAGTTCTATCTGCTTTTCTGAGGAACTATCCTGATTATCACCGCCGAACAC
This sequence comes from Dicrocoelium dendriticum, assembly GCA_944474145.2. NCBI lineage: Eukaryota > Metazoa > Platyhelminthes > Trematoda > Plagiorchiida > Dicrocoeliidae > Dicrocoelium > Dicrocoelium dendriticum. Next base: position 5,856,858 of record OX104063.1, on the reverse strand, counting down.
TGGTATACGCACATTATTGTTTGTGGACACGCTGGTGTTATCCTGCACCAGCAATGCTTTGCAGGCAATGAACATCAGAGACTCGAGTGCATCTGTTTCTCAGAACGAAGACGTTCATTCTCATCCCCGTGGAAAATGACGGACATCCCTCGTCCATTTGGACAGAGGGAAACACCTGACACCACAGACGCCGCAGATTCAAGAAGGCAGTTTTGGTTTTTGCTGTACGTGAACTGACTTAGTGGTTATATGTCCGTCGTTGCTGATGCAGCCGCCAATGTAAGTGCATTGATTGAATATTTCGGTTTCATCGCTATCAAGGGCTAAGGGTTTATCATGTAGCTGGTGGCCCTACAAATTCGCTTTGCTCATTGCATGTGCGGTAGGTTGCTTCTCCAACACCTGAAACAGAGTGCATATGTGGTCGGTGCAGCCCCATCCGGGGTAATAAACTGCTTGCCCTTCCATACTCAGGAATTCACTTTTCGCAGTAAGGCGTCGTACAAGTATTGAGTTTTGGCAAATTTTCACCATCGGAGTTGGGCTGCTTTCCCGTATCTCCGCTTCGCTACATCCGATTCTGGCCGACCCTCACTCGTACGAATCTGACGATTTGCTCTCCCGTGGCTTCATCCCTCGACCGGCCATCACTCCTGTGTGCTTCGCTAGCGGCGTACTTGCCTGATTCATTGCTTTCTAGACAAATTCCTCCTCCATCGTTTTTGGCCCATGCTCGTTACCAGATGCCGCCCGTGCTCCGCTGTCGGCTCGATCCGCAACGATCGTAAAGCCTTGTCCCGTTTCATCCATTTTGCCCGTAGTTTATTCTCTACAACCCCGCTTTTGTTGTCGTTCAGATTCCCGAGTAGACAGTGGCTTTCACTGCCCTACACCCACCCCTTCTCTCATTTGTTCTTCCCTCTCGTACCATGGTCACAAAAGGGCGGAGTTCACCCAGCGGTTCGTTTCTCCGCTGTCGACTTGGAAGTTTACTCCTTTCAGATCGAGTAAGGTGTAGTGGCCTTTCTGGCATTGCCTGAACTTGCTCGCACCTGGCTCTTCATTATCTGGCTGATCGTTGTTCCGTACCTTGGCTTGTGCCCTAATCCTGAACGGCGTTCACTTGTGTGTCTCATGCCTGGCGTCGTATTCTCTTATTGCATGCTTGTCGAACTTTAGTTCTTTTTCGAGCAATCAATTACCGTGGTGCGTAATGCAGTGCCGGATATTCCCCCTCACTCGGTTTCGCTAAGCACGTATGGAGCGCAATCCCTGGTACTCGGCCAAATTGTAATTCGAATGAAAGAAGCTTGGTGGTCGACTGCATGCTGATCCGGTACGCAAGCAGAACTTCAGACAATGCTTCCTCACTTGCCAACTTCTTGCAGCTTTTCCACGTCTTCATGGTTCGGTTTAACTGCTCCGTCATTCCGTTGGCCTGTGTGTGGTATGGTAAACTGCGTCGTCTCTGGAGGACCCACTTGTCCAAAATCGTCTTAAATGCCTTTGACTCGAAGCAGAGCCCTTGGTCAGTGAGAACACATTGTGGTATTCCTTACCTGACTGGCACATTCAATATGAAGGCCTGCGACACGATCTCGCCTGTTTGATCCTTTTTTGTTATGGTTTCCACGCAGCGAATAAACTGCTCGATCATCACCAGAACGTAGCTGTTTCCTGATCGACTCTCTGTTAAAGGCCCAAAGACATCCAGTCCCTAACACTGAATTGTCTCATTAATTTCCATCGATTGCATAGGTGATCTCGGTACAACCATCTCGCAACTGGTTCGGCACTTTGTTCATCCTGGATATATACCACAACCTCTTTCCACATGGTAGGCCAAAACACTCTCCTTCCTAGCAATTCAAACACTCTTTCGAATCCCATATGGACGCTATCATGAGTTATTCGCATCACCCGCTCTCGCAGATTCGGTGGAACAAAAGGTAGTTTGATTCCGTCTGTCGCAACCACCACATTATCGTTTTCGACCCAGATCCCTAAGGACTTCTTCCACCTCTCTTCATGTCGCCACCGGCTTGGTGCCAGCCTGTAAGTGAGAGCGCAGTGGCTTCACGAATTCATCTGTACTTTGAGCGCCCAACATGTTCCTCTCTTCCACTGTGAGAGCGCACCGGTATGGCGTAGTCCGGTATGAGGTTGTCCAACGACGGGCATGACAACATATCGGGTAGCATGTTCTGCGTTCCGTCTACGTGCTCGATGGCGAAGTTACATTGTTGCAGTCGGTGTGACCACCGCGAAAGGCGTCCTAGTGAGTCTTTTGTTTTCATCAACCATGAAAGCGACTTTTGGTCAGTGACGACCCGGAATACAGTTGCTAGGAGGTAAGTTCTCCAATTTACCATGATCCGCGCGATGTCCAGAGTGCCTTTCTCGGTCGTGGAATACTTTTGCTTCGCCAATGTCAGTACTGTGCTTGTATATTTCACCACCATAGCCGGTTGGGACAATACCGCACCGATTGGCACGTTGCTTGCGTCGACGTCCGCAGTGAATCTCTCATCTGGATTGGGTAGCCGTAGGCACGTTGGGGTTTCTGCTATGCACGCCTTCAGCTGGTTAAAGTTTTAATCCATTTCGGCTGTCCATACGAACGGTTCTTCTTTTTAATGCAGCTTTAATAACTGGCTGATCAACTCAGCAAAACTGGGGCCCAGCGTCGAGTCGTAAGTCACCACTACCAGGAACGAACAGAGCTGACGCTTGGAATCTGGCACTGAAATCTCTTGATCGTCTCGCGTTTCTCATGAAGCGGATGCACTTGTCCATTGCCCACAATATGGCTCACACGTACAATGCACTCCAGAGCAATCTGTGACTTCTTGCGACTGGGTTTCAGACCATCTTCTTTCCGTCATTGTAGTACTGTTGCAAGCCTGATACCATGTTCGTGCTCTGTCTCGGAGAAGACGACGATGTCATCCCCGTAGAAAACCATGCATTGTAGGTTCTCCAAGACCATCAGCAATAGCAGTCCGAATGTAGCTGAGGCGTTAGCTAATCCAAGCGACATGCTTAGAAATTCGTACTGCTGGTTACTCACACTGAAAACCTCCTTGTGGCGATCTACCTCCGCGATGAGCAGCTACCAATGTCCTGATCGGAGGTCTATCAAGAAAATCCACTTGGCGCTGTGAAGGCTGAAGAAAATCTTTTTCCGTCTTGGGAATCGGAAATGTATCTTACACTCTCACTCTGTTTAGTTTTCTGAACTCAATGCAAAATCGATAGGTACCGTCGGTCTTTTCCCTCAGTAGCGCGGGTGATGAATACGGACTGTGTTCGCCTTATGATTCCTTTTGCTTTAATCTCTACTACCTATTTTTGTATCTCCGTCAGTGTATTCTGAAGATCGGCTTGCACTTCCCTCCAGAGATTACCTGTATTCGAGGTTCCACTCAGCTGCGAAATTCGTAATCATCATCCGTGTCCGTGAATAGATGGGCACCCTTGCTCAATACACTCCGTATTTCAGGGTGCTTGCAGTCAGGCAGGGTCTTGACAACACCTACTCGATGGGATCTCCCAGTGTTCATCTTAATCGCTTTTTGCCTACGATTTCCAAATCGTTTATCAGATCAATTGTAGCACCGAGCCATTTGAGAAGGTCGTTGCCGATAATTGTTTCGGTGGTCACCTTCACGAGGAACATAGCATGGCTGATGAGCGCTTCGCTTATCCCGATTCGCAACCGTTGTGTGCTCCTCATCGCCAAATGATGTCCACCGACGGTCTGCATCACGATCGAGGACTGAGTTACTGGAACTTCTTCGAATCTTTTCGTAACGGACACTCCCGCTCCCGGACCGTTACAACTTCATTAGTCACCCTGACGACCGGTACCCGCCACCCACTCGGCCAGGATAGAGAGAAACAATGGTACAAATTGCACTTAGTGCAGTACCCAGCCACATTACGTGTCTGATTACTTTGGAAACAGCGGCGACCATTCCGGCTTTCACGTTCATTGCGTTGTGAAACCGCTCTCGGAGTCTCCCTCGACAACACTTTCTCGACTATTAAGTATCATTGCTTTATTCTGTGTTCCAACTCGAAATGCTGGACTCTTCTCACAATCATTCGCTCCGAAAAATGCTGAGCAGCCATTCGCAGATCCTCCGCTCTGCCCTCTCCAACCATCGCTGCCAACTTTACTTTGTCATGGAGTGGGTTCGGCAGGCTTCGCACAAATTGCTTTTCGAGTAGCCGTGTTCTTGCGCTACCCTCTAACTCGGGGAGCCCAATTGCCAAACGTCTTTTTAGCTGCTGAAGAAGCACCATCAAATCCTCCTGTTCGTCCCATCTGGCTGAGTGAAATTGCTCCATTGTTCGCTGTCTATCGTCTTCCTTACCAACTTCTGCACACATTGCCGTCTTCGTCTCAGCGAACGAGCAGCAGGGAATTGGCCTTCCGAGCGAACAAATACACCGCCTTCGTTCTTCCATCTAACAGAATGCCCAAAGCAGTTAACAAATTGGCGTCACCGTTGACCCCGTTGCAGGCAGCGATGACCTCAACCTCATCGAGCCAGGTCACCACGTCTCTGTCCTCGAATTGCGCTGCACAAGTCAGCTACATCCCAATTGGTCACGGCACGAGTATAGCGAAAACGACGCGGTGGAGGTGCAGAGCGTGCAGATCTACAAGAACGAGCTACTGACAACTCACAAACCCGTACAGATTCGGATCGTTTTTCCCTCTCACGACGCAACGCGGATGAGGATTTGTGTGACGGGACATACCTGGTGCCTATGAGGTTGGGCTTTGAGACAACCTCTCCATCTTTCCATCCCGTATATCCGCTTCGCTGCATCCGATTCTGGCCGACCCTCACTCGTTCTGATCTCGCGATTTGCTCTCCCGTGGTTGCATAAACTCGACCCACATTCATCCTGTGTGCTTTGCTTGCGGCGTATTTATCTGACTCATTGCGTTCTCGACAAATTCCTTCTCCTTCGTTTTTGGTCATCATCATCATCATCATCGTCATCACCATCATCATACATGTTAGCCAGAGGTGGGGAACACCCCAGCTACTGTGCCACAATACATAGAAAAAAGAAAAAAGCAACTGGTGCAAGCTGTGCTACCGGTAACGGATGGGCATCGTTTCGATAAGCTACCAGCCGGCTAATGTGCATGAAAAATAATTATTATGCAAAGTTATATAAGGTTAAATAATGAGATCGTGGTTGGAGGGGGAGGCTAAGAGGGATGGGGTGGGACAAAGAAACTCACAGCACGGACGCCACTGAGGTCGGCTCCTTGCCATATCAGCAAGTGTGTCCAACCAAACGTGTTCATCGTCTTTCGGACCCCAACCAGGGAGCCGAGACGCTCCAACTGAAGCCAGCTCAGAAGTGAAGGCCTTCATTCCTCTCGACCAAGTCATCGCTTGGCCACCTCTATTCTTCCATCCACACCCCCGGCGCGCAAACAGCGCACGTCGCGGGAGTCGGTGGGCTGGCATGCCTAACACGTGACCGAACCATCGGAGCCTGGTGCGTAAAATAACGGTGCTGAGCGGTTCAATTCCTTTTCCTGTGCTTTAAACAAGGCGTCGAACACGCTCATTGCTCACGCGGTGTTCCCATCAAATGTGAGCTAAATTGCGATGGCACCGGTAGTCGAACGTAACTAGCCTCTTCAGGTCCGTTGCTTTAACGAGCCAGGTTTTACAACCGTACAGTAGGGTCGGAGGTACTGCTGTATTGTACACTCTACCCTTCAGAGCAAGTGTGAGGTCGCTCCGCGGCCATAGGTAGCAAAGGTTAGCAAAAGCGCCCCGAGCTTTTGCTATACGGTTCCTGATCTCATCTTCAATCCCACGAGCGCTGATACAACTTCCCAGGTAGTTGAATTACTGGACGACTTCTAGCTGATCCCCACCAAGGGTCAGAGAAGGAAACAATCCATACCAATCTTGGAGGAACGCTTTGCACTTCGAGAGTGCAAAGCAAAGTTCGAAGTGACGGACAGCCAGTGCTAATCTGTCCAGTGCCGCTTGACACGTCTTGGAGCTGTCACAGATTAGGGCAATATCATCAGCATATTCTAAGTCAAGAAGTCGTTCTCCTGGGAGCAGATCCACACCTTCTAATTCGTGTCCTGTGAACGCGATTTAGATGACTTCATCAACAGCTAAGTTAAAGAGGGAAGATGAGAGCGGGTATCCTTGTTTTACACCGCTAGATATATTAAAGGGCGAAGACAACTTGCCGTAAACCCTCACTCTGCCCGAGCTAAGCGTGAGCTACGCGCGCATTGTTTTTGGTCCAGGCTCGTTACCAGATACCAACTGTGATCCGCTGTCGGCTCGATCCGCAACGTTCGCAAAGCCTTGTCTCGTCTCATCCACTGCGCCTGTCGTTTATTCTCTACAACCCCGCTTTTGTTGTCGTTCAGATTCACGAGTAGTCACTAGCTTCCGCCGCCCTACGATATCCGTAAGTAAAGCTTTGTAAGCAGAAGATCAACTGAAGCGTTCCCGAAATTGCCCCGCCCAACAAACAAGGAGGTGCTCCAAATTTTGGATTAGTGCGACTGTCACTTTGAAAATTGATGGGATGGAAACACAGGCTCTCACGTCTTGCATAGTGGCCGAGATTCAACTCCACTGAAGCCTTGTCATTAGGCCTATTGAACGAAATTTTATTAAGTAGGCATCCTGATAGGCTTGCCAGAGAGGGGATTAAGAGCACTCCTCAATTATCAATCTAGGATGAGGTTTGGTACGTCTCCCAGTGAAGTTCACGAATAAACGACGGTGTACCGGAACATGGTCAGAGTCGTTGCATACATTCCAGAGTGAGCGGCAATCCTGGTTGAAACAACGCCACCTATATATTTAGAAACGGGATCAACTAGCTTTAAGTGGGAGCCAAAGAGAACTTTGTGGAGTACTCGGTCTAAAAACGGTGCTCTAAACAAACAGCCGATGCTCGGCGTACAGTTGCTAAACACACTCACCGTTGCCCGGATGGTCGGAGTTAACCCAATAATTGGACTCTAGTTGAGCTCGTTCGACGTGCTTGAACCCTCGTATCCTCCGCAACAACAATGTTAAATGAACAATTGACACTGCGCAGTAACGTGTCCTGTTTGTGGCGAGTGGTTTCCTTGGAATTATCAAAACTATGGTCATTGGGGATAAGCGGAGGCCCCAAACAAGGGAAATAATGGTCCTCTGCTAACCATATTTAGTTTATGTCGTCAAATGGGCTGCACATAAACGGCTGCTCACTGGAATGCAATCAAACAATACTAACTGAGTCGTGAATTTGAGGACGATGCCCACCCAAGCACGACCAGTAGTTGACGCACCAGGGTCACCGGATGCGTGGAAGCAACTGTGGGGAAATAAATTGCGTGCGGTTAGTTCAGCAACACGGTGACTGTCATTGATACTAAGCCTAACTACAAGCCTATACAAAAGCGATTTATATTATTAAACGTTTAGAAATTAGCAAATGCCAGCAGATACAAGTTTATAATGAAATATTGCGTTGAATTATGGATCTCGCATTCGAAACTTGTGAGTGAATTCAATCGAGTGACTAGAGTTGATACCAATTGGAGCCACAATACAGACCCCAAAAATACTGGTTGGTATTCGAAAAATTGTAACAATATTGGTTTTAGTTTCGGTCACGCAACGCGCGTCAGTACCCAAGGTGTAACACGTGCTTGCGAGTGCAGTATATCGGCATATTTATTTTATAGTACAACTATTGAACAGAGTCATAGAAAATGGACGGCGCGATACTATGATGTGCCGTACCCGAGAGGCTTCCAGTGAATGGTATGGGAAAACAGCTGTCAATTAATTTGGGATTTATAGTAGAAACTTTATTGCTGGGAGGTCGGGACGGATGTAAGAATAACACGTGAAAAAGAATGAATGGAGCATCAATAGTAGCATGTTTTCTCTTATCCTGCTCGCTGTACGAAGAGGCTAAGGCGTATTTTGATAAGCTGCAGGAAGGCCGATACAAAATGTAGTTAACGTCTTATGAAAGCCAACGCGTTAACTCGCTGATTATCTATTGCATAATGTTTCACTGGTGACGCTTGTACATTTGCACAAAACGCGAAACACTATCATCTAAATGCATGCAAAATATCGCATTGGTCAACGAAATTGGAGAGTCTTGTTGTTGCTGCTGAACGAACAAGTAGACTAAGCAGGATACGCTCGAAACACAGCTGGAGGTCCGGCAAATGGTTTACTTATCTGCGATTGTCTCTAATCAAGTGCACAAAAGCCCAAGTGCAGCCTGAACACGTTTCTTCTAAGTAATGTCAATTTTCATATAACCTATTAAACGGACAAAATCAGCTCAAAGATTTTGCCAAAAGTAGACGCTGAACTTTTCTCTAAAGTGCATGATTTTTCATGCTAAGCAGCCTAAAATGTAGGCTACCGTTTAAAGAAAGTGAGAGAGAAATGCATTAGTCCCTGGATTTTGTCACAAATTGTTTATGAAAATGGCACTTATTTGGTACCGATGTAGTGTAACACTGCGAGGTGCTGCTGTAAGCTCGAGTGTGCCGTACGCGTTCGTTTAGCCCCATTATCTCATTTTGCATCTAGATTCTGCTTTGAAGTGAATCTTGGTCATCTCGCGTAGAACAAAATTGATTGCAGTCGCTTGAACGTAAGCTTTGCTCATCTCAGAATCCGTACACCCCGATATGGTTGTTTTGATCAAAGTGAATGGAAGCCGTCATTGCGAGGTTGGCGTCAGTCGGTGTCTCTCGACTGCCAGGTTGGGCTTCAAAATACGACGAAAAGGTTTGGTTGGATGAATTAACTGACATGGCGAAGAGCCGACCTCATTGACTTTGGGATTGTGTTTCGTTGTCCCCCCATTCCCTTTAGCTTCCCCATCTCATACACTAGGCATAATATAAGTTAGCCTTAGATTTCTCTTTTAGCTCTTGTTTTTGTAGTGTTTAATCTCTTATTGCATTGCGTCACATTAGTTTAGGCGTGTCTCTCACCCTGGGCTAACCTGTATTTACGATGGTTGATGATGGCTTTTAACTATCTAGTGGACGTCAGCAGAAAATCACACACGTGAATATTCCACAACTTAACCGGCCCTTAAATTTGTGAAGGCTTCCTAAGAGATTGGCTTCGTTTGCTGTTTTCCTTTACGAGTAGCGTATACTGAGCCATGCAGGATAACCCTCGCGCACTGCATCTGATAAGACGGCCTGGTTTTAATGACCCTCATAATAGAAACGAAAGAACGAACTGTGGATTGTATACCATTGGCACGAAGCTGATGGTGTACAAATCCATGGTGCTGTCCGTTCCATTATACGGCAGTGAAACGTGGACGATGTAGCGGCGGGACGTGTGTTATCTCGAACGGTTCCATCGGCAGTGATTGCGACGAATTTTGCGCATCGGTTGGGGCGACAGAGTTGCTGACACGGAAGTGTTGCGACAAAGTGGAACGTATGCAGTAAAATGCATAGTTTTACTGAGACACCTGAGGTGGCTCGGTTACGTGAGCCGTCAGGATTCGACGCGGATACCGAAACAACTTACATGGTCAGCTGAGTATTGGTAAGTGGCATGTTGGGAAGCCAACTTTACGTTACCAGGACGTGATCAAAGTGAGCCTCTCACGTTCTAATCTTGATTGCAGATCATGGGAATCGAAGGCGGTTGATCGGCGTGCATGGCGCGATCTGATCACGAAGGCAGTTGCAGAGGTGCAGGAGAAAGCCCTAATGCATGCAGAGAAGAATAGAAAGTGCGGAAGCAGTAGGCACCGATGGGTTGTTCTCATCGAAATCAAGCGCATGGTGCTGTAGCACATGCGGTCGCGAGTGCCCGAGTCA
>OX104063.1:5782321-5846745 GCA_944474145.2 Dicrocoelium dendriticum | reverse complement strand
CACGTCCTTTGGTGCAAACTGTGGTTGGAACGCAACGACGTATGCCTTCTCTCTGTGGTTTACCGACCACCGAAATCCACTCCGGAATAGGACAACATATTTATCTCTGCTTTTCGCTCCGTGCTTAATCAGAAGTACAGCCACATCCTCGTTGCAGGAGATTTCAACACCCATGACTTGGAAAATCCAGCATCCGAGACAGAAGTGTTCAAGGCATATTTGCAAGAGCTACTCTCTAGCACCTTCTTGTATAACCACGTCACCGTTCCAACCAGGTTCAGAACATTAAACAACCCATCGATATTAGATCCAGTGCTCACTAACGAAGAGCTCATGGTCGATGGACTAAATGTGTGCAGTCCTTTGGGCCGTAGCGCTCACGTGACTTTGCAGTTCGATTACATCTGCTACGCCGAATATCCAGCTCCGGAGCTCGAAACTAGGCAATCTGTCACCTATTACCACGTTCTGTCTGCTCTAGTTGAGAATACCAGTTGGACGTTTCTAGCTAACTGCACCCCAGAACTAGCCTGGGAGACATTTGCGAACACCATCACGTCACTAGTCATAGAAGCCTCAACACCAAAAGTTTCCCAACATCCCCGCACAGCGAAATCATTCTTGCGAAGCCGGACGCGAAAATGCATAACTCTAAGGGATCGGGCATGGCGCATGTATAAAAGCAACCCCAGCGCAGAAAACTGGACGGAATACGTTTCGCATCGCAAATACTGTGTGCTTTTGGTTCGCGAAGACAAGAGAACGCATCAGCAGGAGCTAGCCAAACGATTCTGTTCGAACAAAATCTTCTTTACAAACATGTGAATGGACTTCGCAAGGTGCAACGGGGAATCCCACTACTTAATACGACCAATGGGTATACACATACTGCGAAGGAGGCAGACAACGCATTACTGGCCCAGTACTCCCCAATCTTCCAAGGTATACAAGCCTCCACGTATATTCCGCCAATAGTTACCCCACCGTCCGCTTTATCCAACGTCACGTTCACTGCAGAAATGGTGCTGCAAAAGCTGCTATCCTTGCGTCCACACAGCTCTCCCGGGGCCGATAACATTCACCCGAAAACATTACAGGTAGCTGCCATCCACTTGGCCGAACCACTAGCTGCATTTTTTCAGCGCTGTTTCGATGAGAACATCGTACCTTCGAGGTGGAAACAAGGTGTAATAACGCCCATATACAAAGCAGGAAGTCGATCGGATCCTGCCAATTACCGCCCTGTAACGCTTCTGACTGTGATCGCCAAAGTCATGGAAGTGGTGATAGCAGATGCGTTAATGGGATACTTGGAAAACTACGGCATAATTGCGCCAGAACAGCATGGGTTTCGTCAACATCGTTCATGTACGACGAATCTGCTGATAGCTCGTGACAACTGGACCGAGACTGTTCGATGAGGGAACAGGAGTCGATGTTGCATTCTTGGACTTTTCGAAAGCCTTCGATCGCCTGGATCATCGAATCCTGCTCATTAAACTCCAACAGTACGGTATCGGAGACCCGTTGTTAGGATGGATCGGTAACTTTCTCTCTGAACGGCAGTTAGAAGTTAGAGTTCGATCATCCTTTTCCGATCCGATTCGAGTGGGATGCGGCGTACCGCAGGGTTCGGTACTTGGGCCTCGTTTGTTCCTGCTTTTCATTAACGATCTAGTAAGAGTTATTACGTCGAAATCCTTACTCTTCGCGGACGACCTCAAGGTTTGGCGGGCGATAAAACGATCGGACGACCATGAAGTCCTACAGCGTGACTTGAGTGAGGCCTGGAATTGGTCGGTGAGAAACGCCCTGCCGTTTAATGTGAACAAATGTCGCGTTGTTCATATCTGCCATCGACAAGTCCACGTCTACAAGCTTGGGGCACACGATCTGAAGACCACCACTCAGGAACGCGACTTGGGTGTGCTGGTACAGGAAGACCTCGGGTGTTCCAAACAGTCAGATTCCGCTTCTAAAAGGGGCAACCAGCACGTTGGACTCCTGCGAAGAGCATTCGGAATTTTGGATCCATCCATCTTCTCTTTGATGCTGAATGCCTACGTGCGTCCTCATGTCGAATATGCAATCCAGGCCTGGCAACCCTGGCTAAAACGTGACCTTGCAGCGCTTGAGACCCCACAGCGTCGAGCAACGAAAATCGTCAAGGGCTTGCGCCACACTCCTTACCAGGAACGACTGGAGATACTCGGAGTGTTCAGCGGACGGTACCGGCGACTTCGTGGAGACCTCATACTAGTGTACCAGATATTGAGCGATCCCAGTCACGTATGCCGCCACCTCTTGAAGCTCAGCCCGAACACTAACCTTCGCGGTAACAGTTTAAAGCTGAGCCAACAGTACAGTCGTCTAGAGTGTCGGAGAACCTATTGCTCCCTCCGGGTATGCGGGCCCTGGAACGCCCTTCCAAACTCAGTTGTTTGTGCCCCCACATTAGATACGTTTAAAAAACGATTGGACGTCGCACTGAGCGCCCTGCGCTTTGTTTTATGAACAAAAACGCTGGTATATATTTAGGCTGACCAGCCTCTTTGGATTTATGCCCCAAATTCACGGTCGTAAATCTGTGCGAACCGGTGAGTACTCCATTTTTATTTGCTACCATCACCAACCATAACAATTTCTTAGCCAGTTTTGAGTCGTACCACTTTATCCCCTTAAAACTGTTATACTTCTACCTTTTATCTCACTGACGCTCCTTACTTCAACCACTTATGTGGTTTGCCAATCCGTTAGTATTTCTATTGCCAACCTGCGGGACTCGTTAAGTGTATGCTTTTTTACCCGTCATATACCATTGTTCCATTGTTCCATGATGCTGTCAGTTGGTTTAAGAATAAGCAGACCGACATTTCTTATAAAGTCCTCATGGTGCCGGCAAACGAAAAGTGTGCGCTTACAAACAGTCATTTAAAAGCGCTACCAGAGCTGAGAAATAAGGGATTGGTTGTACTAAGACCGGACAATTTTTCTGGAGCAGTTGTCATGAACAAGCGCGATAACGTACAAAATATGCTAAACATTCTACGTGACGAAAGCCAGTTTCAACGCACCGACCGGATAGAATGTTTGACAGAGGTAGAGGCATGTATAACCGGACACCTTGAAACGCTTCTCCTATATCGTGTAATTGACGAAATCACCTACAAGCACCTGAAGCCGAGTGATACATCGACACCACAGCTGTACAAGTTACCCAAAACTCACAAGCAGGGCATGCAACTAAGACCCATTTTGTCGACGGTAAATTATCCCCAGCACAAATTGGCTCGCTGGTTAATTCGGATTCGTGAGCCTCTGAGGCAGCACTTCAATTTGCACAGCACTAAGGACCCTTTTGAAATAATCAAAGACCTAGAAAAAATTAGCCTATCCTACAAGGTTATGTGCTTAGTGGACCTGCAGTCATTATTTCTAAATGTTACTATGCTAGAGGCAATTGATTACAGTTGCCACCTGATAGAAGAGGAGCGTTTCCGTTTACCAATACCGGCAGACCTCCCGACACAGTCCCTGTTAATTTGCACGGAAAATGTCGCTCTCCGATTCGTGCACACCTCATGTCGTCAAAGTGATAGAGTGGCTAGGTTAGTCTATTGTGCACGGTCCCAGCTGATTTTTTGATGCTGATGCTTAAGAGGAAACTTAGTGTGATTCTTCAAGGAAAGAAAACTAAGGGACCTGGATAATAAAACAAGCTTTTTTGTTCTGCATTTATCACACAACATTCCGACTTGTTAGACGCCTAACTATTTTGGCATTTGAATGCAATAACCTAGCTTCGTTAGCAAACGAGTCGGCACTTAGTATGGTTTCCATTTCGGATTCAACCGCATCCAGAATGCATGCCCAAAGACCCACGGCTAAACAGAGTAACCAAACCCTGGTAGGGGTAAAATTATAAAGTTAGTTATATGGAAAAATCTTATCCGAAACCAGCCAAACAACTATGTCCAACCTAATACGGCCGCTTCCATCCTGACCAAGTCGATACTGCATGGGAACAATTCTGTAGAGCCAGCTTTCGGGCACGGAACCAACGTACCACCGCTAAAGGCGTGACTACATACGTGTCCATTGCCGCTGCCAAAGAACCAGGAAAGAATTCGATAGCTGCACCTGACAGAGACCGCAGGGCGCCAGAAGTGGCATATATGCGCCCATCAATGCACTGAAAATTCGCATCCCACTAACTTACAAACGGTTACTTTCAAACAAAACCATAAGCCTCTGATAAGTGTGTGCTCTATTGTTCCTAGATCTAACGCGAACTGCATAAAAGATAAACTGTTGGACGGCCGAAAACAGTGGGATATCATATATATACTAATAGGCGTCTAAGCTGAACCGGTTAGGATGGTAGGCGTTGTACTGCACTCAAACTTGACCCCTTACGGTGAACCCCAGTTTTTACTTGTGAGGCAACAATCAGCCAAAAATATTAAGGCTGGCCTTCTGTTAGCCACTTGTTTTCGGATTGACATGCTAAATTCGGATTTTCATTGACGTTCGTTGGAGCGAGCGTCGGAAGGCAATGCAGAACACCGGGGACTATCACAATCGAAAGAACGGAAAGATGCTATTTATTTATGGTGTCTCTGAGCTACAAGCCGCTTATAAACATGAAGCTCAGTAACACGATTGGGAGGAATAACGCTAACATCGTTAAGCGCGCTCATTCGATTATGTAATTGACATTTTGAGCATACATCAACCCTCGTCATCAAGGTACGAAGGGTACGGCACTAAATTGATGGAAATCTTGTTTCAGACCAAACACATGGCAAACAGCGTAGATGAAGCGTGGCAAAAGTGGCGCAATATCTCTTTTCTGAGCTACGCACAACGGCGTTCAATGCTAGGACCCAGTTGACTGCGTCGGAGCAAAGTCCCCGGGAGTTAACAGTGAATCCATTACCTCATCCGAAACGAGGCACTGCGAAGAACAACCATCTGTTTACTGTTAGCGACTTTCCTGTACTAAATGATATCGAAAATACATCCTGCGACCAGCCTATCAATAAAAATGTAGCTGCTCAACGTGTAATGGTTTCAATAAATCGGAATATCTGTAGCTCGGGTCGGCGGTTCAGGTATTGTTCTCTCCTCTGATTTGGGTAGTTGCACTGCATACGTTTCATTACCAGTCGAGGTGACTTCGTCATTAATCTAGCGTATAGTGAGCAACCTAGTTAAATGGGTCTTCAAGTGTTGATTAACCAGCGAAGGAAGTTCGAAGCTGCTCTATTCGATTTATTTCTTCTGATCATCGTTCGGTTGCCGCTTCTTTCTGCCTCAGGTTGTAGATTATAAATATTATATCTGATCAACTAACAGAGGAAAGTGGAAGTTATTTGACTGCGGATAACCGTGTGAAATCAGTCGGCAAGCTGCTCTTCCAGTTGTACATCAGTGTACAAACGAATGTACGACAGTCTTCCAGGACGTGGTGGGTTTTCGACTGGCAAGCGTTTTCCCTAGCAAAAGCCACAAATGTCTTGTTAACAACACTGCGAAGTGGCAAATGTGACTCGCCACTGAATAAATTCACAGCCAACAACTACATACTGGCAAGCAGACTATAATCATAATTCAATATTTTCTTGACACGTACAATAAGAAGATACTCCCTGTTTACATTTAACGTTTTCACTACACCTATAGTGCCCTGACTGTTTGCACTACGCAAGCTTGAGCTCAAGGTGTTGTCATTCATTGCTGACTTTATTCTTCATAATCACTTTTACAATTTCCGCAGCCTGTAAGACTTTTGGGTTTACTGCCTATTACGTACATAGCAATGTGTGTGTTGCGAAACATAATTGTAGGTAAATGTTGTTCGTGCCTGGTTTGGTGTGCCTCGATAAATTCGAGAATAAACTATTTATTTAGTTACTTATAATTCGCCCCATTTGTTTCTTTTACATTAGTTGTTATTACCGTAACTAGGTCAATGCACATGTTTACTGAGTTATCCGTAGAGTAGCACGCCATGAAATATTTTCTTTCTTTTCGTGTCTCTTCCTGCTTCTACTCACCACTGGGCTTAAGAACTAAGGAGGCTTCTTAACCACCTGACTATTGGATTACAGTATTCCATGAATAATGCTCAGTAATTTTTAGGGTAACTCAATGGACTATGAAATAGTTAGGAGGAAATAACGTAGACCACTTTCAATGTTGCAGTTCCCAAAAATTGATTAGTTGTTGCCCTCACTTAAGTCAGCAGAAAGTCGCCCCACCAGATATACCACTGACATTCAAAGCACTGTTTTGCAAGCATACAACTGCACAGGAGTTTTTCAACAACTTATCCGAGCCTCATACTTGACAAGCCTCCACGTCGGTAGGCCTGACAATGATAAATTGAACTTGGCTGAAAGATGAAGCCATCTATTTAGAGCTCGCTTTACCAGGTTTGTCCGCCCTACATAAAGATCGACCTAGTAGGAGAGGTGGTGTAATCTTTTGCCATCGCAATGACCTGCATCTCCAAGTAATTGATGATTCAGAGATATAAGTTGTGGACATACTTTGGTGCCGCCTGCAACTAAGACTTGGCGACCCATCTCTAGTTGCCCTGGTATACCGTCCTCCCATAATCACTCTGCCTATGAACAGCCGTCTTCTTCCTACAAGCAAAACCGTCTCCTTTTCGGAAACTTCAGCTTGCTCGCAGTAGTGGTTTCGACCTCTTTTTGTGATCGGTTTAGGACACGAACTTCAAGCATCGGTCGCCGGCTAACCAATTCATATTCACGTAACCTCCCCTACAAGTTTCAAAACAGGAAACATATCGGTCACTCTGATCCTACTCTTTGCTAAGGAGAATTTTATGATCGGCACAGTAAGCGTGATTGGCCCCTTGGGGCGCAGCTTTCATACAACATTATGGTTCTGCTATGCAGCATAGTTCAATACGGACATGGTAATGTTCCGAATATTAACACATCTCAGCATTTTGTGCGACCTCAGCAAGATCACTGACTGATCGTTTCTAACAGAACAATCCCCTTATTTCACTTGGGAGATGTTCTTCAATCAGTTCAGTACTCTAGTAACTAACGCATTAGATGCTACAATCCTTGGTTTTATATATTAGTTTTCCCTGATGAGCAAAACGCAAAAAATTGACCTTGACAGATTCACTTTGAAATGCAAAATATCCAACAGGACTGCCGAAATTTGTAATGTCTACATTACCGTGCGAAAAGAATGGCAAACTTGTCCGCGAAGATAAATTGTAACACCAACCGGAGTTATCGATGAACTGCGGCTGCAATCCGACTCTACGTTACAGTCAGGTTACTAGACACCGTCAAGTAATGCAAGGCATCCCTCCTCTAAACATCGCATATGAACAAGCGGAAACTGCAAAAGAAACAATTAATACTCTTAGACATTAGTTAGTTTATACTTTGCAGAATGCATTGCCATCTCATATCGTTCTGACGCGTCCCACCTCCTTCACATCCGAGGATGTGCTGAAGTGTTTGATGTCACTACTCAGACGCAGTTTCCCTTGTCCAGATAACAAAAGTCCCAAGTTATTGAGAGTAGCTGCTACGAGCTTGGCTAAAACACTATCTCAAGTTTGCCAGTGCTCTGTCGAAGTGATGCAGATTCCAACTATGTGGAAGTGTGGAACATCGACCCTCCTGATAAAGGAATCCATCGTTCTGTATCCGCATAATACTGCCCGATTACTCTTTTTGTTATTTATGATCTTGCGTGAAAGGCGTTTTTAGTTTCCTACAGTTTGCTGATGATATCCAAATACGTTGCAGAATGTGGGCTAATGCCGACCAGAATTTGCTTCAGAACGACGTAGATATGGTACATCATTGGTCAACCCAAAGCAGCAGCAGTTCAAAGTCAGCAAATGCGAAATACTCTCTATACGACACCAGAGTCTCTTCTTCTACTGGCTAGGAATGTATATGCTGCAGTGATCTTCCGTCAAATGCCTAGGTTCAAGAAAATTGGGTTGGTCCGGTCAGTTCAAACAGGAATCAAAACCTGTTAACCAACAGGTCTGTCTATTGCGACGGGCGTTCGGACAAATATACTCCCACTTTTGCAGACAAATGCTCAATGCGTATGTTCGACCCCATGTCAAATACGCAATTTGCGCCTAGCAGCCATGGCTGGAGCACAACCGCACTGCGCTGGACCAGCCTCAAATTATAGCTTCCAAATACGTCAGAGGACACGCAATCTATCGTGCGAGTAGTGGCTGAAATGCCTGAGAGTATGTAGAATGCAATATCGCCGATTGCGAGGTGACCTGGTAAGGGCGTAATTGATTTTGCCCATTCCAAATCATGTGTCGCTGCTTACTGCAAATCATCAGTAACAAAATCCTTGAGAAGTCACTTCTTGAAACTATCTGAACAATATAGCTGTCCGGAGAGTTGTTGAAATGCTTCTAACTTAGCTTATGCCAAACGTGGAACGCTCTCCCGGAATCGGTCGTTCTTGCAACCACATTAGCCATATTTAAAATTCGGTTGGACACCGCATTCAGACACGTACACTTTGTTACGTAGCACGAGCAACTCTTCCCACTTCCTGAAAGAACCTTAGATTTCCTAGCAGTCATCTATTGTGGCTAGAAAACTACGTGGAGTACGTGGCTAGTACATCAAAAGCGATAAATCCATTCTTTTGATAGCAGAATTGCCAACTGCATTTTCCCATTAACGTTGCTCGATAAGCTAGGAAAGCGCCAAATGGTTCTTATAAACCAGTGCTTTTTAGCCTCTACAAAGCCACTGCATTATTGTTTTTTACTTACTAGATTCATGGAATCTGTGGTTACAGAAGAGCACATGAGATATTTAGAAAGGTTTCATATTATCATGCATGTGTATAATATATTTCGACAGAACCGTTAATGTGCCACAATCGTGATATATGGACGTAATCTGTCGATATTGGGGAAGGGGTCGACGCCGCCAAGGCTGAGTTCTCTACGGCTTTTGATCAGATAGATTGTTTTACTCTTCTTTACAAGCATTGGAGCTATGGAATTGCTGACCCTATCTTGGGTTGGACCCACCCATACGTTCTCTTACGCGCGCTTTCCGACCCGGTAGATTTACACTGTAGTGTCCCTCAAGCCTCCCTACTAGGATAATGGCTTTTTCTTGTTTTCGTAACCACCTTGTTGTAGTGTTATCGTCAAACGTACTACTCGGCGGACCACCTCAACTTGGCCGGCAACCAAGCATGCATACAAACACATACCATTGCAGAGCTTACGAGTGGTTGGTTCAAAACATTCTTGAGTGTGACCCTGCCAATTGTAACCTACTGAGCATGCCCCACCACTGCACCTTGAATATCGACCAGAAGAACATGTTCCGAAGCACGCTTCTCACGATAGCCTACTTGGGGTGCTCGTGCAAGACGATCTCGGATGCCCAAAGCAGGCTAAAATGACAATGTAAAATTCCAGCTAACATTTGGACCTACAGCGAAGAGCGTTTAGCTGGTCTGCTTTTAGATATTGTAGCAAATATTAAACACGCACACGTGATCACACGTAGAATATAACATCCGGTTGTGGCACCCTTAGCAATAGTATAACCTTACTACACTTGAGAACCTACAACTTAGGGAAACAAAACATGGTAAAGTACTGTTCTACTCACTTTACTAGTTGGGACTGAAACCCTAGAGGTTTTCAATGAACTATATCGTCTTTTGCGAGGTGAGCTCATATTTCCGTTCTAGATCCCTAAGTTTCTAACCACTCATGCTGGCTCTTAGTAAAACTCAGCAACAGCATCTCACTGAGAGCCAATATTTGAAGTTGGTGACACAGTATAACGCCAGAACTCTTTCTCAATCTGCCAGCTCTGCTCCCACTTTCTCTGCAACGACTTGCTTATGAGTTGCACCACCTGTATTAATGACTTGCAGCAAGTTTCTGGGACGCTGGACAATGTAACCCAACCATGTGTACACGTAAAGTTTGCGGTAACTCCTCCGCTGCGCGTTTTTTATACTGCATTCATTTTTGCTTTGACTGTTCACTTACAAAAGTTGTTATGCGTTCGCCTTTTCTTGGTGTTAAACCAAGTGTTTTATTGCTTCAAATTCCAAAGGGGAGACATTTCCAAGTACGCTGCAGCCGGCTCTATTCGGTAGTCAGTTTCAGCCAATGACCCCTTAGTTTTGTGTTATTTCTAAGTCCTAGTACTTGGTAGTTAACGTGACTAGGGTGTTTTAATATCCGTTAGATCTAATTGAGGTCACCCGGTAGATGATGATGACTGTGACTGTTTACAACGCGAGTTTTCATTAGTAGTTTTGCAAATTCTATCAAATGGTGAAGTTTTCTTTTAGACGAGTGTGTTGGGAGACGCGAGTAATGATGGTGTATAGCCTACGCAACCATCACTAACAGTTCCCACGAAATGGGTTCTAAGTAGCTAAGAACATCGTTTAGATGCCGCCACATGTAAATCCGCTTGTTCACAGCCTAAAGTGCATGTTTTGCCATCGACCGATAAGAGTGCAGCTGTCAAATCGCAAGTGGCTCATGCACATGACTTCCCACGCAAAATGTACTTCGTCCAATCTGAGTTGGTGGGAACTAGGCAGCAAATTAACACAGGCAAAATAACAAAAGTAGCAACGCGGATTTAAGGCCTGTATCAGAGATTAGAGACTTAATGAATGAAATGCCTTTCTGCCCGAGTACATGTTTCGAAGCTGCTGTGGTTCGGTCGCGATACCAAGTTAGGCCATCAGTTCCCCACGTCTACCACATTATCGACAGTTTCAAAAATTTGCCCTTTACTTGTGAATTGAATATGCTGTAGTGTAGCCCTAAGAGTAACCACATTTACGCGATCTCAAGTCGCTTAACCGATAGAGTGTTACAGTCGCCACTTGTTTCAATAACGTCCCACAAACACTTATACGATTAGATTCTCATATGCCTCTTAAGGCAGTTTGTACGGCGTGGCCACATACGAAATGGTTTACTAATGTCTTTATAGAACAGTCGTTTAAACAATCTCGTCAGTTTTCTTTGAGTGCGTGATCGACAGAAGTTTTGCTCATTTGGAAACCGTTTTGGAAAGTCTATCCTTGAATTATTTTCACTCTAACATATATTGAACTGGAGAGTATTACTCGATGCATCCTTATGTACTACAAATGTCACTGCAAGGCATAACTGGCTTATGTCAAACTCAATAAGCAAAATCATGTTAAGGACCTATACGAGTTCGTAATTTAAGTTCAGTTACCGCCTTCGTTGCTTTCTGGACCTACCCGACGGTACACTTTCCGTAATTGTTTTATTTTCAGACCAATCTACTGCCAATTCATTCTGTTTAATGTAACAATTTGTTAGTCTCTGTGACTAAGACGGCAAGACATAACTCGGACAGTTGAGCCAACATTCCTAAAGATCAATATATTTGCACAAGTCTGAAGCAAAAACATACAACCGTACGTTGACAGATTACGACAAACCCTGATTCCGAGTAAGGCAAACAGTTTTACTTCTGCTACCATATAGGACTAGATTAAAAGACGGATAAAAGTCTAAAACACAGATAACCATGATAACCCTTTGCTTAAAAGAAAGTTAACTTTTAACTCTCGGTAGCAGAAAATAAAAGATTAAATATGCCACTTTCTTAGCCTAACAGCGGAGCGCAAGTTAACATAGATGCAGGAATATACAACACTGATTGTTAAATGATTTGCAAGCCGTGAGATACGTGAGAAATCATGCTGTCTAAATACCTCAATCCATCATATCATCATGTTATGGATACTAGCAATGGTGTTATTTTGCTTGTTTCCTTGCCCAATCTTGGTGACGACAAGATGACAAGGTTTCATGAACTTCACGTTGAGCACTTATTACTTGTTGAAAGTTAGCGAATCTGGTTAACATTTTTGTGTGTGCTTACCACACGCTCAACAAATAAGATGAATTGTGCGAGGTACCCAATCATCATCATCATCATCATCATCATCAGCATCTTCATCATCCGCATCATCAGCATCATCATCATCAGCAGCAGCAGCAGCATCAGGAGCAGCAGCAGATACGCCAAATGAACTAACGCTTGTTTAGCGTACAAGCACAAGGACATAAGAAATGCAGAATAGAATGCTGTAGTGAGGATGGGACAGTGTAAGAGATAAGTAGGCGAGCTTGATCAAGGTGCCAACGACTTTTCAATAATATACATTTCGCACAGCAACCTGTCCCACTAATTTATGGGAATATCGGCGCAGCATCTTCCTTGCGGTTTTCAATGTCCCAGACCTTATTCAGTTATTGCCGAAAACTCAGCAACAACCAAACGTTAAACATGCAGTCTAACGGCAAGAGGATTGCAGTCGCGGAATAATGCCTACAGCGAACCATTGTATGCAACGTATCTAGCTAAGCACAAGGTATGCCACGTGGATTCCAGCTTAGATAGCAAGACAATCCAATCGTACCCACTTTTTTCGTCAGTGATTACATTTTCCGCAACACAGACAACTTTTGCCCACCTCGAAGATTGCATTTCACTGTCTCTGGAGAGTAACGAACGGTTCTTCTCGGTAAGCGTTGCTTGGGCACACGTATTATGTGCCCGAGCCAATGCACCTTATTCACTCCTATCAGCTTTGCTAAGGAACTATCCTGATTTTCATCGCCGAACACTGGTACACGCATATCAGTTTTTGTGGACACGCTGATGTTATCCTACACCAACAATGCTTCGCAGGCAGCGAACATCATAGACTCGAGTGCATCTAAGTTTCTCAGACTGAAGACGTTCATTATCATCCCCATGGAGAAGGACGGCCATCGCTCGTCCATTTGGACTGAGGGAAACACATTTCTGACGCCACAGACGCCACAGATTCAAGAAGGCAGTTCTGGCTTTTGCTGTACGTGAACTGACTTAGTGGTTATGTGTCCGTCGTTGCTGGTGCAGCCGCCAATGTAAGTGCGGTTATTGAATAGCTGGGATTCATCGCTATCAAGGGCTAAGGGTTCATCATGTAGCTAGTGACCCTATAAATTCTCTTTGCGCATGGCATTTGAGGAAGATTGCTTCTCTAACACCCGAAAGAGAATGCATATTTGGTCGGTGCAGCCCCATCTGGGGCGGTAAACTGCTTGCCCTTCCAAACCCCGGAATCCATTTTACGCGGTGAGACGTCCTACAAGTACCGATGTTTTGCAAATTTCCACCATCGACGCTAGACTGTATTCCCCTATCTCCGCTTCGCTACATCCGATTTTGGCCGGCCCTGACTCTTTCGAAACTAGCGATTTGATTTCCTGTAGCTGCAACACTCCACCCGCGTTCATTCCTGTGTGCTTTGCTAGCAACGTATTCGTCCGACTCATTGTGTCCTCGACAAATTCCTCCTCCATCGTTTTTGGTCCAGGCTCATTACCAGATGCCGCCCATGATCCGTTGTAGGCTCGATCCGCAACGGTGGAAGAGTCTTGTCTCGACTCATCCATTGCCCCCTGATTTATTCTCCACAACCCAGTTTTGTTGTCGTTCAGATTCACGGGTAGTCCCTGGATTCCGCCGCCCTACAATATCCGTAAGAAAATCTCTGTAAGCAGAAAATCAACTGAAGCTTTCCCGAAAGTGCTCCGCTCAACAAACCAGGAGGCGCTCCAAATTATGGATTAGTGTGACTATCGCTTTGATGATTAATGGGATGTAAACATAGGCTCTTACGTCTTGCATAGTAGCGGAGATTCAATTCCACTGAAGCTTGGTCATTAGGCCAATTGAGCGCAATTTTATTAAGTAGACTTCCTAATAGGCTTGCCTGACAGGGGATTAAGAGCACTTCTCAAGTATCAATCTAGGGCGAGGTTTGGTATACTTCCCAGTGAAGTTCACGGAAATACGACAGTGTACTTGAATACGGGCATTGTCGTTGTATACATTCCAGAGTGAGCGAAAATCCTGTTTGGAACCACGCCACCTATATATTATAGCAATGTGATCAACTAGCTGTAAGCATAAGCCAAAAGGCACTTTTTCGATTACTCGGTCTAAAAACGGTGCTCTAAACAAACAGCCAATGTCTGGCACACAGTTGCTAAAGACACTCACCGTTGTCCATATGGTCGGAGTTAAGTCAATAACCGGCATCTAGTTGACCTCGTACGAGGTGCTTGAACCCTCGTATCCTCCGCAACAACAACGTTAAATGAACAATTGACATTGCGTAGTAACGTGTCCTGATCGTGGTAAGTGGTTTCCTTGGCAGTATCAAAACTGTAGTCGTTGAGGATAAGAAGGGGCCTCAAACAAAGAAAATAATGGTTCTCCGCTAATCAACTTTAGTTGATGACGTCAAATGGGCTGCACACAAACGGCTGCTCACGGGAATCCAATAAAACAATATTAACTGAGCCATGGAGTCCAGGACGATGCCCACTCAAGCACGACCAGTAGTTGACGCAACAGGGTCACCGGATGCGTGTAAGCAACTGTAGGAGAATAAATTGAGTGCGGTTAGTTCAGCAACAGGGTGATTGTCATTGAAACTAAGCCTAACTACAAGTCTATACAAAAGCGATTTATATTCCTAAACCATCGGAAATTAGAAAATCCCAGCGGGTAAAAGGTTATAATGAAACATTGCGTTGCATTATTTATCTCGCATTCGAAAGTTCGCGACTGGTTTCAAGCGATTGACTGGAGTTTAAACGATTTGGAGCCACATTACAAATCCAAACAAAACCGATTTTATTCGAAAACCTAACAATATTGGTTTTCGTTTCCGTCACGCAACAAGCGTCAGTACCTAAGGTGCAACATGCGCATGCATGTGCAGTATGTCGGCGTATTTACTTTATAGTACAAATGTTGAACAGAGTCGGAGAAAATGGATGGCGCGATATTATTATGTGTCGTTCCCGATAGGCGCATAGTGAATGGTATAAGAAAACAGCTGTCAATTAATTTGGGATTTATAGTAGAAACTTTATTGCTGGGAGGTCGCGACGAAGATAAGAAAAACACATGAAAAAGTATGAATGGGTCATCAATAGTAGCATGTTTTCTCTTATCCTGCTCGCTGTACGAAGAGGTTAAGGCCTAATTTGATAAGCTGCGGAAAGGCCGATACAAGATGGAGTTAGCGTTTTATGAAAGCGAACTCGTTAACTCGCTGCTTATCTATAGCATAGTGTTTCATTGATGACGCTTGTACATTTGCACAAAACGCGAAACCCTGTCAACTAAATGCATGCAAAATATCGCCCTGGTTAACGAAATTGGAGAGTCATGTTGTTGCTGCTGAACGCACAAGTAGACTAAGCAGGATTCGCTCGAAACACATCTGGCGGTCCGGCAAATGGTTTACTTATCTACGATTGTCTCTAATCAAGTGCACAAAAGCCAAAGTGCAGCCGGAACACGTTTCTGCTCAGTAATGTCACATTTCATATAACCTATTAAACAGACAAAATCAGCTCAAGGATTTTGCCAACAGTAGACGCTGGATTTTTCTCCAAACCGCATGGTTTTTCATGCTAAGCTGCCTAAAAATGTAGACTACCGTTTAAAGAACGTGAGAGAGAAGTGTATTAGTACCTGGATTTTGCCACAAAATGTTTATAAAAATGATCCGTATTTCGTATCAATGTAGTGAAATCCTGCGAGCTGCGGCTGTAAGCTCGAATGCACTGTGCGCGTTCGTTTAGCCCGCAATATCTCATTCTACATCTAGATTCTGTTTTGAAGTGAATCTTGATTATCTCGCGTAGAATAAAATTGATTAAAGTCGCTTGACCGTAAGCACTGCTCATCCCAGCCTCCATACACCCCGATATGGTTGTCTTGATCAAATTGAATAAAAGCCGTCACTGTGATGTTGAAGTCAGTCGGTGCCTCTTGACTGCCAATTTGGGGTTCAACATAGGATGAAAACGATTGTTTGGATGAATTAGATGACATTGCGAACAGCCGACCTCATTGATTTTGGGTTTGTGTTTCGTTGTCCCCCCCTTTCCCTTTAGCTTCCCCATCTCATACACTAGGCATAATTAACAGTTAGCCTTAGCTTCCTTTTTTAGCTTGTTTTTTGTAGTCTTTAGTCTCTTATCTTATTGTATTGCGTCATATGATCTTGGGTGTGTCTCTCCATCGCCTCCAAATTGCTTGCTTCTTCTAATCCTTCACTGACTGCCTGGCACTAGTGAAAGCCAAATTCGTGAAGAGCAAGCTGGATTTCGTCGAGGTCGTGGCTGCATTAACCACATCTTTACCTTGCGTCAGTTGTTGGAGCACCGTCAAACATATTGGCGGCCCACCATTGTCGTGTTCCTCGATATCAAAGATGCATTCCATTAGGTGGATAGATATGCAGTTCGGGACTGTCTACTCAGGAAATGTGTACCTGAGAAATATGTGAATGTTATCCGAGCATTATATGCGCGTAGCTCGGGCAGAGTTAAGGCTTAAGGAAAGTTGTCGTCGCCCTTTAATATCTCCAGCGGCGTAAGACAAGGATGCCCGCTGTCACCTTCCCTCTTCAACTTCGCTGTTGACGAAGTCATGGAAATCGCTTTTTACAGGACACGACTTAGATGGTTTGGATCTGCTCCCAGGAGAAGGACTTCTTGACTTAGAGTAAGCTGATGATATTGCCCTAATATGTGACTGTTCCCACACGTGCCAAGCGGCACTGGACAGATTAGCACTGGCTGTCCGTCACTTCGGGCTTTGCTTCACACCTTCGAATTGCAAAGCGTTCCTCCAAGATTGGTCTGGATCTCCCCTAACGCTGACCCTTGGCGAGGATTAGCTAGAAGTCGTTCAAAAATTGATCTACCTTGGAAGTTGTATCAGCGCCCGTGGGATTGAAGATGAAATCACGAATGGTATAGCAAAAGCTCGGGGCGCTTTTGCTAACCCCGCCACTTATGGCGCCGGCGCGATATCACTCCTGCCCTGAAGAGTAGTGTGTACAATGCAGCGGTACGTTCGACCCTACTGTATGGTTGTGAAACCTGGCCGCTTAAAGTAGCGGACCTGAAAAGGCTAGTTACGTTCGACCACCGGTGCCTTCGCATTTTAGCTCAAATCTGGTGGGAACACAGCATGAGCAATGAGCGTGTTCGACGCGTTGTTTATGGCACAGGAAAAGGAAATGAACCGCTCAGCACCGTTATTCCACGCACCACGCTCCGGTAGCTCGGCCAGGTGTTACGCATCCCAGCCCACCGACTCCCGCGACGTGCGCTGTTTACGCGCCGGAGATGTGGATGGAAGAAGAGGAGGGGTGGCCAAGCGATGACTTGGTCCAGAGGAATGAAGGCCCTCACTTCTGAGCTAGCCTCGGTTGGAGCGTCTCGGCTCCCTGATTGGGGTCCGAAAGATGATGAACACGTTTGTTTGGACACACTTGCTGATATGGCAAGGAGTCGACCTCAGTTGCGTTCGTGCTGTGAGTTTCTTTGTCCCACCGCATTCATCTTAGCCTCCCCTCCAACTACGACCTCGTTATTCAACCTTATATAATTTTGCATAGTAATTTGTTTTTGATGCATAGTAGCCGGCTGGTAGCTTACCGGAACGATGCCCATCCGTTACCAGTAGCTCAGCCGGCTTACACCAGTTGCATTTTTTCTATTTTCTATGTATTGCGGCACAGTAGCTGAGGTGTTCCCCACCTCTAGCTAACGTTTATGATGATGATGATGATGTGTCTCTCACCCTGGGCTAACCTGTATTTACAATGGTTGATGATGGCGTTTAACCATCTAGTGAACGTCAGCAGAAAATCACACACGTGAATATTCAACAACTTAACCGGCCCTTGAATTAGTGAAAGGAATCCTAAGTGATTGGCTTCATTTGCTATTTGCCTTTACGAGTAGCGTATACTGAGTCATGCAGGATAACACTCGCGCACTGCATCTGTTAAGACGGCCTGGATTTAACGACCCTCATAATCGAAACGAAAGTACGAACTGTGGATTGTATACCATTGGCATAAAGCTGGTGGTGTACTAATCCATGATGCTGTCCGTGCTTCTATACGGCACTGAAACGTGGATTATGTACCGGCGGGATGTGCAATATATCGAGCAACTTCATAAGCGGTGTTTGCGACGGGTTTTGCGTATCGGTTGGGGCGACAGAGTTGCCGACACGGAAGTGCTGCGACAAATTGGTATGTATGCAGAGGATTGCATACTTTTACTGAGACACTTGTGGTGGCTCGGTCATGTGTGCCGTATGGATTCGACGCGGATACCGAAACACGTCTTATATGGTCAGCTGAGTATTGGGAAGCGACATGTGGGGAAACCAAATTTACTTTACCAAGATATGATCGAATTGAGCCTCTCACTTTCTAATCTTGATTGCAGGTCATGGGAATCGAAGGCGGTTGATCGGCGTGCATGGCGCGATCTAATCATGAAGGCAGTTGCCAAAGAGCGGGAGAAATAATCACACATGCAGAGGAGAAGCGACAAGTGCGGAAGCGGCAAGCACCGATGCGTTGTACTCTATCGACATCGAGCGCATGGTGCTTTAACGCATGCGGTCGTGAGTGCCTGAGTCAGGCAGGCCTAGTGAGCCATGAGCGAGGCCACTCGGGACCATTACCGAAGCGACGACGGGTCCTGCAGAGGTTCTAGGCAGAACCGGCGCAGCGTTTGTAGGTACGCTGCATTCGATTTACTAACCGCGTGCTTGCATGCTGTCTCTTTATTTACGTGGTGTGTTTGCAGTTTTGTCCTAATGCTTTTCGTTTTCATGTTAATATCTACCTGTGTAATTTTCTATAAACTTGCACACATCGCTTAAGCCAGTTTTAGTTAATTTCGATAACATTTTCGTTTTTGTGGTCTTTCCGTAAAATATACTTTTATGCAGGACAAACAATCTAATTTCGAGTGTTGCTCACGGGGAATAAGCAGCCATTAGCAAATAGGTGTCCGAAGAACACTTGAGTGATCAGGACTGAACATTCTGCATTTGCATCACTTGTTTAATAAAAGATACATTAGTACGCATCGCACTGAAGATAAATTAATCATAAATGTAGTATCACTGTGTTTAGACGAAAGCGTATGTGTATACATCGGTTCATCATTTTGTCACCTGGTTGTCAGAAATTAAGGTAGCAGACAATAGATGGGTAGCCGGTCATTTACATACTAGACAACGAAAGTAAATGCTGACACACCATCGAACAATCTGAAGGTTAAAATATGCACAACGGTACACGGTGATGCCACTACAGTGGTGTTCGCAGCCTTGTGAAACAAGTGGTAAATTTACTTGGATTCAAAATTCAATTGTTCTCATTAGATGAACACACTGTCGTTTGCAATAAATCGTAATACCTGTAGCTTGGGTGATCTGTTCAGATTTTGTTCTGTTCTCCGAGCTGAACAGTTTCGTTACAAAGGTTTCATCACCAATCTTGCTGACTTCTTCAGTGCGTAATAAGCAAAGGGAGTTATGTTGTCGACTCTTACCAAAGAGTGAGTGCCATTTGAACTTGCGCACTTCGATTCAGGTCCCGTGACCATTGCTAGTTCGGAGTTCGAGCTCCGTCACTTTTGAACTCATGTGCCAAATGAGATTCAATCCACGGAAGCCTTGTCATTAGGCCTATTGAACGAAATTTATTAAGTTGGCATCCTGATAGGCTTGCCATGACGGGGATTAAGAGCACTCCTCAATTATCAATCTAGGTGAGGTTTGGTACGTCCTCCCAGTGAAGTTCACGGATAAACGACGGTGTACCGGAACATGGTCAGTCGTTGCATACATTCCAGAGTGAGCGACAATCCTGGTTGGAACCACGCTAATTATATATTATAGAAGCGCGATCAACTAGCTTTAAGATGAAGCCAAATGGCACTTTGTCGATTACTCGGTCTAGAAACGGTGCGCTAAACAAACGGCCGATGCTCGAAGCACATTTGCTAAAGACACTCACGGTTGTCCTTATGGTCGAAGTTAAGCCAATAACTGGCATCTAGTTGAGCTCGTTCGACGTGCTTGAACCCTCGTATCCTCCGCAACTACAACGTTAAATGAACAACTGACGCTGCGCAGTAACGTGTCCTGTTTGTGGCGAGTGGTTTCCTTGGCAGTATCAAAACTATGGTCATTGGGGATAAGCGGAGGCCCCAAACAAGGGAAATAATGGTTCTCTGCTAACCATCTTTAGTTGATGTCGTCAAATGGGCTGCACATAAACGGCTGCTCACTGGAATGCAATCAAACAATACTAACTGAGTCGTGAAGTTGATGACGATGCCCACCCAAGCACGACCAGTAGTTGACGCACCAGGGTCACCGGATGCGTGGAAGCAACTGTGGGGAAATAAATTGCGTGCGGTTAGTTCAGCAACACGGTGACTGTCATTGATACTAAGCCTAACTACAAGCCTATACAAAAAGCGACTCTTATATTCTTAAACCTTCGGAAATTAGAAAATCCCAGCAGATACAAGGTTTATAATGAAATATTGTGTTGCATTATGTATCTCACATTCGAAGGTTGGCGAGTGAATTCAAAAGATTGACTTGAGTTGAAACGATTTGGAGCCACAATACAGACCCAAACAAAACCGATTTGTATTCGAAAACCTTCTAGCAATATTGGTTTTATTTTCGGTCACGCAACGCGCGTCAGTACCCAAGGTGTAACACGTGCTTGCAAGTTCAGTATAACGGCATATTTATTTTATAGTGCGACTGTTGAATAGAGTCAGAGAAAATGGACAGTGCGATACTATACTGCACAGTTCCCGATACGTCTCCAGTGAATGTTATCGGAAAACATATATCAATTAATTTGGGATTTATAGTAGAAATTTTGTGCTGGGTGGTCGGGACGGAGATAAGAAAAGCACGCAAAAACGAATGAGTGGCGCATCAACAGTAGCATGTTTTCTCATATCCTGCTCGCTGTACGAAGAGGCTAAGGAGTATTTTGATAAGCTGAGGGATGGCCGATACAAAATATAGTTTAAAGTTGTATGAAAGCGAACTCGTTAACTCGCTGTTTATCTATGGCATAGTGTTTCATTGATGACACTTGTATGCTTGCACAAAAAACGAAACACTGTTGTCTAAATGCATGCAAAATATCGCACTGGAAACAAATTAGAGAGTTATGTTGTTGCTGCTGAACGCACAAGTAGACTAAGCAGGATTCGCTCGAAACACATCTGGCAGTCCGGCAAATGGTTTACTTATCTACGATTGTCTCTAATCAAGTGCACAAAAGCCCAAGTGCAGCCTGAACACGTTTCTTCTAAGTAATGTCAATTTTCATATAACCTATTAAACGGACAAAAGCAGGTCAAAGATTTTGCCAAAAGTAGACGCTGAACTTTTCTCTAAAGTGCATGATTTTTCATGATAAGCAGCCTAAAAGGTGGGCTACCGTATAAATAAAGTGAGAGAGAAATGCATTAGTCCCTGGATTTTGTCACAAATTGTTTATGAAAATGTCACTTATTTGGTACCGATGTAGTGTAACACTGCGAGGTGCTGCTGTAAGCTCGAGTGTGCCGTACGCGCTCGTTTAGCCCCATTATCTCATTTTGCATCTAGATTCTGCTTTGAAGTGAATCTTGGTCATCTCGCGTAGAACAAAATTGATTACAGTCGCTTGAACGTAAGCGTTGCTCATCTCAGAATCCGTACACCCCGATATGGTTGTTTTGATCAAAGTGAATGAAAGCCGTCATTGCGAGGTTGGCGTCAGTCGGTGTCTCTCGACTGCCAGGTTGGGTTCCAAAATAGGACGAAAAGGGTTGGTTGGATGAATTAACTGACGGCGAAGAGCCGACTTCATTGACTTTGGGATTGTGTTTCGTTGTTCCCCCATTCCCTTTAGCTTCCCCATCTAATACACTAGACATAATATAAGTTAGCCTTAGATTTCTCTTTTAGCTCTTGTTTTTGTAGTGTTTAATCTCTTATTGCATTGCGTCACATTAGTTTAGGCGTGTCTCTCACCCTGGGCTAACCTGTATTTACGATGGTTGATGATGGCTTTTAACTATCTAGTGGACGTCAGCAGAAAATCACACACGTGAATATTCCACAACTTAACCGGACCTTAAATTTGTGAAGGCTTCCCAAGAGATTGGCTTCGTTTGCTGTTTTCCTTTACGAGTAGCGTATACTGAGCCATGCAAGATAACCCTCGCGGACTGCATCTGATAAGACGGCCTGGTTTTAATGACCCTCATAATGGAAACGAAAGAACGAACTGTGGATTGTATACCATTGGCACGAAGCTGATGGTGTACAAATCCATGGTGCTGTCCGTTCCATTATACGGCAGTGAAACGTGGACGATGTAGCGGTGGGACGTGTGTTATCTCGAACGGTTCCATCGGCAGTGATTGCGACGAGTTTTGCGCATCGGTTGGGGCGACAGAGTTGCTGACACGGAAGTGTTGCGACAAAGTGGAACGTATGCAGTAAACTGCATAGTTTTACTGAGACAGCTGAAGTGGCCCGGTTATGTGAGCCGTATGAATTCGAGGTGGATACCGAAACAACTTATATGGTCAGCTGAGTATTGGGAAGTGGCATGTGGGGAAACCAACTTTACGTTACCAGGACATGATCAAATTGAGCCTCTCACGTTCTAATCTTGATTGCAGGTCATGGGAATGGAAGGCGGTTGATCGGCGTGCATGGCGCGATCTAATCACGAAGGCAGTTGCCGAAGTGCGGGAGAAAGACCTCATACATGTAGAGAAGAAGCGGTAAGTGCGGAAGAGGGCAAACACCGATGGGTAGTACTCCATCGACATCGAGCGCATGGTGCTGTAGCACATGCGATCGCGAATGCCTGAGTCAGGCAGGCCTAGTGAGCCATTGGCGACGCCACTGGGGTCCTGACTGGAAACGACGACGTGTCCTGCAGCGAACTAGACAGAACCGGCGCAGCTTTTGTAAGCACACTGCATTCGCTTTACTAACCGCGTGCTTGCATGCTAAGTCTATTCATTTCAGGTGGTGGGTTATCAATTTTGTCCTAATGCTTTTCTTTCTCATATAAATGTCTACCTGTACTCTCTTCTATAAACTTGCAAAGTCGCCAAAGCCAACTGTAGTTAATTTCCATAAAATTTTCGTGTTAGTGGCCTTTTTGTAAAACACTTTCTGTCCTCGTGAACGTATCTCGGATTCGTTTGTAAACAACTTATTTCAAATGCTCAGTTATTTAACATTTAGGTCACCGTTTCCTTATGCATTACTCGATTCATTTGCTTAGTTATCTTTCTCTCAAGTGATTGGCTGTTGTTTGATATCCCCAGTGTGGCTGCGCTTGATGTGCATGTTGACAAGGTGCCTACCTGTCTATTACCCACTACCTCGTCCATACTGGCTCCAGGAGACAGTTGGTCGTTGCTGGAGGGGATGAAGTGCACGTCCTTGTGGCCGTGTTAGGATCAAAGAGTGATCCCATGCACTCAGTGTGGAGCGGACTACGGTCCAGCCACCGCCTTGTGTGCGCTTGATTCCCCAAATACAGCGTGCTTGTGTTTGCCTGTGAAGGAGTGTGGGCTGGCTCCGTTGATGAAACGTGGCTCCCATCCACCTTCGCCCCGAGCCTATTCCTTCGGTTTACACTGGATATGGGGTGTGTGGTTGGAGCTGTGGGTGGTGCAGCGCAAGCCACCCATGGTCCCTCTGTAGGCGCAGGCGTCCTGTGGCTGGCCACAGTGACAGGCAAATCCGTAACCGGATGCCGCCAACCATAGCGAAGTATACGACAGAATTGTATTCACACAATTCATGAGACTTAGTCGCCAACCGTCTTCCATGCATGAGCTGTATCTGGTGACAACAAACAAAACGGACTCTGCACACATCTGCAAGACCCAAATAGAGAGATGCAATACAAACCCTTCGTAGCAGGGGTTTTTACTGGCCGAAGAAAGGGCGAATGCAGCATTTCTCATTCTCACTCAAATATTAGAATTAGTGTCGTTTGTGAATTTTCACATGGAACAGTCTGCGAACGCCAAACAAAGAAGACTATTCCTAGGCATAGGATTTGGCAAAATGCGTTTGAAAGCAGCAGCTTTGGTTAATGGATTCTTGTAATTGCGGAGGTTGTGGAGGACAAAGTGTATTCGTTGAGGAGACTGGTTAGAAGAGACAATGAATTCATGTAAGTCCGGGGTTTCGAAGCATGTGCATGGATAGGATGTGATTCAGCCTTAGTTGGCGGCTTCGCTTGTGCCATCTTATGAGGATACGCGCTCCACACAAAACTACCATATGCTAATTCGCAGTTAAATGAAGCAATTAAAAGTGACCATGTCTTGTCTTGATATATCATTTTATGTTGTTTGAATGTATCAGGCTTATATGAAAACCTGCTCTGGTACCGAATCCATTACTGCTCCCATCTACGTATGATCTATATCGCATCGCTTTGCGTTTACACCGAACATGGAGTGTAGATGAAGCGGTGAGTCGTGTAGCGCAAATCAGCTATGTTGCTTTTGTAGTCCATATCACCTCATGGTTGTTTACAATTGCACTACCAGAAATAAACGGAAAAGCATGCAACTGACCATATGAAAGTCTTCCTAAGACACAGTTCAGACGGAGGCAATCAGTACATCCACAGCCATTCTGATGGTGATTAATCAGAATCGAGGACATTTAGAAACGCAGCAGTTCATGGCCATCAACGAATTAAAATAGTAGTACACATAGTAATAAACATAGTGTTAAATGCTAAGGGACAAATCCAAGCCATAACCATTACGTCTGTCACAAAAACTGGAGAAATTTATACGACTGACGTGCGAAGGTCATTACACACATTATCTGTCTTGCTGGACAGATGGTGAGCATGCGACGCATCAGAGAGTTTCTATGCTGCATGGGTTGGTGAAAGCCACCCCAAAACCTTTATGCAAGACAAACAATCTAATTTCTCGTATTGCTCATGTAACTAAGCAGCCATTAGCAAATAGGTTTCCGAAGAAGATTTGAGTGATCAGGGCTTAACATTCTGCATTCGATTCTCATTTGATTAATAAAATTTACGTTAGTACGCATCCCACTGAAGATTAAAAATGTTTTGTCACTGTGTTTAGACGAAAGCGTATGTGTTTACATCGATTCATCATTTTGTCACCTGTTTGTCCAGAAATCAAAAGCGCAGAAATTAGGATAGTATCCAATCATTTACATAGTAGACAACGCAAGTAACTACTGACACATCATCGAAAATCTGAAGGTTAAATTATGCCTAACAGCACATGGTGATGTCAATCTAGTGGTGCTTGCAGCCTTGTAAAACAAGTGGTAAAGGCACTTAGATTTAAAACGCAACTGTTCGCATTTGTCTGAAAACAATGTCACTTGCATTTCCGTGGAAGGCTGTGTTTGGATCATGTGGTGTAAGTAGCGTTGTATTGAACACTGATATTCCTCAGACGTGTTCATATCAAGACTACTAGGCTCCATTCGTCATTT
The DNA here is from genome assembly GCA_944474145.2 of Dicrocoelium dendriticum. NCBI lineage: Eukaryota > Metazoa > Platyhelminthes > Trematoda > Plagiorchiida > Dicrocoeliidae > Dicrocoelium > Dicrocoelium dendriticum. The sequence continues at coordinate 5,821,219 of OX104063.1, read as the reverse complement.
TATGCATTGCTTAACTAAAACCTCAATAAGGAAGATGAGATCCAAAGATGTTGTATATACTCGTCATAATTAACGGTTTAGAGAAAACCGATTTGTTTGTTAGTCCACAATGAAAAGAGGTAGCCAAAACAGGAGATCAGTAAATAACAGATAAAATAATTCAAATTGACCAAGCAATAATCCAAACATATCAGCATAAAAACCAGTGCGTCCACTTTAACCATTTTGTTAAGACAGAGAGAAGACAGAGGATGCGATGTGCCAACATTTCGATTACTTTTGATCGTCGCAATCAGCCGACAATCCAGATATGACGACCAGCTACTTGGAAAAGCACCAGACGGCCGTCTCCCCTTTTGAGGCTCATCAGTGGTGCGCATTCTTCGGTCTTCCGCGGAGGATCGAAACTATGACTGCTAGTGGCTCTTGCCAACTAGCCCGCAGCTTATGCAACTGCGCCGTGGAGGACGGTATCTGACTAGCATGAATTGTTGGCTAAATGCGATATAGCGCGACGCATCCTACACTGCCATGCAGGCACCTGCCATGCAGATGACAGCGGTCGGCCTTCCGGCGTCAGGACTTCCCGGTTACGGCAGCTATGAATCGACATAGTATTTTGTGAAATCTGTACGGGCGAATTGGTATAACTTATGAATGGAAGGATGTTGGACCGAAGAATGCGCACCACTGATGAGCCATAATAGGGCGAAACCGCAGTCTGGTGCTTCTCCGGATAGATGGTCGACATACGTGAATTGTCGGCCGATTGCGAGGAACAAAAATACTCACCAAAATCCTTCCATTCATAAGTAATATTTCGATTGTTCCTTCAGTCGCAACAAAATACGAGCAGCAACACACAACGGATTATATACCTAGAAAATATAAGCATCAACAATAGAAATGTCATACGCAAGACCATGATAACCGACTTGATTGCCTCAAGAGTTTGTGCACATAGCACTGATTGATAGTCCTCACTTAACAACGCCTCACTAATTACCAGTATTATCGGGCTTTTGTTACGTAATAACACTGAACGCTGTCTCGGGGTTCACGTGACGATGGGTTGTCATGAGGTGCTTGGTGATAGACGATGCCGGGCTCCCGTTGATTCTCAGATTCGTCCCATGTTGCCGCGTAATCACTTGTCCCAACCACTTTGGCGAATGTTCAGCTACCTCTGAGCTAACTGACGGTTTGTTCTGCCCATGTAAATGCCAACACAACCGCAGGTGAACTGATAAACAACGTGAGAGGCCGAACTACCCGAGGAGATACTCTGACGGTTATGAAGAACAAGTACTCACGTGGTATGCCTGAGTCGCAACTGGGCTGTCGTGTAGGTTCGGGTCAGGGCGGATCGAAGCTTGCGTCAGATATCATTTGCTACATGGTCCCCCTTGAACGGCAAGAACAAATAAACCTCCTTTTTCTAAGCCGGCCATTATGTGGTAACCATGTGAAAAAGATCGATTTGCTCAATCTCATTTGGTGGCTTGCTGACTCATTCCTACCTTATCATTGCTCGTGTGTCTGTCGTTTGACTTTCCGTTTAACGAGGGTTTGAGATTTAGTTGCATTTGGTTTTCTTACGAGATACATTTTTACCTGTTCTGCGGCTTTCTTGATACAGCATCTGTGGCGTCGTTGAGGCAAAATAAACCTTTCCATCTAACCCCTATCTCCATTTTGGACTGATTGCGGCAGCGGACCAACATCGGATGGCTGGTTCCGTTGGAAAAATCCTTCCTAAACTACTTGGATTTAATCAGCAATCTCCCTACTGCTCTTAGTGAGGCTAAAAGTTTGAAGCTGCATCGATATTTACTCGGTGATGGCGGACAGCGGCAATTCGATGATTTGAGTCTCCAGGGATGCAAATCGGTTATAGACGCCTTCAATGCTCTCGATTGTGCATGGAGTTACCAAATAAACATGTTTACCGAGCGATATATTTTCGCCCGAATACACCAAGAAGCGGGCGAACCCTTGAATGATTTCATTGCTCGGCTGAGTCGTGCAGTACGACCGTGTGCCTACTCGTCTATTCTACAGAAAAAGATTGAAGGCTGTATGCTCACTCAGCAACTGATCACCGGAATCGCTGACAATCGCATACATGAGGCGCTATTGCAGGAAAACGCTTGCACACTAACGTGAGATCGAGCTTGCGAATTACACCGAGTAAAGACAGAAATTTCGTTGCGATCGAAGCAGTTTTGTTCCACCAGCCTAGCTGAAGTGGCGAGAGTACAATATTTCCGGCAATATCCGGCAGACAAACTATCTTGCTACCGTTGTGGAAGCGCGTCTCACAATGCTAATTTTGTAGGTTGTCCCGCACACAACCTCAAATGTAAACACTGTGGTAAAATTGGACACTATGCCCGCTGTTGTCGATCATAGGCTGTCGCGCTCATTAAAGAGGATGATACACCGGAATGCCAAGTTACCGATCCAACTCAAGGTAATATCTATTAAATCACCGCTGACTTCATACCTTCAGGTTGTGTAACCATATCCGTTGTTGAACCGAAGTTTCCAGCTGCTGACATTCGTACTGTATTGTTCCCTATTGTTAAACGTTCTGTTCCACTTGAAATGGAACTTGATTCTGCTTCTCCAGTTACTATCGTGCCTTTCCAATTTTATGAACGTTATCCATCACAGCATACATTACATCCCACCTCACATTCAGTTTGGAGTTATAGTGGGAACACACTAACCATATTGGCTTTATTATCGTGCATTTGCAGTTGCATTCTGCCATTGCCAATGTTGCAGTGCATATTTCTTTGGACCACAGACGACCCTTGCTTGGGAGGAATGCTATGGTAGCTTTGCACATTGTACAATCATTCGACCGCATGCTTATCACTTCCGTCAACGTAGCACACTGGCAGAAACATTATTCCAAGCGTTTCCAGAAGTGCATCGGCCGTATTCCATGTGGTGTGCATCGAATTCAGCTGAAACTGAATGGGAAACCGGTCGCCATTGGTCAACCTCGACCCATTCCGCTAGCAAAGCGTGAAGCGGTCTCAGCAGCCCTGCAAGCGATGCTAGCAAATGATTTGATTGAACCCATCAACTGCTCTGAGTGGGTGCATCCAATTGTTAGTTCCATGAACAAAAGACGTCACTGTCCGGATATGCAAACATTTGCAGGCTCTGAACACACAGGTCGTCGTAGAGCTCTTTGTTTTGCCATCTAATGAGCAACTCACTGTACGTATAGCTGGTGCAACTGTTTTTTCCAAGCTGGAAGTAAACAGTGCATTTTTCCATATTTCATTGGCCGATGATTACAAACACCGTACGGCCTTCCTTGCACCTGATGGTCTATTTCAGTACAAAGGCTTACCCATGGGTTTGAGTTCCGCTGGCGCCGCCTTGAAAAGTTCATGACTCTCGCCCTGGCAGGTATCGATGGGCAGGTTGCCTACATGGATGATATTCGTGTTTTCGGCCGCTCACACTAAGTACATAATGAAAGGCTGCACAAAGTCCTCCAGCGCCTCAATGATCTCAATTTGCGTCTGAACGCAGGAAAACGGCGCTTCAATGCACCATAAATTCAGTTTTTGGGACAAGTCATTTCACGCAGTAACATTCGACCAAATGATGAAACATCAGGGCTATCACTGAAGAGCCAGCACCTCAAACCTTAACAGAACTAAAGTCCTTTTAGGAATGTGCACTTATAACCCGCGCTATCTTCCGGATTTTGCGACTGTGGCGGATCCATTACGACAGCTAACCAAGAAAGGATCGTCCTTCGGTCGGAGCAGCAATCAGCAAAATGTCTTTGTTGAACTGAAAAGGAGAGTTGCGTCTTCTCCCTTAGTTGCCATTGCCGACGAATATTGCCACACCTTTGTGTCCACTAATGTACCTGATGTCGGTCTCGGAGCTCTCCTCTCACAAATACAAAACGGAGAGAAGAACGTTATTGTCTACGCATCACGAACGCTATCAGATTCCGACCGTCATTATCCAGTTGGGGAAAATGAAGCCTTTGCATGTGTGTGGGCCTGTGAAAAGTGGAATTTATTTCTGTTCGGTCGTCGTTTTATTCTGCGTACTGATCATTCAACCCTAACAGCCCTTCTCAGCAATGGATCTAAAGGATCTCGCCCAATGCGATCGATCGCTGGTATGCCAGGCTCCTTAACTACGACTTATAATGTTGTACCGGCCAAGTTTGCAAAAGCAGATTGCTGATGTCCTATCTCGCTTACTCGAGGGGTTAGAAGATAAAAAAGAAAAACTCAGAGAGGCGGTACTAGTTTCCACTCTCGGAACTAACCTTTCTGCCTTTATCATCTAGGAACTACGAAGGGAAAATGCTAACGATGCTTTACTGCATGAGATCATTGAATATGTGCAACAGGACTGGCCCAAGAATAACAAAATCCCAGGTGAGTTCACTCCGTATTATGCAATCCGGCATGAACTGTCGGTGGTAGGTTGTTGCCTGGTGCGTGGCTCGGTGTTTGTAGCTCTGCCCCAGTTTATAGCCAAGATAATAGCTTGCGCAAATGAGGGACATCTAGGTATAGTTCGGACCAAAAATCGAGTGCGACACTATTTCTGGTGGCAACAAATGCCATCTAGCAATGAGACATTTTGGGTCAATTGCAATGCTTGCCAATTATCGGACAAAAGTTCTTTGTCCGTTAAAGCCCCGATACAGCCAATTGCTTACCCGATAAAACCATGGACCAAAATCGCCATTGATATTATGGGCCTTTACGCTACTGCTTCTACGAATAAGTGAAATCTACTTATTACTACATGTTTTTACAGCAGATGGCCTCAAGTACACATGGGCGACTAAGTTACTACTTCGGTTGTGTTACGTTGGCTTAAACACTTGTTCAGTCGTTTCGGTTTACCGCATGAAATAGTAACGGATAACGGGCCACAATTTTGTAGCTGCGAATTCGCAGCATTTCTACATTGCCATAATATTAAGCACTCCAGAACTGCCCCCTACAATTCTGCAGCCAAGGGCGTGGTCGAGCGTTTAAACCGGTCTCTAAAAGAAGCTATACAAGTCATACACATAGGAGGTTCGGACTAGGAGAATGCAGTTTAACCGCGCTATTTTCCTACAGAACATGTGACCACAGAGCCACAGGAAGAATGCCAGCGGAGCTGATGCTAGGAAGGCCCTTACTCACAAAGTTAAATGCCGCACATAAGCTTTTATCAGCGAGGGATGCCGAAGTTTCAAATCGCATAGCATCTTACCAAACTTTCTACGCTAAAGCATCAATACCAATGCAGCCCGGCACATACGTTCCCGTCAAAAGCAGGGTGACAAAGAAAGGCACACCTTCGCTTTCCGCTCCAGTGCGCATCGACCGTACGCTTGGCCCGGGCACCTATCGATTGGAGGACGGCCTAATTGTCAACGCGCGTCGACTCAACACAGCTCACGGACCAGCTAATCAGCCCGACCGATCTGCGCGTGAAGACCCGGTTGAGTTACCATTAGTACGGCGTCAACTGCGTCGGTCCGCAAGAACGGTGAAACCTATTGATCTCTACGAACCAGGTTGACGCGGCGTTTTGGAGGGGAACGATAATGTGGTAACCATGTGAACAAGATCGTTTGGCTCAATCTCACTGGTTGGCTTGCTGACTCATTCCTACCTTGTCATTGGTGGCTTGCCAGTGCAGTATTTAAAGGATTTGATTCTATTGTACACCGAGAACATACGGTTTGAATTTGAGGGGACCGCATACAAACAGGTCGACGATGTCCCTATGAGCAGGCCTCTGGGACCAGTTTTAGCTGACATCTTCATCGGCCTGATAGAAAGACAAGTTGCTGCCAGCATTGGTGAAACTAAATTGTACAGATGTTTTCTGGATGGAATTTTAGTGTTCACCAACGGCGAACATTTTAACCGGCTGCTGATCATCCTAACTTCGATTCACCCTAATCTGGCGGTCTCCCATGAAGTGTAACAACAAAATTGCCTGGCGTTTTTAGATATACTCAATAGGTGACAGGCTGAAAGTATGTTGCAGCGCACTGTTCACCGCAAATCGTCTTGGACTGGACAGTGCCTTCAGTTTTCGAGCTTTCCCTCGATCGCATACAAATGCGGCTTAGTGAGAACTCCTTTCTACCGGGCCATACGCATTTGCAGCCCCGAAACGTTACCAGCCGAAGTAGAATTTCTACGCGAAATCTTAATTTCTAATGGATGTACTGAGTTTACTAAGGTACACAGCAGATCTCCCAGCGTGAAAACACCGGTGTTTCCGGCTTAGAAAAAGGAGGTTTATTTGTTCTTGCCGTTCAAGGGGGACCATGTAGCAAATGATATCTGACGCAAGTTTCGATCCGCCCTGACCCGAACCTACACGACAGCCCAGTTGCGACTCAGGCATACCACGTGAGTACTTGTTCTTCATAACCGTCAGAGTATCTCCTCGGGTAGTTCGGCCTCTCACGTTGTTTATCAGTTCACCTGCGGTTGTGTTGGCATTTACATGGGCAGAACAAACCGTCAGTTAGCTCAGAGGTAGCTGAACATTCGCCAAAGTGGTTGGGACAAGTGATTACGCGGCAACATGGGACGAATCTGAGAATCAACGGGAGCCCGGCATCGTCTATCACCAAGCACCTCATGACAACCCATCGTCACGTGAACCCCGAGACAGCGTTCAGTGTTATTACGTAACAAAAGCCCGATAATACTGGTAATTAGTGAGGCGTTGTTAAGTGAGGACTATCAATCAGTGCTATGTGCACAAACTCTTGTGGCAATCAATTAGGTTGTCATGGTCTTGCGTATGAAATTTCTATTGTTGATGTTTATATTTTCTAGGTATATAATCCGTTGTGTGTTGCTGCTCGTATTTTGTTGTGACTGAAGAGAACAATCGAAATGTTGGCATATCGCAACCTCTGTCTTCTCGCTGCTTTAACGATATATCAGTAGTGAATGCGGTTTTTCACAATCCTGGTGTTGGGCCGTTATTCGCACTTGTAATTTTGTTATCTTTGTTGGATGCGTAGTTTTCTATCATTGGCATGCACTTACTCGGCACGCTACGTGAGAAAACCCTCAATGGTCACGTCACCTTTTAACCATCAGCATATTTACTCAAATTTTTTATCCCAAACACGTAAATGTTTTATCTCAAGACCGCTCACTGACGAACATATCTAAGCAGCATCAATCCGTACAAATAAATTGACAACCGGATAACCGAGCAACATATTTCCCTTCGCGTTCTCAGTGCCCTGTATTTTCGTGTGCTACAGTTTAACGCATCTGCTTTGGAAACACAGACATTAACCTTAGGCAAGCCGTGTGCCCTCACAAAGAAAAAAGAATTATTATCTTATATGTGGTATTGCTTAGATTAATCACTATTACATTATAGTCAAGTACTCTCGCACAAAACCACCACTAATGATGTCATCATATCAGCGTTAAAAACCATATAGTTCACATTGGCTGTTAAAAACTGGTGCAGCACACCTCTATCGCACTAATACTTACTAATACTTGCTATTTCCCTTCTATTTACGTTTATCCGGAGCACAACTCGTTCAACGGTACGATGAGATACTTGCTACTGAAGAAAGTTGGATCTGCATAAGAATAAATTACAACTTGAGTCCAATCCCACTCAATACGAATCTCCTCGCATCCGATAAACAATTTCAGTTTCAGAGAAAACTTGTACATAATGATCGGTCCAGGGTCTCTGGAAGGTGTCTCACCTTTCTGAGAAATATACCGATTATTATTATAACGCTGGTGCATTCAAAGCTTTAAAAACGCAATAAATTTAATAGTCGCTAAGGTATTTCTGTAGCAGGCTACATCCAAGCACGCAGATTAAATTTGATATTTGCATGACAAACTGACAGCATTACCACCCAATTGTCGATAATTATTAGAACTAGCGCAATTTGCATTAAGAATTATATTCTTAGCAGATATATTAAAATTTAATCCTCACTAATAATCTTAACCTTGTCAGCTTTTATACCGTTCTTCCGTGCACTTCCTTCTTTGTCGTTTTAAGTTCAAAGTCTTCGGTCCTCTCAAAATGGAAGACTTTTCTAATGTAACCCCTGTTATTTGATTTAATTATTAACGCCAAAGCAATTTTAGTCGTCGGGAACTCGTGGGTGACGGTGAATCGCATAACATAGGATGGTTATCCCATCCCAAGCTCGTAGTTGCAAAACTATCACGACATTAAAATAGATAACGTTGATACCTAATGTGGGCAGCTTTTTTTATTGAAGTTAATAACCATTCCAGGGGAACGTTCCGAATGCGATGACCGTTAGTTCCTGAAACAGTAGCATAGAATACGTGGCGATATCTTTTCGCTAACCACCAGTGAATCATGTGCGCTTGTGTGCAAAACGCAGCTTTCTTACGTTGAGAAGCAAACCGTGTTCCTTGCACAAATACTGAAAACTAGATAAGCACAACAGCAAACATATTTCTCCTTAATGTCAAATATCACAACCGCTGACTAGGTCGAACAGTGAGTAAGCACTTTTCCAAGGGTTTAAGGTAATGCATGACGCAACAAGAAAAGATGAATCAAATGATGAATTGGAACCGCACCTATTCTATCACAAACATCGAATGATGATTGATCATTACTTAGACCTATCGAAGGTATTCAGATTGCTATTGTTCAATCGTAACTCAACAACCTAAGCAACCAGGGAGGCGCGACCAAATACTGTGAATCGGCCAGTGTATTGTGTATGAAGAAATGGTCTAGCAGGTAACCTCAGTCACGTTTATGCCCTTTCGTTCCATACGTATATATTTTAATACTAAAATACAATACACGTGCAATGGATGAGAGGCACAGAAATTGTTAACGTCGCGTCAACTAAGTGATAAAATAAAGTGATAAAGTGATAAATAAAGTGATAAAATATTCCAAAGTGCCAGCAATAGTCACAGTGCTACATTTGCTGTATAATGCTCAACAGCTCTCTACCTATTTAGACAATATTAATCATTTTATCGTTATTCACCTTTTATATCACCAGATCATCTGTCTTTTTTCTGATATTCGCCATTAACGATGTCGCGCTCAAGCACCTGGGTGGGCAACAAACGTTATCTCAATGTAAAACATCACCGCTGTGATTTGCTTTACTCCCGAATAATAAATTCAGAAGAAGGTTACGGGATTACACAACCATTGCGTGAATGCTCTTGAGAGCTAGGCGAGAAAGCTGATTGCCCACGCGCGTACTTGCTAAAAATACTGCTTTGGAAAGACCTTGCGAGCGTGTTGCCAGGGCCCAGGCAAAATTTGATGAAATCGCGCAGCAGACAGCAGGCATGTCGCCTAGGCCTGACCGGAAGCTTATATAATCGCGCTTCTGACATCACCTGCGTTGTCTTGCACCGGGTAGGCGGACGAAGACTGGGGTGCCCGAGGGTTGTTGAGACCGACATATAAATATGAGCGTTTTCTGTCCTAATACAACTCTTGGCTGCTGAATCTGTCTTTCATCCTGTCTGGTTTTCCAAGGCGTCAAGCAGAGCACGCGTAAGGGCGCAGGTTTAGCAGCAGGCGTGAATCAACCGGTCGATTGCGGGCGTAGCCTTATAACAACTCTTCGGTCCTGTACGATTTACTACTGAATGATTAAACACAGCGGTCCCCGAATTTGACTATTGGTCAGTATTTTTCCGATTGGTGCGTTAGGTGCCACCTCGGTAGTTTTAGTGTCACTGCCAGCGGTTTTTGAACACAGTATTTTGTGAAGTCGATTTATTACGGTGACCTCGCTGAGATCAAAGGTGTGATTTTTTGACTTCATTTGAAGAGGATGGAGGATGCATTGGGGAAGATCTATTACCAGTATTCATCAAAGGCTTAACAATCGCTGGGGCGGTACTTCATCTCGATTCCCAGGAAAATCCTCCCGTGTTCCATACTTTTGGAATGCGTTCATCGATTCGGACAAACATAAGTTGATCAGTGCGCCAAGCATTAACGTTTATGAATGGAAGGATTTTGTGAGTATATTTGTTCGTCGTAATCAGTCGTAAACAAGAAGTCCTGACGCCGGAAGGCCTACCGCTGTCATCTGCATGGCAGGTGCCTGCATGGCAGCGGAGGATGCATCGGGCTATATCGCATTTAGCTAACAATTCATGCTAGTCAAATACCGTCCTCCATGGCGCAGTTGCATAAGCTGCGGGCTAGATGGCAAGAGCCACTAGCAGTCATAGTTTCGCTCCTCCGCAGAGGACCGTAGGATGCGCACCACTGGTGTGCCTCAATAAGGCGAAACGGACGTCTGGTGCTTTTCCGGATAGCTGGTCGACATATTTGAATTGTCGACTGATTGCGACAAACAAAAATACTCACCAAAATCCTTCCATTCATAAGTAATACCAATTCGCACGTACGGATTTCATAAAATACTATGTCGATTCATAGCTGCCGTAACCGGGAAGTCCTGACACCGGTAGGCCGATCGCTGTCATCTGCATGGCAGGTGCTTGCATGGCAGTGGAGGATGCATCGGGCTATATCGCATTTAGCTAACAATTCATGCTAGTCAGATACCGTCCTCCATGGCGCAGTTGCATAAGCTGCGGGCTAGATGGCAAGAGCCACTAGCAGTCATAGTTTCGATCCTCCGCAGAAGACCGAAGGATGCGCACCACTGGTAAGCCTCAAAAGGGGAGACGGCCATCTGGTGCTTTTCCGGATAGCTGTTCGACATATCTGAATTGTCGGATGATTGCAACGAACAAAAATAAGCATCATTTCTCTAAAACTCAGTGTTCATACACTTCTGTCATTATCCTAAACCTAACATGCTAGAATTTAACACACAAATCGGAAAACATTTAGCACTAATCAACCTCGTGTGAGTTTGTTTCGAATCCATTTGTTAGTTATGTGTACGGGGTCGCAGAGTAGACGCAACATGACCGCATCTTCCTACAAATTTCATCATCAAATTGGTATTTAGGATTTAAAAGGGATTTTGCGTTTCAGCTTCGTAGTTGGCATAGGATCCTTGGGTACTTCGTTGCTGCAAGTATTGTCAATGCTTTTGTCACCCACAATGGACATGCCATATTTTTGAAGAGAAATATAAGGCAGTCTTTCCAGTAATGCCTATTTAAAGGCTGGCAAGAGAAATTTAAAATCGCCGTACCGATTATGAAAACCAAGCCCTACTCGCAAGAGACAGTTCGTCTAAAGCTCATCACATCAATCAGGAAGATCTGTAAGATGAAGAAGTGACTATTGTAGCACAAAACTAATGCAATACGCACACAGAGGATATGTACTACCTGCGAATTCCTCAATGTCTTTGGAAAAGAACTATCTGTCTCCAGGACCATCATTCATCTTGAAGCGTTGTAGTACAGATAATGACCCATGATATTTACACTTGAGGAAGATGAAGATTTTCAAAAAATACTATACCTTGTCAACTTCTACACTGGCATGATGGTAAAAATACACTACTTTTAGATTATTCTAAAAATTCGAGTTATGGAGTTCTAGGACACATTTTATAAGAATTTCTCTAGACATGAAAGCGTTAAAGTGCACTACACAACGTCCAGGAAAATTGTATGATACCAAAAGAGCGTAACCTAAATATGCTTTTCGAAAGACCACTTTTCTTTCACACTGTACCAAGCAAATATGACTAAGTCGGACCGTTTGCTTCACAATCTATAACGTGGCATTTCGTGCTATTTCCAGTGACATCTATAGTTAGGCAGCATAGTTTATAATTTGGCAAAGGATCCTTCTAAGGACCTCCGCTGACTTCGAACGCGACATATTATACGTGATGGGGAAAGAACAGTCAAACGCTGTGATTCTAAGCGTCTGTTTTTGGATGTCTCACGTTTCAACAAACAGGATGCATTGCGCCGAAGAAGATCGTTCAATGAGGAGAACGCGTATTGCACAAGTGTTTATGCATACAACGTATTCGTTCGGAGAGTTTTGCATTGCCCCTTGAAGTGTTCTACAACACTGTCTACAACACTGTGTACAAAACTACACCATTAACCTTTCTCTGGACACCAAGAGTTTCAGAGAATCTTATTAGCACTGTAAGGCGAACTCATCAATAATTACGAGTGTTTGGCTCAAATGTATACTAATGAGCATGCGCCATCAGAACACCTACGATTATGGACTAGGAGATAAAGTTCAACAGTGGATTCTCTTAAACGTGATCTTAGGTTATTCGTGCAGGACGATCTAGTATAATCAGGACAAGTTGAGAATGAGGTGAAAAAGTTAGCCGACAATTAAATTTACTGCGAATCGCATTTGGCCGGTTTGCTTTTACTTTTTGCATATGTCCAACGATTACGTGAGACCACACGTAGAATATGCTACTCAGATGTGGCACTCCTGACAAAATATGACCGCACTGCTCTTGAAAAGCCACAAATGAAGGTGACAAATTATCTTCAGGGATTGCACCACCTCCATTACCAGTTTAGATTAAACAATTTAGGAATTTACGGTGAACAATATCATCTTATGCGAGGTGTTATTAAATTGATGTATCAAATCCTCAAGCATTTTAAAACCCATGGCAGGCATTATTAAAACGCAGCAACAACACCTCACTGAGAGGCCACCATTTGAATTTGGCGACGAGTAGAGCCGGTTGGAATTTCACCGGAGCCTATTCTCCATTCGTCTATCCCAGCCGCAGAACTTACTTCCACCTTCTGATATCTTCGCTCCTACCTAATCGGAATTCACATCTCAACTTGATAATCCATTACACTACCCACATATTATGATTTACACAAGTTGCTGGCACACTGAACTACGTAACCAAACTAGATGTACACGTAAAATTTGCATTAATTCTGCTCCTGCGTGTTGTTTCCATGTAATGTATCATATATTTGCTTTCATTATTTACCTATGAAAACTGTTAAGCATATTCTTTTATATCCGCTATAAGTCCATTGGTTAATTGTTCCTTTGTCCCATCTTCTTTAGGATAATGATGTTTGTTGGATAGATGCATCAACTCATTTCGCTGGGATATATAAATGGCAAGTAAAATTAATGTCTTCCTGGTGATAAAAGTAGGCTAGCAGGTTTCCAATAGAATTAGACCTGCAGATAACAACAACGGTAAACATGGGATTATAAAGTTAGGGATGTTTTCAGTAGAGTCTTGATAGTCAACGAAATGAGTATGAGACAGAAATGGTCGGCCGTCGACGTTGGAAATTCACTGGTACGTAGAAAAATACAAGTAGTTCCTTGGCAAGGATGCATGTTTAGAAAAGGATAACTTGAATAAACCCATATAAACAGAGGTAAGCAGAATTGTTTCGTTTTATTTTGGAGAGAAAACTGGGTTAAATCAACCAAGCAGCGTTTGCAAGTGGAAATGTGATTTGGATTCCCTCAGATGACGCGGTGAACGGTAGGGATCCAATAAAATCCAACAAATCATTGTGAAATTTGGCTGGCCGTTGAATTTCTATTTGAATACATTTAAACAATGTCTGAAAAGAGTTATCTTCCAATTATCAGGATTCGAAAGCTCCTCCAGATTACTAATCATACATGCGACGAATAATTATAATTGAACCGAATGCATACTTAACAGCTTGTTAAGTATAAGGGATTAAAACACCGGGCGTGACCCAGTTTTTGAAAATAAAACGATGAACAAATTCGGACAATTCTATCTCGATGAACGAACGTGCTGTATAAACTTCTTTTTCAGGTGATCGACAAAGCACGTCTACTGTTCCGGCGTGTGGGGTGGTGAGTATTGTTCCCAGTGGCAAAACCGTTGCTGACGTGAACGCCAATCGAGGGAAATAATAGACTTTGGATGACCATTGAGTTGAAGATGCCAACAAATGCACTCTAAAGATGAGTTATAAGTTTAGTGACGAGCTGCACGCACTCGTCTAAGGAAAAAAAGACTGGGCGAGGAAGACTCCGTTCACAATGGCTCTGGGTGTGGAACTTTGAAGGAACTGATTTTAGCCAAGTGATAAACTGAAGCTGAAGTGTGCGCAGGGTTAAAAAGAGATAGGTGATTACAAAGCGCATACAGTCCACTAAAAGCAAATTAAATACGGAATACTGTGTTGTGAGGACGAGTAGAAAGTTACCGTGTGTACAATTCCGTCGGAATATGCTCAAAATGTCACAAAAGACATCAAACATTGGTTGAAACTCGTACTTCAAAAACTAAAGACAACATAGCCAGTGTGAAATTGTTCTCAGAATCGAATAATGTTTAAAATGTAAATGACACAGTGCTTGGAACTGACGCACAGAGTTGGCTTCCAGGACTTGTCCTGGCAGATTGTTACAAAATTTACACACCATCTGTTTAAAAAACCCAAGGTTGGCAATTGAATTTTTATCCGGTATTACTAGCGTGTACCAATGTCTACGGGTGCTGCACAGCGTTCAAAAGGGGCGCAGCGGTTTCCTCATAGTGAAAGTCACCGAGATGCTATGTGTGTTAAGTCACGATGAAACCGACTCTTAAACAGTGATAGGGCAAGGCACAGATACCGCGTTAATCGTAATTGTCTTATTGCTCGTAAACTTGAAATGCGCCTGTTATCGTCAAGTTGAACCCTTTCGAACTTCTGTGCCTCGCCTCGGCTGATTGGACAGTAGGCGAGCGAGCCGTACTCTAGCATTGGTGTTAGAATGGAAAAGACGTGTGACTACCTCTTCAGACCAAGTGAAGAAGCTACGTATGAGCGATTGAGGTCATGCCGAATTAGGCTTCAGTCGTCTGGGGGTTAATCACTCCTAAAAAATTGGTCCCCGCCTTTAAACAGGGCAAATGGCGACCGAAGAAGCTGAACAATGATTGAACAATGATTTTTCACAGGATAAAAGCAAGTGCTTGACACTTCCCGTAGGATGGTTGCGGTGAATATGATGCAATTAAAATATGTCCGGGTCATCTATCGAATGTCTGCTGAGATGAATGCTTTGATAATTAACATCAGTGTAAAATGAAAAAAAATTATCCGGCGTAAACTTTCAGAAAGACACTGGGGTGCAGTGATCGATGATGTAAGGAGTGAGAAAAGTAAAATATGGTCGCCCACTTAGGTCCATTTGAGTCATAAGTCCTGTTGAAAAGTATGCTTGGCGTAATACCCAATAGAGGAGTTTAGGTAACAAAATGCTGGGAGCTAAGAGCAACATCTAATCGTTTTTTGAAAGCGCACAATGGTTAATTCTCTTACCAAGTTATAAAGGACGCGGCTGAAGGATATTAAAACAGGTTTCTCGGTTGAAGCAAATTGCAACTTTGATGATAACTTAGAATAGACTACAATATGAACTTCGGTCAAAGCCAGCACAGTCCTTGTAAAAACCAGATATAATATCATCTGAGATAGCAGACATACCGAGGATTACACAGGCGCATCACTTTACCGCTCGTTCATGCAATCCTGCAATAGGTCGGAACGGGGAATGCGATGCACTTTAGCCAAATCAAGCTGCCGACGGTTTGTCACGATCCTACCGAGAAATCGATATAAAGGGAATGCACAGCGCTCGGCACTCTCCAACGCCTAATTACCTTAGTCCCTTGTGGACTGCTGCAGCCTGAGAAACTATCCTGCCTGTATTCAAATCCTCATAGCCTTTTAAATAGGCTGCCAAGACTAAAGGTTGGCTTAGTTTCTAAGCCGTGCGATATCTGCGATATCACTGCGACTTAGTTACATCTGGAATGACGGACACTGCATCCCGATGACAGACATTTCACTCATCCGAAACGACAATTTTTCACAAGAGGTACGGCATTTTTGCATTGCAGAAGCGGTCAACAGTCTGGGGTTACTGTGGATCCAGAATCGAGATACAACAATTTCGCCTTAGTGCCACCTGCATTGAAAACACATATACGTCTGTATTTTTGTACCGCCCCGAAACACCACACCGGAAACGACCGGCCGCCTTGCAACAGGTAAGCTTCAGCCTAAGGCGAAAGCAAACCCACATTGTTAATCATAAGCGATATCAACGTACATCGTTGAGGAACCCCTGTTTCGATCGGAGAATAATGCAAAGCCGATTGGCAAGAGCTCGTGACAGGTTTTCCCCAGTGCAATCATATTAGTTTGCTCCGACGTGTCAGAAGATGTACCAGACTATATTTTCCGGATTTTGTGTTCAACAATGAGCAACATATGATTGATGTGCAGGTTGTGGATTGTCCTATAAGTTTCCGTTATCATGCAGTCATTAGCATAAACTTCGTCTATTATGGGAATATCGGAATGAGACCCCTGAGACGATGTGCACCATTACACGTTACGACCGCTTGAGCGTGTCACTACCAAGCCCTTCTTCGCCGAAGGCCTCTGGAAATCGCCTGACATAAATCCGTCAAGAAATTCAATCGGCTGATTACAAATGCTGCAGCAAAAAGTGTTTTCAATGGGATCAAAACATCAAAGAAGGAAAAATACATCGATTGCGGTATAGAAACAGTTCGATCGTTCTCATAAATCTCAAACACAATGCCAGCCAGACACGCAAACATATACCAGGATAAATTAGCACCCTAAATAATATTTAATAATCAAGACAAAGGTAATCAAACTGACTAGCTCAAGCGTTTCCATGCTCATGCAGCAGGCTGATAGGCCCTAAATATAAAGCTTCACCGATTGTTAATATTATCCAGGTCTTGTTTCGTAATTCAAGCTTAAACGCAGTCTCCGGGTTCACATGGTGACCAGGCATGATGAGTCGCTTTTTGATAGATGATGACGGACTCTGGTTTATTGTAAGAGACATCACGTTTGGTTGCATAACATTTATTCCACTCAATTTAGCAATTGTTCAGCCACCGTCCGAGCTAGCCGGCGGTCACCTCTGTTTATGTTAATGCCACCGCAATTTCAGGCGAACTGATAAACAAATTGAGAGGCCTAGCTAACAGAAGAGCCGACCTGATTGTCGATCTGATAAATTGCCGGTAATATATAACTTCATTCTGGTTTGATGTAGTGGCTGAAGGGGACACATTGAGTCACGGACCTAAAACACTTTGTTTCGTAAGGAGCAGAACTTCAAAATGAATAACGGTACGCTACGCAGCATGGCAAGTGCATAGGTTAGCTCTAACGCCATAATGTTGCACAACCACTTAGCCCAACGTAACTGCTGCAACCAAATGCTCTGAGATGACGAGACCACAAATCAGTGAAACATGACGAAAACTTTATGCGCTTCAATGGGCTTCGCAAATTAAGGTAGCCAATCGTTTTAGTCCAGACGTCTGATGGTAACAAGAACGATCGCTAAAGCAGCAAAGTAGATTTGTTCGTAATATGCTTCCACACATCAGATGATCTTAAAATCAGGCGAATCTCCAGCTTTTTGCCCAAACGCCATAACTTTCCCACGTATCTTTTATTGCGGACATTATCTTGCACAACCTGACGAATCGGCTTAAACACGTCTCCCCGGATATCGTAACCATTTGCACAGAGGCACAGACAGCAGGATCTAGAAAACTGGCAGGAGCTCCGGCTGAGATTTTCAGTGCCGTTTAGACAAGAACCAATATCCTGACATGTGGAATATTGGAATAATAACTTCGATTCACGAAGGCGGAAATAGGACAGAGCCCTATAACTGCTGCTTTGTATTTATCTTACCTGAACTGTTTAAGTTTATGACGTAAATCAATAGTGATGCATCGGTGTGCTACCTAGAAAATTGCCATTTTGTTGTTCTTAAGCAAAAGGCTTCCGGCGACAGCGATGGTACACAACGGACTATTTAATCGCACCTATTGGTTTAACAGCGTCAGCTGACGCTGGATAAGAAGACACAAACTTTTAGAATTTTGGACAGCATTTCATCATATAGATCATCAGATTTGCCTTTCTAAGCTCCAGTATTACGACATAAACCACTCTCTTTGCAGCTGGATCGCCAACTTACCCATTCAGCATCTGTTTGTGTTCAGAGTTTGCTTTGCTAGCCGATCAACCTCCTTGTAGTGCCAGTGAGGTTGTTCGGGTGTGTCCCCTTCCAACATGTAGTTCACCGGCAGTGTTCCAGGAAGTGGTGGGTTTTCGTGTGACAAGCGTTCTCCCCATAAAAGCCACAAATGTCCGTTTATCAAAACACTGTGAGGAAGCGAATGTGACTTGCCACGAACTACAGTCATTGCCCCGTGGACATCTGGATAATTACATTCAATCCATGGGCATCAATCGTTTATTTTTATATAGCCGAAGCTGTCAAACAGTCACAAATACAACGGCACACTTACAAACACAGGCTACAAACCTATAGCTATGCACATTTATAAGCATATGCATGAACAGATTTCCTGTTATAGCAAGCGTGTTGTATTCTTGTGCATTTTTGTTCACACGTTGTTATCATAACATGATCATACCCGCGAAGGCGTTCCTCGGGTTGCTGAGCATATAAAGGTTCATTTTATCTTATTTATTTTATTCATATTTTATTTAGCTGACCTCACACAAATCAGATGTAGTGTACCGCAAGGCTCCGTCTCCATCCCAAAATCATTATTGCTACAATGGAAGAATGGAAGAATGGTTTACTATGGGTAAAATTATTGCTTAGCAAGTCCCATGGGATGGAAAGTATTGCGAAAATTGAATTGCGTGAGAAAATGAAAAGCGTTTTGGTGGACACACCATAGACTTATGTAGACTAGCGGAGATGTTCGCGTATTAAACCTATAAATCCATAAATCCATTGGTTGGGAGTTTGGCAAGACACGTTTGACTGCGTTGTGTGGCCCCTGGCTAACAAGTCACAAAATGAAATGTAAATGAGACAAGGCACCGTCAAGTCGTGTTTTAAATAATAGTTGGTTACGACCGTGGCTAAACCAGCGCTTCAATTTTCCTACTGTTTGCTGTTGACATCGAGATTTGGCGCAGGATTCAGGCGGATGCCGAGCAGATTTTGCTTCAGAACGACCTAGACATGGTAATTCAGCGGTCAACCCAAAATCCTCTCCAGGTCAAGATCAGAAAACGCTAGCTACTTTTCACACAACACCAGAGAACCAACTCCTACATGCTATGAATGGCGGAAAGGCGGGGAATCCAACACATGGGCCTTCTGCAGCTTGCAATCAGCCGATTCGACCCTTCGACTTTTCCGTAACCCGGCTGACACATATGGCCACATGGGATAAACAATACGGGTCTCGTAGCTATGGCTGAGAAGAGATCCTACCGCATTGGAGATACCCCAACGCCGGGAACCAAAATATTAAGGGTTTGTATAATTTTCCGTTTGAACTATCTGCAAGTGCTCGGGATCTTCAGCGGACAGTATCGGCGATTGCGCAGTGACCTCATTTTGACCTACCAGATTTTCAGCTATCTAAAACACACTTGCCGCCATTCGACACAACTCAGACACAACAGCAATTTGAGAGGCCTACATCTCCAGCTGGTACAGCAATATATTCGTTTACAATGCTATCGGAATTTCTTTTCCTTACTTGATTGCATAATGTGATATGCACTACCAGAGTCTGTCATGTGTGCTCTCATGCTGGCAGTGTTCAAATCCCGAGTTAACCGTGCACGGATTTCTTACATGACTCCTTACCCATGGAGAAACGCATGTGTCTGTAAGAGATTTCACTGGCGATCAAATCCTAGGTTTCATTTTACTTTTCTTCACCGGTATGTGTGCACCAGGAGGAGACACGACTTTTTCCAACATCCCATTTGCAGTCATACATTATGGATTTACCATGGATTTACAGTGCATACTAAGTATACTTCAGTGCGTTCACCAGTGTAAACCCACATTTCGACCAGTATTTTATATTTTTTATCTTTCACCATAACCATTCTACTGGTCCTATAAAGCATTAGCATTTTTACCCTATAAAAACCATTGTTCCATTAAACGCAAGTAGTAAAGCCGTCTACCTTCGAAATGTGATGTTACGAATAACTTGCGTTCTTTCCGGGCAATCCGCAAATGCGTCGTATAGTAAGCAAGATATCGGTCTGGTGAGACGGTCGTTCCAATAAACATAAGTCTTTGTTTCGTAACAAGTACTAAGGGCGTATATTTGTCAATACTAAATACAAGCCTGGTAGATATGGCTGAAGCACGACCTCACTTCATTGGTCCAACCTTAGCCGCCAGCTTTCAATTAAGTCAAAGGATTGCACAATCTATCTTGCAGGCAATAGTTGGAACCGTTGGGAGCATTCAGTTGACAGTATCGCAGATTATGAGTCGACCTGGTAATGGCATACTTGAATTTGCACAAGCAAAAGCATGTGCGCCGCTCGTTACTGCAACGCAACAGTAGCATAGATGTGCGAGATCATTCCATAAAGCTAGAAGACCAGTAAAGCTTCCTAGGGTCTCGTAGAAATGTCTTGTCAATTCACATATGTCACGCGTGGAACCCTCTCCCTGAATCTGTCGTGTCTGCAACTACATTATCCATAATTAAAATTCGGATGCAAGCCACACTCATCCAATTACGTTCTGTTTCTTAGCAATATCTCCCCGTTCTACTCAGAGGAAATACCTTGGATTTATTAGCTGCTGACTATTGCAGCTATAAAAATGGTGTGCATGGCCAGTTTATTACAAAGGAAAGTTCGTTCTTTTGGCAATAAAATACCAACTGCATAGTTTCATTAACCCTATCCAATAACCCGTCACATCACCAAACGGGGCTTGTGTAGCCATTGTTCATTGAATGATGATGCTAACTCTGATCGGGTTAACAATTAAATTATTTGCAACCGCCGTTATCGGCTGTTTGTACTATCCAACACAGCCCCAGTGTCTTGTACATAATCTATCTTCATGAAGTATTAATTAGCAACATTCTATTCGGATCGCAGTAATACACAAAGTTAACAGTCCGACTAGACTGTCATCGTTTTCTTATATCCCTGAAAAATGGGATAAGGTGCAATGACCGTACCGCACCTCAATTTTGGTTAGGTACAGCAAACCCCTATTTGCGCGCGCAACGATCATGTAAAGGTCCTCCCACCTGACCGCTTAATAACCAATCGTAAATGTAATTTGTCTGGAATGCACGCACGACGGAACACAATTGTGGAGTCCTGTGAGGCGGATACACCATACAAGCCAATGTCCTCTCCTGGCAACGCTGAGGAAGTCTGGATAATTTGCATGAGGTACTGAGACAAAAATAAGCTCTAAATAGAATGCATCAAGAGCTTGGTTATTTTCATCTATTTGTGTCTTTTATTTCCAATTATATGCATCTGGGCTTGCACTATAGGACAAAATCAGCGTTTAAGGCAGAACCGCAGATAGTCTACACAAGATGTAAATGGCAAGATCATGATTCAAAGGAAGAATAAATATGAGAGAAAGCGTCTTTTCATTGCACAAGTTAACTGTTAATTCCGAATTAATGCACAAACAACTTTAGAATTAACTTTTTATGTAATTAGGTATGTATGTTCGGAATAAACATAAAAGGAATAAGTTAATTTTTATACACGACGTGTGTTTTTATGGTGCACTTGTAAGTAACGACAAGAACGTCGGTCCTTAGCATTTTCACTATGGTAAATTACTGAAAAGGATAGTTTTAAAAGCAATTGCTTCTGTCGTTGCGGCACAAAAACATCAAAACAGAACATTATCTGTGCTCTAAATTGGATTGTTTGGATGGAACACATAAAATAACTTCTACTTTTTGCAACAAATGTAGGCCAGTAAGCGCCAAGCTTCTGTGTCCTGATATATTCAGGCGCATATTATCGTTTTACTTCGTCCCTTTGGTTCGTTTGGTTTTGACAATTTATGGATTGAAGGACGACTTTTTTCACTGGTCTGTTTCCCATAAAGGCAACCTACATTGCCAAGTTGTTTCGGAATTTCAGTAGGGAGATATCGTAACGCATATCCTTATACATCCCATATGCATTGGTATATGTCTTATTCATCATTCCAAAAAGCACTCTGTGCCACCATATTTTGATTTTATACCATATTTGTCCACTCCGCCCATGACTGAGTTGGAATCTTGTAATATCATGGGTGCCACTATGTCGATAATTGTTCCGAAAAGCTCTTTACGTCTCATAGTAATTAATTCACTTCCGTAGTAATTGGACAAGAGATGAACACACTCATTTTCCTCCCACTTGAATAACGCAATTGCCTGATCTGCATAACGACAAACAAATTCATTTCTGTTCACCTTCTTGTCCTCTTCATTTTTAGGAATATGTTTCTCCTTGGGACGCACGGTTCCACAGGCAAAAATTCTGCTCATCTTCAGACGTTCAAATAATTCAACCTATGTGCAATATTTATCCATTAGCACAACGTACCTACCTGCTACCCCAAACAAATCTGTCTGTAAAATTAGGAGTGTCCCGTGATTGGCTTTGATGCACTTCCAACTCATAAATATAACCACTCATATCGGATCGACAGCATAACTAGTTGCAAACGAGAACTTTTTACTAAATACTCATATCACAACAAAAGTAGATGCAACCGTAAAAATACCCTAACGACTGTTAAATAACGTTTTCTTTGACAAGAGTAACTTGTTAAGATATCTAACTTTTGCGCCCCACTCTATCGTCATGTCCAGAACAGCTATAACTGTTAATATTACGATTGAGGTCTGGCGCTATTTTCTGGGGCCAACATATATGTTGGATCAGTACAATCCGGAGTACATAAAGTTGTAAAATAAATATCTTGAACCATAGAGCGTCCACTACTAAAATCGAGTAAAATTTACTAGGCCTGACAAGCTGCAATAAAATCAAATTGATTAAATGCAAACTGCAAACACACACCCAGTTCTCTGAAAAAAATTGCTGACCACGTTTGACATGAATCACAAGTTAACCACAAACTAGAGCAAAGTATCAGAGTTCTGGCCCTTATTTAAATTATGATAAAAAGCTATTGCACCTATCCCTGTGAGTACCCGCCGGAATAACGCTTGCCTTTAAGCTATATTATAAGTTAAACAATGTGTTGTTTTTATGTACCGTCAGGACACAAATGGTTAAGCTTTGAGAAAGTTATCTTAAATATCAGGATTTGCAGCTCATCACATGCGTTTAAAGGATTTGTCAGGAAATATCTCACTAGGCTACCGAAGCAGTATTCGAAAATGGATTGGGCATGGCATAGGAGCAAAGTGGTTGGATATCGCATTTTGTTACTACTAGTGAAAGCGATCTACGTCCATTTGAACATACCGAATAATTACACGGTCACGTTTTGTCCTTTGGAACATTGCGACAGAATTCCACGAGACCAAAGCCAAATTTGAACAGCTATATTTGACGAGTGACCAAAGCAAATATTTCGATGACCCCGTATACATATGCAGAACCTAATCCCTGGTAATTTACTCAGGCACACACAAACAGTTTCATCAGTAAAAATAATGAATGTTGGATACTAATATAACTTTTAATATAACTTTAATATATGTGTATATATAACTTTAATATAACATTTCTATATAGTTCGACAGTGTATAGCGCACAGGTACCTGCAGACATGTCAAGTTCACACACTGGAGTGAATTTACTTTAATACTGGGTTAGGTGACATCACATTTGAAACACAACTGTGTGTCTGTAGCTTAGTGCCCATGCGAGAAAAGACGCTCTAACCGTCGTGATATAAACCAGTTGTATGTTTGTGTGTCCATGTGGAAGGGCAACTAGTTAATTTATTGGGACACTCGCGTTTCATATCATTTCTAACTTTTTACTTGGATAAAGTATATTTGAATTATATTTACATGTGTGCTATGGTTGGGCTAATGTAGGTAAGGTTTCCTCCTGCATAATTGTGATTTGCATCTTGATGAGGAGCTCGACCTGAGGTGGATGAAAAATGGAAATAGTTACCCATTTTAATATGCTTTTCAGGATGAGTAAACCTTTGCTGCAGTTACGAAGTTTAGAGCACCTGCATCTAATACTAAAGAGTTCCATTAAAAAGTTGCTTCCGCTGCAAGGCTAGAGCATATGAATTCAATAACCTTTCATTTCATCATCTACAATTGGTCACAACATTTTAATTCGCGATTTGGTTTACACTTTTTATGCCATGCTTGCTTGTTTAAACTCTTGTGTTTAATAATTTTTCATCCTTGAGATTTCCAGAACAACACTTTGTTCCGGCCTTTTGATTACAATATGATTCCTAACGAACAATGAATATCTAGTTGCTGCTAGGGAGGAAACAGAATCTAAATATATTGCTACTTCAAAACAGCCCGTACACACTAGGTTTTCTGATTGAAACCAGTACCTAATGAATGGACAAGCTTCACAGGACCCCATCTCGCATTACCGAGAAACACTAGTCTTTAGTACACATGGACGTGGGTTTATATATTAGCATTGCAACATTGCAACTAGCTATGTATCATTAGATTTCAAAAAGTAAAACAAATCAGGTTTTGTTTTTTGAAAGAGTACTTTACCAACACAAATCTTATCGCCCGACAATGAATGACACTGAAAATATTAATCACCTACAAACTCACCTATGTTAGTACAATTAAAACAAAATTAGAACATGAATTCACTGTGTTTGGTTGGCTGTTGCCTAAAAGGAATGCAGCAATAAAAGTTATCATATAACTTATTGCAGTATTTTGCTTGATTTACTGAGTAGATTAAAGTAAGTTGTAGTTGGATGGAGAAACGTTTTTGCCATATAAAGCGCAACCTATAAGTACTCGATATTCGCAGCATGTAAATGTAACCCTTTAAAAATCAATGAAAATGTCTGCAATTTTAGCATTCTTTTTGCTTGCGATTTCCTAATCTACCGTGATGTCACATATAGTAGCCTGTGTTGGACTATAAAGCAGAATTTCATAATCTTGATGATTTCGCAGTCACAAGAAGGGATGAATTTCTTATGCGAAGAATGATCTGAGTCCAACTTTGGGGAGAAAATGCAATATTTTGGCTTTCTCCGCAACTTAGTTTTAAAATGTGACCTAGGGCATTGCGTGACAGATCCAATGAGTTGCATTGAGATGTAGCGTTGAGTAGCTAACGCTGTAGATTATTGTAAAACTGTAAGCCATACTCAAGGAGACTGGTTATACGCGCAACTGTATTAGTGCTAATGCGGACCACGATGAAGCCTTGAAATTAATACAGTCAAACCCGCTTTATTGTCCACCCGATTAAAAGCCCGCTTTATTTCCTGCTTTAGTTCCCGGATTTCAAAATACAACTTCTTTTCTCAAAATAGTGCTACCTTTTCGCAGTCTAATTGCGCAATACCGGCGGTCGTCCCACCGCTTAATTGCCCAGCTGCTTGTTCTGGGTTCTCGTTGCTTTCTCAAGTTTGCGCCCTTGCGCTGACTATCTTTTATTATGATTAACCATAGCTACTCAGCCCGATTAAGTCAAGAACAACAAAGATGTCGGCAGTGTTATTGATATATCAGAAATAGTTTGCTTCGTCATTCAATACACGAGCAAGCTAAATTTACAGACGGCTGTGGGAGAACCCTCGGCCCTATTCCAAAATCGAGAACCTAACGAAGTCGAGTTGACCTTCCCCTCCACATTTGCCTCTACTCTATTGGTTACACACAAGTATGCCAATTAACAGAAAGGATTTCTCCTTGACATAAAAGTAAATGTTTTACACAATTTAAACCATATCCACCAGGAACCTTGCAGATCAAGATGTCGCGTGATTTACACATTTCTCGTCCTACCCTAGCTAGGTTGATGTCAATAAAACGGAAATCCGGCAGAATTAGCCGCATGGCACTGCAAGTCCTTAGAAAAGAAAGCGATGTGAAAAGGTTGAAGAATTTGAAATTGCATTGAAAGACTGGAGGATCTCGGTTCGGGAGCACAACCAAACAGTTGCAGGCCAGCTTAGGTAGAAAAAGCAGAAGAATTCGGGGAAGGACTTGGAAAATCCTGTGCTGTCAAAGAACGACGGTTGCGAAGATGGAAGAACAGAACTCACATTGTGTGTACAAGTGCCCATGGCAGACAGAGCGATCTGTGAAAATTGACTGAGAGATCGATTGCCTAAACTTGTAAATGCATTTGTTTTTGACATCGTGTACAATGAAGATGAAACAGGTCTTTTTTCCGAGCAATTCCAGAAGGTACTTTGTGTTTTCCTGGCCGCCAAGCTCAGCGTTTCGAAAATGTCATGGATACGATCACCCTCCTGTGCTGCGCGAATATGTCAAGTAGGCAAACAACAAAACTGGTTTTGACTGAAAAATATAAGAAACCACGATGTTTTACTGGCGTGAAAGTACTATCACTTCCAGTAACCTACAGAGCTAAAAATATTAAAGAGTGACTAAATAACTTATCTTCGACTAGGTTCTCCAGTGAGACAAGGAACTAGTCCAAAGTAGCCGAAAACTTATGATGTTCTTGGATAATATCACATCGAATCCACAGGTAGAAGGCCTGAAAAATATTGGATTGGAATTTTTGCCGGAAAACAAGACCAGCATTCTTCAACCCATGGACCAAGGTGTGAATATGAATCCGAAAATCCGTTACAGAAAGAAAATTGTGGACCGAATTCTTCGTCACATATAAAACAACGTATTATCTGGTTCCTCTTCTGCGGGGGATGTCAGCGCCAAAATTTATGTGCTCGATGTAATTCAGTCCGTTTCAACAAATTGGAGACAGCTTTCCAGTGCAACAGTAAAAGCTTGCTTTCGGCATGCTGGCATCAGTCGACTGGCATCTGATGTACTTTCTAATGAAGTCGTCATCTCTGAGGACGAGATCAGCGCTTGCGCAATTTCAATCATCAAGCAAAAGAGTGAGTCACCATTGACAAGGATGTAGAAAGTACCTCGGATCTGACAACTCTTGACGAGGAAATCGTCAGTAAAATTTTAGAGAACCGACTAGAACAATGAGAAGGCAGCGACTCAGAAGATGACGTGCCGGATGCCTCCGTGAGTAACAGCAATCAGCGCGCGTCGCATTCAAAACAACTAAATGTATGAGTGATATGTGTAGCTACGGACTTTTGTATGAGTAATGTAACGATTCCTTATCCCAATTGGACTTCATCAGTGCAAAAGTGACTGAGGCGTGTGCACGAAATAATGTACAACTGACGTTGGATTGTTCTCTCAGCAAAAATATACAGTAGCGCAAGTTTATATAGCTATCCAGGTAAGATGCTCTATGTATTAATTTTGTAAATTATAAGTTATGCTTTCTGAAGAAACCTCTTTTGTAGGCTTTAGGTATGAGTACTCGTTTTATCTTTCTTATCAGTGACAATTCAATTGAAAACGGCACAACAATTTAATGGTTGTTTTTTGTATAAACAAATGGTAATATCGGTTCCTTCCCCACCTTGTTTGTTGCTTATTTTTGACATATTTCGATGTTGGGCAATAAGGCGGGTTCGACTGTAGAATATTATGCTCGGTAAATCTAGATGTAGTTTCCTTGTTGTGGTCTGATTGTTGTACACACGCTTTGGCCAAGCACGGAACAAAATAAACAAACCAGACCGAGAGACTCATGTTTTCGCGGTGCAATTCGCCTTTCGGGTATTGTAGTAACATTTCATCTGCTGCAATCCAATGACGCCTGCTGCTCTGTTTGAAATAGAGCACCCACTATGGTTTTCAGTAGCGACATCATTCAGATGTTACTTCTTTCATCCTCAGGTGAACAGTGAAGGTGGAATGGCACAACTGTTCAAAGGCTGATAATTATCAATTAACGCATGTAGTACCTGTTGTCGAAGCCTTGGGACCATTCCGGATTGACGCAGACGGTGATGAACGGTGGATTTTGGAAGGTCAATGTAGTAAAACTTCATGTAAAATTGGTCTCCATGCCTTCTTCAGACCTCACTGGATATTGCTGACGATGTCCGCTAGTTTGCGACCTTGACCACTGATGTCTGACAATTTGTATTTCCCTAAGTTGAAGCAACGTAACCAAAATGCGCCGTAACTTAGAGCATCTGTGTGCATTAGTTCACGCAGCTTTCGGCAATCTTTTCCTGCCTTGCGCACATGTAGGAAAAGTTCTAAAAACACCCACGAAGAGCACATTGTTCACTTGTCAATAAGGTAGCCAAAGTTAAAAGGTTGGATATTTGGACAATGTAAGAAGTTTGTTCTAAGTTTCCCCTTACATATTCATATAAAAGAATCGTCAATGTGCCTTTGGAAATTAGTAGAATAGTATTGGAATACAGAATGTTTACTTTTGGGACACCATAATTCATAGGTATCATGTCACATCCTTCCACTTAACCTGGGTTAAAAGCTGAGAAGCGCGATCGCAGATTTCATAAGTTTCAGGACACTATTGTCTAAGAGTCACTGCTCTCATACGATTTCTGAAGCCCGAGGTATCTACGCTTTCAGAATAATTGTGGTAAAACCTTGCTAAGTCAAAAGAGGATATGGAATTGTATGCGTTGGTTATGATATCTACTATTTGTCTGTGTTAGTTTTCCCGACCACACCTTGTATTATTTCTAAAGTGTAAACTAGTGTAAGAAGTGAGGCATAAAAAAGCGAGGGGAAAGCAATCTCTGACTAAATTGGTAGGGGGTCCCAGATCCTTAATTTATTACAGTATGCTGATGTTACCACCCTTCACAGCGGCGGTTGTTACTGGTTCTGGAGGGTGAACATTGACCCAGTGAAATTCAATGAGATTTACTTGATACTATGCATTAAGCACATTAGGTAGAGCAGAACTTAATCACCTACGTGTTAATTGGTTGTTGAGGTCTGGGCATGGTATAGTTATTCGGTGGATATAATGGGACTAAACTGACTGCGATATCAAGCACGGATAAACATAAGAATAATAAAGCTGCACGGGCTAGCTCCGTTGTTACTCACAAAATGCTTGCATCCTTAGAATCAGTTTGTCAAATAATCCTGCAATACTTTCGCCGAGTGCCTTAAATTATAAGCTAAAGACATTCCTTCTCTGTTAACTCTCAGTAAACACAGAAACCACATCTAAATTAAACGGTTCGTTAGGTAGGGTTGCAACATTAGCTATTTGAACTGAATATTACTTTTAGGTATGTCTCTGGGGCTTCCATCGTTTTTGCCGATATTTAATTCAAAGTAAATCATGATGAGACTTGGGAAGACTTGCGACGGTCCAAGTACAGCACAATCACCGTAAATGCCATAGAAGGATCGTACATTTCTAGTAACAAGACATTTGCAATAAATCTGATAGGTTGTTGACTAACATCGCTATTGACAGGAGTACGTTTTGAGTTAATAGACAGCGTATTCTATCCTTAGCTGAATAGTAAAAGAAAAGATGAAGCCGGTAGTGCAATTCACTGTTGAACGTTTACCACATGAAAGTCGTTATACCGGTTAAAGAGGTCTATTATAAGAAGCATTGGCATCAAGCTGGGCTGCAAAAGCAAACAGCTAGAGTTGTGTTATAAACCTTGGAAGTAAGCCATGAGTCTGAGCTCCCAAATTAAATCCATGAAACATGCTGGAGATAATTAAGCTACTACCGCGCTTTTGTTGAAACATAGATTAATTCGCAACCAAGTCTGGTTTTGATTTTGAAATTTCTAGACGTCACGACTGATTTTTAAGGGTTTCACAAATTCGGAATAAACTAAAGACATTCTGAATATATGCCTTTTAAACTAAAATTACACATAACTGTTCTCCTACTTGCTTGGATTTATAAGATCATGTGTTAAAATTTAGTTTGCATATGCTACTGCATAATAGATAGAAATTAGGTGTCGCCCGCCAGGAGACACTGCACTCCTATGGCGTGTTTCGATCGCACTTGACCCCATCAGATAAAGGTAGCAGGCTTCGAACCCAGGACCAAAGAAATATTCGCCGTGACCACTACTCCTAAGCCACCAGGTTCCGATTGGTAACGCGTGGCAACACCCAATTTCTATCTCCTGCTGCTACGGTCCTCTTGATCGAGAGACCAAGGTTCACTTCAATGGGAACCTCGGACAACTTTGAGATTGCGTGTCCCAATCCATCCATGCAACATGTACTTAAACATGGCCCCAAAACCACTCATTAACTGTTGCGCCAATTATTTTCTGTGGTGTCTTAGGAGTAAGGGTCACAACTAACCTCCTAATAGTCCCGGGTTCAATGCCATCTATCTCACTGATGAGGAAAACTGAATTCGATACAGTTTATAGGAGTACTCTGTTCTCGGGCGAACAACACCCAGTTTCTGTCTGCTAAATCTACGGTCCATGTGGTCGAAAGACTAAGGTTCACTTCAATGAGAATCGCGATCAACATTGAGATTGCGCGCCTCAAGCCACCCCCATAACCTCTACTTCAAAATAGCCCCCAAAAGCTACTTGATATACATTTACAAACAAGTGAAACCGATGAAGTGAAAATTCAGTAAAGAATTCTATTTGCAGCAACAATGGTTACATTCTGCTCCTCAAATGCTTTGGCCTCATCATCTCTGCAACGCAACAATGGGAACCGAAATAATACGATTCAGTTAACCTGACTTGACGATTTTATTTGAACAGTCTGTGTGAAATGCGCAATTTCACACATCAAAATTTGGGAGCAAAGTAAACCGCTATAATTAGACTGACCATAATACCCCGTCTACGCATGTATAAACCGGTCGACTGTCATTTCATAAAAGCTGGTGAGCACGATGTTTGTTCGCGTCTTGTCGTCAATCAGCAAAGGCGAATTGTGTCGCGTAATGCAAATAGTGTAATTCATCACCGTTTCTTCAAAAATGCATAACGTGGACTCAAGAGCTGATATAAGTCGTAAGAGCATTCCACCTCTCGTTATTCACGTGCCGTGAGGTTGGACCATTTCGGAGTTCTCAAGATTTTGCGGGATTTTTGGTCAACCCGCTGTTGATCATCGAACGTTAACGCATTCCACTGGGATTTATCAGCTACGTACAAGCGATTAATTCGCTTGGGGGGCTCGAGTGAGGCGTAAAAGCTCCAGCGTTCAACCAAGAAAGAAAGCCGAGAGGTTAACTATGGAATTGATCACATAGTAAGCAAAATAAAATAGGGATATAGCACGGAAATACTCGATAAGTTCCAAAACAACCGGCCTTCACAATGTTCAAATGGAATGCCAATGGTAGTTTGCACCGAAGATAAAGGGTCACAAGATACCGAATCCACCATGGGACTATGCATTTTCTTTTATAAGGTCCGTTAACCCTTGTTGAATTGATTCATTATACTGAGTTTGAAAGGGAACGCGATAGACCGGGCTTGGCTCAGTCAAATAGTGGAGCACGGGAGGAACACGGAGGTACCTTCCCCTGGGGCGGGAGGATGATTCAAGTCTGAGAGGTGTGTGGAGGGTGGTCTAGACGGGTTGCACAGTGTAAGCGAACGGTTTTCACAGTGAGAAGTGAAGTGAAGTGAATACATCGCAAAAGCAATGTTAGATCACATGGGGATAATCGGTAAGCCGGCGCTCATCAATTGGGGCATGCGTATGCTATGGTCATCCAGACTGAGATTCTGACCTGCGGCTTGCTAGTTATTGTGCGCTACAGGACATATAAAAGAGTTCCCTTGATATATTTTTTGGTGTTGACGAGATACTACGAAATGCCAGTAACTGCGCTTTCTGATCGCGAAATTAAACGTATTGCGTCAACGCAATTAAACACGACCAAGACTAGCTACCAAGTCTGATGGAAACTCATACTCGCCTGATGCCGTTTGTGAAGAGTCTGTCCCTATGCTGCCGTAAAGTCCTCTCAATATTTTGACAGAGACGTCCAGACCGCACGAAAGAAACTTGTAGAAAGCGCCTGCTGAAATAACTGATGGAAGCAAATGACCAACCCGTTACACGTGATCTCGGTAAGTAGGTCTTGAATGTGTCGGGTGTAAAACTTGATGATATTGGACTAGAAGCATTAGCCTTGGGGATTGATTACAAACTTACTCCTAATAAGCTGAATCGATTGTTTGTTGAATCACAGTTTGAGAATTTGTTCGACCAAGTACCTTATCTTCAGTCAACCAACCATGATGCTGTCAGTTGGTTTAGGAATAAGCAGACCGACATTTCTTATGAAGTCCTCATGGTGCCGGCAAATGAAAAGTGTGCGCTTACAAACAGTCATTTAAAAGCGATACTGGAGCTGAGAAATAAGAGATGGGTTGTACTAATATAGGACAAAGGTTCAGGAGCAGTTGTCATGTACAAGCGCGCTAACGTGCAAAATATGCTAAACATTCTAAGTGCCGAAAGTCAGTTTCAACGCACCGACCGGATAAAATGTCTGACAGAGGTAGAGGCATGTATAACCGGACACCTTGAAACGCTTCTCCTACATCGTGTAATTGACGAAATCACCTACAAGCACCTGAAGCCTAGTGATACATCGACACCACAGCTGTGCGGGTTACCCAAAACTCACATGCAAGGCATGCAACTAAGACCCACTTTGTCGACGGTAAATTATCCCCAGCACAAATTGTCTCGCTGGTTAATTCGGATTCGTGAGCCTCTGAGGCAGCACTTCAATTTGCACAGCACTAAGGACTCTTTTGAAATAATCAAAGACCTAGAAAAAATTAGCCTATCCTACAAGGTTATGTGCTCAGTAGACCTGCAGTCGTTATTTCTAATTGTTAGTTTGCTAGAGGCACTTGCTCACATTTGCCACCTGATAGAAGAGGCGCATTTCCGTCTACCAATACCGGCAGACCTCCTGAGACAGTCCCTGTTAATTTGCACGGAAAATGTCGCTCTCCGATTCGTGCACACCTCATGTCGTCAAAGTGATAGAGTGGCTATGGTTCGTCTTTTGTGCCCGGTCCCAGCTACTTTTTTGATGCTGATGCTTAAGAGGAAAATTTGTGGGGAGATTTCTCTGCTGCCGTGTTACGAACGATATGTAGATGATATCCTTGGTTTCGGTTCCACGAAGATGCACATCGAACAATTACTAGACCAACTTACGAATATTCACTCCAATCTGAAGGTGACTTTTGCATTCGAATCGAATGGGCGTTTTCCGTAAACACTTTCTCATGAGTAGCAGGGATAATGGGCTGATTAAGTGATCTGTATACCGGAAGCCAACGTGGTCCGACCAATACCTACACTTCGCTAGCTTCTCACCCATAGCACACAAGCGTGCGCTGGTAAAATCATTATTCAGTCGGGCCAGACGTATCTGCTCTAACGACTGCCTGCCAGAGGAGTTTGAGTTGATCACTAAAACACTTATGGAGAATGGGTAACCACAGCGATTTATAGACAAACAGCCAGGTTAGACCGCCCAAAGAAATGGTGTTGACAGCCCCAAAGATAAAGGTATATATCGAGCTGCCATTCAAGTGTGACACCGCAGCAAGAAGGACAACAAAAGGCATTGTCTCGGCCATTCAGCGTACGTACTGTGTTGCGGAGGCGGTAATTATCAACAAACCCGAAAGTTGCCGTTTTCTTCAGTAAAGGAAGATGAACCCGTCGGCGCCAAATCACATTGTGTTCACCAATTTGTGTTTGACTGTGGCATCAATTACCTCGGCAGAACCGAACGGGCTTTAGATTCCAGGCTGAAGGAACGTTTACAAAAATGGGTTCAGTGCGAAGTTACTCAATCCACCTCCGGTGATACGTGCTCGCTTAAACCGCCAGTGTCCTCCGTAGGCAGGCACATCTTGGCGACCCGTCACCGCGTTAATTCCTTATCCGTGTTCCGCATCTTGTTGCGTCATATACTTCACGTCTTTTGCAATTTTCCGAGGCCGTCGCGATAAGCCGAATTACACTAGCTTTGTGTGTCCAAAAGCAGTTAGTTGTCAACGTACGGCTACCGTTTTACTAATCCCAACAACGTGACCACAACTATACATATGATTGGCTAGATTGTGCCCTATAAAACATAAAATGATTTCCCTGTTATTGTATTGGTACTGATGAGGTAATACAAAATACTAGCCTCTACTGATATTCGTCTTTTCATTTCGTTGTTCAAACTACCGAAGTCAACTAACTGTTTTAATTTATATATAATAGTTATATCGGTTAGCATGTAACCATGGCACTTAAAGTGTATGAGCGGAAGGATGATAGGACTTAAGCATTGTATCAGGTTTTTCCTATTGTGTTTACATAATCCTTAGGTCGGCAGAGTAAGTAACCATGGGGCATAGGGTGGGTAAACGAATAGTTGTTAGGGATTCCATAGGTATCTTGCGTTATCCATCATGCGAATTGCGTGGTAAATTTACCGCTTACACACTGCAAATTATATATTAAATTTTCGGTTTATTCCTAGCGTTTCATTATAGTACTCACATTCAGCAATTGAGAATGAGTTGTTCCTGAAGCTCACTCGCTCTGCTACTTCATCTGTTAACTTCCTGTTTGCTACTATAATCTCACTCGAAAGTTTGCCCCAGATTATATGAACAACATAAGGGCGTGCTTATCTAGCGCTGTGTTTAATCGCTGCATCACATTTTGAAACCACCAGCTCACTACTGATCTTACATTATGCAACCCAACAAAACATTAAGTTTTGCGGTGACCATCACAATGGCTATCAGAAATTCACTCATCGCCTATTCCCAATTTGTGTGATTACTGGGCCTCACGTCTAACGGCAGCCGCCTACACATTTCAAAGCAAAGTCGTCTCTCCTCACATGTGTATGCGCTTGTGTATCTAAGAAACAACAGACCTACGCAATTGTTGGGTCTAGTTGGAGCTAGGATCACAACGAAAATAAGTCCAACACTTGGGGAAGCCTAGTTGGATATGGCCGGGCAGCATTTTCTGCTGTGGAAAGTGATTTACAAAGAAAATTTTGTTCTGTCTGCAGTAGCTTTTATCAAGCCAAGTGTGATTCTTTAATGAAAGAAAACCAAGGGACCTGGATAATAAAACAAGCTTTTTGCTTCTGCATTTATCGCACGAGTTTCCGAATTGTCAGGCACCTAAATATTTTTACTTTGAATGCAATCATCTAGCTTTGTTAGCAGACGAGTCGGGACTTGGTAAGGTTTCCATTTCGGATGCGACCGCATCCGGAAAGCGTGCCCAATGACCTACGGCTAAACCAGTAATTAAGTCCGGGTAAGGGCAAAATCCTAAAGTGATTTAATGGACAAATGTCATCCGAAACCAGCCAAACAACTATGTTCAACCTAAAACGGCCGCTTCCATCCTGACCAACTCGATATTGTATGAGAACAACTCTGTGCAGCCAGATTTCGGGCACGGAACCCACGTGCCAACGCTAAAGGCATGACTACAAACTTGTCTATTGCCGCTGCCAAAGAACTAGGAAAGAATTCGATAGCTGTACCTGGGCGAGCACGCAGGGCGCCAGAAGTGGCACATATGCGCCCATCAATGCACTGAAAATTCACATCCCACTAACTTACAAACGGTTAATTTCAAACAAAAACATATGCCTCTGATAATTGTGTGCTCTATTGTTACTGAATCTAACGCAAACTCATAAGAGCTAAACTGTTGGACGGTCAAAAACAGTGGGATTTTATATGTATACTAATAGGCGTCTAAGCTGAACCGGCTAGGATGTTAGGCGTTGTACGGCACTCAAACTTGACCCCTTACGGTGAACCACAGTTTTTACGTATGAGGCAACAATCAGCCAAAGATATTAAGGCTGGTCTTTTGTTAGCCCCTTGTTTTCGGATTGACACATGCTAAATTCGGATTTTCCGTGACATTCGTTGAAGCGAGCCTCAGAAGGCAAGACATAACACCGGGGACTATCACAATCGAGAGAACGGAAAATGCCATTTATTTATAGTGTCTCGGAGCTACAAGCCGCTTATAAACATGAAGCTCCGTAACACCATTGGGAGGAATAACACTATCCTTGTTAAGCACGCTCATTCGATTATGTGACTGACATTTTGAGCATACATCAACCCTCGTCATCAAGGTAAGACGGGTACGGCACTAAATTGATGGAAATCTTGTTTCAGACCAAACAGATGGCAAAAGGCATACATGAAGCTTGGCGCAAGTGGATCAAGATCTCTCTCTTCTGAGCTACACACGACAGCGTGCAATACTAGACCCCAGTTGACTGCGTCAAACCCAAGTCCCCGGAAGTTAACAGTGAATCCATTACGTCATCCGAAAAGAGGCACTGCGAAGAACAACCATCTGTTAAGTGTTAGCGACTTTCCTATACTAAATGATACCAAAAGTACATTATGCGACCATCTTATCAATCAAAATGTAGCTGCTCAAAGTGCAATGGTTTCAATAACTCGGAATATCTGTAACTCGGGTCGGCGGTTCAAGTATTGCTCTCTTCTCTCATTTGGGTAGTTGTACTGCCTACGTTTCATCACCAGTCGAGGTGACATCGTCACTAATCTAGTGTATATTAAGCAATCTAGTTAAGTGGGTCCTCAAGTGTTGGTTAACCAGCGAACGAAGTTCAAATTTGTCCTCTTCAATTTATTTCCTCCGATCATTGTTCGGTTGACGCTTCTTTCTGCCCCAGTTTGTAGATTATAAATATTATATCTGATCAACTAACAGAGAAAAGCGGAAGTCGTTTGACTGCGGATAACAAAGTGTGAAATCAGTCGGCAAGCTGCTCTCTCAGTTGTACATTAGTGTATAAACGGATTTACGAGAGTTCCAGGACGTGGTGGGTTTTCGACTGGCAAGAGTTTTCCCTAGAAAAAGCCACAAATGTCTTTTTAACAACACTGCGACGTGGCAAATGTGACTCCCCACTGCATAGTCACAGCCCAAAACTACATACTGGCAAGAACACTAAAATCATAATTCAATATTTTCTTGACACGTACAAGAACAAGATACTCCCTGTTTACATTTAAGGTTTTCACTACATCTATAGTGCCCTGACTGGTTGCACTACGTAAGCTTAAACCCAAGGTGTTGTCATTCTTTGATGACTTTTGATCACTTTTACAATTTCCGCAGGCTGTACGACTTTGGGTTTACTGCCGGTTACGTACATAGCAACGTGTGTGTTGCGAAACATAGTTGCATGTAAATGTTGATCGTGCCTGGTTTGGTGTGCTTCTATAAATTCTAGAATAAACTATTCATTTATTTATTTATAATTCACCCCATTTCGTTCTTTTACATTAGTTGTTATACCGTAACTAGGTCAATACACATGTTTTCTGTGTTATCCGTAGAGTAGCACTTCATGAAATGTTTTCTTCCTTTTCGTGTCTCTACCTGCATCTACTCACCACTTAGCTTAAGAACTACGGAGTCTTCTTAACCACCTGACTAGTGGATTACAGTATTCCATAAATAATGCTCAGTAATTTTTAGAGTAACTCAAAGGGCTATGAAATAACGTTGACCGTACACGATACAGCAATTTTAATTTTGCAGTTCCAAAAATTGATTAGTTGTT
The DNA here is from genome assembly GCA_944474145.2 of Dicrocoelium dendriticum. NCBI lineage: Eukaryota > Metazoa > Platyhelminthes > Trematoda > Plagiorchiida > Dicrocoeliidae > Dicrocoelium > Dicrocoelium dendriticum. Next base: position 5,783,732 of record OX104063.1, on the reverse strand, counting down.
GCCCTCACTGAAGTCGGCAGAAATTCGCACCACCAGATTCACCATTGACATTCAAAGCACCGTTTTGCAAGTATACAACTGCACAGGACTTCTTCAACCACTTATCCGAGCCTCAAACTTGACAAGCCTCCACTTCGGTAGGCCTGACAATGGTAAATTGGACTTGGCCGAAAGATGAAGCCAACTATTTGGAGCTCGCTTTACCAGATATGTCCGCCCTAAGTAAAGATAGGCCTAGTAGGAGAGGTGGTGGAATCTTTTGCCATCGCAATGACCTGCATCTCCAAGTAATTGACGATTCAGAGGTATAAGTTGTGGACATACTTTGGTGCCACCTGCAACTAAGACGTGGCGACCCATCTCTAGTTGCTCTCGTATACCGTCCTCCCATAGTCACTCAGTATATGAACAGCCGTCTATCTCCTACAAGCAAAACCGTCTCCTTTTCGGAAACTTCAGCTTGCTCGCTGTAGTGGTTTCGACCTCCTTTTGTGATCGGTTCAAGCGCCGGTCGCCGGCTAACGAATGTATATTCAAATAACCTCACCTACAAGTTTCAGAACAGGAAACATATCGACCATTCTGACCATACTGTTTGCTAAGGAGAATTTTACGATCGGCACAGTAAGGGTGAGTAGCCGCTTGGGGCGCAGCTTTCACACAACATTGTGGTTCTGCTACGCAGAATAGTTCAATACGGACATGGTAATGTTCCAAATATTAACACATCCCATCATTTTGTGCGACCTTATCAAGATCACTGACTGATTGTTTCTAACAGAACATTCCTCTCGTTTCACTTGGGAGGAGTTCGTCAATCAGTTCAGCACTCTAGTAACAAACGTATTAGACACTAAGATCTTTGGTTCTATAAATTAGTTTTTCCTGAGGAGCAAAACGCAAAAAATTGACCTTGACAGATTCACTTTCAAAAGCAAAATATCCAACACGACTGCCGAAATCTGTAATGCTCACAAAACCGAGCGAATAGGACGTCAAACTTGTCCGCGAACATAAATTGTAACACCAACCGGAGTTATCGATGAACTGCGGCTGCAATCAGACTCTACGTTACAGTCATGTTACTAGACACCGTAAAGTAATGAAAGGCATCCCTCCTCTTAACACCGTATATGAACAAGCGGAATCTGCAAAAGAAACAATTAATACTCTTAGACATTAGTTAGCTTACACATTGCAGAATGCATTGCCATCTCATATCGTTCTGACACGTCCTACCTCCTTCACAGCAGAGGATGTGCTGAAGTGTTTGATGTCACTACTCAGACGCAGTTTCCCTTGTACAGATAACAAAAGTCCCAACTTATTGAGAGTAGCTGCGATGAGATTGGCTGAACCGATATCACAAGTTTGCCAGTGCTCTGTCGAAGTGGCGCAGGTTCCAACTATG
>OX104063.1:5741368-5781837 GCA_944474145.2 Dicrocoelium dendriticum | reverse complement strand
CAATTGAGATTGAATGAAAATGAGCAGGAACGTGAGTATATGATCATCAGGCTTATCGGAGCTCAGTTTCTATGTCTTCGGTCTCACACTTCATGTAAACGACTACAGTAATATTAGAGGCAATGTGTTGTACCGCGCTCGTGTGGCTGACATTATGGAGTTGTACCAGGACATAACGCAGCAGACCTCTTTTAACAGATGTATATATATATATATATATATATATATATATGCGCTTGATTCCTCAGATACAGCGTGCTTGTGTTTGCCTGTGAAGGAGTGTGGGCCGGCTCCGTTGATGAAACGTGGCTCCCAATCACCTGCTTCCTGGTCGTATTCCTTCGAGGTTAAACGGGATATGAGGTGTGTGGATGGAGTTGTGGGTGGTGCAGCGCAAGCCATCCATGGTCCCTCTGTAGGCGCAGGCGTCCTGTGGCTGGCGACAGTGAGAGGCAATTCCGAAACCGGATGCCGCCAACCATGTGTAGAACCACGGCCATTTAATCTTCCTACATTCACAGCCGATTGCAAGTATGTGCACCCCCTTTTTCTGCTATTTTTGTACATGACAAGGTAAGCTCAGCGCCAAGTCAAGCGTAACGTATATCTGATAAGTTAACACTCTCATTTCACAAAGTATACCGCCATAGCGGACGACACAATACCTATATTTACGGGGTTATTAGCAACGAACTGGGTCCCACTGTTCCCACACTATCAACCACACAAAACTCCGCGAGTTTGATGACTCACGTAACAGTGACGCATACGCTGATTCCACTTTTTACGATATGTTCTTATTTTGAGTAGCGCAAATTGGATTATCAACAATGGTGATTTCTTAAGCATGTTTGCACATTCAAATGAGCTGCAAACCACCCTCGTTACCGAAACGTGGTACCACGCTGACATAGTAGACTGTAAACCAGTTACCCCACTTTAGAATAGCTGTAAAAGAAAAGGTGGATGCTGCATCATGCAACTCCATCACACATGTACAGCTGTATGGTTTGAACATGCACCGCGGGCAAATGTCCCTGATGCTCTCTGCTTATCCGTCTCAGCTGCAATAGTTTACATACAACTATCCACAACCCGCCCGTCGCAACGAGACTGGACCTTAACGTGGTGCGCGGTTTGCGTACCTCATTGACCCATTGAGCTATACTGGGTGATGCCTCCGAGCATCTTGACAGTTACTCCTACCAGGTTGGTCAATGGTGAGAGGTCAGACAAACTCAGTCTACTGGTCCTCCAGGTTGGGGGTTTGAAATGGGATGGCGTCCATTTCTGTAAAACTAAATCACTGCCACCCCGCTGCCTTGCGGACAGGCTTTTGAGCCAAAGGCTTTGGATGAGGACACTAATCGTCCTCCTGTCTAGGTCTGGGCGCCCTGGCAGTATCCCAGCCCACATACAACCATGACATATTCTTCAAACATAAACTTCATCCTGCATCGGCCGTCGCGCAGATTATCAAGGGTCGCCTTATCTGCTGCATACAGCAGGGCGGATAAGCGAAAACATGCTACTGCTGGCGCCTCCCTTCTTTCTTTTCCACCTTTTGCTCTTACTCCCATCCCGACCCCCATTACTAACCTTCCTTCTATAATTCCCAGCTTAATTGACAGCAACCGAAGTGCCACTGGAGTAGAACCATCTGCAGCCTTCATCCCACAGCATCTATTGGACGCCTATCGGCAAAAGTCCCTTATAAGGCCACGCTGTCCCGTTTCCATGGCGACATTCAACGTCCGCACTCTAAGACAAACAGGTCAGCAGGCTGCACTCGCACGCACCTTGGACACACTGGGTGTTGATGTGTGTTGTGTGTCCGAAACTAGGATTAATGACCCTAACGGGGTTATTGAATTGACTGCACCCGGCTTATCCTCTCGTTATTGGTTGCACGCATCGGGAGACGCTCACGGGTCAAGCTGGTGTAGGTATCATTCTCAGCTCCAAGCTTGAGCCATCGTTGGTTGATTGGATTCCGGTGAACAGCCGTTTATGTGCAGCCCGTTTGACGACATCAGCTAAGGTGAATTCGTGAAGTAGCACAAAACGCTGTTTGTTTGTGGTTTCCGTTTATGCTCCCACCGACTGCAGCTCTAATGCCGTCAAGGACACTTTCTATCACGAACTGAACGGGCTACTACGCAGTGCTACTATTTCAGATATTATAGTATTGCAGGGGATATGAACGCACAAGTAGGGCGTCTGAGCTCTTCAGAAGCTCAGCTGGGTGGTAATTATGGACTTAACTCCGAACGGACTGACAACGGCGAGCGTCTGCTGCAACTGTGTGCGGAGCACCAGTTGTTTCTTACTAGCATTGCTTTTAGACACAGTGGGCGCCGAAGTTCCACTTGGCGTCCACCTGTAGCTGGCCAGCGATGGACCCAAATTGACCACATAGCCATAAGTTACAGGTGGCGCGGTTCCATTCTGGATTGCCGCTCATACTGGAGTACCTATGTCGACTCTGATCATGCCTTGGTGCGCTGTCGTTTCTCCATGAACTTTACCGGAAGGCGCACCAAGCGTCTCCTCCGATTGGCAACGGAGAAATTGTCCCAGCCCTCGGTCAGGTAAGGCTATCAAGAAGCACTGCATACCGAACTCTCGCTGTCTTGTCCTAATGACACTGAACTTCAGTGGAATAGGATCTCGGTTGCCATGCACGACGCAGGAGCATCTGCTTGTGGCACTATCCATCATCACCGCATTAGTCACTGGATATCCGAGAGGTCAGTGAACCAGTTGGAAGCTAGAAGACACCTCCCGGCTGGTTCTGAACACAATGTGACCAGACGGGCTATTAGGCGTGAACTAAAACGGAGTCTACATGCTGACAAGGAAGCCTGGTGGACCAGTCAGGCTCAAGAAATGGAGGAGACAGGAGCAGTAGGCAATTTCCGCAAACTCTTCCAGCGAATCCGCACCACTGGTCCCATTAAATCAGGCGTCAGTGAGACAATCAGAGACAGCGCGGGTGCGCTGAAACACAATAAGGAGCGCCGTATGGCTCGTTGGACTGAACACTTTGAAGATCAGTTCAGCTGGCCCCCTGCTCCCGGGCCTCTTCCTACTCAGGTGATGCAGGACGAGCCATGGACGGTTAGTTTAGAGCCTACGTCGGAGGCCGAGGTCCGAAACGCGATCACAGCCCTCAATCGTTTTCGTGCCGCTGGCCCGGATTCCCTCCCACCTGCACTATTTAAGGATGGAGGTGAGGTCCTCTGAAAGGCACTGATCTTCCTATTCGAACGTATTTGGAACGAAGATAATGTCCCGGCTAATTGGAGCGAATCGATTATAGTGGCGATATACAAGAAGGAAAGTTGCACAGACCGTTCTAACCACAGGGTTATTAGCCTAACGCCAGTTGTGACAAAATTACTGGCTTTGATTCTCGTTCGTCGCCTCACTGCAGAACGGGAATCTCGGATTAGGGAAGAGCAGGCCGGTTTTCGCTTAGGACGTGGCTGAATAGATCATATATTTACTCTGCGGCAGGTGCTACAGCAGCGCCACGCATACCGCAGACCGACAATAGCTGTGTTCCTCGACTTCAAGAGTGCGTTCGATTCGGTCGATCGATCGACTCCGTTCGAATTACTTGCGCGGAAAGGTGTTTCCACGAAATATGTGAACATCTTTCGTGTTCTATACTCCAACACTACATTCCGCGTCAGGGTCTACGGTGTCCTGTCGGATAGCTTTTCGACTACAAGTGGCGTTCGTTAGGGTTGTCCGATTTCCCCATGGTTGTTCAATTTCGTCCTGGATTCTATCATGGAGTTTTCCCTGACGGAATCCAATGATGTATGCGTTGAAGTGCTGCCTGGTGAAAGGTTAGTTGATCTAGATTATGCGGACGATATCGTCTTGCTTTTCGACAATGTTGAGGCGGCACAATCAACCCTGAATAGCCTGTACAGAGTGGTCCCATTATTTGGTATGCACTTAGCACCTTCAAAGTGTAAAGTGTTGCTGCAGGACCACCAGCCATTTGATGACCCACTGACGCTTGCTAACGAGGAACTCGAGGTGGTTGATCAATTCACTTATCTTGGCAGCTGCATCAGCAATGATGGGCGCATAGAAACTGACGTCAGCTTACACATTACAAAGGCCAGAGCTGTCTTCTTGAACTTGAGACAGCCTTGACGACAGTAGTCAACTTGCCTGAGTCTGAAAGGCCGTGTATACAAGGCCACAGTGAGGGCTGTTCTGCTCTATGGTAGTGAAACTTGGCCCCTTCGGTCTGAAGATCTGAGGCGCCTTCAAGTCTTCGATCATCGTTGTTTGCGAAGCATTGCTGGTGTCGGATGGCACCAGCGTGTCCGCAACGATGATGTGCGTAGGCGAGTACTAGGTAGTGATAATCATGCTAGCTCCCTAGAACAACAGATAGCACTGAATAAGTTGCGTTGGCTCGGGCACGTGCTACGCATGCCTGGTCACCGCTTACCTAGGAGGGCCTTGTTCAGTCTACCAGGTGTAGGATGGCGCAAGGCTCGAGGTGGACAGAAGTTGACTTGGCAGCGGGAAATGAAGTCACTGACAACTAAACTGGGTGCCATTGGTCCGTCTCGCCTTCCGGGTTGGAGTCCACGTGACTCACCTTGTGCTTGGCTCGAGACTTTACAGGACATGGCTCGCAACCGAAACCAGTGGCGCGTCTGCTGCCGTCTTCTAATCGGATTGCCTGTTTAAAGTATGTTTGGTGCTGAGTTATATGCGGGGTAATGGCTGATTATGACGCGTGGCAGTGAAAGCCGCAAGGAAGCTGTCTCGCCGATGCCGCCTTATCTTTGCACGATAGCCAGCTGTTTGTGACGGTATGTTGTTAACACAAGGTGTAGGCGCCTTGACCCTGAATGTTTGCTTAGGGCATTAAGGTTTTCAGGTAAGTCCCCCTTCTCTCCCTCTTCTTATTCTTTATTTCATAGTTCCTCATGGTTGTATGGCAGCGAAGCATCAGTTCAAATGGCTGATGTACTGCTGTAGTTGATGATGATAATCCACAACCCGCCAAATTCATCAAATATGAATTTTGTCCATATCACATCATCTCTGGAATTTTCATCTGAATAGACGCACAAACAAGGGATAATTTTAGGTTATTTCAACATAATGAAGATACACTGGTTTTCACAGACCTTGTTGTCTATTCACAGTGCCTTCATTTATTCCATCAGAGTTGGTTAGACACAGTGGGTTACTCTACCAACTAAGTTGACGAACAGGTTTGACGTGATGTTTACACTTGTTATGGTCATTGAACTGAGACAGGTTTCAGAGAACATACCTAGTAGCGGTGGCAACATGATACTCTTAATCTTCAATGTTAAAATGGCCAATAAACAAGTACCACCTTCTTATTACACTATCCAGAGTATTAAATAAGAACATCTGCTTCCAATAATCTTGTCCTGCGTTTGAGATGCCTTCTTTATCTCCAACGATGTATGTACAGCCGTGGAGCACTCTTATCATTAGTTCAAGCAAGCCATAACCCTTGTTGTTGCACAAGAAAAACGCATCTGTGACGTTTAATTAGATGCAGCCGACCGTTCGGTGTGTCCGTAATCCAGCAAACAGAGCGCACACTAACACCTTGTAGGATAGTTTAAAATGATTCCACAGATGCACCGACTCACCTCGGAAATCAAGCATTTACCGTTGATGGGGAGAACACAGAAAGATGAAGCAACTCTACGAATGCCAAATAAAGCAAAAAGCTGGTCTGATTTCTCCGTCGAAGAACCAACAAGCGCTTCTCATTGATCACTGAAATGGTGAACAACATCCAGGCGCATTTAGCTCTTTTTGCTCCACCCTACATGAGCCTTGACACTAACGCTATAATTACACTAAGGCTCTATCTAAAGTACAATTGCTCTCCGCAATATCTGCCAAGCAACACAATCTATTCAACCGCGCTCAATTCTTCAAGCTGATGGCATCCCATCATTCCACCACGCAACTCGGAGAGTCTGGAATGCCAATGCTTCTTTTGTATATGTATACCGTTTCACTGGGATCCAAGTAATTTGCAAATCAATGTAAAACTTCATTCACTGGCCCTCGAAATAAGGGTGGAGCAAAACGCGAACTGGAAAATAACAGGCCAAGCCAAAACACTCCTCTAATAGCCGCATTATACTTGAAATTGGTAAAAACGTGTGGGGAAGTTCATCAACTCACTGGAGCCTATAGACGGGTCCTAAAATTTTTCGCTTAACTAACCATCGTACACCTACTGGTAGCTGTATTACCTGAACTACATACGGAAATTCATTGACTCAAGGTATGCCATATTCATTCTATGCTTGCACATGCAAAAAACATTCGATCGGGTGCCTCACAAACGGCTACCCAATAAGATAGATTCTTTCAAATCCGCAACACATAATTGGGTTGGCTATCATCATACATGGACGGTACCGCTAAGATAGTCAACTTAGGCCTCTATAGCTCATCCTCACGTCCAATTACTGGCGGGGTGAAACAAGGATGTGTGCCTGGTAGAGTAATTGCTCTTCTTTGTGCTAAAGTAGTTCGGTTAACAAACATGGCGTGCCGTACTCATTGGTGATATAACATTTGTTCACAAGTACTGAGCAGCTGAGCTCCCGAATGTACAACACTCATTTAAGAATACATACATTCGCTTGCGACTTGGTGCAACATGTGCATGCTGACGTTTCAAGTCAAGTTTTAATTCAAGTCTCAAATGTTGCGGTCGCTTGATACCGGAACTATCTATCACACGTAACAACAAACGCATTTGTGTACAACGGTCTGCCCGTGACCTCGGAAGCAGATCTGCTTGTACCATCATACTCTTAGAACGCACTAAGTACCAGATAGCATGTGCCAGGCAATCTTTCGCTATCATCTCTCATAACATGCATACAATCGCAGATACAGTTAAAGAAGGTAAAATTCTTGATCGTCCCATCATGGAGTATCGCAGCATGGTCTGAACCAATATCAGGAAATCAGACAGATCGTCGATAGAAAGCCTTCAGCGGTCATTCACTAAGCACGTATTGCGAATATATTCTATCCTAAACTCTCGGTAGCGATACCAGCAACTCCATCTCTAGCTGCCTTCTCTGCGAAGACAAACATATAACTGGTGACTGCTGGACAATCTGATTCATGGCAATACCCATTGCAATCGATTCATCCTTAACATTGCAGCACAATAGCACGCAAGGCCTAAGTAACAAAGAATTGACCCTGATTATACCACGAGGCAAGACAAATTTGTAGTCAAACATTCGTCTCACCATATGCGCTTCGTTGTGGAATCGGTTACCATTCACCATCAGGTCGTGTGAGACTGTGCAATGCTTTCGCAGTCAGTTGGGAAGCTACCTTTACTTGGACACTATTATGTTGCTCGTTTTCTTGAGGAAGATCATTTGAACATCCCTTAAATGAAAGCCTAGATAGTGTCTAATAGGTATAATATCACGAATTCCCGCAATGTAAGTAGTCCGTAATGTCTACAACATACTCAAACTGTAAATGTGCTTCCTATCATCTCACATGACAAACATATGGGACAAATACCTTGCCAGAAATACAGCCAAATATAAGAATATACGGTGATATTACCCTTGCAAATGCATGGCATCATTTGTGCGTGTGTGTTCTGTGACGAATCTTTCCACAGCTTTTCGCTTCAACCTAAATATGCCTATTTTTATTATTATCAGCATCATGCGGTATATGGTTTTGACTGGTGTCAATACTAACCTGGAGCCTAAATGTGCCACTTTCACTCTGCAGCATGTACCGAGCACAAATTTTGCGCTCGGTACGTTTTGGATTGCCTGGACAGATGTTGGAAATTTGGCACAAGAACACCGGCTACTGGTCGGGTCAAAATACCAACCAGTTAACTGTTTCCGACAGAAGATCTGTTAAAGAGAAGCTGATGGAGAACGTGCATACACTACATCCACGATTGACCATCTACAGTTAGGCGTATTGTTGGTGACCTCTAGCACTGACCCTCATCCCTGTCTTCCTTTACTTACTGTTGCTCCCGCATTCAGTCTCAACTTATTTAGCCTTAGTTTCACCTAAGGTGCCTCTCGCAATCGGGCTGCTGTCATCATCATCGGTTTATCAGTTTCCCTCCAACAATCGTATTATTCGCTCAATTCTGTAAACACGCTTGTTATATCGGTCTCTTCATCCTGCGCATGCAGATACGTCTTCCTACCAAGTAGTTGTATCTGAGCCACACCAACAACGCCCATGCAAATCATGTATACTGAGCAAAATTACACAGGTTTTAATGTATCATAGGCACAGTTGCGCGCCACCAGTCTTTCGATAGTGCTTCTTGATTCATTGCTGCCTGTCTGTTAGGATGCCTCTTGTCAGTTGCCTGCTTTTTCCCGAGATTTCCAGTTACATCGCACAAATCAAGAAGGGTTATCCACTGGGACTGGCCGACTCATTCTTAATATAGGAAGAATTTCGTCACATCTAGGCTCACTCAGACAGCCGCCACAAGCCCGGAAAAGCACTGTACGCGCGTTTCATCCTTTCGGGAATCATCAGCAGTGCGCATTCCATCGGACCCTTGGTAGGGCTCGAAACCGCAACTCGAACTGTTGCCAGTCCGTGGTTGAGACCACTGAGCTATCGGGGACGGCAACGACCATCGTGCATAAGTTACTAGATGTGATATAGCGCCGCTCACTATCCACTGACTTACACGTTACTGCCGTGCAGAGGACAGGGTAGCCCCCCCTCCAAGCGACGGGGTTCACAAACTTAAGCCGCCAAATATCTTATGGCATTATAAGCAGTTTGTTCTGTGTACTGATTAGAGAAGAGTAGTAGGGGGAGTTGAATGGTATAGGAAGAATTTCGTCACTCTGCACGGCAGTAACGTGTAAGTCAGTGGATAGTGAGCGGCGCTATATCACATCTAGTAACTTATTCACGATGGTCGTTGCCGTCCCCCGTAGCTCAGTGGTCTCAACCACGGACTGGCAACAGTCGAGTTGCGGTTTCGAGCCCTACCAAGGGTCCGATGGAATGCGCACTGCTGATGATTCCCGAAAGGATGAAACGCGCGTACAGTGCTTTTCCGGGCTTGTGGCGGCTGTCTGAGTGAGCCTAGATGTGACGAAATTCTACCTATACCATTCAACTCCCCCTACATACTCTTCTGTAATCATTCTTAATAGCCATCTGGCTTGAGTACTTGATCCTTTGTCCGGGAGATAAAGAACCCACTGGTCGTTCCAAATGGTGCTCTTTTCGCCATTCTGGACCCGCCACTTCCACGGGGCCTAAACAAATGGGTTTAGCTCGCCTCGTACTCACAGTATCACAATTTACTCACCTGGAATAATATATTTACATTGATCACCTGTTTCACAACTGGAGACAAACAATATTAGCGTGATCACCTCGGTTAGCTTTGCTCATTCTCACCGGCATTCAAATAATTGGTTTCGGTGCCATACATTTCCGGAAGCAAATTCCAATTCTCCATTCACCTGGAGCTTCTCCGACATCATTCCATGGACAGTTTTACTCTGGTATAAATGGCTTTTCCGATGGCCTTTCATGGAATTTTCCCTTGATCATGGAGACGATTGCACTTACTTACGTTTGAAAGAATTCCGATACCATTTTGCGGAGTTAGAAACTCGTAACGATCCCGCACTGGACAATGGAATGGTATTTTCGCCTGTTATGAACGTATTCAGCTACAATGAAAAACTGCACTCACCATCTCAATGACAAGTCCAACATGGATAGCCGGACACGGTTTGCGAATCACACAAATAGGTAACAGAAAAAGCCAGCCTCTATTAACAAATTTTACTCACCTGCACCCTTTATCATTCTACTCTGCGACTATTTCGCATCATTGACCGGTTTCAACGACTACTACCGGTACACTACCAAGCCAACCGGTCAATCAAGGCAAATTTTTGGCTACCAACCGACTGCGAATTATGGACTGCAAAATCGGTCTTTACGATGCATAGCCGGCTAGCAGTACTGTTCAACGGAAGCTAAGGCAGTGTTCCAGGACGCGGTGGGTTTTCGCCTGGCAAGCGTTCTCCCTATAAAAATCCACAAATATCCGCTTAACAACACTCCAACGTGGCGGATGTGACTCGCCACTGAATAAAGTCACAGCCGAACATTTCACACTGACGCAGTCCTCAGACTTCTACATACAACCTGTGCAACTGATTTTACTATGAAGAATGCTTTGATGGAGCTCAGAACATTCCTACTTCTTAAAGTTAATTGATTGCACCAAAAACGTCTTTGGGCACCTGTGCTCATGGATTATTATATGGGGAAATCACGCCCAACTTGTTTCTAGACACGACCCTTATTCATTTTTACGCGCCCCAGCACCACGCTTTTTCTTGGTCTGACTATTACGTAACAAAATGCTCACTCGTATGAACTACATCTTTTCTGTTATATCTTTCAATGAAACGACATGTTTTACTATTTCAAAAAAGCTACGATTGTATGCATATTTGATCGCGCCTTCACAGGTGTGCCCCGTTTTACCGTGAATATACCATATATATATATATATATATTTATTTATTTTCTTCAACAACAATGTGTCAAGGTACTCGGGAGCAGACTTGTCCCCCATTGACGCATACATCCAGCTTTGTGCTTACATCAAGGGAGTCCCATTGGCTAATGTCCCATGACCAATGAGAGTGTCAGTGATATGGTAGGCTGGTAACCTCTCGGAGAAAGAATGAATTGATGCCCGCGACAACTTGAATGCACAACACGTTATTTTAATCTTTGTAACACGCTAACATATTAGCACTATGCATGAACTTGCCTGTAAAAATGTATAGAGGGAAGCTGCACATAAGCACCTTTTTAGTGACAGATAAAACATAATATGAAGATTATGCGGTAATTTTAGTGGGCAACTATTCTACTTTGCATGAGTTTGGTACGCTGAAGTCTACTGATTTTCATAAGCTCAGCAGTTAAATTCAGCGGATGGAAAACGGGAATTATGTCTATGCTCACGTTAACGCGGTATTAAGATCACAGCAGGACTGTGGTGGCTTATTGTTTGTGTGTGCTGAAGTTGCTGTATCCTCTATTAACTGCCATGTCATAGCAGATCCGATCTTCTCTTGTTCTATAATTAAGCGAGAATTCACACGTATGTGAAACTAGTAGACAGTCAGTCGTGTGTGATTACTTATTATCCCCTTGGTTGCTCACTCTTGGTGCTGACATATCTCGACTGATGCTTCAGTTCCGACAGTGCCACGTGTGTCCAAGCGCTTCGATTTGGAGTTCAAATCGTTTTGACGCCGTCTGTGAATCAAAATTAATTAGTTGCCTAATTCTCAGTGGGTGTGTGCCTGTAGGCGACAGCAGTACACGGAGGAGTACAGAGGCACTTGACCGAGCTACACGGACGTCACATTTCAACGCACAATACATCACGGTGTCATACGACGTGAAATGTAAGGGGAAACATCTGTCAAGTGGAAACCTAACGAGACACGAACAGATGTTAGCGCCACCTGTAAATAGGCCAGCCACAGTTAGACAACCAGACATATGCTAATGGTGTCACGCATGCAAAAATGGGATCAGGCTGTCAAACTAAAATGTGACGCTTATAAGTGTTTCTAACCGGCTTCCACACTTATTCAACATGATAAAGAGCACCGCCCGCTGCGAGTAGAGATATCGGTTGACAAACCAGAGGTCCCTGGTTCCAGTTGCAGTACTGCAATGTTGCGAGCTGGCATTTGTTTACGCTTTCCATTAAACTTCATAAAAAGCATGGAGACACATTAACACCCAGGGACGATAACATAACGAACATGTAGGCGTTTAAATTAAATGAAGCATAACAGCCAATAGTTTTGGAAAATCGCACGTGCAAATATAGGCAACTAAGACGACTGTTGTTGGTTAGTTAACCCTTAGACGTAAACATAAATAGCAGCCGCAAATTTAATCAGACCTTTAGGCATCAACAATAGTTAGGGACAGTTACAGGAATAGGAAAGGAAATGACATCAATGCAGTTACCAAGTGGAGTGATGCACAAACAAGTCGTACAATAAAACAGTGATAAACAATGAATAATGAATGTATACGTGTTAAAAAGCGTTGCATTATATGTCCCGTTGGATAATTGGTGGGGATATCAAACTAACAATAGTGATAATTATGATAGTAACACAGTTAATACTTTAATAAAGAAAATAAGGAATTATCGTTTGCTCCGCCGTAGTCTTGCAATCCGCTTAGGTTCCCAGTACCCGCGATTAACATTAAATAATTCCATGGTAAACTCCAGGTATAGGATAAAGACGTTGTGCCAAGAGAAAATGTGTAAGTGGATGAGTGCATTATGCAACCGTCTTTTAACTACTGTCAGCGTCGCTGCTGAGATGACCGATTCTGAGAGAGCATTCCACAGGTGACAGACATTAATGGAAAAGAAATTTCTGCGGCACTCCAGACGGTTATACTGTACAGCGAGTTTCAATGAATGGCCCCTCAGGTCTGCATTGCTGCTGTGTTGCAGTAAAGAGCGGCACACATGATGTGGGTCTCGCAGAATCAAGCATGCCATAATCAAGTCGCTTCGTAGTCTGCGATAGCTTACACTGTATACCCCCAATCGTTGCAACATCACCTGGTATGAAAGATTGCGCATTGCAATTACTTGGTTAGACGCCCGACAGTGTGGCTGCTCCAGTGCATTATGGTCGTGTTTCAGCTATGGATGTCAGGCTTGGATTTCGCATTCGACATGGGGGCGAACATACGCACTGAGCGTTTGTCGAAATATAGAGCCATTTATTTGTCCCAACGCCCGCCTCAACAGCCCCACGTGTTGGTTCCCACTCTTCGAGGCATTTTCGGATTGCGTGGATCAACCTAAGCCATCTTGAACCAAGACAACCAAGTCAGGTTCGAGAATTGATTCTTGTAGTATATTCGTTCCGAGCCGTTATGGGTAGCTGATCTCATGTCGGATAGAAAGTACCTTGTATTTGTTGACGTTGAAATGCAGTAAGTTATGGGTTGACCATTGATATACCCTATCTAGGTCACTCTGGAGCACATGTTGGTGGGATTTGCCTGGATGCTGCGTCAGATCTTGATATCGTTGGCAAACCTTAGGACGTTTGAAGCGATTTCCTAAGCAATGTCATTAATAAACCCCAAAGACAAAAGCGGACCTAGAACTGAGCCATTTGGCCCGCCACACTCAACTTGTGCGTGGTCCGATAAAGAGCTCCGAACTCTGACCACTAATCACCGATGCCGTAATGCCGAACCATGGAGGGTTGTATCTGATGGTCTAGACGATCGAAAGCTTTGGAAATATCCAGGTAGATTACGTCAGCGTATTCTCCAGCGTTAGATGCTTCAGTCCAACTACTGCGTGCGATTAGTACATTCGTTGTACATGACCGCTGTCGACGGAAACCTTGCTACTCTGGCGTGATGGTATCACAGCTTTTCAGATAGCACACCAGTGCATGGGCAACTATGGATTCCATGACCTTGGAGAGTATAAGAAGAAGGGATGCTGGATGGTAGTTAAAGGGATCAGTTCTGCTTCCACCTTTATGAATCGGAGTTATTATTCCAAGCTTCCACATGGCGGGAACTTGATTCTGGTCTAAGCAGCGCTGGAAAAACTGAGCTGAAGGTCCTGCCAGTTGACTTGCTTCTTCTTCCAGTGCCACTGGACGAATGGTGTCGACACCCAAAAAGAAGTGTTTGCGTAGGGACGTCAACTTTTGGAAAAGAGGCTCCGCGATAAATGTGATGTTGGTTGGTACTGGCGAGAAGACGATAAATTTTGGAATATCACTTGGTTGCAAGACCATTTTAACCATGGGGACATTTTGTATCCGCAGTGTGTTTGCTGCTTTCACACCCGTTCTTGTTGGGCCATCAGCAGTCTTGAGTGGTGGAAATCCTTGCCTCACATTTCGTAGGCTATTAACGTGCTTGAACAGCAGTTTGTGGTTAGCACTTAGTGGTTTTGCAATGTTTTACGGATAGGGGGTTTTGCCTTCTGTTAACATTTATGTGCAGTGGTTACGTTGGGCTACGTAGTTGTTAAGAGTTTCTGGTGCTGGAGCTTCTCTGTACACTCGCCATGCTGCGTTGTGTACTGGCATTCATTTTCGAGTTCTGCTCCTAACAAATGTAGCTGATGTACACTGTTTGAGAGCACTTATTTTTGAAGCTTCTGCAATCAGTTGAATGATTTTGTTGAGGAACTCGATTCAGTCGACTTTCGGAGCTTGTTCGTCAAGGAATGACCAAGTTGTGACGCTGACGAGCTGAGATAACCGATCGTAGCTTGTGATGGTTCGCACAGTCTTATCGTTCTCATTCTCCTGCGTCCGCATAGCAGATGAACTTGAAACTGATGACTGCCTGGTCACTGCGACCCAACGGGCAGTCTAAAACCAACGCATCAATCATATGCTCCTCGTTTGTAAGTACAAGATTCAGCACAGATGGCCTGATACCTGTTCTGAACCGATTGGGCAAAGTGATGTGATTGTAAAAAGGAACAGTGTTTACTAGATCTTGTAGATCAGCTTCGAATTTTTCTCAGATTGTGGCAGAAGTTTTTACACAATGTACGTTGAAAGCACCCATGTTAAGTATATGAACGTTCAATTGTTGCAAACTGCATCTTAAAGGGATAATGATACGTCTGAATCGTGATTCGGCCAAGCTGCGTCTCAAGCTTCGTTTATACCTAAGTCAGAGTCAATTAAACAGCGGTCAAGTTATGCTTCTTTACATTCGTTGGAATGCTTGCTGCTTCAGGTGCTTTAATATTTGACCTGTGCAAATGTTCTGTGACCTTTAACCGAAGTTCAGAAGAAAGACTTTTCTGATTTCTCCGCCATGGATCCAAAACATCCCTTGTTGGTGGTTCTGACTGAACCAAAAGTTTTATGATCCTGGGACCGCATCCTCTATAACTTGGTCAGGGAGTTATCCTGGTGAGCAATAACGCTACCATCTTATCCATAGAAAGTTTTGCACGAATGAACCACCACTGCTCTAAATCGTGTTTTTCGGTCTCGTGAACATCTTTAGTAGGGTGTTCTGGCAAAACATTTATGAAGATTGTGTTCAGGCGGTATTGCTTGTTACACCCCCCTTCGGTGTTTCTTTTTGATTGTCGCGCACTCCAAGGGACATCAGAATGAATTCGGATTCCATGAGGTCCGTGTTTTAGTGCACTGGCAAAGAGCAAAACTTTTCTACGTGATTGGCGGATTCTAGTGTTACTCGGATATGCCTGGGTTCGCCATAATGTGGCGAGTTCGGATGACCAGCATTTCGTAATAAGTTTATGGGCTTGGTTTTGACACTCATCTGTATGCACAGTGAGTTCCTTTGGTCTTGGTTGTCCGACAACTTATCTCGCAATGTGATGGTGGTAGATTCATGCACATTTGAGCATACAACAGTCCGGGCACTATTATTCGATCTCTTTTTCGTTCATCTACAAGGTAGGGTAATCGTTCGTCCTGACCTGCTGACAAGTCTTGATTGCTTACTATTCGCATTAACGGTGTTTACATCAGAAGATGCTGCAAAGGTGGCCTACCGGTGTACCTTCGCAGCAATCTCTGCATGGGTAACTAATGTTCCAGGGGCTTTGTCTTGACAAGAGACCTTTGAATCACAGGTACCGTGGGTTGGTGTTTGGCAACTTCATCCTTTTTAATGCTAAATGTCAGGTCTAGGGGAATTTGCTTAACCAGATGCTTCGAGTGGTGCCTGATTTTGGTTGCCGTAAGTGTTGTTTGACTTTCTTAGGTACGGTCTGTTTTCGCCCGGCGTTCTACCAAATTTGGAAAAGACAAAGGAGATGGGGACGTGGCTGATTGCAGTTCAGGGGAAGCGGACTGTGCAGCATTCCCTTGCTTAAAAGCTGCTACGCGTCCTTGGTGCAGACTCGCCTCCACTGAAGTAATATTATCTTTTCTCCTCCGCTCGGCTTCCTCGGCTAACCAGTCGCACTTCTGAGGTAGGATAAGCAAGCACTTGACGTGTAAGAAGGTAAAGCTCGCAGTACAGAACCAAAGTGCAAATTGTGAGCTATTTCGCTCTCGTACCTGTTGTTGGGACACAGTGCACATTTCGAATCAGACTACATAGTTGGACTGCTCCTCAAATCAACGAGGAATATATTATTTATTTATTTATTTATGTATACCATTCCAAACAGTGCGAGCAAGACAGACCGATGTTAACCACTCGATGACATTCTCCTAAGCCGCCAATGCCTTTCGCTTGGAGCATTTTCCGCTTCGCATTTCTGCCATTCAACATGGTGTCGTTATCTGACCCAGTGGGTTGGTTAGCGTTCTATACTTTTCCAGTTTAGAGAGCGGCACGAATTGATCAGGCCAGCGTGGTGGTCGCAGGGTCAAATAAGTGGTCGGCGTGGTCGCGCGGTCCTTGTGATGGGTTATGCAGGCGCACTGGCTGAAAAGGGCACAAGAAATGGCGAGTGACTGGAACGTGCCAACTTTATCTGAACACAGCTCTGAGCACAGTTTGGTAGGTCACAAATACTTTCACAGCTGTGTTAAGAAAAACTGGATCAGAATATGCTTAGACTTTTCGGCCTGCCTCGAGAATTCAGTATCGAATGGTATCACACAGAAAGGCACTCGGCTCAAGGTGATAGAGGTAACCGCTTGCGGTTAATCATGGATGCCAGCTAAGACGGTTAGTGATGGTCCAGACTCTAATCTAGAAGATATTTTCACGTATGATAGATCACTGTATAGGGCTGGTAAATCCGGTTCGAATGAGCGTACAGTGATAACGCTGCGAGAAGATGGAGAGAGGATATAGGGAAATAACCCAAATGAACCAGAAGCTTGTGTGGGGATGACCTTATCGCTAGTGTGTATCGCAGATGTTGTCTGCTATATGTGAATTTGGACTGGCAAGGCTAATGTTGGTCGCACAGCGTGTAAATGAGAGGGGGAGTCATCTGCAGTCCGTGTGTGTCCTCCCCGCCTAAGACTAGACTGATACCATTGTATCTTGTCCGAGGTATTTGTGAATTCCCGAGGAATGTTTTCGCACCAACTTAAGCGCTGAAACGCGGTAACATCACACATTCGCTGATGACCACTTTGATGCTGCCGCAGCAATAATATACCAAGCAAATCCCGCTGCTCCCTGTCCAACCTTCGGCTTTGGAAAAAGTGTTCAAACTCTTTCAGTAAATTTCCAGGAAGTAGCCTGGCTATAATCCAATTACTCTATCATAGACAGAGGTAGATGTATAATCTACTGTGTTGATATGCTACTTAATAACAATCTGTCATCGGACATTTCGGTAGCAGCGATTCTGCGCTACAAATCGAATATTTCTGTGTGCTGATGTCCTTTTGATGAAATATACTAAGGTACTACCGTACCACAGCATTTGAATTTACCTGCTTCTAAGGTAATCCAAATGATTGGCAGTTCTAATACATTTTTCAGCAGGCGCCTTATCTCTTCCGCTTTAAACCTCGATGGTAATTGCCTTTACGTAAGCGCGCCCACGTTCAGTATGACGGCTGAACTACGGGAAATAGAGCTACACTCAATCCCATGGCAAAAATATGGCGTAGAACATGTAGTATCACCAGCATAAATATCGCTAGTGAGGTACTCGCCGAGAGTGTTCACTTTACACGGGATGAACCAATACGCGGACACTCACAAAACAAATTGCTTGGCCTATGCAACCCGAAATTCCGCACTGCACACCAAAGCGAGAAAGTGTTGTAGAGTAGTTGGGCTCCTCGGATAACTGTTGATGAATGCACTTAATTCCTCACTTCAATGCAACAACGAATGAGGAATATTGTAAAGAGAAAACTCTTGGTAGTCTGAAGCTAAGTCGTTGCCAACGTAATCAAAACTGCAAGCCGGTGCTGGATAATCGATACACAACAGTCAGCGTCTCTAGTAGCACAGCTGCAGATCACCAACTAGCCGTCAAGTATATATAAATATATATATATACATATATATATATATATGTATATCCGTGCGGGCTTATGTCGCTAGGTGTAGGCGCGTGGAGCAGCTATGTTCGCATGTGAAATGTACTTCGCTGGAATATGAAACATGTAGGGCATTAATTTGCTGAATCGGTTTTCTTAGGAAATATTCCGTGACCTGGAATGAGCCCGAGAGCTACCTACAGTACACGTAACGCTTTTAATACCTCTCGATGGGTGATGGGAAAATAAGCCGATGAGTTTTACCCTAGCACTGGTCATTTTCTGAAAGAGAAGAACTGAGCATCATTCTCTTCCTACCGGCTGCGGAATTCCAAGGTATGCTGTCGTTCCGGGTATCACCTGCTTGTGCTTTTCACCAAAGCACACTAAATGATTCCAAGTGGTTGAAATATTAAGGAGTTGGGTATTAAGTGTCTAGATATGACCGTAACCTTTATTTAAATCTGTAATTACCGACTTGTTTTGGTTGAACGTGAGGTAGATTTCCGCTAACTACTTGCAAAAACAGCATAGGTCTCATTGAATAAGTCTGCTTTTGTCAGATACGCTGGGCATTCAGGAAATATTTGGTACGTCCTCTAACATGGCGTGCGACGAACGAGGAATCTGAGTTAGTTCTTTGATTTGGGATAGGAGCAGAGTGCTCCCCAGTACCGTGATACTGAATTACTTGGTGACGATCCAGCATAAAACTCATCCTGAATCGAATGGTTTCACCTGGTGACGCGTCCTCACCAGGTGAACCGGATATCTGTGAACTCGCCCAGAATATGCTGACTAGATAAAGCATCCAAAACGCAGACATCTCCTTCCAACGGGATGGCACAGTAGCAAGATCTCAAAGTAGGAATTATGCGGAATTTTTTCCGGGTTACGTCAGTCATACAATACCCTTGTAACATAGCCACAGGACTTTGCCACACTTAACACTGTCTCCTGCGCATAACGTAGGTTGTTGCCATCGGATACCGAAGTCCGTAACTTGCCTCGTCTAGTTGGTCGTGAACAGTTATGTCGCACCAACGCAGGCGAATTCGATATGACGATCGGGTAGCACATGCGGTTCCCATAGTTATGGTGAACAGAACCCATAGCAGTACGGGTGCGATATAGTGATACAAGGTTACAATGAAACATGAGGTAATCAAGAGATGCAGTTGAAACACTGCTTTGCAGCAATCCTTACAAATAAGGAAGCCGAGATGCTCCAGTGATGGGTTGTCAACATTTTTGTGTGATTCCATCCCACCATCGTTAAGGTCTTTAGTACACGAAGGTTTGATTTCATAACCTGTTCGCTTTCATCGTTGTCTGTCACATAGAGAACGAATCGACTAGATTCTGCGAAATATTTATGCTTTTCCTGGATGTAGCCTTAATTCTGCATTATGATAACACCTAATCCCAAAACTTGTTTCAGTATTACAATCGATTCATTGCGTAGCTATTACGTTAAGGTCTCGTAATCATCCTTCGTCATGGTATGTCGCTACTCATTGTCACTAGGGCATGACTGTTTGGTAAGGTCTACCCTCGTAGTTGTTAAGCAACCGCTTGTCTCCTCATTTGTCTGTGTTCAACGGGTAAGATGCTCGTTTAAACGTACAAACTGAGCCTCGACTGCTATTCTTCCATATTGATTTGGTGGAATAGAGAAACTGAACCGTAGAGTCCAGTTTCAAGTTGGGGGCGACCTAAGGGAGAACGGATATCCCGGGATATTTATAACACGACACGCGCAAGCAAAACCCTAGGGGAAACCATCAGTTGACGTTGATAAGAAAAGCAGAGCTGAGCCAACGCACGAATTTAGTTAATAAACCATTGCGTGATATATAAAGTTACAGATTGTCGTGGTAATGCTCAGATTAGTCAGCGAAGTTCAAAGTTCCCACCGATGTTTTGCGTACAGTACAGCATTTGCTCACTGGTGTATGCTAGTACTTTCTCCAAAGTACCAACTGTGATCCCGCGACATTCGTGCAAAACACTCTGCTTTAATTCCTCAAGAGTTTGGCTTCCTTTAATAAACCCAGTATTTTAAGTAACCTAGAGGAAGAAATTTAATAGGTTCAAATGTGATGAGTAAGCAGGCCTCTATACATGTTCTCCTTGCTCGATCCAACGGGAAAGGAACGTCTGCTTGGGAAAATCCCGCACCGTTTGTATATAGTATGCCGGTGCGCCATCTTGTTGCAACCAAACGATACGTAAGAACCCAGCGGCTTCCAATTCCTGAATGACACAATTTATTAGTATTTACTTGTTCGAGGATGCTGGAAAGTGTAAGCCAATAGTACTGCGAAACAACAAACTACAGGGTACATTACCGGAAAAGCGAAATGGTCCTACGATACTTTAGTTAGTTAAACCAGCCCGTACCTTGAGCTTTGCGCCTTGCTGTAGACATGAAACGCTGCATCGGCGTGTGTTACAGGTTGCCAAAAACTGTTGCTTCTCCGCACCGTGCAAAAGGAAAACAGTCGGCTCGGTAAAAAGAATTGAATGGATGTCAAAGGCACTCAAAAAACTGCTGCAAAAATGAAGCCGCTTCTCCGAATCACATGGGTTTAAAACCTGCACTTGACGGGCGCTTTACTTCCAAAATCTCCATTCTTTCAAAATCCTACGGACAGCATATCTGGTTGTGTCGCAATTCTGGGCGAGTTCACGGATGCTCAGATCGCAGCTTCTGGACACATCAGGAAAAACCACACAAGCAGAAAAGTCATCCGTGGTGATGCGAGTGCACCCTGTCTTTTTGGCGTCGCACACGCTCTCAGTTTTCTCACATTTTCTCATTAGCCTACGAACATACCGTCCGTTGATGGGCCGTTTGGCACTGTGCATAGTGGCAACTACTTTTGCCACCCGAGGGGTGGTAACATTATTACTCTTACTGAGGGCAGCATAGGCGCGTGAAGGCCGAACGATCAGTAAAGAGCACACTAGTTTTCGATACAAACTAATATGCGTTTAGGATCTTGAGGTGAATGTGTTGAAAGAAACCACTATGGAACAAATAAGAGGATCACTGGGAAGAACGTGTGCACAAGTATGA
Source organism: Dicrocoelium dendriticum (assembly GCA_944474145.2). Taxonomy (NCBI): domain Eukaryota; kingdom Metazoa; phylum Platyhelminthes; class Trematoda; order Plagiorchiida; family Dicrocoeliidae; genus Dicrocoelium; species Dicrocoelium dendriticum. The sequence continues at coordinate 5,760,669 of OX104063.1, read as the reverse complement.
TATATGGCGCAAAACTGTTGTTGATCATACACAGTAACATTAAAATATGCAACCTACATTTTATCAGGATCATTTGTCCTTCATATTTGGTATCCAACGTACGGCGGTAATAAAAATGCGGCTCCGTGTCACGTGCCGCCCTGGATGGACCGACTACGCGCCCCCCTACTGCGCCTCTGCACACGAAACAACTAAACGTATTCAACTTATGTATTTAACTAAATGTATTCATCTGTTCGTCTATATAATGCCAATCCCAGTCATTAGGCATGATCACGTGTTGGGAGTTCAGGGACGACACCATAGCTCAATCATCGACAGTCGGTCATCCAAACTCAAACCGAGTGTATTGAAAATCAAAATACTTACACAGGAGCTGCATCACCAAATTAACAACGATGTAGTTGACGTTCCTGATGGAAAGCGCCTGGTTGAATGTGTCAGTAAACCATGAGAAATTTTAGCCGATAGCAATTTTCCTGTGAACAACACTGGAACTAAGTTTCGAAAGATCGCTCGTCTAACGCAATATACTTCATGTTGAGAGTACCCATGGCTTCTGTATCCGGGCTTACATTGGGTCATCAAAGACCAAGGGGATTGAAAGGTGAAACAGACGCTGGTAGGCGGCTGGACAGTTTCATATCATTCACCTACTAGGAGTCGGAGGTGGATGGAGAGTGTGCTTAATTTAAGTCTCGTGGTTAGCTGCACGGTGTAGTTACGGCTGGCGATGGAAGACGGAGCCTGAGGTGTGTGAATAGATTACGATAACACGCAAGATATATGATTGCAACATATGTCCAGCTATAACCGCATCATTTACCCATGAAGAATTGGAATGGAGCCAAATAGCAATTTCCACTTGCAGATGGCAAACGAACTCACGGACCGGTTTGCGTTATGCGGAGCCGCTCATCCCAGTACAGACGCTACAACCTGAAGAGTAAATGTGCTTCGACGAAGCGAGTGCATTTTATTTGCGGCTTTAAAGCAGCTTCTCCCCTTAGCCCTGTGGTGTGTTCGAATTGATTCCACAAATGACAAATACCCTTCCAGGAAGACTTCCCAAGTTAGCGTGATAAACATCAGTTGGGCTGGCCCTACACGCTCTGCGTTTCGGCATGCGGCGTCCAGCAGCTTGCGCTGGTGTAACGGGTTAAGGAATCCGGCGAACGGCCACACACGCTACTAATGTCCGTCAAGACTGCATATTTTACTTTTCTTATTTATTATGTCCTTATCAAACTCCTTATCCACTGCCTCTCCAAACACAATCCACGAGAGGCGGTAGAACTTAATTCCATGCCACACAACCGTGTTAGAGTGGCATCTATTTGTCAAGCTCTCACATGATTGTTCTACAACGCGGCAACTAAAAAGGGGATGTGAAGCGACCACGCGCACCAACTTACTGGAAGTCCACGATGTTCCTCCGCCGAATAAAGAACTGGCTATTTCTAGCAGGGTATAAATTACACTGTGACCCGTCATCACAATGAAGTCAGAACAGCACTCGATTAGAACAGGTAGTTCACTGCCAACGAAATGGTTTACAGCTCGAGCTAATGAACAAAACTTCCATAATTCGTACTGACAAGCTGTACCGTTTGTTGGTAGTGCCACAGCGTCACTAATATACGTGCTTCCGACACCGCGTGATCCAAGAAGCGAATGTATCACTCGCTTTTATTCACAACGCCTTCAGGATCCCCCATCAGCATTTCGGAGTACCGTCCCCTCATTACCTGTTTTACATGAGTCTTTATTATACCCCAGATGCCGTGGATGGGATTGAGAGCTGGAGAGTATGGCGCTAGGCGTATAGGTCTCCCAGAAAGTACGGTTCCTCCAGGAATACGTACGCCAAGGGCGCCTGACAGAGAGCGTTGTCACAAATCAAAAGTCACCTTTCAACAAACCCTGCTCCTTTCGTTAAGGCAGAGAGAAGACAGAGGTGGCGATATGTCAACATTTCGATTGTTCTCATCAGTCGCAAACACAATACAATCAGAAACACATAATGGATTATATACATGGAGAAAAGAGACACCCTTTTCCATGTATATAATCCCTTATGCGTTTCTGATTGTATTGTGTTTGCGACTGATGAGAACAATCGCAATGTTGACATATCGCAACCTTTGTCTTCTCTCTGCCTTAACGAAATGGCTGAAGGGGACCCAGTGTTTTAATTTTGAAAACCGTGCTCCGTTGGTATCAAGTATTCGTCGCAGCCACTCAACTCAACTTTGCTTGTTCTAACGTCCTCTCAGAACCGAGCACGCTATCAAGCCCTCGTTTGTCATTGCGCCGAGAAGATGAACATTCGGTCCCCGTTGTTCGTCACTGTACACTGCGCTCGACTACCACATAGTGAGCGGCCACGAGTGCGGGAGAAAATAGGTTGAAGTTGATTTCATCCATCTACATCAGTTGCCTTACTTTCACCTCGTAATCCATGAGCTGAAAAATGAAATACCTGCGTCGCTTTTTGTTTTTCAGCGTCTTCATGGACACAGCAATGGTTTGCAGTTCCTTCATTGTTACCAGTCTGCCTTCCAAGTATCCTGAGACGGTGTTGGGACTTAGTGGAAGTTCGAACTTCGTCTACAACCCCAAACGAAGGAGTTTAAGGGTAACAGTAGGCTCCGCAGAAACCCACTCTATCAGGCAGTCGAGGTGGTTTTCTCCAAGTGCTTTGTGATGGAATCCTCCGTGACTTCCCACCGGTTCCGTCAATTCGTCCGCCCGTATCCAGTTACGCAACTTTCATGTTTACCTTCAGTGTGCAAACGACTTGCTTCCAATTGTCTCCTTCCTCGTATGCTTTCAGTATGACGTACTTCATCTTCCATAATCCATTGCCTTTAGGCGAACTGCACGTTCAAAATCACACGGCAAACTTATTTGGCTGTGGCTCGTTATACAAACCCAATCGTCGTTCAAAGCCCTACTTTCCTTCCAGTTGGTGGGAATCGCTTCTTTGGACAGCGAAACAAAGGCTCACATGGTGCATCGGCGACTTATACTGTATCTGGTAGGAGCTGAAGCGTCCCACCTGCCCCTGTACGACTTAGTGCATCTGAGATCCCATCGGCTTTAGGCGCCGGGCCATACACGCACACCTACACACCTGTACAAGTGTGCGGTACACGCACGGCTCAAACTAATTGAGTAACTACTAACCTTGTACGCCACTCAGCGAAACTCCTTTGCCGTTCAGGGGAATTCTGTTGCCAAAGAGGACAACTGGGCCGAGGAATGGTATAGTGGGCAAAAAACCCAAGGTCAATCGTAGCTCAGACAGGCGGGAAAAACGGAGATCTGCCCGAAAATCACGTGATCGTTCTGTGCTAATTCCTACGATTACACAAATGTGAACGTTATAGGTAACGGATGTAACGGCGTATTGACAGGTGGGTTGTGGTCCTCTGCTTTTTGTTCAGATAGTCCGATAGCTTAGATTGTTCAGACGCTTACCATAAAGTGTGTTGTTGGCTGTTTTGTCGGCAGAGCGAATATCACTGGTCGCGCTGTCGGGAGAAAAATTCTCAGAACTCGAGTTGCAGTTTAATGTATTAGGTATCCCGAATCTCCGAGCTGTTAAAAGGCACTAGCTCTCTGACAACACTGCTACACATTCCAGCGGAAGGCAAACACGGTTAGTGATAAACAGCAGTGAAAACGAGCCGGTTGAACCACATACCAAGTTTCACACAATGCTGCAATTCATGCAGAGTTACGCACGCATTGCATGGTTACCTTAATCAGCAACTTGGCCACAAAAGTTGACTCCTACAAATATTGCAACTAACGACGTTGCATATAAAAATTCGTCCTGTAGACTTGGCCTGTCGTCCACGAAAGACAAACCAGACGCTCCCACTCGACAATCCACTAATCACAAGGAACTTTAGAACAAGCAACTACTACGCAACCAAACGACGTTTTCAAGAGTTCCAGAACCCACCAGTGAATCGCTAAAATGTACACAAGCCAAGGATTAAAAGCGCTGGACTGAAATTTGCTGCGCACTCATACTGAAAGTCCTCTTAACTAGTCTTAAACTACTTTCACGTAATCCATCATCTACACACGTAGGAGAACTTCGGTTACTGTGAGCAACATTTGACAATCACACACGACCTGGAAGATGTTCCTTAGCAAACCACATTCTAATCAACTCTCCTGTCAGTGCTCACATTGTTCCTGACAAGCCATGAGCAGAAAGACAGAAACGGAAATTCAACTATAGTTCTTCAGCTCAAAATGCGATTGAGAAACTGGTACTGTTTATTGGTGTGTCATAATGGATGCATGAATATTGCCGTGAACTTCTGAAGCACCGGGTGGATTAATGAAGGCACATCACAGAGTTCTAGGACAAGCAAAATATCGTGAACTTTTACGTCAACATTGTGGTTGCTTCCACAAACTGCCAAGACAGCGGGCAACGAATTTTGATTTTCACCTTTGCTGCGCCTCAAATGGCATCATTGGGGCTTCAAATGTGTCATGACAGAAGGAAACTCGGGTCACTATTTTTAGGGTGAATACCATACCTTTAATTAGTACAGATCACAGATGCAGATGAGCCAGTCTCGGTTGTAACTATTTGAGATCAACCGACTGTGCAAACAACTGTTTCAAAAACTGCAGCAGACCAGCATTATTTGTGCCGGTGACTCAAAAGGAACTGAGCTCCTAATGCTTCAACATATAAAATGCTGTTATACTCACACTCAGGCGTTGTATTCTAACCTCTCGTAAGTGTGCCATCAGCATCAAACAATAACTTGGGACCTCGTAGAAACTACTGCTACTTAGCGTTCGTACGACGTATTTGATCCGGAGATTGAATTCAGTGAGATGTCAGTCATTCAAAATTATCGTTCATCTCGCGGTGGCGGTGTTGTCCGCTACTATCGAGATTATTTGAAATGAGGGGGTCCTTACGTAGAATTTCCAAGTTATTCCCGCTGCACTATTATGCCGACTGCACCTAGCTGGTTTGTTCACAGAAGACGCTTGATGCTTGCCTCATGGCAGTTATCTATAGGCCTCCGAACTCGCCAGCAGACAGTGATCACATGTTGTTAAACGCCCTCCGCTATGCTGTTTCACAAAAGTATTCTCATTATCTTATAATGGGCGACTTTAATTCTGCTTCAATAGTATCCTTGTCCCCTAATGGGGTCATCATTTAAATCGACGCTCTTTGAATTCATGGATAAGGCAGTTTTGTATAACCATGCACCTAAACCAACCAGGCACCGAGGTACAAACAATCCACCACTTTAATACTTAATCCTGACTAATGAAGAATTGCTGGATGTGTCAGTAGCATACGACCCTCCATTGGGCCTTAGGTACCATAAAGTCCTAAGGTTTGGTTATGTCTGTTATGCCAGCATTGTTGATAAAGAACGAAGGACTCAACGAAATATTACGGGCTATTTTAAGCTGCATAACTTAGCCGTAACTTTTGACTTGGACCTACAGACGCACAGCTCCGCGAATAACGCGTGGAGTGAACTGAAAGACAAAATTAACTGGGTCATACAATCAGCATCGAAGATTGTACTATTGCAACCATTGGGCCGGACCAATACGTGGATCCGGAGCAGAACATGTAAATGGATCAACAGAAGAAATGAAATCTGGAGGCCACATTCGCTAAGCGCATATGTATCACATGGTAGCATTACGAAGTAATCAGAAACTACTGCATATCGCTCATTAGAGTTGATAAGTACGAATAGCAGGAGACTATGGTGCTGAAATTTACGATTAACAGCAAAATACTATCCAGATTTGTGAACGGAAAAAGAATGATTAAGCCCGGGAAACCACCACTCAAGACGGCCAGTGACCTAACAACTACTGCTGTGGATGCCACGAACGCTCTACTCTTCAAGTTTGTCTCATTGGCTACAAATACCATGGAACCTTCGCCCTATCAACTCGCAACAAATGTGGTAGGCTTATCCAGCGTCACCTTAACTCCAGCAGCTGTTGCAAGCAAATTACAGTCTCTCCGGGAGTACAGCGCCCCTGGAATCGACATGATCTGTCCAAAAGTACTGAAAACACTTCTCCCACCATAGCAGCACCACTTGCAAACTTTTCCCAGGGTCTGCTTAACTTCCATACACTTTCATCTGAGTAGAAAAATGCAATTATCACTCCAATATACGAAGGTGGTAAGCGATCGGCTCCTCCCAACTATCACCTATTACTCTCTTTCCAGTTTTATAAAAAGTGATGGAACCGGTACTCGCAGATGATCTGACGCGATACTTTGAAGTCACCAATTAATTGCTAATGCCCAACGCGGTTTCAGAAACTGATGATGTCCTCTCGTTAATTTTCCGCCTTTTCGGGACTCATGGACCGGGGCAGATGATGAAGGAGTTCCCCTAGATGTGATTTATTTGAATATTTCCAAAGCATTCCACAGGCTCAATCACTTATTTCTTCTCTAAATGCTTACTGCCTAGGTAGCAACGGTTTCATGCTCACCTGGTTAGAAGACTAATTACCCGACATCAATCAAAGTGAGAGTAGCCGACACTCGCTCTGCAAGCCTGTGCGTCTCTAGTGGTGTACCACAAAGACCCCTCCTCGGCCCGCTACTGATTTTAGTGCATATTAATGACCCTCCAGCAGACATTCTAACCCGCGACGCAAATATTTGCAGATGATGTTAATATATGGAGAGCGATTCGCTCAGCATCCGACCATGTCTAACTCCAGGAAGATCTGACCCGGATTAACGAATGGGCAGAAGTGAACCAGCTCCCACTAAACCCTGCAAAGTGCCACCTGCTGACGGTGCGCAGCAGATTCGTCAGCACATACCATTTGGGGTAACATGTCTTGCAACACGTGAACAGTGAACGCGACTAAGGTATGATAGTGCAAGTAACTCTTGTCAATTCACTCCACTATTCGAAGGCAGCAAGTGTGATGAACTTGAAGTTTAGACTTTTGAGGCGAGTTCTCGGCACCTTTGAGCGACGGCTAGTACCAATGCTGATTAACTTCCATATTCATCCTTACATTGACTATGCAGTACAGGCCTGGTGTCAATGGTTAAAAGGAGACATTCGCCTATTGGAACAACCCCAAAGAAAAGCCACAAAGGCAACGCGTGGAATTTCCCGCCTAAGTTGCCAACTACGTTTTCGTGTACTTGGTGTGTTCTCCTCAGAATACAGACGGCTTCGCCGAACTCTTATTCTCACATGCGGGATACCAACTGATAGCGAGCATCCATGTGCCTCAATGTTGCTCTTAGCCTCTTACAAACAAACCCGAGGCAACCACCTGAAAGTAATGACGCAGCACTTCCGTTTGAATCTTAAAAGTATTTTTCCTCACTTAGAATCTGTCCTCACTGGAATGCCTTACCAAGATATATGGTGAACGCACCATATCTGACGACATGCGAATGACACTTAGACTGTCAATTTAGTGCTAAGAACTATACAACAGTTTGATAAAGTACAATGGTTTAACCACTGATACTTGACGTTCCACATTGGAACAGGTTGATTCACAGTTTTTTTGCACATTCATCCGGTAGGTCTTGTAAATATATGCTTTTTATCCTATCACACACTATTGATCTACTGAGTAGCTGTACACAGAATTGTATTCACTCACCTTTAATCCATCTAACTAGGAAGAATGCAAAAAGTGGAATAATCGGCGTGTGATAACCAAACAGAGGTTTCCTTTTGTATTTTTGCTCACATATTACTTTCCTTTATTTTTATGGTTATTTCGGTAGCTTTAAATCATATTCTTGAACTTTTGAGTTTACATTAATATGGTTTAGGCTGGTGAATTGATACACTAAGTCCACACACTCTCAGCTTTCGAAGGAAAACCTGAGAATTTCCTCATCGAACGCTTTACTGAATTCGATAAAGATTAGGTCGATAGACTACGCTTGGCCCATTGCTAGCAACTATTTATGCCTGATAACGATTGGGAGTATTGTCCGTTAACAACCTGGTATGAAATAGTAGCAGGTGTGTATACGGAGGTTTCTCGACTCTGACAGCTGCAGCGTTCCCCTGCTGGACATCTTCACAATTACCTTGGCCAAAACAATGTGCTGGCAAAGCCACTGGTGTCACGCCCACTTTGCCATGGTCAAAGTCCACCGAAACCGGCTTTACTATTCAGCTTCTCTAGTAACTCTGTATTGAACCGTCGGATGACAATTTGTTTAACAATTCTAGCTGATCATGAACAACTTTAGGAAGCACTTAAGGTGCCTGTCATGGCCGGTAGGCTTCAGGCAGTCAATTATGGCGTTTAGGTCATGCAACTATATAGTTCGATAGGTGAGATCCCTATGGGACTTGGTACCGACGTCATTTAATACTATTACATCAAATGCAGGCTTCACGACATGTCCATGTTTGCAATATCTTCGACGGGGTCTCAAGTTGCTCTTCGAACTATTGATGTTTCTTTGCATTCTAGCTATTACGCATAAATTGCTGCCTCCTGTAGTCTGCGTAACCATCCAAACCGTCGGACAAAAAATTTTACTTGACACTACACTTCCACTTTGAGCAGACTGACCATACTATTTGTCAAACTCATGTGACTTCACTGGTACGACGTTCCGATGGTTCGGGATAAGATTCAGACGCTCAATGATATTACGTCATCCTATGTAGTAGACCAGCAGAGGAATCGTGTGACTTCGAGCTGTTCATTTACTAAGCTACCCAACTGAAACAATCAAATTTAAAATCTTGGTAATGGTAACGCAAACCCCAGTGATGGTGAATACGATAGCGGGAGCTCTATGTTGAATGTAGCCGCTAAGTGTTTAGTACCTTTCAGCTGCTCCCTAACCTGAACACTATGCAATCGTTGTTCACAGATATAAAACTTCATGTACTGGTTTGACGGAATTAGTTGTGTTGTTTTGCGCGTCTACTGGGAGAAGTGTTACGCTGCCCCATTTCCAGTAATCATTGCCCCAAACTTTGCTTGACCGTCTGTGCCCTTAGTGAATTTGGTACTTAGGCTGCAGCACTTAAGGTAAATTTAACTAACTTGTAAACAGGAAATGACCCCGAATCATGAAGCTTGGGCAAGCAAATACTAGCCCAACAGCACTTTCACAAGCAATTGGCCTCGTTTCAGGAAGCTCGGGCATCACAATTGCTGTCATAGACCATCTGCGCTTCCGCAAGTATGTAACGGTCTCAACGACGTCCAAGTAGACTATTGTACGCCACTACAGCCATTAGCAGTTTGTCGCAATCATGAGTGGTCGCTTAGCTGAAATCTCTGAACAGTTATCTTAGGACTCAACGAGTTCACACTGATTCTTATTAACTCTGACAATGAACAGAAACTAAAGCCTTGAAATTTACAAGTTGAGTTCATTTCATCTCTGAGTCCTGTAAAGGCCGTGGCAGGAACCCACAAAAGCGAATGTGGAGACGGATGATAGGAATTCGGAGAGTCAGGATAACTAGCCGAAAATCTAAAAGTAAAGATTACACTTCAGTGGAGGTGGAATATCTTTTGATTTGATTTTATAATGTCGTTTGGTCAGTGTGACTAAACTGGTATTACGGTTTATAGCGGATAATTTATACTACCTTGTTCTGTGTCATTTAATGGAGCTCACTTGACTGGTATAAACTTCATGGAGGGCTTCGTAGTTTTCTTTCGAGAAGGCCGCACACTATGACTGGCAAAGAGCCTTAGTAGACATTATATCTGTTTTCTTGAATCGATACTTACTAATGCAAATACAGCATTCTAGTTTTGGCAGTAATTTCGAATAAAATGGGTCCTCAAAATGCTTACATTTGACGCCGGCGTCAGGACTTATGCAGTTGCCTTGATGACGACAAGTTGGAATAAACTTACGAAATTTGGTTAACATTCGACTGAACAGAAGCTTAAATATCGTGTTAAGTGCATGAACGGTATCGTTGTTAAATTGTGTCGACCTTGGTCAACACATATGATTAAGTCTCCGCTTCGATACTGAGATCTCCCAATATGATTGGAGCTAACTAGGCCGTAACAGTCGCATAAAACAGCGCCAAATTCATGGCTGCTTACCATCACTTGTATCTGCATGCTACCTGCTGAGTAAACGCATAGGACAAGTTATTTTAGGAAAATGCAATTACACACTGTTATAGATTATCAGTAGGACTTACACTTTCTAGCAGGTGGGTTTAAATTGTTAAGCAACACTACAATTCCGTGGGTTTATGTGACATTTCTAGATGTTGCGTCTCAAGTTACTCCTGAATTTGTGACCAGTTACAATGAAATGTTAATCTCACGAATTATCAAGTGATTCAGTCACATACCGTAGTGTGACAGCTTTTCTGTTAATTTGTCCATATTATTCCAGCATTGCTTGTATATTAAAGCAATATTAACCTCAAAACACCGAATAGTTGATAGTACATTAATGCCCTGACTTCCGTCATCCGATAGTTTGACAGTTGCCTATTTGCCCTCGTATGTTCGCTTCCGCGCGTCCCATTCTGACCAGGTTAGATTCTTTCTGATGCCCTTGATTTGCTTAAGCAGGGTTGCGTCGCTCTCCTCTTGGTTATTTCTGGGTGTGCGACCAAACGTGTATCTCTCCGGAAAAACGGGCTCTTCACCACGCTCTACTCGGCCTGGGCATAACATCGTTCGTCGTTCGTTGCCCTTTTGCAACTTGCACCATAGGTCTTGTGCTGCTTTGTCGACTTCCGTCTCCGGTGTCTTCGTTACTTTTTATCTTCCTTACTTTTAGCGGCGTGTCCGTTCTGACAGTGATTCTCGATATTCCTGCCACTACAATATCTGTGACTTCCTGCACGGAGGAGAAGTATTGTTTACAGAGAAAATATATGATAATTGGTCTAGTTTTGTAGATCAAACCAACCGTTACACATGCACATGCAACCATCGGATAATAACCGTGTTTACTTCAAATATGGACATAAACTCCGACAAAGATTGTACCACAAAGGTAGGCTCGATTTCACCACTACAGCATACAATATTTTTCGTTGTTAACTTTGTTCATTTGATTGTATGTTCAAAAGATCTTTTGCGGAATAAAGATCTGCTACTCAACCAATTCTATGGCTTTTGAGTTTACAGCATCCTGTAGGTATATGAGCAAAACATCGAACTGTGCAGTTCGCAACTTTGGGTGCAACTTCGGATAGTCAAATAAACATAATCATTATAAAATCGACACGTTGGGTCCATATTGCCCTCTAGATTTATGTAGTCGCAAGTAAACCAGCTAACTTGGTATCCATTTTCGTGTAAATAGGTGGATTTAAATACATTATATGCTTTTACAGAGATCAGTATTTGTGTGCCTGCGGTCGACTTCCCCCATGTAAATAACGAAAACTGGGTGTGACCTTGACACTACAGCGATGGGAAGGTAAGCAAGTTGCTGATTTTGTAACATGAATTCCACTGGCAAAATGGAGGATACCATTGTTCAATTTGTTCATCGCAACGAATAAGGGGATTTTTGCCAGTATATTAACCTAGCATCCAAACAGAGTTGGGCGGGTAGCGTGAAGTGACTGCTAGATTGGCGGAATTTCGTCCTTTAATTTGTCCAATCAGCTGAAAGCTTTCGAGGGCATATTTAAGTATATTAGGCTGTAAGTTCTACTCCGGCAAGGTGATGATCCTGTTCGCTAGCTAGACGAAATCCAGAAGTCCCATGCTTATCCTATCCGTTGGAAGTAAACTGCACCTTGTCCAAACGGAGGGCGCACAACTATTGTTCTGAAAGCTGCGTAAGTCACTTTATGATACAGGGCAATTTCAAAAATATGCGTGTAATAAATGGTATTTCATAGCATTCTCCATAACACATAGTCATTTTGCAACCTAAAAATCATGACCCCAAAACACATGACATAGTTTTTAGAAATAATTTTTAACAACCATCGGCTAAGCAACCGATGAAAGGCTGAATAATGAAGAACACTAGCTGATGGAGTTATAAGTCACACCGTATAATGACTAAGTCCTTTTTGTCTTTTGGATGCCGGCAAACCCCACAACGACAATTGTATGTCAAGAATCCCCACTTTGAGCAGAAAAGCACGCTCAACACTTGTATCGATAAGAGTGTTACCAGCAATTCCTCAGCATTAGTCCCGTATGAATGACTAGTTGTAAAAAATGCAACGGAATATAAGTTTAATGAGGTATTTCATGCGCAATGATAGCTTATTGCCTGCAATGTGAAATACGTAGGGCTATCTAGTTTGCTTTATAATCTGGGAGGCCAAATTGTTGCTTATTTGGCTTCTGATCCAAGGTCATTATATTTGTAATTACTAGTTGTGTCCATAATTATCCAACCTGTTTACAGCAACTCAAATCTTGTAAGATGTCAATAGATTTATTGATGCAACCCACTAAAAACTGAAGGCGTAAATTTCCACCAAATAACCGGGTATAGAGTTTTAAGGATTATTGCTTAGGTGGAGTAAAACTACCCTTCTCCTTTGTAAACTCCAGTTATGCCTTTTGGTCTAATCGATTTAAGACTTCTTCAACTAAAGTTATCGGCTTACCCTCATCAGCGTGCGATATGTGCCGGTTCCATAAGCAGGGTTTCAGATGTGAAAATTCGATCATGCAAACCAAACTGAGTAATTCCTTGTCTAGTGTCGCAGAAGAATTACATATTCTTCAACGTTAGAGAACAACTGCTGCAGCTGATCTTGATCTAGTGCACACAACATCTGTTGCAATTAAATTTCAGTGCTACAGCTGGCATAGAAACTGCACCAGAGTGTTTGTCATTATTTAACTGATTGTGTAAATGTGCAAGGGAACATTTTACTCTTGGTAACATAAGTGTTATTCCAGAAAACTTCACTTCCTCGTCTAAAATTAGATAACAGTCAAATAACGACCCAGAGATGTTTGCGTATATGTTGCTAACTAAAATAATATCAATGGGTCTCGGCATTTCAGGGTACATATTGGGATGTATTTAGTCAATACCCCTGATGTTGGTGATTCTAAGGAGTGAATAGCTGAAAGCCAGTTTTGCCGCTATTGCTTGCTGCATGTGATGTATGTGGCACAAAATGTTTACCTTTTATAACGGTCAAGAAATGACTTTCGGCATGATTTACTACTGACAATATCGCGTCGGTTGTTGCTAATCCCAATACCGCCTAACAAATTCCAATTTCCACTTCTGGCGAAGCTATATTTCACCATCGGATCTTATTAAATGCAGAACAGATAAATCGGAATTAGTTACTCAGCTATCATACGCCATAGGAAATGCCACCACATAAACTTAGCTCGACATTTAATTGCACCCATCACGGTGCAAAACGTTGCAAATTAGATTTTCTTTTCTGGTATGCAAAAGAACCTACCAGCTTTTCTCCGATTTCAACTAGGATCATCTGAATCCAACGATTCCGGTAACTTTAAGCCTCCAAGCTTAGGATTGTCAAATTTCCTTGTGCATTTTAGACAGGTATGTAAATACATCCCAGTGGTCCAATATATCTGCGGAAAGGGAAACTTGAACTGTTCTTTATAAAAACAATTGTGATATAAATTTTAATGGTTGGTCTGTTAGGAAAATATTTATAGGTTGATGCTAGACTTCTAAAAGTTTAGCACGATAAAACGAAACTAAGTGATGGTGCCTTGCAGGGTGATGTCTACACAGGTTGCTGGTATCCTCATTGAAATCTTCGAGCCATTCTCCTAGATCTTTGGCTTGGTGGCCAAGGAGTAGGCCGTAAAGCACCATGTATCGGGTTCTACTCTCAGTTTCGGCTATCTCTTACTTGTCAGTCAAATTCAGGATGAAGTTGGTCGGTCGTGGATTACAGGGTTGAGAGGGAGCAGCTTCGGAAGCTCCAACAACTTTACATGTGACGTGCAAGCTCACACCAAAAAATAGCAAACATTTGAGACCGGTTGTGTAAGCGAAACATGGTAATTCTCCGCAAAGCAATGTACTTCCTAAGCCACTTTCCTTCCCCGATTCACTAGCTTTGAGTTTTAACTTTATCGCTTATTATAACTGACTTAATGCCATTAGCCTTAGTTTATACTTACTAGTGTTATCATAACTTACCGCTTGACTGATCCTTGTACAACATAGTTTGATGGCATATACAAAACTTGTCGTAATGAATGAAAACTTTTCAAATGACTACGTAGTTATTAATAAGTGATAAGCTACAAACGACTATGAATACTCGAGGTTATGACAAAATGCATAAGCAGTCTATTGGTTATCTCCTGAAAAAGCAATAAACAGCATTGGTGCCTGCCAATTCCCCAACGGTTGACTGTCCAGTCAAATTCAATTTTAACGATCTTCGCCTCAAATCATACAAATTTATTTTACGGAGCTGTATCTGAGTACGAGCCCAGTGTATATTAGCCATATCGATGAAATATCGGTTTGCCAGTTTATTCCATCTTGGTGGTGAATGAGAACTCACACTGCCTTGTGGTAAACAACTCGAAGATGGTCAGTGGTACTTCACCTTTGTGCAATACATATTTTAAATGACAATAGTGAGTAAGGTTACGAAACTAGCACGTTCGTTATATAGAACTGTGTATATTTTTGCCATTAGAGTAAAATAGATGGAATCATTTCGGCTAGATGATAATCAACAATTTTGATGAAACCGTTATGACAGATTTTTCCATCGGCTTGGAGGTTTCTCGAATTAACACTACTTACAAACACACTTATAGCTACTCAACAAGCACCTGGTTTGTGTAATATTTATCTATTAGAATTTGTGATACAACACGTAAGTTTGTAGACGGATCTCTGCGCACACAAATTCTGTTGCATAGTACTAATTAATACCTTGGTAAATTTTGAACGAAATCCATGACAAACTGTTCAGTTTGGCTGTCAGAATTGGGGGTACTATTTTAGTAATTTACTCAATATATTATCATTCATGTTAGGCTTCGTTTCTGCACGATTTTGGCAGGCAAACATAGCCATAAATACCAATACAAGTCTGGACTTAGTTACTGTAGTCATATGTCGTGCCTACTAACATACCACTCAAAGCGGTCGAACCTTACCACTATGATTTGTAATTACTTTTGAGATTAATAAATCACGGTTATTTGGTTGTAGTGCGATTCGCGGTCTTAGCTAGACATAGATAAAACTTGGGATATATGTAAGTTAAAAAGCCCATTGCTTTATTATATAGAAGTTAATTCAATCATACTAGTTATATCCGGAGAAAGGACCAGTTGCTATTTTTTCTGTAAACTGTCCACTCTATGCTAGGCACAATAGCGATTAACAGAGTTAGGATACGAAATAGGGGCAAATTGATTTCTGATAGACATCTTCACTATCTGATCACTAAGCGATCTCTCGCACTAGCTAAAAATACTGTCTCCATTTTTAACTTGAATTATCGCAGAATAAGGCATAGTCATCTGAATAGCCATTGCATTAATCACTACCGTAACACTCTTTATTATAAGTAAAATGTGCACCTTGGCATGTTTGAGAATTTTCGTTCCACTTATACCCAGTCGAGCAGACATCAAACAAGCCGGAAAGCGCTAGACGGCCGTTTCGTCTTGTTGGGACTCTTCAGGAGCGCGCACCACCGAATCATGGCGGATTCGAACCCACTACCTTACGCCCCTAGACCATGGGTGATAGCAGCAAGGATACGAAAATTGTGCGACATCTAGCTCTCTTGTGGATGTGTGGTGTCTGTTTTCCTTGGTTTAGCTATGACGAATCTTCACCACTGTCCAAGATATCCTCTTACTAAATCCTAACGTAACGTATAATCTTAACCAGGAACAAGCCCGAGAGCAACCGTTTTCATTAACTTCCTGAACCTCTTGTTGAGGCCGTGATAGCTCAAACTCTCGGTGTCCGCAGGTGGCCTGTGTATAAAGTCCAAATGTGGCAGAGGATTTTATGGACTAATTATCTTTCTGAAGGTAGTTAATGAGCAAGAGTTACGTTTGCTAAAATACTGCGTCTAGTAATGCTGCTAGTTCCAGATCCGCTTTTAACATTATTCAAACCAGCCTCGAATTTCTCTGCTTTTTGAATCCGCAGTCATTAATGTAGCTATGCTTTCTTCAAATAAATCTTTTACACCGCAAGTTCTCCCGCTGCATAATACTCGGAGCTTGAAACACCCTGTTGTGTTAGGCTAACTTACTGGCTTTCCGCTGAATCGTCAAACACGAGAGAATTCTCACTAAGGCAACTATATTAAACTCAACACCAGGATATCCTAAATAGGTGACATCAGTGGCTTTACGATATTTTTGATAATCTCAGACCTTCAGTATGCAAGAGCCTGTTTCTTACGCAATGCTACGCAGGTAATTTGGTGTGTAAAGTACACACTAAAAATTACTTAGTTTGCAAAGTATCAAACGCAAAAATCTATTTAAGAACAAGGAAAGTAGGGGTTCTTTTTCCCCATCCAACGTAAAGCATGTAGGACTCTATTTTCTCGACCATATTCAACCATGTGTTGCTGAACGCTACTCAGATAACCCCGACAATTTCATACTTGAATTTAATCGCCACAGATGGGTTCATCTCAACTTTGCGTATCGGCCGCTAACGTGCACGACCAGATCAGTTTCCGCAGCAATAGCATTGTTTTAGCTCTAGTATAAGGTGGCCAGGTTTTTCGCGGGCCAAAGCTGGACGCTACCAGTGATTTGCGGGGCCAAAGCGAGACGCTTTACATACCCACTGTTGTTTCAGCATAAGCAGGCAGAACAACAGACGGAAAGGCTAAATATCTACACGCATTACTTCACTGCAATAACAAAAAATACTTACGTCAGTAGTCAGTACAATGGCTACGCTACTGAAGTTGATGTGCTGCTTGACACACAGTTGTTCAGCAATGCCTCACTGGTGCATGTATTATCGGTAGTAGATCCTAGAGCTGCATCATCATGTCGTGAATTAAGTTGCAGGGATACCCGGTTCTGTGTTCATCTAAATTACATTTCACCATAAGTATCGCTTTGAATGTTTGAAGGTCAAGCTGCGTTTTCTCGCTTACCCATACAGTGTCCATGTGTGAGAAGATTCTTTCATTAAGTGCATTAGTCCCAATGAGACAGAGAATAAATTCAATAAATGTTGGTATTTGTTTGTGTGGGACACAATCGGTCTGGAAATGAAGAAACACTTCTACCCACCACAGATCAACCTATAGATTGTTTATAGTTCCAATCGGGAATTTGGTCAGCTGATGCAAGCCAATACACATTGTTAACCTCGTCAACTAGATTGTTGTCCTTGATTTTCCGGTCTGGGAGTTTAGATCCAAAAAGTCGGACGCTTATTTCAACTTTTCTTTTAGGACGGTGGTTGTTTAAATGCCACCCAAGTAAAGCCACTCAGTTCTTGAAATTGGTTCATCCTTTCATTTAGATAGTTGACGCAATCCTCGTAGAAGCTGGTGATAATATTCAACACATTGCTTTTCTGATGAGATAGGCTTGTTTAAGTTGGCCAATTCAGATCTTTACCACGTTTAGAACAAAGTAGTTTGTGTTCCTGTCCCTGCACTTCGACAAGAGTTCATGTATCGCATATGGCACTTCCAGTGCTGTAATATTTGGTTTCTCAATTTTCGCACAGTATCGTGAAAATGGGTGAAATATTAGGTATGTGCATGAATTTTCAAAGAAACAATGTAATACTATGACACTTCTGTCAGGGAAAAAATAGGATTTCACCGCTAGAAAAAGCTCCACGATTCCCTTCACTTCTGTCATCCATAAAAGCCATCTGCTTTCCCATTATTCAAGAATGCGTTGGCACTCTACCATTGGAGTCACAGAATTCCCTTAGTTCAACACAACAGTTTAAACAAAAAGGTTCTCGCATGTTGCCTTGTTAAAGTATGGAAAATCTCTGTCCAGTTGAGTAGTCATCTTGCACATTCGTTCAGACATGTTTTTCTCACCGAACTGTAGTTAATGCAAGCGTTCTGTCCTAACAACTCAACAATTTCCCCATCGCTTTTCTTTCTTCCTTTTATACAGCCGTAAATATTCTCCTTGTTGGCTTCCTCATCGACGTAATCGATTGTCCCGCCCAAGTCATGCCCGCCCTGTTATTTTGGTTTTATGGTGTGCACGCACCAGCACTGATGGGTTTTGGTTTTATCCACTTCCAATCTACATACTCAAAGTGGGACATTAGTGGGTCAGGCCCAACATTTCTAAAAAAGTGGGACGGCAGCTTGAAATGTTTGACTGTCCCGCCTAAATCAGGACGTATGGCTACCTTAGTTTAGTTGGATGTTTCCATACAACTAACTTCAAGCAGACTTCATGCGGGTATTGCATGGTTTTACTTGTATAAACAAGAAGTCAGCGGCTGGAAAAGGGGGAGGATTTGGATATTCGTTGCCTAACTTCTACACCTCCGGTTGGATCATTTCCGGCCCACCGCTGATATGTTAATTCTTCAATCACCCTGACATTGAAAGTAGTGCACACCAAACTAGCAAATCCACGAGTGAGATTTTCTTGGATGCTCTTGAGGATGTGCAATTGTGCTGAGTTCTCAACTAGTGCACTTTCTCATACCACCGTAATTACATAGAAATAATCAGTGCTAGGCATCATAATTTATGTCTGGTCAGTAAACTGTTTTCGGCTGAAATCATGTTGCTGCCGATTACATGGGCAATAATTAATGTTTCCGGACGTACACACCATGAATGTGGCGAAAAATGGGCGCATAAGTTCTCCCGTAGTTTAATCGATGTCACACGATTTGAGCTACCATCATAAGGTTGTACTAAAGCGTTGCAGTTATCAAGTAAAACTAGATGATCCGGAAGTGTTGAACGCGTTCAACTGTTTGCCTTTCCGTCCGACATCATGCTGTAGGTTTTAAATTTTACCCCTATCATCCAAGAACCCGGTTTACACATGATATTTGCCCTATCATCAGCCACGTCTAGGATGCGGAAAAGTACGTAGACTATCCACTAGCACATGATGGTCAGCACCCCATTGTGGCTATATTTAGCTGCCGAATTACTGCAAGGTGCTAAATGCTTTCACAATTGGGCAAGTTGTGTGAATTTCACGTGACAAAAGGTCAACGAAAACTACTTTTGTTCCACCTAAGGCAGCGAAAGTGCGGTTGGTAATTTAGTCAGCAAAGCGCCGCCCGCTTATTGAGCAAACCCCCTGTTTATGCGTTGCACTTAATATTGTCGGAGTAA
>OX104063.1:5705842-5741118 GCA_944474145.2 Dicrocoelium dendriticum | reverse complement strand
GACCACACCGTTTATATGTGCCTCTCACCGTCGAGGAAAATAACATTTGAATCAGTTAATTCTTTTGACCATTTTAAATAATGCAGTGAGAAGACGAAAACTGGCAGATTTTAACTTTTCCTATTGTCTCGTCAGTGGTAAAACATATTAACAGGGGAATATATATAACTACAGCTGTGTGATCGGATAAGATGGAGACCGGGTGAAGTACAGATATGCCAACCCCTACATCCATGAGAACCTTAGGCTCTTCAACACTAGGTTGGTAAACTGCACTATGTCGCTCCAGCTCTGGTATTCGGGACTGAACAGATTCAATCATAATTTAAGCATGTCGCTTAAGGAAATTTGCAGTCGGAAGCACATGACACTGCCTGAGAGATTTCCAGTAGGATCTGGGCTATTGGTTGCTTTGCACACTCTTGTATAAATCTAATTTCTGTCTTTGCTTCTTCAAGAATGGCGTTAAAGTCCAGGCATTTATTAAGGTTAGCAAACGCTGCGGGTTGCTTGCTCTTTTGCAACCCGAAGATAATGCCCATAGGAATGTAAAGAAACATGGTCGCAAAGAGATCTCTTTATGGTAAGTCACATCAGGAAAATACGCTTACAAGGATAACTTATAAACGCATAATTTAGTGAATGCTGAAATGAGGTAGGAGGGAGTCTGAATATATTCAGAAGGAAATTAAATTGATCAGGCCAAGTGGTAAAGCCTGTGTTGTAGATGAAAACTGGCCTTATTTTCGTCAATGGACACAGTTCCCGAAGCGAATTGGGTCAGCCAAGAAGTGAAGCTGATGTCACCATTGGTATCATCAATGTTAATTGCGGATGGATCCTTATCACGGCCACGGCAGCATGAGATTGCAGTAGCATACTCTGCTAGAAGAGCTCCGGTTGCGTTAACTTGATTGCTATCGATTCCGCAATCTTAAGGAGGCGTCTCGTAATCCCCTTAGGATATGGTGTTGATACGGTGTAAAAACAGGTTGAAAGCATCATTGGTCAGCACTTCGTGTCTACTTTGAACCAGATGTTGAAGGATGCAACTTTGATGCGTCCGGCAGTAGCTTTTCGTAGAGACGCTGGACAGTGCTCAGCTAGCCTTGTCGACAGACGCCTGGTCCGAGGTACTTAGCACCACAGATGCAAGTAAATTGATATAGCACGTACGATTCGGACTTGCCCGGTAACCTGTCTTCAACGTGCTGAGTAATAAATGGGGTGGTCTCAGCAAGAACATGTGAGTTTGTGGCTGGATATGTTCTTGTCACTGCAGCGGAAAGTCTTCTTTTCAATAGACCTAACAATGAGGAACACATCCTATTTTGGAAATGTGATGGGAGGTTCACCGCGTTCACAAACAACGGCGCGTGTTTTGCTAAAAGAGGAGGGATAAACTTTTAAAAGCAGTGTTTCAAATATTTGTTTTTTCTTGGCTGCTACCGTCTCCGGGCTGCAGATTTTGGAGGCTCGGTAATGCATACAGCGGACTAAGTTCTGATTATACCTAATAGGCACGAAACGAACGCAAAGTACATGTATCGCCCAACCCAAGGATCCTTCCGGAAGACGCTTCGCTCTCTTTCCGTCACGCTAGTAGTACATCCAGGAATGACAGTTTCCTACTATTTGGATATTTTTGGTGAACTTCAGTGATGGATGTGCACCGTTGAGTTGATCGAGTAAACCAAGTAAATAAGCACACAAATCACAGAGATCGAACTTGTCATGAATATACCTGCAGTAGAAATCCAGTGAAGCAATAACTGTTTGGATAGGATCACCTTCAGGCTTTGCGAGGAAGACATTGGCGAGAAGAGGTCCTGGGGAAGAACCCATGACAACTGTCAATCTGCCGATAATAAATTCCATCAATCAGAAAATGTCTGTTAAAGATGCATCGCAGGATTAGTTCCTTCAGTTCCGGTACAGTAATACCAACATTTATTTGTTTTTCGGTTATAAAATCGCAGACAATTGGGACGGTCGCTAGCAACGGGACGTTGGTGAAAAGTGATTCCACATCAGTTGAGAGCATCACCTTACCGTTGAACTTCATCTTTAAGTTCTCCAACAAATTCAAATGTGTCTATCAAAGTGTGAGTGTATGGATAGTTCATTATATATGGGTTCCAGAAATTCGACAAGCTGGTTCATCGCAATTACATTCCAAGCAGCATAGGTGAGTTACCAATCCGGAAAAGCACCAGACGCGTTTCGCCCTATTGGGGCTAGTCAGTGGTTCGCATACATCGGTCCCCTACTGTTGATCGAACCCATGACTGCTAGAGGTTAACGCCAACTAGTCAGCAGCTTATGCCACTGAGGCATGGGGACGACAGTCGACCATTACGGACTGCAACCTAACTGCGATATAGCCCGAGCCATCCTCCACTGCCGCGCAGGTTATTGCCCGTGCAGAGGACAGTGGTTGGCCGTCAATGTCAGGTCTTCCCTTGACAGCGCCAGTGCCAGTGCATTGTAACACAGCAGTTGTAGGAAGAATAGCATAGGTTATGTAAAGAAAATCAAGTATATTTTCTTAATTTTTGATAGCACCTACCATGTTTCTCAAGAAAATCAGGTGGATGCGGTGATACGCTAAATAAAATGGTGACAACAAAGTCCTTTGAAAAGTCGTTTCTCTGCTTTAGTGTGACCTACTGTAAAAGTGCGGAAGATATTTCTGGACTGACTTTGATAGAACTGGAGAATAGTGAAATTCCGATTGACAGCTATCGTGACCAGACATTTCACAATGCTTCTGTTATATCGAACTACTGATCTGGTGCCCAGAGACACAACTGCAAAATGAACTCGAAAGCTACATTTGCGCCACACAAAATCCAGTCGCTGAATCCGGTTTGGGTACATGCGGCATCGGTGTCGACCTTCTCTGTCACGTGTTGGTACCACGGACCGGTTATGCTCGTTTGCTATATCCACACGTTTCCGGAACAACTTGATTCCAGTGACTAGTTTAAGTACCAAGTAAAATGTGGCAACTAAATGGGGTGGTTGAGCAGACACTGTAAATTTTACTATGTAGAAAGTCTCAGCAACAGTCATTACTCTGTAACAGTTCACCAAAGACGATCAGCCACAATATTAAGGGTATCATTACTTCGTACAGTCGTATCCATTTATCGTGTTTCCGAGCCTTTGGAAATCTGTTCTCCCGGAAATCAAAAATGCATAAAATTGTTAAATGGGCTGTATCTATCTTGCTAAAAGCGTTAGGCATTTTCCTTTTTAAGAGTAAAGAGAAGTTCTTGGACAGTGTAATGGATGAATCTAAACTACTCTACTCTTACTTGGAGATAAGCAGGGGTCATCGAATCTGCTTAAAGAAACGAATAAATGGCAACGTATGGTTTGATACGTTGATGGAGTTGTTAAAACCAGAAATGCTGTCTGTCATAAATAGCTTGACTGATAAATATGTTGTAAATTTCTGCAAACCCATGAGTTTGCAAACAAATAAGCTTTCCATAGACAATCAAATCTGCCTGCTGTTAATGATGATTTTCCACTTGGCAATTGAGGAAGACGTAGAAAAGTGAAATTCTCTGCTGAGAAATGCTTGCCACATTCTGTGAATGCTTCAAAGATGACGAACTCAACGAACCCTTAACAATTCTAAACCTAATACAATAGTATCGTCCTGAGGAATCTGCTACGGGGATTATGATCCTGATGCACATGTTTCGTATCCGAGCAAATAAGTGGTGGTTTATGACGGGTATAATGGTGAACGCTTGACGTGCCCCGTAGGATGGTTAGGGTGGGATTTACAAAATAATAAGCTATGTCAATAAAAGCACGCATGAAATACATAACTCACCTATGGGTTTAGAGGAGCACCTGTGTGAGTATCACTGTCTGCAGTTATGACACAAAGTCCAATGTTTGTTCAGCAGTACTGCCATTAACTGATCACCATGAGCTATATCAGGCAATGTCAATGTGTCAAAGTATCGTCAAAGCGTTTTTTTGAATTTGCATTAATTAGCTGTGCCGGAAAAGCTTTCCAGCGTAGTGACACTAGGAGGGAAGAATGGTTACGTCGAGATTCCGTTCGGCTGTGTTGCATGACCACGTTAAACAGACGATTCGTCAGAGATGTGTTTTGGCTAGTTTTGAAAGATGGTTACATAGGTGAATGAAGATTTTAATATCTGACGTACGATAATGAGATCTTCTCGTAAACACCGGTTAGGTCCCCTGCAAATTTTTAGTTTGCTGCTCGAGTGGTTGGGGAGAGCGAGACAAGCTTCTGACCTTCTTCGTAGCCCTTCGCTGTACGGTATCGAGCGCGGTAAAATGGTGCTTCCGCTAGTGGTGTTCCTTTAGGATGGCGTAATTCGGCTGCAGCCTACAGTACGCTGCAAGCATTATCAGAAAGATTGAATCATCGCACTTCCCTAATGCCCTACGAAGAAACCCCAAGGGCCGGTTTGTTCTTTTAATACCTTTACACTCTATCCCAAACAAGCAAGGTCACCTTGCGCAATCAGGTCCAGATTTAACTCATGAGAAACCTGATGTAGATGGTGTGGCCCTAACCGGTAGTTTTACCCAATCTAACGGCGTTTGCTCAGAACTTTGCACCCGGTGGCGTTGGACTGCAGCATGATGTCGATGGACCATGCGTTTTGTTTGTCCGGGTCATCTAGTAAGGCTTCGTGATCCTCAGCTGCAGCGATAGTATGTCATATCTTTAGACCGTCGACAAATAATAGACAGTTTGGAGCTAGCACCCTTGCAAAACCATTTATGTTAACGTGGCCACTCGTGGGGCCAGAGTACCGGGCCCTGACGTACGTCGAACTATATTTCGCCTGGGTCAGCTTGGGTACTGTTATCCCACACCTTCGGCTGACGTTAAACGAGTACGTCACATAAAACATGATGACCGATTCCACAATTCTGGACCTTTTGTAGTTGAATGTGATGACCCAGACGGTCCAATATGTTTGAGAAACCCAGATAGGCGGCAACTACTCCTACACCAACATCCACAAATTCCGCTCAGTATGCACGATCTATCAGCATATAAGTAACACTGGAACGACACTGGCAATATCTAACCTGGTCCGTAACGAAAATTTTGTTCCTCTTCGGGTACCCGTGAACGCGGCAGCTACAATGGACTCTAGGTTACTGGACCTCACTGGAAGTAGTCTTGTGAGCAGCTAATTCTCTATTTCTACTCAGCTAACACTTCTGTAGTTTGGAGTGATGATCCAGTGCTTCCAAATTGTCGGGATGTGCTTCGCATTATAGTAACGCTGAAAGAGTATTACTAAGGATTCGGTGAAACATATGGTGGAAGCGTTCAATGCCTTCGAGTGAACGCCGCCTGCAAGAGGGAGCTGTAGTTACGCAATGAAACCAGTAGCTTCAGTACAGCTGTGCATGTAAAGGATAGGTGTTTAAGGACTAATGACGGCATGGTCTGCGTAGGCATGAAAAAAGATGATTGCGCAATTGGAAGGTACAAGCATATAGTCCTCCAAGAAGTTAGACACCAATAGTGCCGTGTGTATTAACGCACATGCTTCTTGCAGAGCGGGAATTCCATGCTTAAATCTACGAAGTTTGTTTACTTATCTGCATAGCAGCTTGGGGTATGAGCAGTTTTACCACAGGTTCTTGTTAGTTCTCTAGTTTAGTCTCACAGACGAGTTTGACTAGACTATTCTTTTGTGCTGTATTTATATCCCGGGTGTCCTCGATCGGAGAGGCTATGTGGATGAGTCAAGCTAAGTCCCTAAATGCTATGCATTTCCGAGGTTTGCTCTTTGGAACGACTTCATCTTCTTCAAACGGTTGCATCTGTTGACAAAGATTTTCGCAGGTCCCTGTAAGGGACCACTCGGCAGGAATGATCAGCTTGTTGCATCAATAAGGTCGAACAGGTCATCGTTGCTAAGTACGACGAGAGGTCCCTCGGTGCACTCTTTAGGATACTTTGCGTAGCACGTAGTGGAGCTCTATTGTCGCATTGTTGCTGCGGCCCAGAGGAGTGAAAGTTTTTAGTGCCTCGATTGTGTGCTCCCCGTTAGCAAATTCAAACTTCAAGTTGACCGATTTGTTTTGGCCTGAGAAGCGTTGAAAAAGTGATGTGGTTGTAAAGTGGTAAGAAAACGATTACCTCTTGTATTTCCGCATTGAATTGCTTACCGCGAATAGCCGGGGTTTCTATGGCGTGCAGGTTGAAATCTCCTAACAAGAGAACGTGGCTGGAAGATTGTGACAGTAGGTTCTTGTTAACGGAGGCTATGGGCTGGCTCATTTTAAAGTAGGCATTGTTGGACGGTATCCGATGACCACTAATCAGATACCGCCCTGCACTAGGTGTAGACAACACCATAGAGCATCTAAGGTCTAAACAGCTAAGTCGTTTACGCGGTCGATGATTAGGTCGAAACGGTAGTCAAAAATTACATCGCCTACCCTAGTAGGGCGGTCCTTGCCCAAGAATCAGATAATAGGTAGTGCGATCTCGGCGTCAGTAACCACCTGGATCAGCCATGTCTCGGTTACCATGATGAAGTCTCCATATATTGAAGCTTGAAGAGATCGAAGTTCCACCAATTTACTGAGGAGACCTTTCGCGTTTGTATACAAACAGCTTAGAGCAACCGATCCCAGTAATGAATCTGAACACACAAACGTGTCCCATAAATTTAAGATAAATTTTATTCTTCCCGCTCACGAACGCTTTTTGGATGTATTTTTAGCCTACCGGTCGGAGCATAGAGCACTTAGTATATAATCCTTCAGGTGAAAATGGCCACCTAGTGCCTGTTTCGTTCCACTTCGAAACGCTGGGGAGTTGCAGTGGATTTCGGTTCAAAAATGCAGACAGCTGGGCTCGCGACAACTTCACGTTAGTTTTGTGTACCCGCAGCCAATGGCGGCCTGGCTTCGACCGCCCTCAGATGTATTTCTACTAGTAGTTTGGTGAGTAACTTGTCGCAACTTCCCAGTACCATTTCAACCATTTGATTGGAGTAGAGCAGGACCTACAGCATGCTTGGATAAAACCATTTATAGTTGGCTGACAAGCATACTAGTGTCCTGGTGTTAACCATCACGCCGTTCAAAGGAAGATGGCTTAGCAGATGTAGTGCCAATCTTCCAAGTCATGGGCTTGAGCTTGTGACTCTTTAACAGACTGGATTTCCTGGACATTATGGACAATGATCAGTCCTTCGTTGGTTTGCTTTTGGTATCCTCGTGGTTCTCAGTCCTTTGCCGACGCTCACTCTAACGAATGTCAGAAAATATAGGAACGCCGCATGACAACGCACAAAGACGGTGAGCCTACAAGAGGGCCGTCTTTGTTTTGTTACCCGACTGAAGTATCACCTGAAGTAGCCTTGGCTTGTTAGAGTGAACTAAGCTAGGTTAGCGGATGATGCAAATCAGACAAGCCTGTTTGTCCTAGCCTCCTAATGTCTTGCGTGTGTTTTTCCATCGTTTCAGGTCGTCCAGTAGTTTGTCTTTGTTAGAGCTTGCCTTTGACTCAGGCACGTTGGAGCATATTATCTGCATCGAGTTCTTCTTCATCCTAGTGTGCATAATTTTGGAGAGTGCCTCCTTTTACTGGCGGCGTGGCGGGCGATCTCTTCAAAGGCGCATTCGTAGTTGTAGCATTCTTAGTCTACTTGGAGTAGTTGCAGACGAGTCCGCTAACTTTGACTTGGGACTTCATGCAGCGACGACGGATGCGAATGTTGTCAGACTTTCGGTAGTGTTACCTAAACCCGAATGCAATAGAGTTCCATGTGACACAGACACACCTTTCGAAGAGACCTCTACAAAATTTGGGTCGCCGGGGTTGGCAGACGCCGGTTACCCGCCTGTTTGCTAGTTCTTATGGTTGGGATTGCTGGCTCTACGCTTTAACTATAACTTGCTTTTGACTATTCTGACCAAGGGTTGAGCATAGGTTTAGGCAACGGAAATCGAGTTCATAAGCAGCTGGTTCCGATGCTACCGCTATACCAGCCGTAGGAGGCTGCACAACCGATGACTGGTTGTCGCATTTCTGTGCAAGCACAGCGATGTAGCTTACGAGTGTTTTGATCACACACTCTCTACCGAACCAACTGAAGTCTGGTGTGCAATGTCACTCGTTCACTTTCGCTACAATTAAATTTCAGCACCCGAGAAAGTATTTCTCATTGCAGTTACAACATGTTATTCTACTTCGAATAGCCTTGTAGCACGAGTTCGAAGCACAAAGAACTTCTGAAATAAATGAGAATACCCGTAGCTCGGGGTGTGGATGCGGATTTTTAGCAGTTCTCCGAACTGAGTGATTATTGTGCAGATGTTTCGTTGCCTGACTAGGTAACATCATCAGTGCGGCTTCAGGGGACTGGCTCGCAGTGCCTCGTAAGCGACTTCAATGCCCAAGTGCTTATTGATCGAGTTCTCTTTTGAATGCCAGGCTTCACTGAACTCACGTGCTTGCCAGCTTTTAGGCCTTCCGAGGATATTGGCATGCTCTAGGTCGAATTGATGATTCTCAGCATCCATGTGCACTGACATCAGGGAGTTCTGATCGTGGCGACTTATGACTAGGCTGTGTTCGTGTAGCCTTGTGCCAAACATTCTTCCAGTCTGTCCCACGTAGCACTAGTCGCAGTTCCGGCAGCAGATCTTAGGTCACACCAGTTTCTTTCTCTTTGTTAATTTTATCCTTCACTTTGAAGAATTTACCGCGAATTGTTTTCGTTGGGTGGTGTGCAACTTTGACTCCAAAAGGCCTTAAAAGCCTCGCTGCCGTTTGAGCAATTCCGTTGATATAGTGCAGTGTTGTTCTCTTTCCAGCTGTTGCATTTGTCGAGGTGTGTCGAGCAAACTTTTGTGTTATGAGGCAGCGTAGGATGAAGCCTTTTAGGTACGAGTTTCGCTTGAACAGATTGAGGAGATGGACTTCTACTGCCGGTCTCAGCTGCAGTGTGCTACACTGAGTTTGTTTCTTTCGTAAAGGGTTCGTACGAAGCTGCGTTTTTGGCCTGCCGTATGTTTGCTGCCATAGTTGAGGATCTGGTCCTTATGCGTCGACTTTCGGTAGACTGTTGATTCCAATCGTTCAGCACCTCCGTCGTATGAGAACGTCTAAGAATGGTAACTGCTCATTGTTCGCCTCCTCCCTGGTGAAGTGGATGACATCGAAAACACTGTTGATTAGTTCGTGTGTTTCCTCCAATTCGGTACCTTTGAGGATGATGATGGTGTCGCTTACGTATCATAGCCAAAGTTTTGGTCTCGCCATCGCTAGTGCTATTTATTTCAACGCCTACATCACTGCACTGCCTCGGCTACCAGACCAGAGATCGACGAACCCACTGGTGTGCCTCTTATCTGTTCGTAAATTTGGCCATTTAAAGTGCAATATGTTGTTAGGTAGAATTCCAATAACTCCATCATCCGTTTGGGGTCGAGTTTACTGCTTGAATCAGACGACGTGTGTTCCTCTAGCAGGCGCGTCATTGTTTGTTTTTCCAAGCCAATGACGATTGAGGTGAACAAGACGGTAACATCGAAAGAGACCATTATTTCGTCACGTTCAATGGTTGTGGTTTTGGAGTCAAAGTTGCACACCACCCAACGAAAACAATTCGCAGTAAATTCTTCAAAGTGAAGGATAAAATTAACAAAGAGAAAGAAACTGGTGTGACCTAAGATCTGCTGCCGGAACTGCGACTAGTGCTACGTGGGACAGACTGGAAGAATGTTTGGCACAAGGCTACACGAACACAGCCTAGTCATAAGTCGCCACGATCAGAACTCCCTGATGTCAGTGCACATGGATGCTGAGAATCATCAATTCGACCTAGAGCATGCCAATATCCTCGGAAGGCCTAAAAGCTGGCAAGCACGTGAGTTCAGTGAAGCCTGGCATTCAAAAGAGAACTCGATCAATAAGCACTTGGGCATTGAAGTCGCTTATGAGGCACTGCGAGCCAGTCCCCTGAAGCCGCACTGATGATGTTACCTAGTCAGGCAACGAAACATCTGCACACTAATCACTCAGTTCGGAGAATTGTTCAAAATCCGCAAAGAACTTTTATCTGGGGCTGCATGGACCGTTTACACGTTGTTCTCCTTGTTGCTGTGTTGCGAACTAAGCCAATGCGTCAATCACCTGGGTAATCTGTGGTGGCCTAGCGTGTTGGGGCAGGCACAGGTTGACAATGTCCTAGAGTGGGATCACATTTGCAAACAAAGTCGACGGAGGTCAACGCGCGACCAACCTGATTTGGGCGGTAGGCGCTTAGCTATCGATCAGGCCGAGCTTCGGCTTGGTGGAAATTTGAGCTTTGATGAGCGTGGTAGAATTCACGCTAGTTTGGCGGGTGTTACGATAATGGCTGCTAAGCGCGCTGAGGCCATCAAACGGAGTGTCGGATTCTTGTGGTAATTGAATTGTTGGCTAGCGCTAAGCACTCTGTCGAATGAGGGTACGAATGATTGGTTGCACACGAAAATAAGGTTGATGCGCGCCTGGATAGCTGTGAAAGCTCGTTGAAATTGCAATGACGGATGCGACGATGGCGTGTGTTAAACAATCCAGCAGCGGTAGATCTACTAGATAGCTCTGGTAAATCCGAAAATGATAAGTGTTAGCACTGTAATATATGTCGAGAATTACGGGCGGTAGATCCAAAAACAGAGTGGCGTAGATTCAGTACAACCACACGGCGTGTTGACCTCTACAGGACTGTTGGATGTCCCATGGATGCCGCGGATTTTTGCATTACCGTGCTGGATTCCACTTTTTCTTCCGGATTACTCTGTTTTACATGACTTTTTGTATGAATTATACACCAATATTTTTCTTTCGGTGTATTCTTCAATCTGTGCAAATTTGATGGATGTTCTCTGGCTAATTTCTGTGTTCTCATTGAAGAGCCCAACGGCCGTCTGTGTTTGCCAGCTTGTATTTGTTCTACGGTAATCGGCCATCATGACTATCACACCGGTAACTCGAAACAAAGTAATTTGTGCTATTGAAATTTGTGCTAAAGTAGTAAATGGAGGGTTGACTTGTACAAATTGCCAAGACCGGTACCATTCGAAATGCGTCAACGTCTCTAGAACCGACAAAATAAATACAATACTCCGGGTTCACTTTGGTTCTGTCCAAATAGCATGACGATTCCACAAGTAAAATGCGTACTAGCATTAGCACATACGTACGACAGCCTAATCGTCGGAACTGAACATCGTTTGAATGCAAAAATTGCTTCCCTCGAAGCGGAAATAGCGCACCTTGTACCTCATCCGTCTCTCACAATTGCTGTCCCGAAACCAAGGAAAAAGGCCAGGCGTTCAAACGCTTGCGCAGTACTAGAAACCTGGGGAACCACAAACCACGTCGTCATCGCGACCGATAGAAGCATGCCTAGCCCCATCGCCCAAATCACCTTATCCAATGTATCGACTGATGCAACATCGGTACCACCCACTCTTCCGTTTGATCAACGAAATTCGAAGCGATCTAAAGACCGATTCACCTATGCTACCGTTGCTGCTCGGTATAATCGAAGCGCCACCTTAGTAGCCTCACCCAGTACGGCCGCAAAACGAGTCGTGGATCAGGTATAACCAACACAGATGTCACTAAATCCATCGATAACCGTGCTTCGTACCTCACCGAAGAATAGACGGAACTTCGGGGCCATGACACTTATATGCACCAATGTTCCTGAGTCCAAGGCAAACTCCTTAAGAGGTAAACAGCTAGATGATTTAAAGCAATGGAATTTCCTTTGTGATAAAATCGGAGTTCAAGCCAGTCCGATTAATACAATGTGCATCACTAGACATCCAACCTCGAATCATTAGATGGAGTTCCGGCTAATGAGAATAACATTGGGATTAATAAATGGTCTGGAGACGGTGCTTTTGTGGGCATATCGTTAGTTAACACTACCGTTAGTTATCACTATGTGTGCAGAAATTGAGAATAAAGGTGACTGAGCGTGACCCACTTCATCGGTCAGAGAGCTATGGCTGTCAGATCAGACAACAAATCGAAATTGTGCTCAGCTCGGAGTCCTCGATCACATATGGGACCACAGCCGTCACTCTGTCACAGGCCCTGACTTGACACCAACAATGTCGTCGTCGTCGTCATCATCAGTAGCAGTAAACCGGCCAATTGAACTGTTGATTCGTCGCAAAACAACCACAACGAACTGCGGATCGAGGAATACTCAGCGAAGGAGAACTTAGCGTAGTACTGTAATGACCTAACTAAACATTCAAGGGCAAGACGCCTACACCTTGACAGGAAAACACTGCCACAAACAGCTGACTACTGTGCAAAGATAAGGCGGCATCGGTAAACTAGTTTCCTCGCGGCTTTCACTGTCTGGCTTCCTAATCAACCATTACTCTGCAGGTAAATACAGGTAAACAGTCCATTGATTGAGCATATATAGGTTACTTCCATCATAATATTTACATCGGAGAAGGGACTAGTTGCTATTTGTGCTCCAAACTTTCCACGCTATGGTAGGTACAAAGGATATGTTCAGAGTACGGATACGAATCAGGCGCTTTTTAATTTCTGCTAGACATCTTCATTGTATGACCACTAAGCAATGCCTCATATTCGTTAAAAAGTTGGTCTACGTTTGTATTTGAATTACTACAGACTAAAACATGGTCATCTGAATCACAATTGCTTTATATAATACCGTACACACTTTGTCGTAAGCGAAATACGAAACGGTAAGTTTGAGAAGATTTGTCGCTGCCAGCATCAGAGAGACTGCTAGTACACATCTAGCAAAGCGTTGGACAGCTGTTTCGTCCTGTTGTGACTCGTCAGTAGCAAGCTTCCGCCGAATCATGCTGGTTTCGAACCTACGACCTTCATTCAAAATGCAATATACACATCAGCTAGAGGTGGGAAAACCTCCGCTATTGTGCGCAATACATGAAGAAAATACATACATACATATAATACAATACATAAAGGAAAAATAGATACAACAGTTGCATGCCAGCTGAGCTACCAGCAACGGATAGGCATCGTTCCGGTAAGCTTCCAGCCAGCTACTAGGCATAAAGAAAACAATTATTAAGTTTTACCCAAGGAAATGAGATTGTAGATGGAAGGGAGGCTAAAAGGGATGGAGAGGGACAAAGAAACTCACAGCAGGAACGCCACTCAGGTCGGCTCCTTGCCATGTCAGCAAGTGTATCCAGCCAAACGTGTTCACTGTCTTTTGGACCCCAACCAAGGAGCCGTGACGCCCCAACCGAGGCTAGCTCCGAAATGAAGGACTTCATTCCTCTCGACCAAGTCATCGCTTGGCCACCTCTCCTCCTCTTCCACCCACATCCCCGGTGAGCAAACAACGCACGTCGTGGGAGTCGGTGGGCTGGCATGCGTAACACGTGGCCCAGCCATCGGAGCCTGGTGCGTGAACTAACGGTGCTGAGCGGTTCAGATCCTTTTCCTGGGCCGTAAACAATGCGTCGAACACGCTCGTTACTTACGCGGTGTTCCCACCAACTCAAGCCGTGTTCCTACGACCTTACGAGTCCGCGAATTATGCTCCTGAGCTGTGGATGTTGGTAGCAAGACTTCGGCGAGTTCGAGCTACTGACGAGTTCCAGTAGGACGAACCAGCTCTCTAGCGTGTTCCTGGATGTGTGATGGATATCTATCTGAGTCTAGTTACGACGAATCTTCACCAAAACCTAATAAATCCTCCTAGTAACTGAATTAACGTGTTCTCATTAAGTAGATCAAGCGCGAGAGAAAGCGTTTCCGTCACCTTTCATGAGCGTCTTCTTGAGGCCACGACAACTCGCAGTCAGTGTGTCCGTAGACAGCCAGGGTATCAAAGTCTAAATGTGGGCACAGCAATTTTTCCATGTAAACGACTGACGGATGGAAAACCAGTTATCTCTGTAAACATAGACACTGAGCATGATATACCATTTGCTAAAATACTGCTTGTAGTAATACTTTCAGTTCCAATTCTCCTTTCGACAATATCCAAACCAGTCAGGGTTTTCTCACTTCACTTTAATCAACAGTCTATAATGAAGCTATGCTTTAGTCAAATACAGATTTTATGCCTCAAGTACCCCCACAGCATACTACGAAGAGCTAAAAACAAACCATTTTTGGACTAACTTATTTGGTTTCCGTTGAAGTCAAGTCACGATAGGCTTTACGTACCTGGATGGGTGCACTTTTAACAGTGTACAATACCAACTGCGAATGAAGCAAAATGACATCATCCAAATTACGAAATTTTACAGATGGACTAACAAAAGAGAGGAATGCATTGATGTCACTCGAATAAAAGAATACCCATTTTTGGGCAATATAGGCAAAGTGTTAAACAGAATCCTCGAGTTATTTTTATCGGAGAGAGTAGAGTTATACGAAGACGTTCATTTAGTATTGATTGCAACCGTATCTACAGTTCGTGGCCAAAAGCAACACATCGCAAATTGGTGCGTGGTATCTCGACTTAGTATTCAAAAGGTTGTGAGCAAAGCGGTCTTGGCGAACTTAGAAGCATTTCGGACAAAAAGGATATTAAAAGATTCTTTTTAAACTTAGATATTCGCAGTAGATAAAGTAAACATAATGTTTAATGAAGAGGCAACGGCCGATTTAAAGGCTGTGCCAAACAGGAAAGAATTCTCAGTCAGGTACTTATATTAAATTTAGCAATAGAATATGCTTAAATCGAAGAACTCGACAGATTTATTTGTTTTTATAATCTCAGCCCTACAATATTCTGGAACGAGTTTGTTACTCAATACTATGCAGGTACCTTGGTGTTCTATATGCGCTTCAACTATTGTCATGTTTACCAAACCAATATAGCCCCATATTTACTGAAAAACGAGGAACGTACAAGTCAAGTTTTGCATTCACCGTAAAGCTTGTAGGGCTGTGTTTTCTCGAACACCTTTCTTTGATTTCAAGCATGTTTCGTTGAACGCTTCTCAGATAATTCCGCACTATTATACATATTTATTTATATTTAATACCTATGTATATTGGTCTTGCCTTCTGAGTTCACAACTTTTTAACTCGAACGCTAACGTGCACGATCAGTTCTGTTTCCGCTGCCATAGCATCACTTTATCTCTAGTAGGATGATTCCATTCAACTAACTTCAAGCAGACATCATGTGGGTATTTGATAGTTGTAATGGTATATCCATCAACTCAGAGGCTGTGTCAGATGCAGGATTCAGCGCGCCGTTGCAAATCTTCTACAACTTGCTTCGGAACACATCCGGCCCACCGCTGATATGTTAATTTTTGTCACTGACACTGGAAGTAGTGCACACCAAACTAGCAGTGCACCTAGTGAGTTGTTCTTGGATGCTATTGAGGATGTGCAAAACTCCTTTGTTCTCAACTACAGTAATTTATCATTCCGCTGTAAATACATAGAAATAATCAGTGCTATGCGTGATAATTTTTGTCTAGTCCGTAAACTGTTTAAACTGAAATCAAGTTGCTACATATTACGTAGGCAGTAATTAATGTTTCCGGTCAAACACACCATGAATGATGCGAAAATTGAGCACATGAGTTCTCCCGCAGTTCTATCGATCACACACATTTGAGCTGCAACCATGGGATTGTACCACAATGACGAGATTGTCAAATGAAACGGGATGATCCGGAAGCGTTAAGTGCGCCCAATTATTTGCCTTTCACTCCGACACCATGATGTACCTACACAAAGCATAAGGTTTCAAATTGTACCCATACCATTCAAGAACCCAGTTTACATATGAGATCTGTCCCACAATCAAACACACCTACGTTGAGTAGAAGTCCCTTGACTGTTCACCAACACCTAATGGATAGCATTCCGTTGGGGCTATATTTAACTGCCGAATTACTGCAAGGTACTAAATATTTTCACAGCTGGGCAAGTTGTGTGAATTTCATTTGACAAACGGGTCGGCATAAACTACTTTTGTTCCACCTAAGGCAGCGAAAGTACGGTTGGCAATTTATTCTCAGCAAAGCGCCGATAGATTACTGAGCAAATCCCCTGTTTATGTGTCACACTTACTAGCATCGAAGCAACCAGCCAGAATATTTTGGGTAGCATCCATAGTATTTAACTATCACAACAGAATGAGTTTAGATAAATAAAGTAATGGACAAATTGGTATATTTAATGATAGCCAGGATATTCTATAATTTGAGCACCGGTTCCGTATACCCAGAATTAATTTCGATGTTTAGCAGAATGCATGATATTTCCGTTTCACTACCGTTTCGAATGAAGTTGCGATTCGCTGCTTTCGTCCCACTCCAAACCCAGCCGATATTAGCTTGTTCAGTTACTTGGTCCCAGATCTTGCTCCGTGTGTTTAACTGCCAGTGGCTTGTGTTTTGCTTAATTAGTTCGCTAGAGGTCGAGTTACCTATGTAAATTACGGAAACTGTGAGCTCAGTTATCCAATGGGCTAGATTAGCTATCACCTTCATCCCATGTTCCAGGTACGCTTGACCGGTCGAATATCATCCCTACTCGGCTTGTCCGGTGTTTGTTGGGTATATGTGCGTGTGGGCTGAAGGCAGTCAATGTTGTCTTCTACGACTAGGTCAGAGCAAGCGGTTTAGGGTTACTATAGCATGGCAGTAGGTTGCCGGTAGTCTAATTAATTAATCCAGGTGTGTGTTTTATCATTCGCTTAAAAATCTTGCAGAAAATGTGAATATTGAACAACCAAAGAGTTTCTGATACGCAAGGGGTGTCAGAATTAGTAACATCAATGCTGTCCTTGTATTTAGTGTAATGTTACTTTGTTTCGGAGTCTTAGAATGGCTGCGGATATACGTTCGCATGTTCGCAACAGTCCACAGATAGATTATGTCAGACTCATTTTTCCATAACTCAGCGCAAATTGTGTAGATGCACGAGCATTTCGATATAGCGGAGATGCACATGAACTTGTATCAAA
This sequence comes from Dicrocoelium dendriticum, assembly GCA_944474145.2. Classification (NCBI taxonomy): domain Eukaryota; kingdom Metazoa; phylum Platyhelminthes; class Trematoda; order Plagiorchiida; family Dicrocoeliidae; genus Dicrocoelium; species Dicrocoelium dendriticum. The sequence goes on along the minus strand of OX104063.1, from coordinate 5,724,115 downwards.
CTGGTGCGAAATGTTAGCCTGTGCCCCACACATAACTGCTAGCTTTTAAATGATTATGCGTATCTGTAAAGAAGGAAGCTTCAGTGGAAGTTGGAACGAACTGCAGTTAGACTGCTCGAATAATACCAATTGCTTATCGGTAACAAGTGGTTCTGTAAGTGGACTAACCTATCGGTAATCCAGTTGAGAACATTTAGCATTTGGTGCAAGAATATAACTTGTTTTCAGTCTACTCAGGCAAAGAGGATTAAAGCTAGAAAGTTAGCAGCGACGACGATAGTTGAGCACGGAACAGCCTACGGATCGCTTAGTGGACGCACATCGCACTATCTGGGTGGCTATCCTATCTCTTTATTTCTTAACTTACTGAACACTAGTTGGCGGTATGGTAACAGCTGTCAATGAAATGTTCTATGAAAAACGATCCCTGATTTTACAGGCTTTGTGGAGCTGTTAAAACAGCCGCTAAGACTTCTAGCTTCCGTAGAGCTTTAGCTAGATTGCTCAGCAGTGTTTGACTAGCTAGAATAAGGTATATCTTATTCAAGTACCGCATGGTGGCTAATAAGTGGTGCGCTGTCTAGTCTATATGTATGAGGGATTTTACTCGAGAAGTATACCATAACACTGCATTTATCGGGTGTGAATTCCATATTTCGTGTTCCACCCTTGACGTTTGAATACCTTCAAGTCATTTGTGATGTTACCGCGGTCTTTGCTGGAGTTAATCTCATCGAATGAGAGGAGCAATTAAATGCATAGGTAAATGATAACAGTTTTGCTAGAGCGATGAAGTAGAAGCTATTATTAAGGAAGATAATGTAGGTAAGGTCCCAGAGTTTTGCAGACAACTAGACAGAAATAGCACGAACGGTTTTTAATTGACGCGCCTCTTGATTCGCAGCAGCAGTACGTCAGTATGATTGCGTAAGAAGGCGCTTCTAATAATGGACAAGAGGGGAGATGGGATGGAACTTAGACTCCTGCTGACAATATAAACAACTTAATTACTGGAGTTTGCAACCTATTAGCATGTTACAGCCACAATCTTATACATAAGTGTACGGATGAGGAGTTCATTAACAGCCACTTTGTTCCCCATATTACTCAGCTTATCCCAAAGTAATTGAGCGTCAAGCACAATTTCACAGGTGGGCCTGTAAATACTTCCCTGTACAGGCTGTGCGTCATCCCTTGAGTATCTCTAGGCGCAGCATAAACTGGAACGCGCGTAGTCCTGCTTCGAATAGGAGACTGAGCAACAGTATTTGAGTTGATAATCTGTAGGTTCGTCTTCGTTCCAAATCAACTAGAATGCATTCGGTTCTGGCGCAGCGCAGCGCGTGGTAAGTAAAATAGTTCTATTATCGACAAGCAATAAGCAACACACAAATAACGTGCCGTAATCAACGCAACCGGTCCAGTATTCTTTATTGACGGTCATATTAATCCGTTGAGAGCCGACCAGTTCTGTCATGTGTTCCGCATATTTAATGGTAAACGATTGCCTCCTGGTATGAATAATCTCCTGTAGATAAAGATGATAAAAGCTTGAGATCCAGTGATATAAATGAATCGAGGCTTTTGTGTCTCACTACCGTAGAAATTAATGGACTTACTCTGATCACGTATACACCATGATAGGGCCAACGGTATTTAGTAACACACACTACCAACGCAGCTGCCAATGGAAGCTTGCTGTTGCATCCTCTTAGAATCCCTATAACTTTATCGATTACTTAGCTTTGGGAAACCACATCATCCATTGCAAACGGCCCTCAAATTACTAGGGCTATGCCGGTACACCCGGCTGCTCACATATATTAGACTAAAAAACACTCGCTAAATTTATGGTGTCGTTGCTTTTATTTGTATTTTACGATTGCATTTATAAAGCAGTGATAGAAACTACGGTGAAATTGACTAAACCAACACGGAATGGCTTGAGTCGAAATAGTTTGATCGAACTATACTAAGAAGTGTGCGCTGTACCGGCAGGCACCATTGACGGACCATAACTTAAACTGTCATATAACAGAGGAAACAATCTGCTTAATTCCACTCGACGCGAGAGCTCACACAACCAGTTACATTTTAGATCCTCTGGACCCAGAAGAGTGAATTGGATTCGAGTGTGCTAACTGGCCCATACAGAATGCAGTGAAATAAATTAACTAAAGAATAAGATTACCAAATGGAATTTAAATAGCGATATGCGTTATCTGTCTATGCTAATCTATACTCTCATTCCGAACCAAAACAAGTAGACGGATGTAGTACAGCTATTCCTGTAAGCGTACGAGTTGGAAACAATGTAGTATACCTAGTGAATGATAATTAAATGTACTCGTCATGTGATTGGATTGCGATGCACAATCTCAATGTAGCCTATGATTTCCAATAAGGGAAGCTTGATCAATCGGATCACTACACCATTTCTCGGCCAAGTTGTCGTCTTAGGCAACAGAATTAATCTGAGGGGGCTTCCAACATGAGTCTACTAAATTAATTTGAGCCGTGCGTACGCCACTTACTTGTGCAGGTGTGTAGACGTGCGTGTATAGTCCGTCGACATAACTGTCCACGACCAACTTGACGACGCAAGTTACGGACTTTGGTATCCGATGTCAACAACCTGTGTTATGCACAGGAGACACTGATAATTGTCGCGAAATCCTGTGCTATGTTGTAAGGGTAGTGTGTGACTGACGTAACACGGAAACAGCAAATTCCTCATCCTTGCTACTTGCAGATGTCTGCGTTTTTGGCTGTGTCATCTCGGTACAAAGCGATGGCACAGTAGCCCGATCCCAAAGTAGCAAGGATGAGGAATTTGCTGTTTCCGTGTTACGTCAGTCACACACTACCCTTACAACATAGCACAGGATTTCGCGACAATTATCAGTGTCTCCTGTGCATAACACAGGTTGTTGACATCGGATACCAAAGTCCGTAACTTGCGTCGTCAAGTTGGTCGTGGACAGTTATGTCGACGGACTATACACGCACATCTACACACCTGCACAAGTAAGTGGCGTACGCACGGCTCAAATTAATTGAGTAGACTCATGTTGGATGCCCCCTCAGATTAATTCTGTTGCCCAAGACGACAACTTGGCCGAGAAATGGTATAGTAACGTAGCTGATGTTGCTGTAGGAAATTATGCTTTACACCCCTGTAAACAATGCACTCCAATAGGCCTTTTTGACCTTGTTTACCTGATCTGGGGAAGATAGCAGGCTTCGAACACGGGACCATCGGAATGCTATATTGACCTCACCACTTTAGCCCACGGGCCATGAATGATCCGCTCCCAGAAATCACGGATCGGTTTACAACTACGAGCAACGGGTGGAGGCCGCACAATCTGTCAATGGAGCAGTATGATCGAAATGTCTTACATTTAGCATAAGTGTACGAATAAAATCCTAGAGTAAGCTATTAAAGCAAATAAAAGTAGGTTGCCAGTTAAGTACATTAGCAAACAGTGCTCAGATATAGGACGTCAACCTGGTAGAGTAAAGCCATGTTCATACGTACCCTGCACAATTTTGGCAGAGATGGTGAGTAACTTTCGAACTTGTATATAAATGTTACCTCAATGCCGTTTTGCAATGGCCTTGATTTGCCACGTTTCGCATTAGTAAATGAGTGGCTATTTCTGTGAGTTTGATCCACAAGGATAAGCTGACGCATCAGCATGAGTTAGTGAATAGATTCTGCACGAATCGCAAAGACTTACACAAACATGTTAATGGCCTTCATAAAGTAAAACTCGGAATTCCAACACTGATCACAACTGACGTGTGCAAGCGATCAGATACGGAAGCAGTCGATCACTTACGGTTGCATTACTCACCAACGGTCTAGTGAGTAAAAGGCGCAGCGGCTATCCCTGTTTCTATTCTGCAACCATTAGCTTTATCCAATATTACTTCTACTGCAGAAAGTTTGTCAAAGAAACTGTTGTCCCTGCCTATCCACAGCTCTCTTGGTGTCGATAACATTCGATCAAAGGATTTACAGGCAGCAGCCAGTAACCTGTTGCAATTCCTGGCAATATTCCATCAGTGATGTATGGAGGAGAACCATATTCCAATGCTTTAAAAGCGAGGTGTCAATACTCCTATTCACAAGGGAGGCAGTCGCACTGACCCAACCACTTATCGTCGTATAACGCTACTCCCTGTGCTTTCCAAGGTTATGGAGTCTATCGTCGCTGATACACTCAGTCAGTATCTTGAAAATCACAACCTGAATGCGCCAGAGCAAAAAGGCTTCCAACAAAAGCACATGCACTACTAACATCTTAATTGTACCCAACAGCTGGACTGAAGCAGTTAATGGTGGTGCAGGAGTTGATAACAATTATTTGGACCTCACAAAAGCGTTTAATGGCTTAGACCACCGGATTCTCCTCCATAAACTTCAGTTCTATGGAGCTGGTGACCCATTGGTGCGTTGGATACGGATTTCTCAGCGTGAATGTCGTTTGGAAGTGAGAATACGAGAATCCATGTTCGACGCAATTGAGGCGGAGTGCGGCGTACCACAAGGCCCGGTGCTCGGGTCCTGTCTATTCTCGAGTATTATAAACGATTTCGTGTGGGAATTTACTTTGCTTTCCTATTGTTCTCAAAGGATATCAAATTATGACGAGCGATCAAAGAACCAAACGGCAAGGAAAAGCTCCAGCGTGACCACAACACAATTTCAAACTGGTCACGTCTGAATACACTACCGTTCAAGGTAGGCAGATGTCACGCTGTTCGAATGCGCCACAGGCACGACTTCGTCTGTTGGTTGGGTCGCATGTATTGCAAACAATTTCCCAAGAACGCGAGTTTGGTGTGCTCAATCATAGTGACCAGTGTTCAAAGCATTCAGAGGCAGCGGCGAGAAGAGTTAACCAGCGGAGAGCGTTTGGAAGATTCGACCCAACCGTCTTCCCCATGCTACACAATCTTTACGTGCGCCCTCACGTTGAACGGAACATCCAAGTTCGGCAACCCTGGTTGAAGCACGACTTAGAAGTACCAGAGAAATCACAACGCAGGCCCACAAAGGACGTCAATAGTCTACAAAACATATCCTATCAGCAAAGGCTGAAGTCACTGGGAGTTTTCAGTGGCCGCTACCGAAGGCTGCGCGGCCATCTCATATTAGTCTACTAAATATTGTTTGATCCTGGTCAGTTATGCCGTTACTTGCTGAAACTCAACCATAACACCAATTTCAGAAGTAATGTTCCGAAATTGTGTACACAGTATAACCACCCCCTTGGAATGCTGGTGGAATCATTATTTTCTTCCGGTTTGCCAACCCTGGAACTCTCTCTCTCTCAAATATTGTTTCCTCCCCAAGTTGGATATTTTCAAAAAACCATGGGATCTTGCCCTTGGCCCCAATTACTTCGTTGCCTAAACTGTGCCAGTTTGCAATCTATTATCACTCCAAACAGGATTAACATATTACATTTATCTGATAAGGCGGTACAGAAGTGAGTATTCGCTATTTATCTTTTCGCATGGAGTACATCAACTATACTTGTCTCCAAGTTATCGAGTCGTTCGCAGTTAACCCCACTTACGCTACTATTATTCAGCAGCGTATCTGCTAGCTAAACGCTCAGACAGACAACTCACATATCCTTTGATAATTGTGGTTTTAACCCCACAATCTTGCGGGACTTGTTAAGCGAGTGCTCTTTTGCCTGGTATAAATCATTGTTCATTTTGCATCGTTCATCTTCCTAATGTCATTGCTGTTGTTAAGTAGATTGATAGATACTGAAAGTTAAATGTAACCTGCTCTCTTTGGCTCTGCTCTAAATATAATCCTAGGAATAATCTTGCAGTTGGAGGCAAATGTCGCCTATTTGGATAGGTTGCACTATGGTCGGCGTTATGTATTGTGCAGGCATCGTCGTTACGCCATCTCAGCTGCATTGCGGCACACCTGCGAGTAAAGTCAATTGTATATGCTGTGTGGGTTTGTTCTGCCTACCTGAATAATATTCTATTAACTGACAACGTCGCTTATGCTAATTGCGCTTATCTTATGTAACTGTTGTGTTTGTAGCATTTTTAAGTAACCTGTGGACATTTCTTACTTATCGCGAACTCGTTGCTAACCAACTCACTTCATTTGCTAATTTAGCGAAGAGTTATGCCACCGCATCTGTATGCGTTATTGGATTTATTTTATTTCAGCTTGTCGTCTAAAGTGAATGGCTGTTGCTTGATATACCCGGTGTGGCTGCACTTGATGTGCATGTTGACAAGTTGCCTATCTGTCTATTACCCACTACCTCGTTCATACTGGCTCCAGGAGACAGTTGGTTGTTTATAGTGGGGACGGACTGCACGGTGCTTGTGGCCGTGCTAGGCTCGAAGAGTGTTTCCATGCACTCAGCTTGGAGCGGACTACCGTCCAGCTATCGCCTTGTATGTACTTGATTCCCAAATACACTGTGCTTGTGTTTGCCTGTGAAGGAGTGTGGGCCGGCTCCGTTGACGCGACACGGCTCCCATCCACGTGCCTCCCGGTCTTATTCCTTCGGGTTGACACTGGATATGGGTTGTGTGGATGGAGCTGTGGGTGGTGCAGCGTAAGCCAACTATGATCCCTCTGTAGGCGCAGGTGTCCTGTGGCTGGCCACAGTGACAGGCAAATCCGAAACCGCATGCAGCCAACCATGTGCTGTTTGTCTTTCAGTCCCAGTAATTGTATAGTTTTCGAATCGGACAGTGATATTAACAGCGTGTGGTAATGATTCTTTGCGCTGCGGACGTCTCAAGCGCTCTAGGCGATTAACACCACCGTACTTAACGAAAAAGGAGCCAGTATCGTTCATTCCGTAGAGTTCGTGGGGCATGTACTTTCACTCACTTGGGCAACAGCCCTATTTATTATATATTTGGATACGGACCTGTCTTCAAATGTATTTAACTAGTTGTTGAAGCAAATTAGTGTTATAAATTGAGGGAAACGCCTCTGAAATGATAGCGCAAACGATGCCTGCGAAGATTGTCACTGGCACGTTTGGAGCACGCATATGGTAACTGCTTGTGACTCTGGCCAATCGAACGGATTTGCACTGAGCTGACGGTGTTAGCTTAGCCGGTGAGACGGAAATTGTTGGAGCGTGAGAAAGATCCTAGCCGCACGCATTCGGGTAAACGCTGAGCCCCCGGAACGGACGCACACGAGAGGGAGTTACGGTAGACGCGCGCTAATGACTTTGACGCGAACGCTGGCCGGCTAACGACGCACACACAGTCACATGACCCGACCGATTCCCAAGTAAGGCGAAGAGGAAATAAAGACAGGCGGTCCTCTAAAGGCTCTTTTACGACCAACAAAGGGCGAATTACAGTCAATGCTATGGGTCATTAAGTTGGGAAAATTTCTACCATAACGAGGTGGTAGTTTGTAAAAACCATTGTCAGGTGTGCAGTTGGGCCGCGTCTCGGAGTGGCTGAACTCTGCTATGTTTTTAGGAGGAATTGGACTTGGCTTTCCAGTTATTATTCCGGTGTTACTGGCGCGTTTGCGGGTATTCTTGACTGACCCGCAACAATTAGCATACCGTATTTATCTCTGCTAACTGCTCTAAGCCTTTTGTGATGCAAATGCACCGCTTTCACTGATCGCAATGTAGCAATTGGACAAAAAGCATTGTGGTTACTACCTAGTGATGTTGATTCCCACAGTCAAACACCGGAACAGTTGTACTTGTGAGTTATAAGTGATCGTGCATCACAAAATCACACTTATCGTCATCAATAATGCCAAGTTCATGGTTGTTCATTTCGCGTTGGGATGTGGAAAACTTCACCTTCACCAAAACCTAGTGATTCACTGGTGAACTTTATTTTATGGACAAAATTTCATTAACATCCGGTAACAATTGCACCAGAGGTGTTGCATTTGATAGTTCTTTGATGAATGAGAGCAAGTTAGTGACTAGTAAGATCACAGGAAACACAGATAATTGCTAACATTGTATTAGGTGATAAACTGAATACTGTCTGTCTAGCTCTTATTTGAGATCATTGGATGCTAAAAAGATCGTGTCAATTCTCGCTTATCTATTGCAACGGTACCTATCATAGGCTACCAATTGATATGCACTTGGGCGAGGTGTAATAAGGCAAAACATTTAAAGCAGTTCCGCCAAATTCTCTACAGTGAAAATTACCGAATAACTGGTAACGGAAAGTTGTTTATTGTTGCTAATTATCACAAAGCATTTCAAGTTAATTCTGTTAATCGTTCGTTCACCTGGTAATATAATTCCATGGGTTAATTCAGTGTTATTCGGAATATGTGATCAGTTTCTTAACCAATGGTTTATGCTGATATCATTTTGCTTAAACATGTAGATGCATATGCCAATGCTTTCCGATAATGCATACTGAATATATATCAATTGTCCTTGTTTATTCTTAATGTGTCGCCATTCACCATACGTCAATATTTGTCTGCCTCCTCTTTGGTTTGTTTTCTGGGTTAATCGATGCACTCATTTCTACACCCACTCGCTTCAGCTACAAGTGTCTCATGTTAGCTTCACGAATATACCCCTCTGCGTTCGGCCATATTCGTCTTTGTTAACAGTACAATGTTGCGTGCAGATTTTAAGACACATAATTGATCATCGTGTAAGAAACGATAAGTCTTAGCGTTTTCCATTAGTCTTGATTCGTTAGAAATTTCTTCAATTCGGGCTGAGTCGTTACGGATCGCTTTGGTTCTTTTGTGAACACTTATTCCATATAACTAAACCTACGGCAAGCTTCAGTTATTGTTCGAGTCTTCAAAGGTGGTATTAGTAACTTTGCTTCCTCTTGACGAACAGTTTACAGCAGTACTCGAAACATTGTGTGCAACTGAAGTTACCAGCACAAATACTGTTGCTATTTTGGAGGTATCATGCAATCCGATTAGTTTATTAAGCATTGTATGTGTGTGGTGAGTTTACACGAGTTTCCCGGTTAATGTCTACAGTTTGATTTCTGATTATAAAGGCAAATTAACCAAGGTAATTCCCAATGTAAAATCGTTAAAAGGTAATTCAACAGCAATCCAACTAGCCCGTTGTCGATGTGTACCCGGGATCAATTTGCCTTTCTAGTTCGCATAAGCTATCCTAAACATGGATAACATCGGCCAAGGCAAATTCAGCACATATAGCTCGAACTATACCAGACCAGTTATTTGGAGCCGGCATTCAACATGTACGACTTAACCTTCTTCGTATGGGCAGATGAGATTTATGTCAGACGCTTACTTGGACTTTAAAACTGTGACATATTGCATTGTCAAATCAGCTAAATTCGGGAGGTAAGCCACATAGCAATACGGAGATTTCCTTTCTAATACGGAACTATTAACTTCTACTCGTGTTTTTACATCTTTGTCAGTGATCAGGGTTACAAGTAAATCTCGTTTCGGTAATTCACATAAGGCAAGTAAAATTACAAAGGATCTTTAACATAATTTTACGCTTCGTAATTAATGTAAGTATTCACATGCACACTGCAAAATTTTAACATGTCTCTCACACGGTTACAATTCTTTTTAAATGCCAAATGCCTCCACACCGCTCTCCACTTTTATCAAATTTCTGTGATATTCTCACTTGTCAATGACTTTTGAATTCAGGCTGGATATTCGACGAAGTAAGCGAACATCTTTCTTCACTGTGTTGCAGCTTTAACATCTAAGTCATCACTAGCTATTTGCTAATTAATGGCCAATTAATGACTTTCATCGCACCCAATCTCAGTCAAAGTGATGTCACATGCCAAGAAAAGCACTGTACGACCTTTCCATTTCTTCGGTACTCGTCGACAGAACGCACTTCATCTGACCCCTGTGAGGTTAGAACCTGCAACTCAGCTGCTATTAGTTTGTGGTTATGAACAATGAGCCATCGAGGACGGCACAAAATCTGGCAAGGCTGAAACGACTGTACGGTGCTTTTATAAGCTTGTGATAGCTGTCTGATTGCACCTAGTTCTGATGAGTTTCTGATAACTTTATTCAATTCCCCCTAATAAAGTTTTGACATCTGTACGCGGACCTAGTTGTTAATAACGCAAAAAATTAATCGGAAGCTGAATCTTTGTAAGTTCTTCTTTCGGGGAGGGGTTTTTCCTGTCTCTGCACGACAGTAACATGCATGTCATTAAATAGTGAGCAACACCATATCATATCTTGTAACTTAGCCATGATGGATGGTACAGTTCCCATAGTCCAATGATATTCACTACGAACTTATAACAGTCGGGTTACAGGCTCAAACTCCACAAGGGTTAGGTGGAATACGCCCATCTGACGGATTTCAGAAAGATGAGCAGACCGTACACGACTTTTCTGGAAAAATAATGGTTGTCTGACTGGGACCATTTGTGATGATTTTTCGGTTATACCACTCGAATCTCTCTATAACTCCCTTGTTATCGTCTGTAGATAACTTCTGATGAGACAGGATATTTTACCCAATTTCGGAGGGAAGGGATGTTAACGCCAAGCAATGACAGCTGGCTCAAATCCTGCAAATTTCTCCTTTTGATGTGCAGCGCACAATCCAGCGCGATGATCTCTTACAGAATTATAGCGATTTATTGATTCTTTAAAGTATGTTTCTTATTACGTGGCCGTTAGAAAGTGTACAATGCACAAGCGCGGAAACGCACGTATAACTTGACTTCGCGCTTACGGCAGTAGGCTTGATAAACGGTTGCCTAGGTAAAAACTAAAAGGGAGCGCGCCTTTGTTATTAATTCCCCGGTGAGGGTTCTTAGAGCACGGCCATGTTTTAAGGCCCAGCCAAGTGGATTAATGTTAACGAAAAAATCCGTTGAGATTTTTTAAATCTTGTCCAACCTTGCTCGCTCTTTCGCATTCAGATACCGTGCCAACGTTTGATGCGCACCTGTTTCTGGGCGTGGCTGATTTGGGATAGATAGTGGCTATGTCCCGTCGAAACTCCTATGCACAGTAACTGAACCCTCCGTTTTAGTGGTGATTAAGATAAACGACTTGATTTAGGCATTAATACGTAGATTTTGAAGTTTAATTATCACATGTTTTAGTAAGAAACAGCGGGAGACAGAAATTCAGCACGTTCTCCATGGTGCAATTGGACTTCTGTTGTGTTTTCCGTCCAGAATAAGGAAGTTAATTTTCCCTGATTGCTATTCCAACATCTACTGCTGCTCTACCTATCCGACAGCCTGGGATGATGCACTAACCGGGTTCCAACTGCTGCGTGAGAACAACTTACGACCAAACATCTGATCACGAAATCTGGTGACGAAGGCAATTATCGGAGCTAATGCTAGTTATGGGGACTACTCGATCGAGAATTTCTATACGCAATGTGCTATCAGGTTTCTATATCATGTAGGCCTGTGTTCGTTAGAGGTTGGGGATTTTCGTAAAGCGACTTGAAATGGCAATTGTTTGGGAGACTAGAGTTCAAGAAGTAATGTGTGCTTGTATTGGATTACGAAACCCGCGCGACTTACAGTATGTGAAGTGCAGAGAAGGCGTTCGACAGTTGATCCGAATATTGCTGTAAGGAGACAGAAGCAAACTGTCGTGTGCACTTTGTGTGCTATCAGCCATGGTGGTTACGAATATATACCTTCAGAAGTGACTAACAATAGGAGAGAAGCATATCAGCCGTAAACCGGTAGGTTGCACCAACGCCGCGCTGTTGTGCAAACACCAAAGAGCGCGTGCGGATTATGGAGAACGTGATATGACTGACGTCTACACGATCTTCAACTGGTTAATTATAGGTCACACGTCTAAATCACTAGGTCCCATGGCAGGGCGAGTACGATCAAAATAGTTTGAATTGAAAGTTGTGAAAGGATGTTTCTAACCTGTATCCTCATCGGCAGATACGTAAGTAGTTTCATCAGGCTTACCGTTAGGGTTCCGGGGAGACGAAAATGCGGGAATTCACTTGCTTACATACAGGTTGCAAGCTGATGGTTTACTTGCCGAACTGAGAAGTTTAGTATCAAATGTTTCATCAGCAATCGAAGTGATATCTTTAACACAAGTTTATGAAGCTGAGCTCCTGCAATCAGAGCTCTCGCTACTACTGACAATATTACAGCTACTAACACCGGTACGCGCGGAAGATGTCACTTTTATATGTGACGAAACGTCCACGGTCGAGTTGCGCAGCTAGACCAGCTAGCCCACATCTCAGCACCTAGCCTGAGCTACCAATATTTCAAATAACTGGATAATGTCCCGTGAATCGTGACAATTTTGAAATAAAATAAATTAAACCAAGAGATATATCCTTGATGTTACACCAGGCACGCCAAAGCAGCTACGATCAGTTTTGTACAAGCAGGTATGCGCCCATTGCAGTTTGACCAAATATTGATCTTTACAAAGTGTGTAGTAACATGTGATCCCGGATATGGGATGTAGCTGTGATAACTGGTTCATGTTAAAATAGCAAATTATTTTACGAATGCAAAGATGTCGATTAGCACGAATAATCTTATAAATATATATCGCAACTAAATGTTGTATCAGTGACTCAAATTCAGTTCACGGTAAGTTGGAATGGTTTGACTTTGAACCGATTGGTTGCACCGCTATCCTCAGTACCCGTTCCATTTTCGTCTGCACGTCATATTCAATGGCGTCAGCACTACTTACACAGCGTTGGATTCCTGTCCGCATCCAGTTGAGGGAGCCGCGAGCCTCATGGAAGTGGGGCTCGGAATCGCTGACTAAGGACCATCCGCCGTCATTGCAAGCTTCCCCAGATACCGGTTAAGAAGTCTGAAAAGCTCGGAAATACGGGTAACGGACAACAGGCAGTCGAACAGACAGCGCAATACAAATGCAGTGGAAGCACTCATGAAAAAGTGAACAACATACAACAAAGGAATAACCGTTACAAACATTGTGTATCCGCTGCCATAAATTATATATATAAAACGTGAGTGTCTGTATATACAAGGCTAAATCGCTGCGTCACACAGGATGATTTTCGTCTCAGGTTACTGAGTGAGGATAGATTATGTAGGCTGAGTAATGGCAAACAAGAGGTGGGGCTAGATGCCTGTTTATGGCAAATTCAGTGGACAAGTATTATTGTCAAAATGATAAACTATCACAAAACAGGGCAACAATATCTGACATGCTTGCGACCGCAAAACCGGTGGTCGCTGATCATACAGTGTAAAGTGTATCATATTAAAGAATAGATATCAGTCATGGCGGTCCGCTGCCGTGGCCCATGGCTCAGTGGCATAAGTCGCTGATTCGCTGGTTCGAATCCGGCAGGATTCATCGGGTGCGCGCTACTGATGAGTCCCAATAAGACGAAACGGCCGTCTAGCGCTTTGCTGGATGTGTAGTGGCTGTCTGCCTGTTTATAACTGCGACGAATCTACACAAAATAACTAGTGCAATTGGCGTAATGTTGTTTCTGGGAATTCACATTATCAAGGCTGAAATTTCCCTGCGTGTTGTTATTGTATTCACATGTCATCGTTGCACGCCACATTATATGGATGCAAGCAAACATCCGAAGTGTACGGAGCAATCGTTTCGACTTTTCATAATCTGTCAAAAGGTTACATTTGCAGTTAGAATGGCTAGCTCTTTCTAACCAGCACTTTGAGCTGCGTGTTATTTTACTTTTTCGCTAGCATGAAGCCTTAGTGTGATTTGGTCACCCACGAGCAATAAAGGTAGACCAGTCGCGCCTACAATGGTGGCCCGCTTGTATTGGGGATAAGAATAACGGTCGAAACTCATCGTCCATAAACGAACAAGTGAGCGTTGTTTAACCAGCAGAATCGCGTAAATAAACCTGGATTACCATTCGGGTCAAGCGTTTAGACACTAGTGGAGTGGCCTGGATCTGGCTAACTTCAGAGTATACGACAGCCATGTGATATTATCATGTAACTTCGCTCTTCAGTATAAACGTTCGGGTGATTTAAACTCTACCGAAGGATGCTAGACCCCGAAAGGTATTACGTGAAAAGACTTAGTAGAAAGTATAGTGAACTTTTGAATATCGCACACTAAATCCCCTAATACCAGAAGCGAAGTACAGTGCGAACATGTTTAACATGAAATAATTTATTGAATTCCGATTTATTATGCACCAGTGAAAATGTAGTGTTACTACTGAGCACAAACTTATGGTGTTCGAGGTTTTGTACAAAGTGTACTTGATGGGCCTACTTGATAGTCTAATGTTAGAGTTTGGGGATTTTCGTAAAGAGACTTGAAGTGGTAATTGTTTGGGAGACAAGAGATCATGAATTAATGTGTGCTTGCATGGGCTTACGAAACGCGCACGGCGTACAGTATGTGACTTGCAGGGAACGCGTTCGACAGCTGATATGATTATAGCTGTAAAGAGACAGAAGTAGTTATATGCACACTATGTACAATCAGCCATGCTGGTAACGAATATATACATCCAGAAGTGGATAACACTAGGAGAGAAGCACATCAGCAGTACACCGGTAGGTTGCACCAACGCCGGACTGTCACAAAACCACCAACGACCACATGCGGGTTATAGATGACTTGACGTGACTGAGGCATACGCGGGCTTCAACTGGTTAAATACCTGTTACCCGTCTAAATCACTTGGTCGCATACCGGTGATTGCGATCAAACTAGTTTGCATTGAAAAGTGTGAAAGGACGTTGCTGGTCTACATCCTCATCGGCAGATGCGTAAGTCGTTTCATTTGCAAGTACCGTGCCGTAATCTTCATATTAAATACTGAGATGGTGTAAATTGCCAAGATAGTACATGTGTTTTGGCTCACGAATCAGCTCTTCACGAAACAGTCGCTTTGGTCCAATAAAACTGAAATCATTGAAGTTTCTTTTATGAGGTCTCTAAAAGAGGAAAGCCAGGCAAAACCGTTAGCTGATACATTTCACTGTGAGTTAAATCAAGCATGCAGTAGACAAGATTTAAGCTTAATGATTTTGCATAGTCAAAAGCGGCTTAACTAGACCCGATGGATTGTTCGGGTGCATGTTTCAAAAATATTGGTGTGTTACTGGTTTAATCGCTTGTCGCTTTATATGTACTGCTGCATGATGATAGTGGGCGATTGGAATGTGCGGACAGTTATAGTTTGCGTTTCTTGAGAAGAATACAAAACGCTCGCTCATGTACCAGTCCCTTGTGTCCAACCAAATGTGAATCCATCATGAATAAACTACAAACATATTCCACAGTAGAACAGAATATGTACAAATTTAATGGGTCTGAAAGCAACGCCAAATAATTGATTGTGGATATCCAAATTCGGATAGAAATGGCTATATTCGGCCAAGCATTCCGGGGTTGGAAAACCCAGAAGGAAAGATAATTCTGTCGGCATTCTAGACGGCTGAACCGTTTATCTAATTCTGGATGCTTATCTTTGTCTGTTATTGCTTATCAGCTTTAACAATTGGCAACTTTCGTGACCGGGTTTACTTACTTTTTGACACATAAGTAAGAGAATTCCACCTAGACTTCGATTGATCCTACTGAAAATTTCCAGTAACCCCAGCCGTTGCTGGAAGGCTTGGTTTCGTAGGTTTTTGCCGTACCATTTTCGCCGCGTTTTGGTAAATATAACTGTTTGACGTTAAGTGTCAACCATGATTGCCAAGTTTAGATAAAAAACGGCCTGAGTACGGAGGTAGAAGTTATGGATGGACCAAAACTTAAAGGTTCCGCGTAGCAGGCCGCCATGTTAGTTCCCTCACCTTACACCTACCTGCGCATGTTAGGCAGATTTGAGGTCATTCAGTATGAGCATACCAAGATCACGTTCCTGGGGATTGGTCTGCTAACTGGCTGACCGACGATTACGATTGTAGATGCTTTTTGCATACTGAGTCAGATGGTAATCCAGACTTGTTGTTCTCGAGTCATTATTTCCGATCGCGAATCCAAGCGAGAACAACTTGGTCATATAGTGCATGTTTGGAGTCAATATCATCTAATTCCCAATTAAATTCGATGTTAATCGCAAGTAAGTGTCGAATACTATTCTTCTTTCAGCAAGCAGCGCCCATTAGTCAAACAATACATAATGCGGCATTGTGTCAGCTACATATACAGAACTGTGGATTACACGTGGTAAACACTATGCTTAAAGCATAACAACGACTTGGCGACCGGGCTGTACCAACAAAGTATGAAACAGTGTCCGGTATGGTGAAGTGCAAAGTCAATGGCCGGGTATATCGGTTGCCGCTGCACCGTATCAAGGTCAGTCACGTGACAAGCAGCATAGAACTAGTAATCTACATTATACATCAATCAAACTAGAGTTCGTGTGCAGGGCAACTTACGTTAGTTAGGTTAAATGTAGGCAAAATCGGGCTAAAGCATTTTCGCGTGTTACGTAGGATGAGAAGGACATTAATCCAAATCTTCAGGATGAGTTGAAAAAAATTGGATTTCACAGCCAACTTTGTACCAAAATGTTACTAAACAACATGGTCATCAGCAGACAGCAATTTGTGGCTAAGAATGATGCTGACATTTGCATTATCCATATTTCAGTACATGCAAGTTACAGACTGCAAAGGGGTTACGCGTACAGGCGATCGGAGTGAACCGCACTTCATGGTTGCTAGTGCCCAGTTCTGGTTGTCCACCATTGTTACCCGTGGTTCGATGGCTTTCTTCGAGGATGCAGGCTAGGAATAGTCTCAGTGGTGTTAGGTTTTCACCCAGCGCCTTAGTAGATGGTGGATGTTTATCTGACCGAATACGGCTGCGGTATATCCCTTCAAGTGCCCGAATCACCGGCTATCGGAATTATTGTTTTCCGAATCACATGATTGGAACTAATCAGTATGATCCGTAGTCAGACCATATTTTATAACATAGTAACACTACATACCTGTTTGTAAATGCGTACATGATTTGGAAGAGAAAATTTGCTAACGCCTGTTTCGTTATCTTTGGTGATAAACTGGTTAACAGGTGTGGTTGCGCCGTGGAGTTTTGAATCCGATGGTTCTCGGAACTAGCTCCGCTTATGACTACCGTTACCTTTTTTAAGGGAGTTTTCTGCTTCTATCGAGACTTTTGTTTACTAGGACAAACTGCATTCGCTGAATAACAGATAGTAGAGGCTTCTCTCAGTATGTTAGTACTTCTTTCGTGTTATTATTAATGCTCCTCTGCGTGAGTAATGCGCATGCTCGAAGCCGTGTTTATAGTGCATGAAGAAGAATTCGAACCGCTCAGCATCATTATTTCACACACCAGGCTCCGATGGCTGGGCTAGGTTTTGCGCATGCCAGCCCACCGACTCTCGCGACGTGCGCTGTGTGTGCGCCGTGGGTGCGGATGCAAAGAGAGGAGAAGTGGCTAAGCAATGACTCGTTCGAGATGAATGAGGATCCTTACTTCGAGGTTTGCTTCCCTCGGAGCTGCTGGGCTTCCTGGTTGTGGACTGAATGATGATGAACACGTTGGGTTTTATACACTTGTTGACATAGCTAGGAGTCCACTTCAGTGGCGTGCTTGTTGTGAGTTTCTTCGTCCCTTTCCCTACCGCTTAGCCTCCCCTTCCAACCAGGATCTCACTAGTTAGTCATACTATGACTTTTACGGCGTTGTTAGCTTTTCGGAACGATATCCATCTGTTACTGGTGACTCAGCCGACATTTTTCTGTTTCATGTCTTTTTTATTTTGCATTGCGGCACTATAGCTGAGGTGTTTTCCACCTACGGTTAACGTGTATGATGAAAGAATAAATGCCGCTCTGAGCCGCATATCCCAGTTGGGCTCTTTGATACACGGTCATTCGTGCAACATATTAATGAATCTTCAGGTGATAAGATTTTTAATTTCCTATCTGAAACCGTTAGGAAATATGAACATTGTAATGCTGATGAAATACGGATAGTGTACCCACCATGTGAATTGCTGGTTATAAATAGCGCTAAATAACTAAACTCTATGAATCGTTTCTGGTTTATTCCAGTCAAAATAAGAAAAGCAGTGTATCAGCCGTTGATAAATTTGTGAACTCCTTCTAACAATCGGTAAGCTACCCGGAACTGCTGTTTACACAAACCTCAGTGAGCTGGATAATTGTTCCCATGCAGTTTCTTCTCCATGTCACCAGTAGGTGCTGCGTACAATCCAACAGTCCTTATTTTGTAAATGCAAAAACTTGACCTTCATAAAGCCATGTAATCACGGAATCACTGAGCTACACTTTAGCAAG
>OX104063.1:5480263-5705716 GCA_944474145.2 Dicrocoelium dendriticum | reverse complement strand
CTGGTAGCATGAAACGAAATGAAATATTTCCTCCAGTCCGGATGTTTCGGTTCACGAGTTTAGTGTGTTGTCAGCCGTGTAATGCTAATTCACTGACATTTCCTAAGCAGTAAAGACAATGAGAGCTCTTGTCTATCGGACAACTACGAATGTTGACAAGAAGCGGTCACGGAACCGACACGGATGATGGAACAAGAGAAATGCGATCGTGTTAGAGTGAAATAAAACCGCCCTTTCTCCATATCGATTAAACGCACAAATATTGTGCGTCGGCGGTCTTTTCGTTTACAATAGGAAACAAGCAAGTGGTACTTCTTTTTTCCACCTTGTTTTCCGCTGCACGACAACGCGATCCAGACTTTATGGTATCTAACATGTTCCGACTTGTTGGAAACCATTGTACAATAACATGTTAAATTCGGAAGAATTCGAATGCAAATCAGGTTTGTATAGGCTTACCATGTGGGAAGTATCCAAGCTTAACGTTAGGGCTTCTTCTGGAACAGTACCTATGGTAGATCAAATAATCAAAGGAATGGCGTTATGCCTGAGCATGTAGTGTTGCATTTTCCAACCGAGAATTCGAGATCAAAAACAATATGTTGTCAAGCGGCCAGTATATCCCTTATTAGCAAATTTACACATGGCAGATTTTGCAACCGGACCGCTCACAAAATTAGGCAATTGACTGGAGGTTTATACGTATATACTTAATACTTTTTAAACATAAAGGACGATTTAGAGGTAGATTATAAAGTATTTGTATTCCATTACTGAGAATATAAACTTCACTGTGGGGTGGGAAATTGCAGTGGTACATGGTTATTCCAATGTTCGAAATAATAAGAGTACCACTTGGTTATATCTAAGATTGCATTGTGGCAATGCTTTGCTATTGCTGCGGGCATCTTCTTGACTTATCTATCCATAAGGACGAATTGATCCAACGGCATTATATACACAACCGATTTGCATTCAAATTTTTCCGAAATTATGATTTCTCAGTCGCTTCCCACCCAAATTTAAAATATTGGTTCACTTTAGGTCTTTTTAATCGGACGGGATGTTGCCTGTATACATAAGTCACCATTCACCTTGGCCAAATGGTCTGTTAAACATCATATTGTTTACCTAGCGAAAGCCAGGTTTGGAGGTATTCAGAAAATCGTCGCCACAGAAAACCAACTTTCCCAGACATTTCTGCATAATGAGGTTTGGTTAGATATTGCTTCGCAAGATTATTCACACTAGCTTCTTCGGCAAACTAAGTGGTAACTAAAATTTACGGACCTTAATTCCGTGAAGTGTCGGATAGCGTAAAAACATCGGCTATATTTCTGCAACTTGTAGTCATGCACACGTATTACTTTGTCGCCGTTGGTAGAGAATGATTTAAAATAACCCAGTGATAGGGAAAGCACGATTACTTCTAGAAGTGCCAATTTGACTTAGAACAAATATCGATTATTATTGCTGTATTTTTGGCTTTGCTATGAATAAACTCGAAATCTACGTTTGGGTGTAGCCCCAGTTAAGAGCAACTGATTGTTAGCCAAACCGCTGAGCTTTCCAACACCCAACAACTATTGTCATGATACATTAAATATGCATTTATCATGAGATTGGGATTTATCTATAAACGCTTCCGTCGGAATAATTATTCATTCAATGCACAGCAAGGCTGGATAATTATCAGTATTCAGTTTTAAGGGTATTCTAATGACCAGAAATTCAGCGCACACATTTCGGGGTGCAATGTGTCTGTTGAGTGTCCATCGTCACACTGGGAATGCTAGCGACCAAAGAGCGATAACGCTGATGTTCTCCTGTCGACATGTCAAACATATCTGTGAAAAATTGCCAAATGTTATCAGACGTGCTTCGAAAGACAAACAGAAATCGCGCAAAAAAGAACAAGGCTAATAAAAACATGTTAAATACGCTTGGTACCACAAAAATGCTGCCAGATGTGGTAAGCATGGCAAGAGATTGAAGATTCTTATCGGTTCTGTGAGGTGATTTCAAAATATTGCTGATGTTAGCCCTATCGTTGATCCTAGTGAAGGGACCAAAACATCTGGAGGATTAGGAAAGTATTTCCCCTTACTAGTATTTTCACAAACACTGAAAGTATTGTTTGAGTAGCATTGAACTTAAAATGATGTAGTTACCTTCACCAACGGTAACGTTGCATTCTCCGAGCAGTAAACCTTTCCTCTGGCATTTGAATTTCATCATGTTAAAAAGCGGTTTACATATGTATGGTTGGCGGCATCCGGTTTCGGATTCGCCTGTCACTGTGGCCAGCCAAATGACGCCTGCGCTTACAGACGGACCATGGATGGCTTGCGCTGCACCACCCATATCTCCGACCACACAACCCATATCCAGTGTAAACCGGAAGGAATTAGACTGGGACGCAAGTGGATGGGAGCCACGTTTTATCAACGGAGCCGGCCCACACTCCTTCACAGGCGAACACAAGCACGCTGTATTTGGGGAATCAAGTGCACACAAGGCGGTGGCTAGTCCGCTTCACACTGAGTGCATGGAACCACTCGTCGGGCCAAGCACGACCACAAGGACCGTGCACTCCGTCCCCTCCAGCAACGACCAACTGCCTTCTGGAGCCAGATGGAGGAGCTAATGGGTAATAGACAGGTAGGCACCTTGTCAACATGCACATCAAGCGCAGCCACACCAGGGATGTCAAAAAACAGCCAATCACGCAAAATGCCGATATCGAATAAAGTAAACCCATATGACGACGTAAATACTCGCTGAATGAGCATATAGAAGAAATTGGTTATAAGTAAATCAGTGATAAGTACAAAATGTCCGAAAGTTATTTAAAAATACCACGCGATATAATTATGCAGGTTGACCACAAGTTGCATGAGCGACGTGTGCAAATTGGCAGAAGATTATCAAGTACGCAGAGCAAACCAAATAAAATATAACGAATTTTATCCACATTAAAAAGATCTAATTTCAGTACATATATATATATATATCGTGACCGTTTAAGGAAGGTGAGATAGCTGAATAGACAACCCGAAGACTTTCCACAGCCGCAACACGAACAATCATTTTGGCTTATCTTCGTCTCAACACCGTTTGTGTCTCCGTAACTAACCATTTCTCTTGCTCGTGTCACGAAATGTCTATTAGGGAAGTGGCCAGGTGACTGTGCTTTAAAGCCCAAGAGTACTAACCAGCTTCTCTCTACAGCTCTGTGCGAAAGAACGTAACGAGCGTGGTGTGGTCGCACTTAGTAAACACCGATCACCAATGCAATTCGCATGACGCTTTTAGGCCAATCTTCGCTTACACGGCATTATACATATTGCATGGAACATACCGCCACAGTCCCAGCCCAGATCGAGAGCGCTCAAGGGTGTGTATTGTCTTTCAGCTTATCATGCCAATGAATTAGAGGGCCTAATAGTGAATGGGGGGAAACACAGCGAGTTGCCAGTAATACCGGAATACTTCATTGCGTGCAGTGATAGTTCGTTGACCAAGGCGAAATTACTTCCGTTATACAAATAATTCACACTGAACGGTGTTTTGCTCCTCATCACTCGCCCTCTGCGGGGTTACCTTTCATACCAAAGAACTAGAACCACTATTAAACGGGCTTATTTTGAAAAAGTTGATTGTTGTAGAGGCTCTTCGAGGACGGGCAGGAAACAATGCTAACTGAGAGTGTTGTTGCTAAATTCCTATTAAACGGAAATCACATCTGCTTCTGGAACTGGTGTTGAGTAATAACATTAAGGTTGAAATAAGCCAATTGGTCGTTGTGCTATTTACTGGTCACGTTACACAGCATTCATCCATTTTACTTTGCATATGTGACCGGACGGCTGTAGAGTAAATAACGGACATCTACTTAACTATCGTGAAAAAAGTAAAAAGGCAGTGGTTGTGCGCTTGTACTACGGACGATAGATCGAGCATATCATTCACAGGATACCTCGGTCTCTGGTAGGGTTGTGTTTAAACGCATGATCATCAACCGCTGAAGTCATGCCAACATTTCGCAAATTGATTACTAAGAGAAGACCAAAGAACAAATAGCTGAATCGAGCAATCTTTGTCCTCACTTAAACGATGCTTTGCAATGCATACAATGTACAAAATAAAAATTAACAATAAGACATCTCACGGCTAAATAAACTTTCTTCCTTTTAAAACCAACGTTGACAAGTATGAAAAAGCGCAAACCAAAACATTAAATGGATTACGGTAGCTTTCGAGCTATGTGTATGACCAAATGATCTATACTTGCTTTTTCCGTATGTTTAACCCATCCCTTTGTAGGCGGACTGTTTTGCTTCTGTGCGTATGAGATAACGCTTGTTCGCAGGAGAATTTAATAATACAATTAGTAGTGCTGCGTGAATGCGCCTACTGCGAAGTTTAGCTGCGTTTCTGTGGATGAATAAACCGTTTTAAAATAGGCCGCTAGTAAAGGATCTTGGTTATATCACAACAGGTTAGCCACCGAGTTTACCGTTATCTACAACTTTGTCACTAATATGGTATTGGAGACGGATCACAGGCCTTTTACTATATATGTGGCACGCTAAATATGCGCGAAACGACAAATGGTCATCTATTAATTTGTAAAGGCTGCTAGAGTTTTGCTCTCCTTAAGACTGATAAGCATGCAAGCAAATTATGTACCCACTGACTGTATTCTATCGAGAAGAGAATGTCCTAAAGTAATCGGTCAGTTAAGCAAATCACGTGTGATTCTAGAGAGTGCACGCATTTAGCGCAGTCCTGATGGCAGCGATAACAACAAGAAGCACTTTAAGCTACAGAATTAGTAGAGAATGTTTTTCCTTTTAACATTCAATCAATACTCCTGTTTTTGTTTGTGTGTGTTGTCAAAAACAGCATATGTCATTGGGTAGGAAATGAAAATGGAAGAGCTTCGCAGTTACCCAACAGCAAGAGGGGCTTTCCTGGTAAACCAACATTTTGGCTCCTACCTAGTAACTTCTAAGGTTCGATTTTCTGTCTTCAAATAAACATATTAATCATCAAAGTGAAACCATTGCTTTCACATATTCTCCATTACACATGTAACCCGGTTGTGTTTTGACACGGCTGGACGCGCGAAGACTCGTTCATGGAACCCGCAGCCCCTGTCAACATTGAACTCCAAACGATCAACTAGCCTGACCATGGAAAGCGGTCTGCATGTCCACAGTGCAAATTTAACAGACGTGTGCCAGTGCACCCACAGTAAAGAAATACTGTTCTTTCCATTCGAAAACAGACACTTAGTTTCAAAGCTGATTAGTTTCATGTGGAAACGTAAAAAAGAAGACAGCATTGGCTACAACAGTGCTGCAGCTTCTTCTTTAACAGCGAAGGTAAAAGTACACTGTCAGCAACTAATTTTTCCGTCAGAAACAACATTCATCTTACTGTTTTGCCACCACGCTGTTATTACACTTTAAGCTACGAGTATATGATGCACACAAAACAAAAATTATGCTGCTTTTAAACATTCGCAGCATATCAGGATTGGCGAGGCCCAAAACTGCATTAATGGAAGAGTGTTTATAAGCTGACGCCCACAAAACCGTTAAGGTTTCAATGACCTATATATGGTAAATGTCGACGATTTCGAATATTGACTCAACCTACCAATAAATGAAAACAAACTAGATTTAAAAAATTGTCCGCAAGGACAGCGTCAGTTACCATGAAGTAATTCAGCCTGAACATCACCCATTACCAATGAACCAGACATTGCTTTTTCACACGACCGTCGGCTGCAACTGCTGGAAATGCATTTAAATGTTGCAAAACTATTGAATTGCTCCGTCTGATTCCACATTTCGCCTGCAGATCAGGAGTTCTTCATCAAATTTGCGTAGGAATGCACACAGAGCGCCATGTCATACTTTTGCATTTCAGCGAATGTGTGGATTATTTCTCCATAAACGTCAAGTATCTGTGTCCAGGACGTCTCGACGATAAGACACGACGTTGATAGATCCAGGTACCTTCTCGCGGTTCAGAAGATAACATACGTGTGCGGGCGAGTGATTGAGCAAGGCGACTCATTCTTAATAATAAATCGGAATATCTATAGTTAAGTTCGTCTGTTCAGGTTTTAGTCTGTCCTCCAAGCTGTGCAGTTTTGCTGCATTCATTACCAGTTGAGGTGATTGCGTAGTTGACAATCTTAATGCGTAGTAGACAGTTGCTCGATGAGCTTGTGACGTTAGTACCTACTCCGCACTGACCAAGTCACTCGACTGGTAATGAGACGTTTGCAACAAAATTGCTCAGCTCGGAGAATTAAGAAAACCCGAACAGACGACCTGAGCTCCATGTATTCCGATTTTATGGGCGCTCAATATTCCGCACTGCTTGCCGATGAGAGGATTTCGTCTGTAGACAAGTCACCGCAACTTGCTCTCCACCATAACTGCATACGGATTAACGTTTTACCTAAAATTGGGAAATAAATGTCGCTAATAACCCCTAGGCAAGCGTGTGCCGTTGCAAAGCAATTTGGAAAATATAATACGGATAATGTAGGTTAATGCTCACGAAGGACACCGCTGGTTATTTGTTGTGACGTAGAGTAGTGTCACCCATTCTGGCGCTTTAGCGGCCATCCAACATCAAACCAAATAAGCACAACCAACAGTAGTTTGGGTGGTACGCAATCAAATGCATTTTGCATAAATGGTAACCGCCAACCATCTGTCAATCATGGTTGTAACATGGTCAAAGAATTGTAGTTGACAGGTAAGGCTGAAGCGTCCTAAAATAAAGCTTTGATTCGATTGATTGATTAGGACCTGGCGCGTACAAAATTGAAATACGACAGTACGCTATGATTTAACAGTTAATAGCTTATTGCTTCATGTCGCAGACCAAACTGGTGTTTGGTTATTATGTGCAGTGCTTCCATTGAGGCGCTAACCCGGTGGTAGTTAGCGATAGTTAATGAGTTTATTAAAAGCCAAGGGATGTCATTTAGGCATAGAGTTAGGTGATGGTTTTATGGATGCGATGACCTTCTGCACCAGTGTATATGTCCCAGGGACATTTGAAATTCAGACAGTACGTTTCCTTAGTATTAGACAAATATGAGACACATACTCTGACAAATAGCTAATTGTTATCATAAGATCAGACTCCATCTTCCAAACGTATTAGCAGATAAATTTTTGTGATCAAAGATAGTGTGCTTGTTTTGTTAAATTTCTAGCTGGCATATTGGCCGTAAACATTTCTCTGCGTGGCCAGTCAACATCAACTTTGCGGCTTCCAGGGCCTAGTTCACAGAGCCTGCTTTTCCACTTCTAGGTCCAAACAGTTTAAGAAACGCTTTGGTTCATATGCTGAAGGCCACAATGGTTAGGCTACTTTACCTTGTAACAAAATGTTTAGGTTAACACGCTTAACTTGAAGAAAAATGCTACTGCCTTATTCACAAAACTATACTCAGGAAAGTATAGTTACATTAATATGAAACAATTGCTACGCATGAAACACTACGGAAAGTGCGTGTCACCAAAACAAAGACCTGAATGCTACCATACTTGCTTTCATTTAAACGAAGTCAATTATTCAAATAGGTTATCATTTGCATTATAATGTGCCCGAGTAGTAGCCTTGTTTTATCACTGTGAATGTATTTGACGCTAGCCAGCGATTTAGATTGTGCCTGGTGAATCACCGAAACAGTTTGGGATGAATGAGATACGTATAGACCGTTTAACCAGATAGTTTATATGTAACGATCCAATTACTCGAGTATCTAAACTTGTAACGGACAGCCCTTTTGTAACTCGTATGAGTCAGCTAAGCAGCACACCGATGATTCTCAGTGTTACCTCTGTTCATTTTTTGACTTCCCATTTGAACCACCAACGGCAACGTTTGCTTGGTTTGGGTGGGTATTTGCTCCTCACTGTCCGGGTTGATAGGTTCTTTTAAACCGGTTACTTGACACAAAAGTTACAGGTGAAAACTGACCCAATTAAGAAGGTTTCTCGAACCCCATGCAGTTCGTTGCCTTAACACATACCTAGTTGCCAAACAAATTGCCGGTTGCTTAAAAGGTCCATTTACACGGTAGTAAATTCTTAAGAAACAATTTGTATTTCTCCCCCACGTGTGGTACGAAACATAATAAAGGAGGTATTTAAGACATTCCGTATTAATCATATGGCATGAAAGGCAGATTACGGGTGAGAATTATACGGATTATCTTAGTTGTTGTCTACTTTAACTCTGAAACTGCAAAAAGGCTAAAACATTATTGTACACGTTTGAATTTGTTAGTATTCCTAATCTCTCGTACCTATGCATCTCACACGGTCACATGTCAATGCACTTGCAAAGAAACCATGAGACTGAGTAAGAATGATTTTAAATATAAGCATGCACTAAAAATTTACCAATGTTTTAAACGGATCCATAGGCGGGTGGAATTTACAACGAAATGCCTAGTGAGTTATGCATTCTTGGAATATCTATCTATTCACTCAAAAATGTACAAACAATGCAGTAGCAAAAATTGCATTATTAGGTAGTTTTCTGGAAATATGAAATAAAAACGCAAAAAGATGGAATTACACACATGAAACTTTATTCCAATTCAGCAAAATACTATGTATTTGACGTTGATGTACACGCCACCAAGTCTCCATACTGGTTTACCATAAAGCAAGCAATTAAGAGTTTACAGTTTATGGCATTATTGGTAGCTCTGCGCAAGACAAACCAGCAATCGAATGCCCCAGAACAAGGTGCTATCTCAGCCAAGAGCGATGAAACGTTTACGTAGGATGGATCTAACTTTCCCAACTTAACCACCAGATGTCACATCTATTATGTACAACCATTGTGAAGTGTTTCGGCGTTCACACGATCTTGCTACCCAGCCTTTCCATTTTCAATTCTTGGAAGCCACAATCGGTGTATTTTAAAAGTCAGACTGATGCGTGGTGCGCATAATCCAACCGAATATTCATGCAAATATTGAAAACATCTGAAGTTGCTCTTCACCATTCGCTTTAGAACTTAATGTACTTAGATACCCTAAAGTCAGTGTGCATCATTTTATTAAATTTGCAGTACTGCGCCTGTTATTACACTCAGCACTCTGAGAAGATTTGTTATGGCGGGAAGAACTTTAACACTAATATCGTGCATAACTCATGATTAAGCAACACAGTATGTTGAATACTGACGGGATTGTCCACTCCGGAAACGATAATTTGTCAGAGAGTCATAGTAGGTCGAATACATTTGCAAAGCGTGTATTCGCGTTTCCGGTACTTCCGACATATCTACAAAACAGAGAAAATCCAGCGCTCGTTGGTACATATAAGTTTATCGCCAACCTGCCCAATTTCTAAGCTCCAAGCATAAACGCTTCTCATCTATGTGGACTGCTTACGCTCAATATCTGCTTGAACCTGTCAAGACGAGTGCTGGTTAAACGAAAAGCGCCTGTACATCGGCGCAATAGCATTGAGGAACGCTGGTTTGTAATCAGTGAGCTAACTGATTTTGCAATTGTATTTAGTGTTAAAATTCCTCAGAAGTAGTTTTATCGACACAAGTTTTCTGAGACAATCTTGGAGGAAATAGGCAGTGTTCTGCTATTCGCTTCGTGTCCCAATTCGATGCGCGCGATCTATTGGAAGGAATATAAATTGTTTTGCTTCAAAACACATTGCAAAAGCACACTTTTTGTCTACATCTGTTTAATCGTCCATAAAATCACATAGCAAGCGCCGTTGCACTGCAGTTTATTAACTACGTGGTTACTGCTTTTGTACAAACACACTTGGAAAAATAACTATCCCACTAACTTAGACTGGCATGCAAAGAGGCAATAAAATATTTGAGGGCTGATTAAAAACACCATCGCTAGTGCACTAGCAGCAAATACTCGTTTTCCGTCGGCGAACGCTGAGCTACTTTGATTAAGGCACAGTTCATCACCAACTCCTATCGGGAAATAGAGTCAGGGGATAAATATTGAATAAGATTTTAAATAGCGAACCACTGTTTCTACTGTATATATGATGCTTCAAATTTTATAAACACATAGTTAATATCGATGTTCAAGTTAACATGACAGCATTCAAACAGACTGTAATCAGTTGTTGACATTATCCGCAGTATGTGTGTCTATATGTGTGTCTATATTTCTAGGACACCATTCGTTCTTTCCCATTTATAATTAAGAACATATTAGATCTCCACAGCTTATTTTTCATTGATCATTTGTGCTTCAAAAATGGATTAGTTAAGCTTTGCCTGATGATTACATAATGGTAGCACTCAGATGATTACCAATAAGATGGTAACTAAAAGTGACGGTAAACATCACATCTGTCTATTGTGTGCTATTAAATTCGAAAATGAAGTGTGTTTGCGCCTTAGCCTCGTAGGCGAAAGTTATTGGTTTTGCAACTTT
This sequence comes from Dicrocoelium dendriticum, assembly GCA_944474145.2. Lineage (NCBI taxonomy): Eukaryota > Metazoa > Platyhelminthes > Trematoda > Plagiorchiida > Dicrocoeliidae > Dicrocoelium > Dicrocoelium dendriticum. Next base: position 5,695,239 of record OX104063.1, on the reverse strand, counting down.
GACGCCAGTGTGTGATGCGCTTACAAAGCATGGTCAAAATGACAGATCGTTGTAGCGGTTAACGATTATCTCCATTCTGACAGGTGAACAAAGACAATCACTCCATGGCAAAAACTGGTTAATTTGGCCACAATAAGGTGAGCCTAAGTGACAGTTGTATTATCGAAACACCTTGTGAGGACTACTATCTTAATTTCACTTTCTATGGCTATAGAGTTAGAGATTTGGAGGTGATTATATCAACATGGTGTGCCCATACACTCTCCTCATTTGGCCTCTTATAACCTGATCTAAAACACTGCAATTCATCGTCGATACGACAGAAAAATACGAGTGCACTATTAGGAAGGTTAAGTCCACAAGCATGGAGAATATAGGTTGCATATCCTCTTCGGATGAACGGAAATTCTGTTTGATGGTTATAGTCTATCTATGCTCCTAGCATCAATCCCAGCTGATTCATAACGTGATTTATTACCTGCGTCTCATTAGGAGAAACATTTAAATTACTAACAAACTCATCATCATCTTGTAGCTATGCATGCAAGTGCGTCCAAATCTGGAGTGTGTTTTCTGGCCGCACTAGGGACTGCACAATACTGAGTAATAACGAGGAAAACATGACTGCATTGCCTTTCGTACGAGCAAAACTTGCAGCTGTGCAACATTATCAACAACCACTTGACTACCTCAACGTGGTGCTGTAACCTTTATACGCTCATAGCTCTCTTTATCGCCGATTATTTCAACACATTCACAGCTCTAATTTAAAAGCTAACGAAAAGAATAAGCGGACAATTTGGTCGTCTAGAATGCCGTCGGGGCCACTTTTACCGCTGGGAATATACCCTTAGTGCTATTTCAGTTTCGTACAGATATCATTGAAAAGCGGCTTATCAACGCAGTTTACATCCTGAACATAGTTGCATGAAAGGCAACGCTCTGAGGTATTACTTCGTAATGGTTGCCTAGTTTTCTTGCATGCCGTTAGCAGCACGGTGGTGACAGACTAATAACACGGCTGTTTTTCGACAAGAAAAATTCCCAATATCTTTGTTACATACTGTATATATAGAAATTTATTATGCTGTGACATTTTCTTATTATCACGTATCTGTGTGGGTCTCCGCAGCAACAGTTTTCGTTGAATAGTCAACAGAAATTTCAACTGGGGGGTTAAGTTTCGCAAGGCTGAATTGATATCCACGCAGTGTTTCAGAAACAGAACACTATTTCCGGTAGGCAGTTTTGCATTATATCACCAACTACATAGTCCCCTAGAAAGTGCAATACGGCATGTCAATTCCAATAGAGATTCGAGTGGAGTAGATTCCCAGCCTGCATTATTTCATCTGTCAGACATCTAGTGAGGAGAATTGGGTGATTTATGGACCATTTTTACGTGGGACCTTGAGACAATCTTCGCCAAATCGTATTCAAACGACATAAAGGTATATGATTTACTCACAGCGATGTTGTGATCATTTTTGTCGTTTCATGTTCAGAAGGTGAGGAATCTGTTGTGCTTCTCTTTACAGGATGTATGCCACAGTTGCAGCATCGACACTATAGCAGATTCATTTCGACCGTCGCAACAGAGAGAATTGGATCCTATGATTCTTTGTTTAATTGTTCGTACATCACTGCACGCATTACTGCCCACATCCTGGTTCAGATTATTCTCTTAGGTTCGTCGAAGTTGTGTTACAAACCGGGAATATAAAGCTTATCGGCAGAAAATTTGGTCCCAAACTAATTTATTTCGCAAGCGGTGATTGTAACAGAGGTTAGATACTCACAGCCAAAGCATTGCTAACTCCAAAGCACACTTGCTTTAGGTACAATCTAGATTCGTATTAGCTGCAAACCGCACTACACATTTGCTTCCCTCACAGTTTTTACTGTCATAGTAGTCCAGCAGCTACATTTGCTCATCTGACAGTAGACTACGAAACCTAACTTTTGATACCAAGACTAAAGTTTCTATATCTGAAGAGACAAAGGAGGCCACATCACCCACTTTGTTGCACACAGATTGACAACCTCGGTGTTAACTGCCGGTGTGCCTCCCCGTACTGAATGAGGTCCCGGAGCTGGTCAGCTGGTGATATTTATAGAAGTGGCCGAATGATTGAGTCCGGTTCTTGTGTTTTCAAGACTTAGTTATTAGCTGATTTCTACCTTAAGTTACAACTCCTGATTTTTATTACGCTTATAGCTTGCTAAGCGGTAATTCATATTAAGTAGATACCCCAATTAACTTAGCCAATATTGCTGCAACAGAGGAGTAAACATTTTCAAGCTAGAGACTTAATTTTGACCATGTTCCAGTAGCAGGTGCTTCCGAGTCCCCGAAGTGAAACGGTTGTCTAGCTTGTAGCCAGTTATTATTTTTCCAAAAAAGACGAATTTTTCTGCTGATCTTTAGAGAAATCCTTTTATCCTACTAACCATGGCAAAACCTTGCGGTGAGTCATGTTATCACAAAATTGATCAAAAGCCGGTATTATTCCACTACCTCAATTTACTGAGGCTTGTTTCATTGAACAACAATCCAAAATTATTTCACTAATGAGTGGGAGGATTTTACTTTTTTAATATTTTCTTACCATTAGCTCACAACCTACATGGCACAGCCTAGTCCAGAATAGCACCAGACGCGTTTTGCCCTATTGGGGCTCGTCGGTGGTGCGCTTTCCCTCGGTCCCCTGCTGGGAAACGAACCCATGAGTGCCAGAGGCAGATGCCAATTGGCCAGCAGCTTAAGCCACTGAGCCATGGGGGAAGCGGAATAGGATGGATAATTTCAATCTAACTGGGATATAGTACTTCCTATCTTCCACTGCCATGCAGGTTACTACCTTAACAGATGACGGTTACTAGACTCCGAAGGTCATGAATTCTTCTCACTAGACGCTACGTTCATAGCATTTGAAACTAGGAGAGGCTACATTTTATATTACTGATAAATAGATGGATTTCAATTTTAACGTTTTCGCCCTAATAGCTCATAATCTACATTGCACATCGTCTAGTGCGGAATAGCACTAGACGAGTTTCACCCTATTGGGACTCGTCAGTGGTGCGCATTCCCTCGGTCCCCTACTGGGAATCGAACATATGACGGCTAGTGGTGGATGCAAACCAGCTATCAGCTTAAGCGACTGAGCCATGGGGGAAGTCGGCTGGACCACATAATTTGCAAGCTAACTGGGATATAGCATTTCCACACAGGTTACTACCTTTGCAGATGGCATTGGCTAGTCTCCGAAGGTTATGACTTCCTCTCACTAGACGCTACGTCCATAGCATTTGAAAATACAGGAGACTGAAATATTCGAAACTTGTGACCAAACAATGATCCCAGTTCATCATTGTGCTCATAATTTGCACTCTATTTAAATGGCCAGTAGTTCATAGATCATCTAAGCAGACCAGCCTCATTGGCAACGAGACGAATGCTAGCGGGACGTGAAAATAAGTATGTTATTTACACCCAGTGTCCCAAATTTTAAACAGTGAATGGTGTTCTTCTCCCCGCACAGCAATATTATCGCGATCCTGGAGATACTTCCGATTTACTCCATTCATTCCGTAAAAGTGATGGTTATTTCTATTTACTTGACCCGGTTCCCGAGATGCAACCGTCAGTTTCGATAGGTTAGATTGTTAAATAAGTCCTCTTGCGGCTGTTAATAGAGAAATTTTGATAGGTTTTACTGCATATGACAAAACAAAATTTCCATCTTGATCTTGCGGACTTGTCTGAAATAGCCTGAGTAGATAGCTGAACACAGGACTACATTAATTGCATCCATGTCTGTAGTAGAGGGCTGCTGAAATATTCCCATTAAAAATACTGGAAAGATGACTTACATAGCGTGGCGGAATTCTACTGAAACCTTAGCTAACTACCGCGAGAACTCCTTTAGTCAAGCTGCAGATCCATTGCACCAGTAGCCACGGTGTAACTGACACTTAATAGTTGCATGTAACGCTACAGCTGCATATACCAATTGCTCTATCGCCAACTTACAGCATGGAGGGATAAAAAGGCAATCTGGCACGTTTTTGGACTGAGAGAAGAAATAGACTAAGTTCGCCATAATAGAAAAGCATGCTGCTTAAATAAACACTATAAACATTTGCTTCTTTAAACATTGGTATTAACATTTACAGAAATGCTCGAACAGTTATCTCTTTACCATGGTGTTCATGTAGCTCATCATCATTTTTGTAAACAAAGTGTTATGTCAGCTTTGACAGTGCTACTGCCAAAGAAATCCCTGAATATATCTAAAAATGAACCTCAGTCGTTGACTGTTAACGATTTCGCCTCCTTTCTGATGTTCAACTTCTCATCAAAAGCCTAATTGTTACAAGGCCATGTCTGTTAAGAATAAGAAGAAAAATTACAGCTTGTTAAAGCTTTGAAATTTATCAGACTACCAAAATTGATAGTGCGACCAAGCCGATATGAAAATAGAAGTTTCGTTAAAAGCGAAAATTCAGACGAACGTGCCGTTAATAAAGCCTCCAGGGCTGACCCGGAACGGGTGATGCAGTCAGGAGCAAACAAATCGCGCGACTTCCAACTAATCCTAGCTGACCAGAATAGGATGGATAGAAGCGGAACTATAGGGTGAAACATGCAGCAGTTTTTAATCATCGCAGACAAGGCGGGCGCACCGATTTGTCAAGACAGAATCCAGACAAAGTGGCTGGTCGGGGGATGGCACATGACTAATACTTATCAATTTATGTGAGCGGTTGGATTGGTTGTTGTCGCGTCAATAAAGACTGAATTTCATTGCCGCGTCCTTCTGCAACTCATTAAAATCATAGTTGTGACAAGACTGTGTCTGTTGCAAGGAGAGTTAGAGTTTTGCAAAGATGTCAGCTATAGGCTTATAAAAATTAATAATATCAGTGCAGACATTAAAAGACAGTCATTCTATTAATTCGTTATTCGAACACAGAACTTTGGATCGGTGTATACAGTTAACACTGGGGGTAAAAAGCCGCTTATGTAGCTACCTGCGTGGTCCTTACACAGGGGACAAATGCGCTCGTTTAATCCAAGTTAAATTGAATAAAAGTGTACATTTTTTCGGTGACCAACAAGGAAGAAACAAATAAATAATTACATAAATATCCGACTTAATGGGCGGCTGCACACATGAAGGTCAGTAGTGATGAGAAAAACCTTGTCCAAAAATGGACAAACCGTATTTACATGTACAAACTGCTCCCGCATGCAGTCTTGTCGATGGTTGAGGTTCGTGCAGGGATGCAGTAGGGACGTTGTTCTGAATACCTTTTTCTGAAACTTGGAACAGCGTTTTCCATGATTTCCCGTGCATTTTCTCCTGTACCAAGTCGGCGCAGATCAGGGAAGGAGCATAATGTCAACGGCTTCATGAGCAAGAAAAAACAATTGGAGCCGTCAAGCAAAATCAAAGAAATAATGCATAGTCGTGTATGAAGTCTATCAAATGCAACAAGAGCAGTAACTGGCAACTTATTTTTAGATTTGCGAAAACCTAATATTTGAGCAATTATCTTGAGTGATTACAGAAGAATTCAAAGGCTGCCATATTATTGCGGGTATTTAAGAGTCTTTAAACCTTCAGCTGGGTTAGCCGAGTAACATGAATGGGTACGTACAGAAGGGGGAATTATGGAGGATTGTACTGGTGAGCCCGCGGTACATCAAAGTCTTGGCCTGTGGTTTAACACCTCACACAACCCACTTTGCTTAGATCAAGTGCGAAGGTCCAAACGTTATATCCTTGCTTGTGAATATTTACTTTCTAATGATCTATCACTGCATCCTAAATTCGTCATACTTCTAGACAGTCCCAAAGGAATCGTCGTTCATCAAAAAAATCTGTGGTTTGATGGGAGTATGCAATCAGAGAAATGAGGCAGATGTACCTGATGAAGTATGCATCTAAGCTGTCCCAAACGAACGGAGCAGATGAGTGGACGTCTACGCATCTCCGCCAGCACGCTGATTCGTTAATATTTGGTTACGCAGTTATATGCGTCGATGTATCTACAGTCTAGTTTTGCAGTCATTTTCTCTGGACTTACGTTGCTCAATAAACCGTTTGTCGGTGAAGGACCGTGTTCTGCGATAGCCAGTATAGCTATTTCATAGAAAAATCTAGTCCAGAGCCTTTATTGTTTCTGCTAAGTTATCTGGATATTTTACGTGCAAATTGATAGTAGTATTTTTCTGACGTATATATGGTTCCAGAAATGCAGGCGCAGAAACTACGTATTAACGCATCGCAAAATAGGACGTATTTGACTTTACAGAAGAGTAGTAGGGGGAGTTGAATTGTATAGGTAGAATTTCGTCACATCTAGGCTCACTCAGACAGCCGCCACAAGCCCGGAAAAGCACTGTACGCGCGTTTCATCCTTTCGGGAATCATCAGCAGTGCGCATTCCATCGGACCCTTGGTAGGGCTCGAAACCGCAACTCGACTGTTGCCAGTCCGTGGTTGAGACCACTGAGCTACGGGGGACGGCAACGACCATCGTGAATAAGTTACAAGATGTGATATAGCGCCGCTCACTATCCACTGACTTACACGTTACTGCCGTGCTTATAATGCCATAAGATAATTGGCGGCTTAAGTTCGTTAAGCTCGTCGCTTGGTGAGGGGGCTACCCTGTCCTCTGCACGGCAGTAACGTGTAAGTCAGTGGATAGTGAGCGGCGCTATATCACATCTAGTAAATTATTCACGATGCTCGTTGCCGTCCCCCGTAGCTCAGTGGTTTCAACCACGGACTGGTAACAGTCGAGTTGCGGTTTCGAGCCCTACCAAGGGTCCGATGGAATGCGCACTGCTGATGATTCCCGAAAGGATGAAACGCGCGTACAGTGCTTTTCCGGGCTTGTGGCGGCTGTCTGAGTGAGCCTAGATGTGACGAAATTCTACGTATTTGACTTTCATTGTTCATCTTAATTCATGAAATGAGGTGCAAACTGTCGCCAGCATTCTGACGTAGTCAGCTTCTCCTTCTGCAGTTAATGTACTAGGAACTATCTGGAGCAAATTTATAAGTTTTGGAAGCATAAACTGATCTGGTCCTGTAGAAGCAAAACATTCCTCTTCGTATGCATTCTCACTGATTAAAATGAGCATGGCTCAGTTAAAATTAAACGGTAACCTCAAATAAGATTGCATGTCTCAATCCGGGACACAGACTGTACTCCAAAACAAAGAAATAGCAAGCATAACCTTCTAACATTCTGATATTCCCTTACAGACAATGTGCTACCCCAGCTGATTCTACCGTTACTGGGGTTACTTGGATATTCAAACCTGAAAAATAACTGCTTGCAGTGAAGAATATCTTTCGCGCTGAATTTCAGCCACGTACCAAGTATTGGATAGCGGTGGCCGACACATCGACAACAGATATTTAGGTAGACCACCTCCATCCGACGTAGTAGAGAAGCTTGAAGCACTTTCAGTAGAAATTTGCTTACCGATAAAACACTCCTTCTTCGCTGGTCAGAAAATATGATTAGCAGACAGCTGTACTAACTGAGAGGTTCGTTTCTTCGAGCAAAATACTAATGCTAGGCACCCATAAGCACTGGAAGTTGTATCAATGTTTGGCACCGCTTTTGTATACCTTAAGGTCCGCAGCTTCACAATCTGTATAACCTCGCACGTTCTAGAAGCCAACAACGGAGCTCTTTGCTATCCTTATAAATGATTAAACAAACGAGAACTATACACGACGATATTTTCTGGGCCTCTGAGGAACAACGTAAAAAGGATGGCTTGTTGGAAGCCACATGGACTGGCGACAGTTTAAATGAGTTAATTTTTGAGCATGCTCCCAACAAGGTTAAAGCCGAATGCACTGGTCAAGCTTGTGATATTTTACTCACCGTCTGAAAATTTAAAGCTTATTATCATTGTTCTACAAGGCACAAATAAAATTTGATCGCTATCCCATGCTTCGGCTACTCACAATTCTCAAACCATAAAGAAACAGCTACTTAAGAATTAGCATTACCGAAAAAATGTTATGGAACATCAGTCAATCATATTTATAGAAGTACGCTTTTAAGTGTGGCACTTAGCCGATGGACGAAACAGAACGCGCACGCGTAGTATGGAACAGATTTACTAAAAGCAACCTACGTTACAGTGGCTAGAAATGCCGGAAAGGAAAACCAATGAAATAAAGCAAGTAAGGTAAGTTCATTTGCAACCAATCATGTGAGGGCCCATGTTTACGCATCCATACTCTAGTACTTACTTGACACCCCTCTCTTTCCTGCTCATGACTACAGACTCCGGGTTGATACCGATCAATTGGCTTAGGCGTACGTTTTGAGCGCCTTAATTCTGGTTGCACCGCATCCCTTTGTGGTTCCTGGTTTTGTGAAGCAGATTCTCCGTCCATCAGTTGATCAACAGCGGTGGCATTTTGATCCCGCTCCTTGGTTAATTTAAGCTTGGCTGGATATGTTCAAAGTGGCGGCGCACTACACGGCTCTCCTTCAGCTTTAGCTTTGCTTTGTTACTCGTTGAGCGCATGATTGTAACAGGTTACCAGCTTATTTCGTGAGGCAGTCTTGTGTATAGTGGATCGAAATTACTAAAACACATTTCCTCTGACACTTTGTTATCCACACACATTTTCCCTTTCTTCATTCCATTCTCCTTCGAGGGTTCGGAAAAGGTAGATGCAGTATCGTTCGTAGTGGCCGATCAAATATTAATTCCGCGGGTGAATTCCCTGTCGTCTCAGTCGGTATCGTGCCGTAAGAGAACAAGAGACAATCCAACTAAGTTTGTAGAGTTCCATGAGTCTGTTTGAGGAGACCTTGCTTAACAGTTCGGACTGCACTTTCGACGTGCATTCGACGTGGGATTGTACGGCGCAGACTTAATGTGCTGTATACCGTCATTACTCAGAAATGGTTGAAATCCTTCACTGGTAAACAGGGGTTCCGTTGTCAGTGAATACCACATCTGGGATACTGAAAATGGCAAATATGCGCGCATTTTCGCAAACGTTAATACGGAAGTTGCATGTGGAACTGGATGTACTTCTATCCATTTTGAATATGCATCAACCAAAAGTAGAAACATCAAATCCTTGATTGGGCCAAACTAGTCCGCGTGAACCCGCTGCCATGGCCTCTCCGGCAAACGTCACGGACTATCGGTCCATGGGATTTCCGTGGGATTTCTGACATTTTTCGCAGTTTTTCAGCAGCCGCTCTATATCTTTGTCAATATCCGGCCACCAACAGTAACCACGTACCAAAGACTTCATCCTGCTCACCCCAGGGTGTGCATCATGCAGCTCTCTCAGCAACTGGGGCCGTAATTCTTTTGGTGGAACTATGCGCGAGCCTCGAAATATCCAGCAGTCGTATAGCCTCAAGTCATTAATCTGACAGACGAATGGTTTCAGTTTGTCTGAAGTGCTTGTAGTCCATCCAATCATCAAGAACCGTTTCACCATCGACAACAGGGGGTCTCAGTTCGTCAGGCTCCGCAACGTCACTCCGGATTGTTTTATTTTCAAGTAGTTGCATTCAATTGATAAACTCCATGGGTTCACTATTCGTTTCGTGCCATGCTGCTGCGGGAGGAGACTAAGTGCATCAGCAATGGCATTAGTTGGTCCGTTTACATACTGAACTTTTTAGTTATAGGCGCTCAAAAGTAGGGCCCACTTTTGAATTCAAAGCGAGGACATTTGTTGGATTCCTTTCTCTTGAGCCGGAAGCGAAAGAAGTGGTCCATGGTCCGTGTGAATAGCAAACTCTCTTCCTCAGACGTGCTAATGGAAATGTTTGACTTCGTTAATAATAGCTAAGGCATCTCTATCTATTTAGGAGTAATTTCTTTTAGCGGGTCGCAGGCTACGAAAAGCAAAAGCGTTTCGACGAAGAGAATCGTCATCCGTCTGGTGGCAAATGACTGCGCCTACTCTTCTTGGGGAAGCGTCACACTGAAGCACTAGAGGCCGGCTCGGATCAAAATGCAAGAGATACCGGGAGACGTTTATCACCCATTTCGCATCTATGAAAACCTTTCTATAATCTGGACTACAAGTCCATGACTTTCCCTTGTGCAACAGTTCATACAAGGTAGCAAGTACTGTTGAGGCATTAGGTAAGGAGCGATGATCGTGAGAAAACATCCCTAAAGATGATCGAAGTTCAGCTTCATTCTTGGGTTCACGCACGACAAGGATGTGCTTTCCTTTGTCATCTAACACGTGTCATCCGTTTTTATCAAGCTGGTAGCCAAAATAACGCACAGAATCTGAGAAAAACGCACTCTCGGACCTCTTCAGTTTGAGTCTACGCTGTTGCACACCTTCAAGCACAGCTGATAGCGTTTCTAAGTGTTCAGCATCTGTACTTCCTGTAATTGGAATATCGTCAAGATAGGCGTAATTAAAAGAAATATCTTTGATCTGCTTCTCAATGATCATTTGGAATATTGCTGGGGCCGGACCGATCCTAAAGGGCACACCTTTGTACTGGAATAAACCAATGTGTAGTTACCGTAGTGCATGAGAGGTCTCGTCTAACTCGATTTGTAAGTACACGTGACTGAGGTCGATCTGTGTAACATTTTGTTCGGCTGCCAGCTTGGCATACAAATCCGCTATCCAAAGTAAGGGATATTTATCCAGAGTTAAACAACGTTTAACACTTAGTTTATAGTCAGCACAAATACGCCCAGAACCATATAGATTCAGGACTGGAACTATTGGAGATCCGCACTCACTGACTTGCACTGGCTTGATTGCTCGTGCTGGTTACAATCACTTTATATCGTCTTCCACCTTTGGTCTCAGGAAATAAGGTAGGGTACAGATCCTGGAAAAGCTGGGCTGGGTTCCCGGCCATAATTTGATACTAGCCGGATATCCGAGCACTTTTCCTAGTTTATAATCAAAAACTCCAGAATATTTGTTGAGCACATCCTCCAACTGCTGGTTAAGGGACATGAACTTCACTGTCTCTAGCGTGGCCGAAAGGCATGTAATTCAGACGCGCCCGAATATGTTCGGACAATCATTCGCTACAACGTATGCTTCCTATGGTAATTTACATGAACATTTGATTCAAAGCGAAATAACTTGGATAATCTTTTAACTGATACAGCACTGCTCATGGCAACTGAGGCACCGGTCTCAGCTTCCATTTTATCCAACTGACCTTCTCTTTCTAGTTGCACAGCGTAAAGTGGGTGAATGATACAGATGCCCGATGTTGCGTTCTAGACCGTGTTTAGTTGGTCTTCTTCGTTTGAAGACTGGACGACCTTCACGGGCTTCTTGGGAAAACTGGATGTCGCGGCTGCGCAAGCTATAGATCGGCAAACTCGGGTCAAGTGCCCTAATTTTCCACCTTGGCGACCGATACTTTGTTTATGACGACATTCCTCGGTTGGTAAATGCTGACGTCTATATCGGTAACAGGTAAAAGGAAATTCGAAAGTGTAGGGGTAACATCACACCAATCTCAGAGGTAACGTAATGAAAAGGTCCGCAAAGTATAGCCACCTGGAAAGCCTGTGGGATCACTTTTCTATTCCGGTCTGCTAACCCTAAAACTATCCCAAACTTTGCTGTTTTCTTCCCCACCTTGGATATTTTCGAAAAACCAGTGGATCTTGCCCTTGGCCTCCATTACTTCCTTATCTAAACTGTGCCAGTTTGGAATATATTAATTATTCCTCCGAACCGGTTTAACATCTCACATATACCTGAAAATATGGTACAGAAGTGAGTATTCACTTCTTTTCTTTCCGCATGATTACATCAAACATAACTGTCCCCGTGTTGTCGTGTCGTTCACAGGTAATCCACACTTACGCTACTATTATTCAGCAGCGTATCTGCCAGATAAACGCTCAAGCAGACAACTCACATATGTTTCGATAATTGTGCTTTTACCTCCACAATCCTATGGGACCTGTTAAGCGACTGCTCTTTTACCTGGCATAAATCTTTGTTCATTGTTCCTCTTTCTAATCTCCTTGCTGTTGTTAAGAACATTGATAGATGCTGAAAGTTAGATGTAACCTGCTCTATATGGTCCTGCCCTAGGTATTATCCTAGGGTTACTCATGCATTTAGAGGTAAATGTCGCCTGTTTGGAGAGGTTGCACTATGGTCGGCGTTATGTATTGTGCAGGCCTCGTTGTTGCACCATCTCAACTGCGCTGCGTCATACCTGTGAGAAAAATCGTTTTTATATGCTGCGTGCCTTTCAGTCCTGGTAATTGCACGCTTTCCGAATCGGACAGTGATGCTGACAGCATTTGGTAATGATTCTTTGCGCTGCGGGCGTCTCAAGCGCTCATTCCGTAGAGTTCGTAGGGTACGTACTTTCATCCACTTGGACAGCATCCCTATTTATACATATTGGGATACGGACCTATCTTCAAATGTTTTTAACTAGTTGGTGAGGCAAATTGTTGTTATAAATTGAGGGAAACGCCTCTGAAATAATAGCGTAAACCATGCCTGTAAAATTGTCACTGGCACGGTTGCAGCACGCCTATGGTAACGGCTTGTAACGCTTGCCAATCGAACGGATTTGCGCTGACCTGATGGCCTTAGCTTAGCCTGTACGACGAAAATTGAGCGAGCGTGAGAACCATCCTAGCCGCAAGTATTCGGGTAGAAGCTGAGCCGTCGGAATGGACGCACAAGAGTGGGGTTACGATGGACGCGCGCTAATGACTTAGACGCGAACGTTGACCGGCTAACGACACACACAAATTCACATGACTCGACCGATTCCCAAGTAAGGCGAAGAGGAAAGAAAGACAGGCGGTCCTCTGAAGGCTCTTTTACGACCAACAAAGGGCGAATCGCAGCCAGTGCTATGGGCCAATAAGTTAGGGAAAATTTCTACCATAATGAGGTGGCAGTTTGTAAAAGACCATTGTCAGAAGGTGCGCAGTTGGGCCGCGTCTCTGAGTGGCTGAACTCTGCTACGATTTTAGGTGGAATTGAACTCCGCTTTCCACAGTCATTCTTCCGGAGTTTCTGGCGCGTTTGCGGGGATTTTGGACGGACGCGCAACAATTAGCGTAGCGTATTTATTTCTGCTAACTGCTCTAAGCCCTTTGTGATGCAAATGCACCGCTTTAATTGATCGCAATGTACCAATTAGACAAAAAACATTGTGGTTACTACCTAGTGATGTTGATTCCCACAGTCAAACACCGGAACAGTTGTACTTGTGAGTTATAAGTGATCGTGCATCACAAAATCACAGTTATCGTCATCAATAATGCCAAGTTCATGGTTGTTCATTTCGCGTTGGGAAGTGGAAAACTTCACCTTCACCAAAACCTAGTGATTCACTGGTGAACTTTATTTTATGGACAAAATTTCATTAACATCCGGTAACAATTGCACCAGAGGTGTTGCATTTGATAGTTCTTTGATGAATGAGGGCAAGTTAGTGACTAGTAAGATCACAGGAAACACAGATAATTGCTAACATTGTATTAGGTGATAAACTGAATACTGTCTGTCTAGCTCTTACTTGAGATCATGGGATACTAAGAAGATCGTGTCAATTCTCACTTATCTATTGCAACGGTACCTATCATAGGCTACCAATTGATATGCACTTGGGCGAGGTGTAATAAGCCAAAACATTTTAAGCTGTTTGGCCAAATTAACTACAGTGAAAATTACCGAATAACTGGTAACGTAAAGTTGCTTATTGTTGCTAAGTCTCACAAGGTGTTTCAAGTTAATTCTCTTACTCATTCGTTCACCTGGTAATATAATTCCATGGGTTAATTCAGTGTTATTCAGAATATGTGACCAGTTTCTTAATCCTTTTGTTTAAACAAGTAGCATGCACATGCCAATTCTTTTCGGTATTGCATACTTGATATAGATTAATGGTCCTTTGGTTATTCTTAATGTACCGCTTTTCACCATACGTCAATATTTGTCTGCCTCCTCTTTGATTTGTTTGCTGGGTTAATCGATGCACTCATTTCTACACACACTCGCTTCAGCTACAAGTGTCTCAGGTTATCTTCACGAATATATCCCTCTTTTTCGGTCATATTCGCCTTTGTTGACAGTACAATTTTGCATGCAGATTCTAGGACACATAATTGATCATCATGTAGGAAAGACAGCAGTTTTAGCGTCTTCATTGATCTTGATTCGTTAGAAAAATTTTCAATTCGGGCTGAATAGTTACGGATCGCTTTGGTTCTTTTGTGAACACTTAATCCATGTAACTAAGTCTAGGACAAGCGTCCGTTATTGTTCTAGTCTTCAGAGATGGTATTAGTAACTTTTCTTCCTCTTGCCGAACAGTTTACTGCAGTACTCGAAACATTGTATGCAACTGATGTTACCAGCACAAATACTGTTGCTATTTTGGAGGTAACATTCAATCCGATTAGTTTATTAAGCATTTTATGTGTGTGTGGTAAGTTTACAAATGTTTCCCGGTTATTGTCTATAGTTTGATTGCGAAGTATGAAGGCAACTTAACAAAGGTAATTCCCGATGTAAAATTGTTAAAAAGTAATTCAACAGCAATCCAACTAGCCCCTTGTCGATATGCACCCGGGATCCATTTGTCTTGCTGGTTCGCATAAGCTACCCTCAATATGGATAACACTGGCCAAGGCAAATTCAGCGCATACAGCACGAAATATACCAGACCAGATACTTGGAGCCGGCATTCAGCATGTGTGACTTAACTTTCTTTGTATGTGCAGATGAGATTTATGTCAGACACTTATTTGGATTTTACAACCCTGACATATTGCATTGTCAGTTCAGTTACATTCGTGGGGGAAAGTAAATAGCAATACGGAGATTTCCTTGCTAAGAACCTTTATTCGTCTTTTTACATCCTTTTTATTGATCAGGGTTACAATTAACTCACATTTCTGTAATTCACTTGAGGCAAGTAAAATTACAAAGGGTCGTTATCTTAATTTTACGCTTCTCAATTAATGTAAGAAGTCACCTGCACACAGGAAAATGTTATCAATCATCTCACACGCTTAGAATCATTTTAAATACCAAATGCCTCCACATCGCTCTCCATTTTTGGCAAATTTCTGTGATATTCTCACTTGTCAATGAATTTTGAATTCATGCTTGATATTCGACGAAATAAGCGTACATCTTTCTTCATTGGGTGGCAGCTTTAACATGTAAGTCATCACTGGCTATTTGCCAATTAAGGGCAGGTTTGAATATCCCTTACTATCAGCTGTTACAAATTGTTTCATTCATATATGTTATGAGAATTTATGCTGGCACTTCATTCATTATGTATAAGTCAAAAATTCAAAGAAAATCGCAAAAGTTGACTTGCATCATAGCTAATCTGTCAGAGTGACGTCACACGCCAGGAAAAGCACTGTACGGCCTTTCCATTTCTTCGCTAATCGTCAACAGTGCGCAATTCATCTGACATCTGTGAGGTTAGACACTGAAACTCAACTGCTGCTAGTTTGTGGTTATAAACACTGAGCCAACGGGGATGACACAAAATCCCACAAGAATCTAATGTCTGTACCGTGCTCTTCTAAGCTTGTGATAGCTGTCTGACTGCGCCTAGTTATGATGAGTTTCTGCTAACTTTATTCAGTCCCCCCTAATAAACTTTTGGCATCTGTAAGCGGACCTAGTTGTTAATAATGCAAAAAATTAATCGGAGGCAGAATCTTTGTAAGTTCTTATTTCGGCGGGATGTTTACCCTGTCTCTGCAAGACAGTAACATGCATGTCATTAAATAGTGAGCAACGCTTTATCACATTTAGTAACTTAGCCATGATGGATGGTACAGTTGCCATAGCCCAATGATATTCACTACGAACTGGTAACAGTCGGGTTACCGGCTCAAACTCCACAAGGGTTAGGTGGAATACGCCCATCTGACGGATTTCAGAAAGATGAGCAGACCGTACACGACTTTTCTGGAAAAATAATGGTTGTCTGACTGGGACCATTTGTGATGATTTTTCGGTTATACCACTCGAATCTCTCTATAACTCCCTTGTTATCGTTTGTAGATAACTTCTGATGAGACAGGATATTTTACCCAATTTAGGAGCGAAGGGATGTTAACGCCAAACAATACGAGCGGGCACAATTCCTACAATTTCTCCTTTTGTCACGCAACGCACTATCCAGCGCGATGCTTTCTTACAGAATTATTGCGTTTTTATTGATTCTTTAATTATGTTTCTTATTATGTGGCAGTTGGAAAGTGTACATTTTACAAGCGCGGAAACGCACGTGTAACTAGACTTCGCGTGATAAACGGGCGTTTAGGTAAAAACTAAAAAATGAGCCCACGGTTGTTATTAATTCCCCAGTGAGCGTTCGTAGCGCACGGCTACGTTTGAAGGCCCAGCCAAGAGGATTGATGTTAAAGGAAAAAATCCCCTGAGATTTTTTAACGTCCAACCTAGCTCGCTCTGTCTCATTCAGATACCCTGCCAACGTTTGATGCGCACCTGTCTCTGGGTGTGGCTGATTTGGGCTAGATAGTGGCTATGTCCCGTCGAAACTCCTATGCACAGTAACTGAACCCTCCTTTTTTATTGGTGATTCAGATAAATGATTTCAATTACGCATTAAGACGTAGCTTTTGGAGTTTGAATATCACACGTTTTAGTAAGAAACAGCGGGAGACAGAAATTCGGCACGTTCTCCATAGTGCAATTGGTCTTCTGTTGTATATTCCGTCCAGAATAAGGACGTTAATTTTCCCTGATTGCTATTCCAACATCTGCTGCTGCTCTCCTTACCCGACAGACTGGGATGATGCGCTAACCGGGTTCCAACTGTTGCGTGAGAACAACTTACGACCACACATCTGATCACGAAATCTGGTGACGAAGGCAATTATCGGAGCTAATGCTAGTTATGAGGACTACACAGGCGAGAATATCAGTACGCAATGTACTATCAGGTCTCGATATTATGTTGGCCTGTGTTCGTTAGAGGTTGGGGATTTTCGTAAATAGATTTGAAGTGGCAATTGTTTGGGAGACGTGTATTCAAGAAGTAATGTGTGCTTGTATTGGATTATGAAACGCGCGCGAATTACAGTATGTAATGTGCAGGGACCGCGTTCGACAGCTGATCTGAGTATTGCTGTAAGGTGACAAAAGCAAACGGTCGTATGCACTTTGTGTATCACCAGGCATGGTGGTAACGAATATATACATTCAAAAGTGGATAACACTAGGAGAGAAGCAAATCACCCGTACACCGGTGGGTTGCACCAACGAGGCGCTATTGCGCAAACACCAGAGAGCGCGTGCGTGTTATAGAGAACGTGATAAGACTGACGCATACACGGGCTTCAACTGGTTATGAACAATGAACAATGATTTATAACGGGTAAAATCAGGTGCTTGACATGTCCCGTAGGGTGTATAGCGTGACAAAAAGAGATAGCGAAGGGATAACGGAGTCGTCAGTTCGGGCGATTACAAATGTAACTGCACTGTCGTATAAAGGGAGTTTGCAATGAGAATGTACGCACACAAAGCAATAGAGGAGTGGTTATTGATCACTTACTAGGCGAGAAAAAATAAAAAAGATAGCAAGGACAACGCTTACTTATGTGCAACTATGTTGGGTCGACAGTATACAAAAATTCAGTTTTATAGTAGCAGCGTTTATCAAATTTCTTGCAACGCGTTTGGAGTGACTCATTCTCGAGTAGGGTTTTGGCACTATCCCCTGTCTGTTCAGCATTGATGCCAGCATCTGGCGGTCATAGGCTATAGCACGTAGTGTAAACGTGACAGAGTATCGTCAAGGTGTTTTTGAAAAGGGATAGGGTAGGTGCATTAATTACATGTTCCGGGCGGGCGTTCCAAGGCTGTGCTACTCGAAGGGAGCAATAGTTTCGCCGACATTCCACGCGGCTCTACTGCGTGACTAACTTAAACTGGTGACCACTTAGCAGGTTGTTTTGACTGAGTAATAGTAGGGAATGACATGGGTGGGTGGAGTTTCTCAGGATCTGGTACACCATTATGAGATCGCCCCTTAAAGGCCGAGGACGTCCACTGTATATTGTGAGGGTCTTCAGCCTGAGTGGGTAGGGGAGGCTGGTCAAACCTCTGACGCTTTTCGTTGCCCTACCTTGTGCAGTATCGAGCGCGATAACATGGTGCTTGAGCCAGGGTTGCCACGCTTGAATAGCGTATTCTGCGTGCTGCCTCACGTATGCACTAAGCATTTTTGGTAAGATCGAAGGGTTAAACTCCTCAAATACTCTGCGAAGAAAGCCGAGGTATTGGTTTGCTTTCTTAGCTGTCTTTTCAGTCTGCCTCGAACAACCGAGGTCATCTTGAACTATCACGCCGAGATCGCACTCGTAAGAAACCCGCTGTAGAATTTCTGGTCCTAGGCGGTACTTGTGCAAACTCTTGTGCCGTATGCTGAAAACTTTGCACTTGGTGACGTTGAAATGCAGCATGTTCTCGATGGACCATGTGTACGCTTTGTCCAGGTTCTCCTGTAACACTGCGTGTGCGTGGTTAATTATAGGTCACACGTCTAAATCACTAGGCCCCATGGCAGGGCGAGTGTGATCAAAATATTTTGAATTGAACGTTGTGAAAAGATGTTTCTGGCCTGTATCCTCATCGGCAGCTGCGTAAGTAGTTGCATCAGGCTTGTCGTTAGGGTTCCCGTGAAAGGAAAATGCGAGAATTAGCTTGTTACAACACAAGTTGCAAGCTTCTGTTTTACTTCCCGAACTGAGAATTTTAGTAGCAAATGTTTCAGCAGCAATCGAAGTAATATTTTTAATACAAGTTTATGAAGCTGAGCTCCTGCTATCAGAGCTCTCGCTACTACTGACACTAATACGGCTAATAACACTGTAAAGCGCAGGAGATAACACTTTTATATGTGGCGAAACGTTCACAGGCGAGTTGCGCAGCTAGACCAGCTAGCCCACATCTCAGCACCTAGCTCGAGCTATCAATATTTCAAATAACTGGATGATGTCCCGTGAATGGTAACAATTTTGAAATAAATTAAATTAAACCGAGAGATATATTCTTGATGTTACACCAGGCACGCCAACGAAGATACGATCAGTTTGTACAAGCAGGTATGCGCCCACTGTTGTTTGACCAAATATTGACCTTTACAAAAAGTGTAGTAACGTGTGTTCCTAGATATGGGATGTGGCTGTGATAACTGTTCCATGTTAAAATAGCCAATTATTTTACGAATGCAAAGATGTCCATTGACACGAATAATCATATAAATATATATCGCAAGTAAAGGTTGTATCAGTGACCCAAATTCAGTTCACGGTAAGTTGGAAGGGTTTGACTTTGAACCGGTGGTTGTATCGCTATCCGCAGTCCCCCGTGCATTTTCGTCCGCTTGTCATATTCAATGGCGTCAGCACTACTTACGCATCGTTGGATTCCTGTCCGCATCCAGTTGAGGGAGACGCGAGCCTCATAGGAGTGGTGATCGGAATGGCTGCCTAAGGACTATCCGCCGTTATTGCAAGCATCCCCAGATGCCGGTTAAGAAGTCTGAAAAGCTCGGAAAGACGAGTAACGGACAACAGGCAGCCGAACGGATAGCGAGATGTAAATGCAGTGGAAACGATCATGAAATGTCAATAACATGCAACAAAGGACTAGCCGTTGAAAACCTTGTGTATCTTAGCTGTCATACATCATATATATATATGTATGGTTGGCGGCATCCGGTTTCGGATTTACCTGTCACGGTGGCCAGCCACAGGACGCCTGCGCCTATAGAGGGACCATGGGTGGCTTGCGCTGCACCACCCACAGCTCCAACCGCACACCCATATCCAGTGTAAACCCGAAGGAATAAGACCGGGATGCATGCGGATGGGAACCACGTTTCATCAACGGAGCCGGCCCACACTCCTTCACAGCAAAAACAAGCACACTGTATTTGGGAATCAAGCACACACAAGGCAATGACTGGACCGTAGTCCGCTCCATACAGATTGCATGGAACCACTCTTCGAACCTAACACGGCCATAAGGACCGTGCACCCCGTCCCCTCCAGAAACGACCAACTATCTCCTGGAGCCCGTATGGACGAGGTAGCGGGTAATAGACAGGTAGGCACCTTGTTAACATGCACATCAAGCGCAGCCACACCGGGGATATCAAACAACAGCCAATCATGTGAGAAAGAGAGAGAGAGCGACAAAGAAAGTAACTCGATTAATGCATAAGGAAACGGTAACATAAACCTTAAATTAAGGAGTATTTGAAATAAATTGTTTACAAACGAATCCTGGATAAGTTCACTAGGTCAGAACGTATACTTTGTGGAATGCTACGAACATAAAAATGCTACGAAAATCGACTACAATTGGCTTAAGCGAGGTGTGCAAGTCAATGGAATAGAGTACAGGTAGACATTTATATGAGAAAGAAAAGCATTTAGGCGAAATTGAAGACCCACCACCTGAAATAAAGAGACTTAGTATGCAAGCGCCCGGTTAGTAAATCGAATGCAGCGTACTTACAAATCCTGCGCCGGTTCTGCTTACGTTCTCTGCAGAACCCGTCGTCGCTTCTGTAGTGGTCCCGAGTGGCCTGGCTTATGGCTCACTAGACATTTATATGAGAAAGAAAAGCATTTAGGCGAAATTGAAGACCCACCACCTGAAATAAAGAGACTTAGTATGCAAGCGCCCGGTTAGTAAATCGAATGCAGCGTACTTACAAACCCTGCGCCGGTTCTGCTTACGTTCTCTGCAGCACCCGTCGTCGCTTCGGTAGTAGTCCCGAGTGGCCTCGCTCATGGCTCACTAAGCCTGACTGACTAAGGCACTCGCGACTGCATGTGCTACAGCACCATGCGCTTGATGTCGATGGCGAACAACCAATCGGTGCTTGCCGCTTCCGCACTTGCCGCTTCTTCTCTGCATGCATGAGGGCTTTCTCCTGCACCTCGGCAACTGCCTACGTGATCAGATCGCGCCATGCACACCGACCAACCGCCTTCAATTCCCATGATCTGCAATCAAGATTAGAACGTGTGTGGCTCACTTTAATCATGCCCTGGTATCTTAAATTTAGTTTGCCCACGTGCCACTTCCCATAACTCAGCTGACCATATAATAGCAGCTTCGGTATCCGCGTCGAATCCATACGGCTCACATGACCGATCCACCCCAGTTGTCTCAATAAATGTATGCAGTCCACTGCATACATCCCACTTCGGCGCAACCCTTCTGTGTCTGCAACCCTGTCGCCCCAGCCGATGCGCAAAATCCGTCGCAGACACTGCTGATGGAACCGCTCGAGATATCGCACATCCTGCCGGTATATCGTCCACGTTTCACTGCCGTATAGAAGAACGGACAGCCCCATGGATTTGTACGCCATCAGCTTCGTGCCAACGGTAAGCTGATTGTTGTTCCACACCAGGTACTCAAGCTTCCCGAATGCCGTCGCTGCCTTCGACACGCGGATACGCAGCTCACTGTGTAGCTGCTAATCAGTCGACATCACACTCCCAAGGTAGCAAAAGCGGGAGGTGGTTTCTAATCATCATCGGCATCATCAGCATTCACGTTAGCTAGGGGTGGGGAACACCTCAGCTACTGTGCCGCAATACACAGAAAAAGGAGAAAAAATGCAACTGGTGCAAGCCGGCTGAGCTACCGGTAAGGGATGGGCATCGTTTCGGTAAGCTACCAGCCGGCTACTGTGCATCGAAAAATACTATGCGCAATTATATAAAGCTAAATAATGAGATTGTGGTTGGAGGGGGAGGCTAAGAGGGATGGGGTGGGCAAATAAACCTAAAGCACGAACGCCACTGAGGTCGGTTCCTAGCCACATCAGCAAGTGTGTCCAACCAAACGTGTTCACCGTCTTTCGGACCCCAAACAGGGAGCCGAGACGCTCCAACCGAGGCCAGCTCCGAAGTGAGAGCCTTCATTCCTACCTACCAAGTCATCGCTTGGCCACCCCTCCTGTTCTTCCATCCACACCCACGACGCGCAAACAACGCGCGTCGCGGGAGTCGGTGTGCTGGCATGCGTAACACGTGGCCGAGCCATCGGAGCCTGGTGCGTGAAATGACGGTGCTGAGTGGTTTCTAATACTTCAGCACCAATGCTGATTCGCGGCAGTATTGAAGATTGCACCTCCGGTGAAGGCTGAAAGAGACAGACAGTTTTGCTTGTGTTGATGGTGAGCCCGAATTTGGCCGCTGTCGAAGCCACAGCACTAGTCATGTGCTGCAACTCATCCGCACTGTGTGCAAACAACGCACAGTCGTTAGCAAACAGCAACATGCGGATAGTTGTCTCACAGACTAGAGTTCTCGCACCGAAACGACGGGTGTTCAGCAACCAACCATCAATACGATGCTCCACATGAACACCGTAAGCACAAGTCGCATCAAAAGCACAAGACAACATTGCATGAAGATATATATTAAACAGGGCAGGAGCTAAGACACAGCCTTGCTTCACACCAGAGACAACTGCAAAGTCATCCGATGTCTCTCCACTCAGCTGCACCCTCGCTAGCATACCACTGTGCAGACATTCAATTAAACTTACAAACTTACGCGGGCAACCAAACTTATCCCACACCAGCCACAATGCCTCGCGGTTCACCGGATCAAATGCCTTGGTGAAATCAACAAAAAGCGAGTACAATGGCTAGTGTCGTTCTCTGCACTTCTCCTGCAACTGACGAGCCGCAAGCACCATATCGATAGTGCTGCGACCCGAACGGAATCCACATTGCTCTTCCGCCACGTTAGGTTCCACAACCTGACTGACGAGGCGGTTGAGCAGGATTCGAGCAATCATCTTGCCCACACAACTCAGCAAGTTGATGCCACGATAATTCGTGTAACATTGCTTGCTACCTTTGCCCTTGTACAGTGGTAGCACAAGGGCATCCTTCAGCTCAGTAGGCACCTCCTCCTCAATCCATACAAGTTGCACCAAGTGGTGCAGCGCAGTCAACAACGCGGGTCCGCCGTGTTTCAATACTTCAGGCTGGATCCCGTCGGCACCAGCACACTTGCCGTTTCGCAGCTGAGCAAGTGCTCTCTGCGTCTCATCCAGTGTCGGTGTGTCCGCCAGAATTGCCTTCACCTCGTGCTGCTTCAGGCCGTTCAATGTAGGCCAGTCGATCTCAGAACGGTTGTTTAAGTGACAGTCAAAGTGTTTCCGCCAGATCTCCATTATATCTGCAGTCTGTGTGCAGGTAGCGCCTGAACTACCATCGAGCAGTGTCCCCAGTGGCTCTAATCTCGGTCCATACACCGCCTTCAAGGATTCAAAGAATTCCTTGTGTTGGCGGCGCTCGGCGTAGCATTCCATCTGCTTCACCTTCTCCGTCCTCCATGCATATTTTAGGCGTCGGAGCTCTCGGGTCAGTCGCCGTCGAAGTTTGCGAAACTGACTACTCTTTCCCAAGTCACTGGGGTCTGCAACATGTGCAGCAAATGCTGCATTCTTCTCCGACACCAACTCGCCAGTCGTCGCATTGTTCTCCTCGAAGCAATCAGACAGCTTAGAGTTTGCGCGCCCCATGGTCTCCTCGGCAGCAGCTGTCACCTGGTCGCGAATGTGATGCCACAGGTCGCCCACTGTGGCTATGCATTCCACATCACACAGGCCTGCAGCCATCGCCTTCTCCAGCTCAGTACGTTTCACCACAATACCGAGGGAGAGAATGTTAAATTTACGCCGATTCACAGTGGGTGCAATAAATCGATTTACGAAAATACATGTACAGTTTGGTCCGCAACAATTTGTGATCAGTGCCACACTCAGCTCCACCCAGTACACGTGTCATGCGCACTTCACGCATATCACACTGACGTACGATGACGAAGTCCAGCAGGTGAGCGTGACAACTCCGTGGGTGCGTCCAAGTTGCTATATCATTCACACGCAGTGCAAACCGAGTGTTCGTGATCGTCAGGCCGTGAGTGGCACACAGTGAGAGCAGCCTGTCACCGTTCGCATTCGCTGAAACAAAGCCACGCGAACCAATAACATCTGTCCACGCTGATGCATCACGCTCAGCACGCGCATTGAAATCACCCAGCAGAAATAGTCGGTCGCTCCTCGGCACAGACCGTATCACGGAGGATAGCTCAGTGTAGAACTGATCACGCGTGTCATCAGAATAACACATGGTGGGACCGTACGTGCCTATAAAAGTAGCAAACTTACCTCTTCCGAGTCGTAGGTGAACAGTCATCAGTCGCGCGCAGATGCCTATTGGTTAACCCACCAGCTGGCCATGGAGGCGATCGGATATTGCAAATCCGACCCCATGTTCACGTAATGCTGAGGCGGCGTTGCCCATCCAGTAGAATGTGTAGCCAGCACCTGCTTCATGCAACTTACCTTGCTCAGCTAGCCGGGTTTCACTGAGCGCCCCATTATCGATGTTGTAGCTTGCCAGCTCCATCGCGACGAGTGCAGTGCGTCACTCTGGACGCTCGCTGGAGTTCCGGTCCAGTATTGTGCGCAAGTTCCGGCACCCGATGCTGAGTGATTTGCGCGCAGGCATACGATTGCATTGGTGGGCAATCGCACGCAAGGTGGTCGTTGTGCTTCGGAGGTTTGCTTGGGGGACTCCACGCGGAGCCTTTGGCTCAATAGCCTGGCCCACAAGGCAGTGGGTGGTTTGGAGGTTTGCTTGAGGGACTCCGCCTAGAGTCTTTGGCGCAACAGCCTGACCCACAAGGCAGTGGGGAGCAGATCAAGCTCGGGCAGGTGATTGCAAAGACAGATTGGGATCTGCTTGACAGACGTCACACGCAGCCTTTGAAGTACTGGAACATTTTATATATGTTTTGCGACCGTAGTAGGATACGCACCTGCGACCACGGCCAGACACAGGTGGGTTTTTGGCGGGTTTGCACCAATTTGACCAGGAGCTGCTTGGCTTGAGGCGGGCAATAGCAAACCATTGAACACCCGGAGGTGTCCTCCCACCTTCAGAGACAATGCGTGGCACTCTTGCTCTACGCCAATCGAGCTGTGAGCTTATAACCCGTAGACCTGTTTTCTCCCATGGCTAGGTTTTACGGGAAGTGGGCCATCGACCACTTCCTAACCTCCGAAGAGGATGGACTTGGTACTACCAGGGCGCCCACTCCTGACAGGAGAACGACTCGGGTCCTCAGCCAAAGCCTTCGATTAAATGAACACCCGAAAGGCAGTGGGTCTAGCACATGGTCAGTTCACTGACTCATGCGGATTGGTTTCCTGGATCTTAGCAGGGAGAAGGGCGAAACCCAAATCCCACCCAGCGGTCGCCACGAGGAGGCGCCCAGGACATGAGCAAATGGCACAACAGTAGCAGCAGTGGGTAGACCATCTGTCAGGCTCTAACCACCAACAGCCTCAGCGCACCATAGGCTCTCCCACCAGATATATTTATACATACATATATATATATATATATATATATATATACGTGGTTTTCTGTATACTAAGCTAAATCGCTGCGTCGCACGTGATGATTTTCGTCTCAGGTTACTGTGTGAGGATAGATTATGTAGACTGAATAATTGCAACCAAGAGTTGGGGCTAGACGCCCGTTTACTGAAAATTGGATGGACATTTATTATGGTCAAAATGATAAACTATCACAAAACAGGCCAACAGTAGCTGACATGCTGGCGACCGCAAAACCAGTGGTCGTTGACCATACAGTGTAAAGAGTATCATAGTAAAGACTAGATATTAGTCATGGCGGTCCGCTGCAGTGGCCCATGGCTCAGTGGCATAAGTCGCTGATTCGCTGGTTCGAATCCGGCAGGATTCTTCGGGTGCGCGCTACTGACGAGTCCCAATAAGATGAAACGGCCGTCTAGTGCTTTCCTGGATGTGTGGTGGTTGTCTGTCTGTGTCTAACTGCGACGAATCTACACAAAATAACTAGTGCAATTGGCGTAAGTTTGTTTCTGGGAATCCACATTATCAAGTCTGAAATTTCCCTGCATGTTGTTATTGTATTCGCATGTCGTCGTTGCACGCTCACCTTATATGGCTGCAAGCAAACATCTGAAGTGTACGGATCAATCGTTTCGACGTTTTATAATCTGTCAAAAGGTTACATTTGCAGTTAGAATGGCTTGCGCTTTCTAACCAGCACTCTGAATTGCGCACTAATTTACTGTTTCTCTGGCAGGAAGCCTTAATAGGATTTGGTCACCCACGAGCAATAAAGGTATATCAGTCGCGCTTACAGTGTTGGCACACTTGTATTCGGGATTAGGATAACGGTCGAAACTCATCGTCCATAAACGAATATGTGTGCGTCGTTTAACTAGCAGAACCGAGGAAATAAACCTGGATTACCATTCGGCTCAAGCGTTTAGACACGAGCGGATTGGCCTGGATCTGGCAATCTTCAGAGCCATGTGATGTCATCATGTAACTTCGCTCTTCAGTATAAACGTTCGTGTAATTTAAACTCTACCGAAGGATGCTGGACCCCGAAAGGTATTACGTGAAAAGACTTAGTAGAAAGTATAGTAATCTTTTGAATATTACACACTATATCCCATAATACCAGACGCCAAGTCCAGTGCGAACATGTTTAATATGAAATAATTTATTGAATTCCGGTTTATTATGCACCAGTGGAAATTCAGTGTTACTAGTGCACACAAACTTATGGTGTTCGAGTTTTTGTACAAAGTGTACTTCATAGTCTAATATACCTAGCATTTGCAAGTACCGTGCTGTAATCCTCAGATTAAATACTGAGATGAAAATATGGTGGAACTAGCCAATAAAGTACATTAGTTTTAGCTCACGAATCAGCTCCTCACGAAGCAGTCGCCTTTGTCCAAGAAAACTGAAATCATTGAAGTTTCTTTTATGAGGTCTCTAAAAGAGGAAAGCCAGGCAAAAAGGTTAGCTGATGCATTTCACTATGAGTTAAATCAAGAAAACTTTCGATAAGATTTAAGCTCAATGATTTTGCATGGACAAAAGTGGCTTAACAACACCAGGTGGATTGTTGGGGTGCATGTTACAAAAAATTGGTGTTACTGGTTTCAGCGCTTGTTGCTTTATACGTACTACTTCATGATGATAGTGGGCAATTGGAATGTGCGGACAGTTATAGTTTACGTTTCGTGAGAAGAATACAAAACGCTCACTCATGTACCAGTCCCTTGTGTCCAACCAAATGTGAATCCATCATGAATAAACTACAAATATTTTCCACAGTAGAACAATTTATGTAAGAGATTGATGGGTCTGAAAGCAACGCCAGATCATTGATCGAGGACATCCAAATTCGCATAGAAGATGGCCATATTCGGCCAAGCTTTCAGGGATTGGAAAACCCAGAAGGAAAGATAATTCCGTCGGCATTCTAGACGGCTGCATCGTTTAGCCAATTCCGGGTGATTATCTTTGTCTGTTATTGCTTATCAGCTTCAACAATTGACAGCTTTCGTGACTGGGTTTACTCAATTTTTGACACATAAGTAAGAGAATTCCGCTTAGTCTTCGGTTGCTCCTACTGAAAATTTTCAGTAACCCCAGCCGTTGCTGTCAGGGTTGGTTTCGTAGGTCTTTGCCGTACCATTTTCTCTGTGTTTTGGTAAATATAACTTTTTGTCGTCAAGTGTCAACCATGATTGCCAAGTTTAGATAAAAAACGGCCTGAGTACGAAGTTATCGATGGACCAAAATTAAAGGTTCTGCGCAGCAGGCCGCCATGCTATTTCCCTCACCTTACACCTACCTGCGAATGTTAGGAAGATTTGAGGTCATTCAGTATGAGCATACCAAGATCACATTCCTGGGGATTGGTCTGCTAGCTGGGTGACCAACGTCTGCGATTGTAGATATTTCTTGCATATTTGAATAACGATTTATAACCAAAACAAAACCGGCATTTCGTGTATATGGCAACACCATAATCGCATAAAATGCGCAAAATTGTTTTTGCTCCCCTTAACACGCATGGTGTAGTAGTCTGATGGTAATCCATGCTTGTTGTACTCGAGTCATCGTTTCCGATCGCGAATCCAAGCGAGAACAGCTTGGTCATATAGTGCATGTTTGGAGTAAAATATCATCTAGTTCCCAATTAAATTCGAGGTTAATCGCAAAGTAAGCGTCAAATACTATTCTTCTTTCAACAAGCCGCGCCAGTTAGTCAAACAATACATAATGCGGCATTGTGTCAGATAAATATACAAAACTGTGGATTACACGTAGTAAACACTATGCTTAAAGCACAACAACCACCTAGTGACCGGGCTGTACCAACAAAGTATGAAACAGTGTCCGGTATGATGAAGTACACGGTCAATGGCCGGGCATATGGGTTGCCGCTGCACCGTATCAAAGTCACTCACGTGACAAGCAGCATAGAACAAGTAATCTGCATTATGCATCAATCAAACCAGAGTTCATGTGCAGGGCAATTCACGTTAGTAGGCAAAAACCGGGCTAAAGCATTTTCGCGTGTTACGTAGGATGAGAAGGACATTAATCCAAATATTCAGGGTGAGGTGAAGAAAACTTGGATTTCACAGTCAACTTTGTATCAAAAGGTTACTAAACAGCATTTGGTTGCTAACAGGGATGCATTATCCATATTTCAGTATACGCAAGTTACAGACTACAAAGGGGTTACGCGTACAGGCGATCGGAGTGAATGGTACTTCATGGTTGTTAGTGCGCAGTTCTGATTGTCTACCATAGTTACCCGTGGTTCGATGGCTTTGGCGTACGGGCGAGGATGCAGGCTAGGAATAGTCTCAATGAGGTCAGGTTGTCACCCAGCGCCTTACTAGATGGTGGACGTTTATCTGACCGAATACGGCTGTGGTAGATACCTTCAAGCGCCCCGAATCATCGGCTATCGGAATTACTGATTTCCGCATCACATAATTGGAACTTATCAGTATGACCAGCAGTCAGACCATATTTTATAGCATAGTATCACAACCTACCTGTTTGTGACTGCTTAAATGATTTGGAAGAGAAAATTTGCTAACGCCTGTGTCGTGTTCTTTCGTGATAGACAGGTTAACAGGCGTGGTGGCGCCGTGGAGTTTTGAATCCGATGGTTCTCGGATGGTGGTTACATCTTCAATGGTTCGAGTGATCAAATTTCGTTCAACTATTGACAATGTAATGAATCTTATGCCCAGTTGTACTTGGAGTTATTCCACTGAGAATTACAAAGCTCACAACCAAGGCAAATAGAGATAACCATGCGAAAATTGAGATCACTGTATGATGCACCTACGTGGGGATCATAATTTACAAGGCCACACGGTTACCAACACATGGGTTGCCTTGCAATTCGATTAACAATGTAGAAATTTTATTTAAGGGAGAAATGAATGACTTAGACAAATGCAGTAAAACGGGAAATGGTGGTTTAGCAAAATGGTCGCGCTTTCCTCAACAGCCAGTGTAGGTTATGCTTCCTGAAAGTTGGAAATTTTATAGTCATTCTTCACCGCAATGCTTGGATTTAAACACTGGTGTAAATCTCAATCCCACTGTGATCCGTGATTCGCATTATTTCAAAACAATTACTGAGACCGTAACTGAAGCTAATGAATATCTGGTGTTACCCGCCTCAAAAACAGGCAATGTTCACCAGCCTCAGTTTCGGTCCCAGCAATCGAAGTCACCAAGTTTCATTTCACTGAGAATCGCGATTGTCATTGAGGTTGCGCGTCGCAATCCAATCAACATTCACTACTCTGAATTAACCTTGCAATGAGTCATTAACTGGTGGGCCAAGTGTTGCCAATGATAACGAGGTGAATAATGGGATCGAAGTCACAAATAACATCGCAATAGTCCCATGTTCGATGTCTACTATCTCTAACTGAGTGGACCAACGAGTCGAAACGCATAATGAAATGCAGTGTTTCTGAGCGGGCCACACCAAAGTTTCATACACAATGGATGCTTAATTAAACTTTACCATTCAGCCATTAACCGTTACGACAAGTGTTAGACATCTTGACAAGGTGAATTATAGGCAGAAGTTTCATGTGACATCTCAAAGGCGCAGGGTTTTCAGCCCGATAGCTCAATCAGATGAAATCAAACAAATTCTAACTACTCAAAAATCCGTTGTTAATAAGGCTAGTAAGGCCTATTATATATCTGTATTTATGTTATTAGCCAAAATAAGGAAATGCATAAATTTTGATGATTCCAAATAACTGTGCACAGGTCGTAGCTAAATAACGATTAACATAACCGAGCCAGGTGAACGGGAAAGTTAAAGATGACAAGTTCCAACTGTCCGTCGCCATATGCGAACAGTGGATGGATAACAAACGTGACACAACATCTTGGAAAATACTTGGGACCGATCGAGACGACATGATTTTAGAAAGGTTTGAAATCAACTGCTTGGTATAGTTTCTCCGAAATGTTTTGCTTTCAACACAAAAGCTTCGTCTGACCGAGAGAAACAGTCGAGGATTGTGATATCACTTATAGCGAACTGGGAAGATAATCGCGACGAATGGATGTAGGCAGTAGATCACTTGTGTCACAGCTCATAGCATCACTCCAATGGTGAATGGAACGATCACAAATTGTCCCTGTTTCAAGGTCACACACCTGTGCGTGGACGACGTGTTCATTCACTTCCTTGAATCCGTCCGCCGGCGCTCCTCAGACTGGTCGGGTTAAGGCTGCCGGCAGTGTTCCACCAGTCTGTAATTTAAATGGATATAAGGAAGGACTTTTTATAAAATTGTTGGTGTGAAAACATAATTAACTGACATTAGGAATGTGGACAATAACTTTATGCATTGATTTTGCTTCGCGTTAACTATACCACTTTATTTTTGTTTTAATGAACAATTGCTGCGATTTTGTATACAAGGGATAAGTTTCTGTTTTCGGCCGTAATTATTAACTGCTGTCATTGGTGCGCAGCACATATGCTTATTAAATGGTGTGCAACTATATACACCCCCATCTTTCACGTTGGTAGCCGTACAGTTTTCCACTTTTTCCATTTTTCATCCATTACAACAGATCATATAGTTGCGTTCACAACCGAATTGTGTTCGCTTACTTAAATGCATAGTGCACCATTTTAAAGTGAGAAGTACCTTAGAGTGACCTGCTATAATTGTTTACCGAAGGAAATGAAACAATAAACCATTCGATTAACCAAATTATTTTTTCTCGTCCATCATTTACATTTGAATTTTCGCACTACAGACCGGTGGAACCCTACCAAGGCAGTCCACCACACGTTTGAAAGGTCTTCTCCGTCCATTCTGTTCACCCAGCTGTTCAATTTGCTAAGCACAACGGCCACAGCAGTCAAGCTTTAGGGCATTTATCGGAAGTCCCTTCTAACGCGATTTCGAAATTATCCAAGTGGATCTCATGACCGGTATATAGTGCGTACTTCACTAGTGCCGAATCCCTTAGTAAACACCGTATTTAAGCGCGTCCTTCGGTTGCCGTTTTACGCGGCTCTTGTGTGCTGATATCCTTGTTCGCAGCTCATACTTCGTTTGTCCGGTATACGCGTGAGCGCAGTCTACAACAAATTTCGTAGACGCAATCATTTGTTCTATGTACCAGACGTGGATCCTTCAAGTGCACCAGTGTCAAGCGGAGCGTCTGAACTTCTGGAAAGTTATCCCTAGGTTTTATTTGATTAGGAATCTCCGGATGGCCTACGAAGTTCCATCATTAGAAAGAATTCCTACCGTCCCAATCCACTCCGTATTGAACTGTTGGTGTGAATTTAGAATTTCTTGCAATTGGCGTTTCACCAACTGCCTTGACTACTCACTACAATGCAATTGATTCACTACTAATTTCCGAGTGGACCTCCTATCTTCTTTTTCTGTGCACGGGATTTGGTCGCTGTAAACCAGAGACAAGGCGATTCCAGCATACCGATGCTTTGGGTTACCTGAACCGTAGTGGAGTACACCATCTGTGTCCGGCGGCTTACGATGTATTGTTGTAATTAGACTATCCCAATTCCTGTGAACTAATCAGTCAGGGAATGGCAATGTGCCACCGAGGAACCAGCTGGAATTTGGGGCCAGACTAAGTGATTCGGCAGTAGTGATGCACGCGATAGACACAGATCATAAGATCGACTTGAATAATTTCGAAATCGCGTTAGGAGGGTGTTACGATAAACGCTACAAACGTCGACTGCTGAGACGGTTGTGGTTAGCAAGGTAAACAGCTGAGTAAAACAGAATCGAAGGGGCAAACATTTCGAAATTGTGGTGGGCTGTCGTAACCCGACCAGTCTGAGGATTGCCGGCGGACGGATTCAGGGAAGTGAATGAACACATCATCCACGCACCCATTGTTAACAGGGCTTACGTGTGGGGCCTTGCAACGCGGACACTTCTTGAACCTTCCATTCACTATTGGGGTGGCGCTATGACCTGAAACGCGATTGACCTACTGCCTACATCCACTCGTCGCAGTTATCTTCCCAGTTCTCTATAAGCGCTATACCAATCCTCGACTGGTTCGCTCGACCAGACGAAAGGTTTGTGTCGAAAGCGAAACTTTGACCACAACTATACCAACCGGTTGTTTTCAAACCTTTCTGAAATGAACCTGAGAGTTTTGAACTTCGTTCCTCCCCGTCGATGTCGCAGTCGACTAAGTGGGAATTCTCCCTCATTTTCTGTATAGGTTAGGCAGATTAGTTCCGAATTGTTTACACTCGGAGGAAGCAGCAATATAAACAGAATACCCGTAACGTTAAAGAACAATTTTACTGCAAAATATTCATAGGCATGTTTTTATCACACAATAATAAAACTAGCCCCAGTTCATGAGATGCAAATTATTGTGGCGAAGTTAGTGACCCATATCACTAATCATTTGTGACGCAGTGTCTAATGTATTCCTGTGTGAGGCTCATTAGTAAACATATCTGCTTTTCGTGCAGAACTATAAGGGGGTTACTATTCAATGGCAACACAAAAATGGGATTGTTTAAAGTTTCCTAATGATTGACCTTTACGTGCATGGGCCGCGACGAATGAATAAATTAAAACCAACAGCAACTGTGCTGTAGCAGTTATCCAAACACCACAAAACGTGCACATTTCTATCGACTGCACGTAACTGGTAGCATGAAACGAAATGAAATATTTTCACCAGTCCGGAGGTTTCGGTTCACGAGTTTAGTGTGTTGTGAGCCGTGTAATGCTAATTCACTGACATTTCCGAAGCAGTAAAGACAATGAGAGCTCGTGTCTATCGGACAACTACGAATGTTGACAAGAAGCGGTCACCGAACCGACACGGATGATGGAACAAGAGAAATGCGATCGTGTTAGAGTGAAATAAAACCGCCCCTTCTCCATATCGATTAAACGTACAAATATTGTGCGTCGGCGGTCTTTTCGTTTACATTAGGAAACAAGCAAGTGGTATTGCTTTTTTCCACCTTGTTTTCCGCTGCATGGCAACGCGATCTAAACTTTATGGTATCTAACATGTACCGACGTGTTTGAAACCATTGTACAATAGCATGTTAAATTCGGAACCATTTGAATGCAAATCAGCTTTGTATAGGCTTACGGTGTGGGAAGTATCTAAGCTTAACGTTAGGGCCTCTTCTGGAACAGTACCTATGGTAGATCAAATAATCAAAGGAATGGCGTTATGCCTGAGCATGTAGTGTTGCATTTTCCAACCGAGAATTCGAGATCAAAAACAAGATATTGTCAAGCGGCCAGTATATCACTTATTAGCAAATTTGCACATGGCAGACTTTGCAACCGGACCGCTCACAAAATTAGGCAATTGACTAGAAGTTTGTAGGTATAAACTTAATACATTTTTAAACATAAAGGACGGTTTAGAGGTAGATTATAAAGCATTTGTATTCCATTACTGAGAATATAAACTTCAATGTGGGGCGGGAAATTGCAGTGGTAAATGGTTATTCCAATGTTCGAAAGAATATGAGTACCACTTGGTTATACCTAAGAGTGCATGGTAACAATGCTTTGCTATTGCCAAGGGTATCTTCATACCTTATCCATCCATAAGGACGAGTTTATCCAACGACATTATATACATAACAGATTTGGATTCAAATTTTTCCGAAATTATGACTTCTCAGTCGGTTCCGAGCAAAATTTAAAATATTGGTCTACTTTAGGTCTTTTTAATCGGACGGGATGTTGCCTGTATAAATAAGTCACCATTCACCTTGTCCAAATGGTCTGTTAAACATCATATTGTTTACCTAGCGAAAGCCAGGTTTGGCAGGCATTCAGAAAATCGTCGCCACAGAAAACCAAGTTTCCCAGGCATTTCTGCATAATGAAGTTGGGATGGATATTGTTTCACAAGATTATTCACACTAGCTTCTTCGGCAAACTAGGTGGCAATTTAAACTTACGGAACTTAACTCCGTGAAGTGTCGGATAGCTTAAAATCATCGGCTATACTTCTGCAACTTGCAGTCATGCACACGTATTACTTTGTGGCTGTTGGTAGAGAATGATTTAAAATAACCCAGTGGTAGGGAAAGCACGATTACTTCTAGAAGTACCAATTTGACTTAGAACGAATATCGATTATTATTGCTGTATTTTAGGCTTTGCTGTAGATAAACTCGAAATCTATGTTTGGGTGTAGCCCCAGTTGACAGCAACTGATTGTTGGCCAAACCGTTGAGCTTTCCAACACCCAACAAACTATTGTCATGATACATTAAGTATGCATTTATCATGAGATTGGGATTCATCTCTAAACGCTTCCGTCGGAATAGTTATTCATGCAATGCACAGCAAGGCTGGATAATTATCAGTATTTAGTTTTAAGGGTATTCTAATGGCCAGAAATTCAGCGCACACATTTCGGGGTTCAATGTGTCTGTTGAGTGTCCATCGTCACACTGGGAACGCTAGCGACTAAAGAGCGATAACGCTGATGTTCTCATGTCAACATGTCAAACATATCTGTGAAAAATTGCCAAATGTTATCAGACGTGCTTCGGAAGACTAAAATAAAGCGCGCATAAAAGAACAGGGCTCATCAAAACATTTTAAATAAGCTTGATACCACATAAATTCTGCCAGATGTGGTAAGCGTGGCAAGAGATTGAAGATTCTTATCGGTTTTATGGGGTGATTACAAAATATTACTGGTGTTAACCCTATCGCTGATCCTAGTGAACGGACCAAAACATCTGCAGGATTAGGGAAATATTTCCTCTTAATAGTCTTTTCACCAACACCGTAAGTATTATTTGCTTAGCATTTAAATTAAAATGATGTGGTTACCTTCACCAACGGTAACGTTGCATTCTCCAAGTAGTAAACCTTCCCTCTGGCATTTGAATTTCATCATGTTAAAAAGCGGTTTACATATATATCTATATATAATATATATATATATATATATATCGTTACCGTTTAAGGAAGTCTTGATCGCTGAATGGACAACCCGAAGACTTTCCACAGCCGCAACTGGAACAATCATATTGGCTTATCTTCGTCTCAACACCGTTTGCGTCTCCGTAAATAACCATTTATTTTGCTCATGTTAAGAAATGTACATTAAGAAAGTGGCCAGGTGACCGTTCATTAAAGCTCGACAGCACTAACCAGCTTCTCTCTACAACTCTGTGAGGAAGAATGTAACGAGCGTTGTGTTGTCGCACTTAGTAAACACCGATCACCAAAGCAATTCGCATGACGCTTTTATGCCAATCTTCTGCTTACACGGGCATTTTACATATTGCATGGAACATATATACCACATTCCAGCCCAGATCGGAGTAGCGCTTAATTGTTTAATTTGTCTTGTCATCTTATCATCCAATGACTTATAGGGCCTGAATAGGAGGAGATTGTTTTAACACATCGAGTTGCCAGTAATAGCTGAATACTTCATTGCGTGCAGTGATATTTCTGTTAATACCAAACATGAAATTACTTCCGTTATACAAATAAACCACACTGAACGAATTAGTTTTGCTCCTCAACACATGCCCTACTGTGTTTACCG
Organism: Dicrocoelium dendriticum; assembly: GCA_944474145.2. NCBI lineage: Eukaryota > Metazoa > Platyhelminthes > Trematoda > Plagiorchiida > Dicrocoeliidae > Dicrocoelium > Dicrocoelium dendriticum. Next base: position 5,659,159 of record OX104063.1, on the reverse strand, counting down.
AACATATCTAAAGAGACTGAACCACGATAACCGTGAATTGTTTGCTAATATTGCGATTGTGGTCCATGCACTGCTGATGACAGCGGTTAAACAATGATAACTGTGAGTGTTGTTGCTAAATTCCTATTAAACGGAAATCACGTTTGCTTCTGGGACTGTGGTTGAGTAATAACATTAAGGTTGGAATAAGTCAATTGCTCATTGTGCTATTTACTGTTCACGTTTCACAGCATTCATCCATTTTACTTTGCAAATGTGACCGGAAGGCTCTAGAGTAAATAATGGACATCTACTTAACTATCTTGAAAAAAGTAAAAAGACAGTGGTTGTGCGCTTTTACTTTCGGACGATAGATCGGGCATATTATTCACAGGATACCGCGGTCTGTGCTAGAGTTGTGTTTAAACACAAAATCATCAACCGGTGAAACCATGCCAACATATCGCAAATCGATTACAAAAATAAGACAAAAGAACAAATAGCTGAACCGAGCAATCTTTGTCCTCACTTAAACGATGCTTTGCAATGCATAACATGTGCAAAATAAAAAATTAACAATAAAACCTCACCTGGCTAAATAATCTTTCTTCCTTGTAAAACTAACGTAGACTAGTATGAAAAAGCCCAAACCAAAACATTATATGGATTAAATTTGCTTTTGATCTATGTGTATGACTAAATGATTTATACTTGCTTTTTCCGTAAGTTTAACTCATCCCTTCGTAGGCGGATTGTTTTGCTTCTGTGCGTACGTGCTAACGCTTGTTCGCAGGAGAATTTAATAATACAATTAGTAGTGATGCGTGAATGCGCCTACTGCGAAGTTTAGCTGTGTTTCTGCGAATGAATAAACCGTTTTAAAATAGGCCGCTAGTAAATGATCTTGGTTATATCACAACAGGTTAGCCACCGAGTTTACCGTTATCTAAAACTTTGTCACTAATGTGGTATTGGAGAGGGATCACAGGCCTTTTAATATATATGTGGCACGCTAAATATGCGCGAAACGACAAATGGTCATCTATTAATTCGTAAAGGCTGTTAGGGTTTTGCTCTCCTTAAGGCTGATGAGCATGCAAGCAAATTATGTACCCACTGACTCCATTCTATCGAGAAGAGAAGGTCCTAAAGTAATCGGTCAGTTAAGCAAATCATGAGTGATTTTAGAGACTGCACTCATTTAGCGCAGTCTTGATGACAGCGGTAAGAAAAAGAAGCATTTTTACGCTACACAATTAGTAGAGAACATTTTTTCTTTTAACATTCAATCAATACTCTTGCTTTAGTTTACGACTGTTGCCAAAAACAGCATATGTCATTGGGTAGGAAATGAAAATAGAAGAACTTCGCAGTTACACAACAGCAAGAGGGGCTTTCCTGGTAAACCAACATTTTGGCTCCTACCTAGTAACATCTAAGGTTCGATTTTCTGTCTTCAAATAAACATATTAATCATCAAAGTGGAACCATTGCTTTCACGTATTCTCCATTACACATGTAACCCGGTTGTGTTTTGACACGGCTGAACGCGCGAAGACTCGTTCATGGGACCCGAAGCCCCTGTCAACATTGAACTCCAAACGATCAACATGTCTGACCATGAAAATCGGTAAGCATGTCCACAGTACAAATTTAACAGACGTGTGCCAGTGCACCCACAGTAAAGAAATATTGTTCTTTCCGTCAGAAAACAGACACTTAGTTTGAAAGCCGGTTAGTTTCATTTGGCGACGTAAATTGTAAGACAGCACTGGCTACAACAGTGCTGCAGCGTCTTCTTTAACAGCGAAGGTAAAAGTACATTGTCAGCAACTAATGTTTCCGTCAGAAACAACATTCATCTTACTGTTTTGCCACCACGCTGTTATTACAGTTTAAGCTACGCGTATATGATGCACACAAAACAAAAATTATGCCGCTTTTAAACATTCGCAGCATATCAGGATCGACGAAGCCTAAAACTGCATTAATGGAAGTGTGTTTGTAATCTGACGCCTACAAAACCGTTAAGGTTTCAATGACCTGTCTATAGCAAACGTCGATATTTTCGAATATTGACTCCATCTACCAATAAATGAAAGCAAACTAGATAAAAATAATTGTCCGCAATGAAAACATCAGTTACCATGAAGTAATTCAGCCTGAACATCACCCATTACCAATGAACCAGACATTGCTTTTTCACACGACCGTCGGCTGCAACTGCTGGAAATGCATTTAAATGTTGCAAAACTATTGAATTTCTCCGTCTGATTCCACATTTCGCCTGCAGATCAGGAGTTCTTCATCACATTTGCGTAGGAATGCACACAGTGCGCCATGTCATACTTTTGCATTTCAGCGAATGTGTGGATTATTTCTCCATAAACGTCAGGTGTCTGTGTCCAGGACGTCTCGACGACAAGATGCGCCGTCGTTAGAACCAGGTACATTCTTGCGGCACAGATGATAACATAAGTGTGCGGGCGAGTGATTCAGCAAAGCGACTCATTCTTAGCAATAAATCGGAATAGCTATAGTTAAGTTCGTCTGTTCAGGTTTTAGTCTGTCCTCCAAGCTGTGCAGTTTTGCTGCATTCATTACCAGTTGAGGTGATTGCGTAGTTGGCAATCTTACTGCGTAGTAGACCGTTGCTCGATGAGCTTGTGACGTTAGTACCTACTCCGCACTGAAGAAGTCAGCTCGACTGGTAATGAGACGCTTGCAATAAGATGGCTCAGCTCGGAGAATTAAGCAAAACCGGAACAGACGATCTGAGCTCCATGTATTCCGATTTTACGGGCGCTCAATATTCTGCACTGCTTGCCGATGAGAGGATTTCGTCTGTAGACATGTCACCGCAACTTGCTTTCCACCATAACTGCATACGCATTAATGTTTTACCTAAAATTGGGAAATAACTGTCGCTAATAACTCCTTAGCAAGCGTGTTCCGTTGCAGAGCAATTTGGAAAATATAATACGGATAATGTAGGTTAATGCTCACGAAGGACACCGCTGGTTATTTGTTGTGACGTAGAGTAGTGTCATCCATTCTAACGCTTTAGCGGCGATCCAACGTCAAACCAACTAAGCACAACCAACAGTAGTTTGGGTGGTACGCAATCAAATGCATTTTGCATAAATGGTAACCGCCAACCATCTGTCAATCATGGTTGTAACATGGTCAAAGAATTGTAGTTGACAGGTAAGGCTGAAGCGTCCTAAAATAAAGCTATGATTCGATTGGTTGATTAGGACCTGGTGCGTACAAAATTGAAATACGACAGTACGCTATGATTTAACAGTTAATACCTTATTGCTTCATGTCGCGAACCAAATTTGTGTTTGGGTATTATGTGCAGTGCTTCCACCGAGGCGCTAATCCGGTGGTAGTTAGCGATAGTGTAATGAGTTTAGTAAGAGCTAAGAGATGTCACTTAGGTCTAGAGTTAGGTGATGGTTTTATGGATGCGACGACCTTCTGCACCTGTTTCGATGTCCCAGGGATAGTACGAAACAGACGGTACGTTTTCCTTGGAATTTAAAGTGTACATATGTGTGTGAATAACAAATGAGTCAAACCAGCGTTGATTGACTCGCCTATGTAGGAACTTTCGCGTGGTATTGTGGCATCATCAAAACCAAGCGTTTTAAATTCTTTTAAAATTTAGTGTTTCTGCTTCCACGGGTTTAAAAAGTGTGCGTACGTTTTCAGGATTTCTCAGTGCCCTGCATCCATCCGTAATTTTTGGCTCTTGCGTGTACGTATCGCAACTGCAAAATGTTTACATCTATATGTAATAGTGTATCAAGGATTTTATCCTGTGATACCGTGCTTCAAAAAGCTTCGTTTGGCTGTGGCTTTTAAGTGCCTTGTTTTGTTCACGATGTATACAATTGTTGCCCCCAATGAACCTAAACAAAAAGTACCCATATATGTCTTCTGTGGAATCAATAATCATGGTTAGGCAAACAACCACAGACGTACAAGGAGCCTTGGACTATTTCCTCAGTTCGTGGTGTGCGTTTAAGTGCAATTATTATTATTACTATTATTATTATTTAAGTGCAATTCTACTTTTGGCCATCTCAATACTGCAGCAGATTTTTCAAGAAATATTTAAGCCAAAACAACCGGTTCATTACCCGTTAGCATTATACGTTGAAGTAGATGATTGGCTTGAGACAGGTTTAGATGACACTGAAAGACGCCAGTTTTGGCCATTTGCATTGCCCAGTTATGGTTTTGGAAAACAGCCTAGTCTTCAATAATGTGAGTTGGCCGACTATCAGCATGTACTCACGACAAAAGAAATAGGATAACTGTTCCTTCAAGTGGTTGCAATTTGGTAAAGTTAATATTGCAGTATCCACTGCGATTTACCATAGTTACTCATTCGTTCTTAGCTCCGAATTTATCGCACTGATTCCAACACTATAAGATAAATAATGAAACGCTCTGACAAATCGACAATTGTTGTGATATGATCAGACAACCATCTACCAAACGTTCTAGCAGATAAATTTTTGTGAACAAGACAGTGTGCGTGTTTTGTAGCGTTTCTATCTGGCATTTTAGTTGTAAGCATTTCTCTGCGTGGCCAGTCAACATCAAGTTTGCGGCTTCCAGGGCCTAGTTCGCAGGGCCTGCTTATCCAATTCTAGGTCCAAACAGTTTAAGAAATGCTTTGGTTCAGACGCTGTAAGCCACAATGGTTAGGCTACTTTACCTGGTAACACAATGTTTAGGTTAACACGCTTAACTTGAAGAAAATTGCTACTGCCTTATTCACAAAACTATGCTCAGGAAAGTATAGTTACATTAATATGAAACACTTGCTCCGCATGAAACACTACGGAAAATGCGTGTCACCAAAAACAAAGACCTGAATTCTACCATACGCTTTCATATAAATGCAAGTCAATTATTCAACTAGGTTATCATTTGCATTATAGTGTGCCCGAGTAGTAGCTTTATTTTATCAATTAGAATGTATTTGACGCAAGCCAGCGATTTAGATTGTGCCTGGTGAATCACTGAATCAGTTTGGGATGAATGAGATAGATATAGACCGCTTAACCAGATAGTTTAAATGTAACGATCTATTTACGCGAGTATCTAAACTTGTAACTAACAGACCTTTTGTAACTCGTAGGAGTCAGCTAAGCAGCACCAGTGTCCCTTTAACTGCACAACGATGATTCTCAGTGTTACCTCTGTTCATTTTTTGACTTCCCTTTTGAACCACCAACGGCAACGTTCGCTTGGTTTGGGTGGGTATTTGCTCCTCACTGTCCGGGTTGATTGGTTCTTTTAAACCGGTTACTTGACACAAAAGTTACAGGTGAAAATTGACCCAATTAGGAAGGTGTCTCGAAACCCATGCAGTTCGTTGCCTTGACATATACCTAGTTGCCAACCAAATTGTCGGTTGCTTAAAAGGCCCATTTAGATGGTAACAAATTCTGAAGAAAGAATTTGTAGTTCTCCACCACGTGTGGTGCTAAACATGGTAAAGAGGGTTTAAATTTATTAGTATTCCTAATCTCTCGTACCTATGCATCCCACACGGTTACGTGTCAATAAACTTGCAAAGAAACCATGAGAATGAGTAAAAATGATTTCATATATACGCAAGCACTAAGCGCTTACCAATGTTTTGAACGGATCCATAAGCCGGTGACATTTACAACGAAATGCCTAAGAAGCTATGCGTTCCTGGAATATCTATCTATTCACTCAGAAATGTAAAAGCAATGCCGCAGCAAAAATTTCATTATTAGGTGCGTTTCTGGAAATATGAAGTAAAAACGCAAGAAAGGTGGCATTACACACAAAAAGCTTATTCCAATTCAGCAAAATACTATGTATTTGATTTTGATTTACACGCCACCAACTCTCCCTGCTGGTTTACAGCAAAGCAGACAATTAAGAGTTTAAAGTTTGTGGCATTATTGGGAGCTATGCGCAAGCCAAACCAGCAATCGAGTGCCCCAGAACAAGGTGCTATCTCATCCATGAGTGAGGAAACTCTTATACACGATGGATATAACTTTTCCACTTTAGCAACCAGAAGTCACATCTATTATTTACCACCGTTGTGAAGTGTTTCGGCGTTTTCCCGAATGTGCTACCCACCTGTTCTACGTTAAATGCTTGGAAGCCACAGTCGGTGTATTTGAAAGTCAGACTGATGCATAGTGCGTATTATCCAACAGAATATTCGTGCAAAAATTGTAAACTTCTGAAGTTGCACTTTACCACTCATCTTAGAAGTTAACATACTCAGAAATCCTAAAGTCAGTGTGTATCATTTTATTAAATTTGCAGTACTGCGCCTGTTATTACATTCAGCAGTCTGAGAAGATTTGTTATGGCGGGAAGTACTTTAACACTAAGATCGTGCATAACTCATGATTAAGCGACACTGTGTGTCGAATGCTGATGAGATTGTCCACTCCGGAAATGCCAATTTCTCAGAGAGTCATAGTATGCCGAATACATTTGCAAGGCGTGTATTCGCGCTTTCTGGTACTTCCGACATATCTACCAAACAGAGAAAATTCAACGCACATTGGTTCTATAAGTTTATCGCCAACGTGCCGAATTTCTCAGCTCCAAATGCAAAAGCTTCTCACCTATGTGGACTGCTCACGCTCAATATCTGCTTGAACCTGTCAAGAAGAGTGCTGGTTAAACTAAAAGCGCCTGTACATCGACGCAATAACAGTGGTGAACGCTGGTTTGTAATCGATGTGTTAACTGATTTCTCAATTCTATTTACTGCTATAATTCCTCAGAAGTAGTTTTATCGACACAAGTTTTCTGAGACAACCTTGGAGGAAATAGACAATGTTCTGCTATGCGCTTCGTGTCCCAATTCCATGTGTGCCATCTATTGGAAAGAATATAAATAGTTTTGCTTCAAAACACATTGCAAGTGTACACTTTTTGTCTAAATCTGTTTTATAGTCCATAAAATCAGCTAGCACGCGCCGTTGCACTGCAGTTTGTTAGCTACGTGGTTACTACGTTTGCACTAACAGACTTGGAAAAAGTATTATCCCACCAAATTGGACTGCCATGCAAAGAGACAATAAAATAGTTGAGTGCTGAAATAAAACGCCATCGCTAGTGTACTAGTAGCAAATATTCGTGTTCCGTCGGTGAACGCTGAGCTACTTTGATTAAGCACCACAGAAGTGAATTCAAATATTTGGCAAACATTTTCAATAGGCACAGTTCATTACCAACTCCTATCGAGAAATCCAGTCAGGGGATATATATTTAATAAGATTTTAAATAGTGAACCACTGTTTCCTATATATATATGATGCTTCAAATTTTGTAAACACATAGTTATTATCGATGTTCAAGTTAACATGACAGCATTCAAACAGACAGTATTCAGTTGTTGGCATTATCCGCAGTATGGAGAAGGTTCTTTTCTCTATCTCCTTAGGACACCGTTAGTGATTTCCAATTTATAAGTAAGAACATATTAAATCTCCACAGCTTATTTTCCACTGATCATTTGTGCTGTAACAGAGGATTAGTTAAGGGTTGCCTGACGATTACATAATGGCAACACTCAAATGATTACCATAAAGAAGGTAACTAAAAGTGACGGTAAACATCACATCTGTCTATTGTGTGCTATTAAATTCGAAAATGAAGTGTGTTTGCGCCTTAGCCTCGTAGGGGAAAGTTATTGTTTTTGCAACTTTGACGCCATTGTGCGATGCGCTTACAAAGCATGGTCAAAATGACAGATCGTTATAGCAGTTAACGATTATCTCCATTCTGACAGGCGAACAAAGACAATCACTCTATGGCAAAAACTGGTTAATTTGGCCACAATAAGGTGAGCCTAAGTGACAGTTGTATTATCGAAACACCTTGTGAGGACTACTATCTTAATTTCACTTTCTATGGCTATAGATTTTGTGATTTGGAGGTGATTAAATCAACATGGTGTGCCCACACACTATCCTCATTTGGCCTCTTATAACCTGATCTAAAACACTGCAATTCATCGTCGGTACAACAGAACCATACCAGTTCACTTTTAGGAAGGTTACGTCCACAAGTATGGATAATATAGGTTGCATATCCTCTTCGGATGAACGGAAATGCTGTTTGCTGGTTAAAGTCTATCTCTGCTCCTAGCATCAATCCCAGTTGATTCATAACGTGATTTATTACCTGCGTCTCATTAGGAGAAACATTTGAATTACTAACAAACTCAGCATCATCTTGTAGCTATGCATGCAAGTGCGTCCAAATCTGGAGTGTGTTTTCTGGCCGCACTAGGCACGGCACAATACTGCGTAATAACGAGGAAAACTGGAATGCATTGCCTTTCGTACGAGCAAAACTTGCAGCTGTGCAACATGATCCGCAACCACCTGACTACCGCAGCGTGGTGCTGTAATTTTATAAGCTCATAGCTATCTTTATCGCCGATTATTTCAACACATTCACAGCTCTAATTTAAAAGCTAACGATAAGAATATGCGGACAATATTGTTGTCTAGAATGCCGTCGGGACTACTTTTACCGCTGTGAATATACCCTGAGTGCTATTCCAGTATCGTACAGATATCATTAACAAGCGGCTTGTCACGGTTGTTTCTCAAGTAGAACAATTCCTAGTATTTTTGTTACATACTGTAAATCTAGAGATATTTTATGCTGTGACATTTTATTATTATAACGTAACTGTGTGGGTCTCCGCAGCAAAAGTTTTCGTTGAATAGTCAACAGAATTTTCAACTGGTGAGTTAAGTGTCGCGAGGCTTAATTGATATTCACGCAGTGTTTCTGAAACAGAACACTATTTCCGGTAAGCAGTTTTATATTATATCAACACCTACATTGTCCCCTAAAAGTGCGATACGACATGTCAATTCCAATAGAAATTCGAGTGGAGTAGATTCCCAGCCTGCATTAGTTCATCTGTCAGACATCTAGTGAGGAGAATTGGGTGATTTATGGACCATTTTTACGTGGGACCTTGAGACCATCTTCGCCAAATCGTATTCAAACGACATAATGTATATGGTTTGCTCACAGCGAGGTTGTAATAAATTTTGTCTTCTCAGGGTCAGGTGAGGAATATGTTGTGCTTCTGTTTTCAGGACCTATGGCCACAGTTGCAGCATCGACACTATAGCAGATTCACTTCGACCGTTGCAACCGAAAGAATAGGATCCTATGAGGCTTTGTTTAATTGTTCGTACATCTCTGCACGCATGACTGCCCACATTCTGGTTCAGATTATCATCTTAGGTTCGTCGAAGTTGTCTTACAAACTGGAAATATAAAGCTTATCGGCAGATAACTTTAGCCCAAATTAATTAAATTCGCAAGCGGTGAATGTAACCGATGTTAGATACACCCTGCCTAAGGATTTCTAAGTGCAGCGCACACTTGCTTTAGATACAATCTAGATTGGTATCAGCTACGAACAGCACTACTCATTCGCTCCAGTCACCGTTTTTACCGTCAAAGTAGTCCAGCAGCTACATTTCCTTATTTGAGAGTAGACCACGAAACATAATTTTTGATACCAAGACCAAAGGTTCTATATCAGAAGAGACAGAGGAGGCCACATCACCCACTTTGTTGCACACAGATTGACGACCACGGTGTTAACTGCCGGTGTGCCTCCACGTACTGAGTGAGTTCCCGGAGATGGTCAGCTGGTGATATTTATAAAAGTGGCTGAATGATTGAGTCCGGTTCTTGTTTCTTCAAGACTCAGTTATTAGCTGATTTCTACCTTAAGTTACAACTCCTAATTCTATTACGCTTATAGTTTCTAAGCGGTAATTCATATCATCTTATGAAGATATCCAAATTAACTTAACCAATATTGCTGCAACAGATGAGTAAACATTTACAAGCTGAAGAGAGTTAATTTTGACCATGTTCCAGTAGCATCTGTTTCCGACTCCTCGACGTCAAACGGCTGTCTAGCTTTGTAGCCAATTAGTATTATTCCAAAAAAGACGAATATATCTACTGAGCTTTAGATAAATCGTTTTCACCTGGTAAGCAATGCAAAAGCTTGCGGTGTGTCACGTTCTCAGAGTAGATCAAAAGCCGGTTTTATTGCACTACCACTCAAATTACTGAGACTTGTTTCATTGACCGACGATCAAAGATGCCAAATTGGACTTGGCGGATCCGCTGTGTGGCTGGGTTGCTACAAGCAACCTCTACTGAGACGTCGGTTCACTTGAGGTGAACCTCGGTCATTCCGATCACAAGGACCGTAGGTAAAATGGACATATTATGGTTTTGCTCAACCCAACACGGGCACCCACGACCGCGGTTTCGTCCTGGTTTGGAATCATCAGGTGGAAATAGCCCGAGCTGGGCTGGAAATCAGAGCTCACGGTTGACAACCAAACATTATTTTACTAATGAGTAGGAGGATTTACTTTTTAATGTTTTCGTCCAAGTAGCTCACAATCTATATGACACATCCTAGTCCAGAATAGCACCAGATGCGTTTCACCCTATTAGGGCTCATCGGTGGTGCGCTTTCTCTCAGTCCCCTACTGCGAACCGAACCCGTGAGCGCCAGGGGCAGATGTCAATTAGCCAGCAGGTTAAGCCACTGAGCCACGGGAGACGTCGGATAGGATAGATAATTTGCAAGCTAACTGGGATATAGCACTTCCTATCTTCCACCGCCATGCAGATTACTACCTTAGCAGAAAACAGTTGCTAGACTCCGAAGGTCAGGCATTCCTCTCACTAGACGATACGTTCACAGCATTTGAAACTAGGAAAGGTTGCATTTTATATTACTGATAAATAGATGGATTTTAATTTTAATGTTTTCATCCTAATAGCTCATAATCTACATGGCATAGCCTAGTGAGAAATAACACTAGCCGAGTTTCACGCTATTGGGACTTGTCAGTGGCGCGCATTCCCTCGGTCTCCTACTGGGAATCAAACACATCACCGCTAGTGGTGGATGCAAACTAGCTATCAGCTTAAGCGACTGAGCCATGGGGGACGTCGGCTGGGCCACATAATTTGCAAGCTAAATGGAATATAGGATTTCCTCAAAGGTTACTACCTTTTCAGATGGCAGTGGCTAGTTTCCGAATTTCATAACTTCCTCTCACTAAACTCTATGTCCTTAGCATTTGAAAATACGACAGGTTGAAATATTCGAATCTGGTGACCAAACGATGACCCCAGTTTATTATTGTGCTCATAATTTACACACTATTTAAATTGCCAGTAGTTCATAGATCATCTAAGCAGACCAGCCCCATTGGCAACGAAACGAATGCTAGCAGGACATAAAACTATGGTTGCTTTGGCCACCCATTGTCTCAAGTTTTAGACCTCAGTGAATGGTGTTCTCCCCCACAGCATTACTATCGCGATCCTGAAATATTTCCATTTTACTCCAGTCCTTGCGTAAAAGTGATGGTTATTAGTATTTACTTGACCCGGTTCCCGAGATGCAACCGTTGGTTCCAGTAGTTTATGTTGTCAATTAAGTCCTCTTGCAGCTGTTGATAGAGAAACTTTTACCGTTAATTTTTCATACAACAAAAGATAGTTTCCATCTTGATCTTGCGGACTTAGCTGAAATCGCCTGAGCAGATGACGCACCGCTGGACTACATTGATTGCGCTCCATGCCTGTAGTAAAGTGCTGCTGCTGTAACATTCTCATTAAACAGTACTGGAAAGAGGATTTACATAGCGTGGCAGAATTATACTAAAACCCTAGATAACCACCGCGACATAACCTGTAGTCAAATTGCAAATCTATTGCTCAGTAACCCCAGTATAATTGACATTAAATGGTTGCATGTAACGCTACAGCTGCGTTTACCAATTGCTCTATCGCCAACTCACAGCATGGGGGATAAAAAGGCAATCTGGCAGGTTGCTGGACTGAGAGAAGAAATAGACTAAATTCACCATAATAGAAACGCATGCTGCTTAAATAAAAACCATAAACATTTGCTTATTTAAACCTTGGTATTCACATTTTCAAAAATGCTCGAACAGTTATCTCTACCGTGGTGTTCATGTAGCTTGTCCACATTTTTATAAAAACGTGTTATCTCAGCTTTGGCAATGTTGTTGCCAACGAAATCACTGAATGTAGCTAAAAATGAACCTCAGTAGTTGACTGTTAACCATTTCGCCTCCGTCCTGATATTCAGCTATGCATCAGACGCCTAATTACCAAGGCCATGACCGTTAAAAATAAGAAAAATTGCAGATTGTTAGTCTTGCCATTTAGCGGATCAGCAAAATTGGTAGCGTAACTAAGCAGATATGAAAAGGGAAGTCTTCCTTGAAAGCAAAATTTCAGACGAACGTGGCGTTAATAGACTCCAGGGCTGACCCAGAACGGATTGACGCTGCCAGGAGTAAAAAAATTGCGAGCCTTCCAGCTAATCCTCGTTGGTCAGAATAGGATGGATAGAAGCGAAGCTATAGGGTGAAACATGCAGCGGTTTTTATTCATCGCAGACAAGGCAGGCGTACCTATTTGTCATGGCAGACTCCAGACAATTTGGCGCGTCGTGGGAAGGGCACCTGAATAATACTTATCAGTTTATGTGATCGGTTGGATTGGTTGTTGTCGCGTCAATAAAGACTGAATTTCATTGCCGCGTCCTTATGCAACACATCAAAATCATACTTGTGACAAGACACGGTGTCTGTTGCATGGAGAGTTACAGTTTTGCAAAGTTATCAGCTATAGGCTTATAAAAATTAATAATATCAGTGCAGACATTAAAAGGTAATCATTTTATTAATTCGGTATTCGAACAAACAACTTTGGATTGATGTATGTATTTAACCCTGAGGGTGAAATACAGCCTATGTGGCTACCTGCGTCGTCCTTACACAGTGGAGAGATGTGCTCATTTAATCAAAGTGAAATTGAATAAAAATGTATATTCTCTTTCGGTGTCAAACAAAGAAGGAATTAATAAACAATTACATAACTCTCCCATCTAATGGGCGACTGCACACATGAAGGTCAGACGTGATGAGAGAAACCTTGTCCACAAAGTGACGAAGCATAGTTACATGTACAAGCTGCTCCCGCATGCAGTCTTGTCGATAGATGAGGTTCATGCAGGGATGCAGTAGGGACGTTGTTCTGAATACCTTTTTCTGAAACTTGGAACAGCGTTTTCCATGATTTCCCGTGCATTTTCACCTGTACCAAGCCGGCGCAGATCGGGGGAGGACCATAATGTCAACGGCTTCATGAGCAAGAAAAAACAATTGGAGCCGTCAAGCAAAATCAAAGGAATAATGCACAGTCGTGTATGAAGTCTATCAAATGCAACAAGAGCAGTAACTGGCAACTTATTTTGAGATTTGCGAAAACCCAATACTTGAGCAATTATCTTGAGTGATTAAAGAAGAAATCAAGGGCTGCTATATTAGTGCGGCTATTTACGAGCCTTCAAACCTTCAGTTGAGTTAGCCGAGTAACATGAATGGGTACGTGCAGAAATGGAAATTAGGGAGGATAATTATATCAGATTGCACTGGTGGGCCAGCGGTATAGCAAAGTCTTGGTCTGTGGTTTAACACCTCAGGCAACCCACTTTGCTTAGGTCAAGTGCGAATGTCTTAATGCTATATCCTTGCTTGTAAATATTTACTTCCTAGTGATCCACCATTGCATCATACATTCGTCATACTTCTAGACCGTCTCAAAGGAATCGTCGTTCATCATCAAAAATCTGTGGTTTGATGGGAGTATGCAATCAGAGGAATGAGACAGATTTACTTGAGGAAGTATGCAGCTAAGCTGTCGCAAATGAAAGGAGCAGGTAAGTGGACGTCTACGCATCTCCGCCTCCACGCTGATTCATTAATATCTGGTAACGCAGTTATATGCTTCGATGCATCTACCGTCTAGTTTTGCTGTCATTTGCTCTGGACTTACGTTGCTCAATAAACCGTTTGTCTCTGAAGGACCGTGTGTCCGCGACAGCGGGTATAGCTAATTCAAAGCAAAATCTAGTCTAGAGCCTTTTAGGTTTCAGCTAGGTTAGCTGGATATTTTAGGTGCAAATTGATAACAGTATTTTTGACGCATATCTGTTGCCAGAAATGCAGATGCAGAAACTAGGTATTATAGCATGGTAAAATAGGATGCTTTTACTTTTATTGTTCATATTACTTGAAGAAACGTGGTGCAAACTGTCGCTACCATTCTGACATAGTGAGCTTCTCCTTCTGCAATTAATGTACTGGGAACTATCTGAAGTATTTGGAAGCATAAACTGATCTGGTGCTGTAGAACCAAAACATTCCTATTCGTATGCAATCTCACTGATAGGAATGATAACGGCTCACTTCAAATTAAACGGTGACCTCAAATAAGATTGCATGTCTCAATCCGGGACACACGTACAGTACTCCAAGAGCAAGAAATTGCATTCATAAGTCTCTTACATCCCGCTATTTCCTTACAGACAGTGTTCTGCCCCAGCTGCTTCTACAGTTACTGAGGTTACTTAGATAGGCGAACTTGAAAAATAACTGCTTGGAGTGAGAAATACCCTTCTGGCTGAGTTGAAGTAACGTATCATGGATTGGATAGCAGTGGCCGATGCACCGACATCAGACACTTAGGTACACCACCTCCATCCAACGTAGTAGAGAAGCTTGAAGCTCTTTTAGGATAACCTTGCTCACCGATAAAACAATCCTTCTTCCCCGGTCAGGCAATAAGCTTAGCAGACAGCTGTACTCACTGAGAGGTTCGTTTCTTCAAGCAAAATACTAATGTTAGGCACCCCTAATACAGGACATTGTGTCAATGTTTGCCAACAACTGTGGGTAACTTAAGGTCCCCAACTTCACCATCTGTAAGACTTCGAACGTTCTAGTAGCTAACAACAGAGCTCCATGCAATCATTTTAAATGATTAAACAAACGGGAACAATAAATGACGATCTTTTATGGGCATCTGAGAAACAACGTATAAGGGATGGACCGTTGTAACCATATGGACTGACGACAGTTTAAATGAGTTGCTTTTTGAGCATGCTCTCAACCAGGTTAAAGCCAAATGCACTGGTCAAGCTTGTGATACTTTACTCACTGTCTGAAAATTTAAAGCCCGTTGCCGTTGTTTCATACGGCACAAATAAAACTTGATCGTTATCTCATGCTTTTGCTCCTGGCAATTCTCAGACCATAAAGAAACAGCTACTTAAGAATAACCATTGCTGAAAAATTGTTGGGGAACATCAGTCAACCACATGTATAGAAGTGCGCTTTTAAGTATTGCACTTAGCAGATGGACGAAACAGAAGCGCACGCGTAATATGGAACCGATTTACTAAAAGCATCCTGTGTTACAGTGGCTAGAAATGCCGGAAAGAAAAACCATTGAAATAAAGAAAGTAAAGCAAGTTCATTGTCAACCAATAACGTGAGGACCTGTGTTTACGTATCCATATCCAGTTGTGTACGTGACATGCACGAAAAGAGTAGAATGGGTCCGTAGATTGTATGCTAATTATAAGGTATGAGGTATTGTGGTAATATCCTTGCTGGTTGGACTAGAGTACCACATGTAAAAAGAACGTAAACAACAACAGGTACCTGCGTATCAACATTGTGTTTGCATAATCTGTTAAGCGTATTTTTATCGCCTTGCAAAATTTAAAACCTTTACACGACACTGTATTTACTTGCGGGCTGCACCCTATATTATATTGATTTAGCGCTAAGTTGCCTTAAAACACCGTATCCATCGTTTGCTAGTTCCCTTGTGCTGAAGAGGCTTTTAACAAACATAAAAGCTAAACCAAGATGTATCAGACGGTTACGGTAATAGTCTGAAGAGATTTTCTCATACCGCAACGAAATTTGTTCGCTTTTCCAACAGTTTTCACTTAGCGGGTGCTGGTATTAAATGGCTATTCTCCTCACTAGGCTTTACTTGTTCTATTTTAGTTACAGTTGCAAATTTGCTGCTGGTATGCGCCCATAGCATGACAAATTGCATTGTCAAGGAAGAGTAACCGAAATCCTGGAGCCTTTGTTAAAATAAGTTCATTTGCCTATAGTTAAACCGCCAAGCCTCGCCGTCGTGCAGGCGGAAATGATCAATGGAATGGGTCTCGAAATGGTATACAGAAACATGATAGTTAGCGAAGAAGCTAACAAGTTTAAGCCATTTGGAACATGGAAACATTACGCGACAGACCGAAGATAGGAACTCTGTAATTTGGTCTGTAATTTGGTCTTGCACTAGAAAAACTCTCCAACTACTCATATAGCCACTGCCGCAAAGGTTGTTTAAGAAGAAAGTAAGTATTACTCAGATCAAGTTCATTCGTTAGTTTCACTACGCTGGTGTACATATTTACCAGCCATTGCAGAATTCCACAGACTAGTGCAAGTGAGTGGAACAATGATTACGGATGTCTGCATTTGACTAGCATAAGAAAGACATTGCAAAAGTATCGCAGGAGGTTCACTACGGGCAATTATGCTGTCACTGGGCCAGTAGATCCCTATCTGGAAGCCGCATGAGCTATTGCAGATCCGTTTCTCCCACCTCGGTCATCAGCTGTGCTTAGTCTTCTAATGGCTTATGTACGTAGCGTTAATGCCGCAAACAAATAAAGCGATGTCGGAACAACGGTAGGGCTGTGCACTGTGTCTTAACAGGCGAAGCGATTTCCCATGGATTAAGTTGTGTTCCAAAAACAGCGCCAAATCTCAAGGGTGTGAATGCCTCGCGTTTTATTATTAATGCCATCTGTCGGTAGCTTCAATGCATTTTACTCAGAGCAGTTAGTGCACCTTTCCTTTAGTGAACAAATACCCGCATGCCGCTCTACCTCCTCTATTGAGGCAGTACTTCACAGGCTAATGTGGGTGCAAATACCAACAAGTATCGCGAATGTTAAGGGGGGATTTGGTTTGATTGTTTATAACTACCGATTGGGTTTAATGAACCTGCGTTGCTATACTGATCTGAACACGTTAACTACTGCAGACTTGCAGGCATCTCGGCAAATTTTCAGCACCTATGGTTTAACCATTTCTAAAACCACTCCGTTGTCACATTCAATTAAATGCGTGATAATACGCGCACAATTCCCTATTTATTTAGCTTGTTCATACAATCGAAGACAGCCATTAAACGCTTTTCCAGAATAGGGTTGGATTAGATGGTTGATGAGCTTTGGAGAAGAATCAGAAAAAAGATGTTTGCATTTTGTCTTTTTTATAATACCGATTTAGTCCGTCCCCATCCAGTTGTGTAAAAGATTGAAAATAAACCCCTCTGGGTACATGGTTAGGCTGACTCGACCTGAACCAGGTCCACTGTAATGTTACTCCGCCCTAAGATGGCAATTACTTGAACCCGAAACCAACATTTAGAGACAAGTACCCCTAGCATCGGAATGAATACTTTGGCAGTATCGCAACTGATGCGTGGATGAGAAATGCTCCCATTGTAGAAAGAGGACACCCGGTACATCTGTAAGCATGTCTAGTCACCTTGAAGGTCACTGCTCAACAATCCAGCAATTTTTACAAGATATTTAACGACTCGTCATCAAAGTACAAACCATTAAGAGTCTTTCTCCCATGTTCCTTGTTACATAAATCGGAACAGGGAGAAAACAGCAAGAAAATCTTGCTGCTAGATTCTTTTTACGTATTACATTGACGGTTACGAAAAGAACTGAGTGATACACACCAAGGTACAGTGGTTGATTCACCTTTCAAATTTCACTTTACTGCTGAGAAGAAGACAACAACTTAAATTCAGTGCTGATGGAAGTATTCGAATTATGGTTTTATTTTATACTTGGGGCAACCATGTTACTGCTGACTAATGTGTGGGAGGAACGATCATTCTGTATCTTCACAGAGTTGCGCAACCCAACTAACAAAATTATACTTCAGCAGTGTTTTTCCAACCATGCCAACCATGACAGGTAATTTGAAGGCTAACAAAGTTTACCATATGATGGGATATCATTCCTGGCGCTAAGTTGTATTTACACATTTTGGTAAGGCTTCGTCACAGCTAGACTCAGGTAGACAACAACCACACATTCAGGAAGTGGATTTACGACGGTTTTGTTTTATTCTGACTTGTCAGTAGAACGCATATGTTGAATCCTGCCGGACAGGAACCCCTGACCCTATTACTAATCAGCGACTTATACCACTCAGCTATTTATGGTGGAGGGTTTCACCACAACTGATATCTAACTGCGATGTAGTGCGGTTCATTGTCCAGTGTCTTGCACGTTACGAAGGTGTACAAGGCAGAGCTGGACCCCATAGCTACGAATTCCTATGCAAGCCCCCACTGACCTACGGTGGCAAGTAAGCAGCTAAGGCGGCTACTGTGTATTATTGAGTAGTAGTGGGATTCGTCGCGTTCCGGCTCAATGGATTAAGTCGATGACTCGTATGAGCATACTCTTGGGTTCGAAACCATCACGATTCTTCGGGTGCGCGTTACTGACAAGTCCAAACGGCACAAAACGGTCGTCTAACGCTTTCTTGGATGTGCGGTGTCCCCCAGGCTGATTCCGGTGGCGATAAATATACTACTCATCGTAGAGGTATATAATTATTCTTTGTGAAAGGGAGGATGGTAAGCATCAAATAACTATCCTGTACAAATGCCTAGAAATAACAGTTTGCGATTTTAGTACTCTGCTTCACTCACCAGCAAAGAGTCTTTTTGAGCCACTACCAGGTTAATCGGGTGTCAGCAGAAGCCGAGAATATACTTCTTATTCCAACGCTGGATATAAGATGCATATCTCTTGTTATCCTATAACAATACAGGCTTTTAAACAGCTCGTAAGTCAAAACTGACCAAAGTAGATCCGGGTGAACTTAACACAAACTTTCTGCAAAAGAAGCACATTTTGTTAAACACCGGTATAAAAATGTTGTCCAAATATGAAGTGATAGCAGCAGCTGATTTGAAAAGTTTCCCATCCCAGACACCAGTCAAACCAAACATCACTGTACTTTCTTACAAGGGGACAGAAACTGTCACTGTAATATCTAACAAGCTTCGCGCTAGACTGCGCAAATGCCATTGACTTAGATAAACTTTTTCGACTATTTGCTAATTGAGCGCCCTTTTGCAATTCACGGCAGAGTTATAGCATCGGAGTTTAAAGTTAGCGAAAAACACAGTAGGCCTAATATTAAGTTTCTACAAGACTGAATCGTTAAACTCAAAAGACAACGTTTGTATTTATTCATTGATTCATGTAGTTCGAGTTGAACGATCCGTTTTATGGTTTGATTTTCCGTCTTATTTGAAATATTACCAATTGCTTGGATCAGCTACACTCACGAGCGAAGGGTTCTGACGGTTATACCCTATGTTCACCTATTTCAATTGTTATTATAGAAACTATGCATCGCTTATCACCAGCACATACTGGTGGACAGCGTTAAAAGCGAGTAACTGCTACATTTGTACAATTATCAAATTGCTGAGAAAACGTTTCCGTAAAGGCACTTACACCCCATGCTGATACATGCGACAGTGTCGGTGGTTGGGGTCTGAGCAAAGTTACAGTATCGATGCTTTAATACATAATCCTTTCCTAGGAGGTTTCATTGTCGTTTGCAGTTAATTTAGGAGAATGTTAAATAGTTTTATTAGTAGTATATCGGAGACTATGATGACGACAGGCTCATAAATCGAAAAACGCGTTTGAAAGCGTTAATCACAATTAGATTAGTGGCACAGTTTTGGAGGATTTCAGTGGTCTACTCTCCCAACTCTGCACTCCGCGACGCGCTTCGTCCTTAGTTGGACGCATCAGGTAGAGATAGCCTGATCCGGAAGCAAAACTAGGCACAAAAGGTTTGCCGGCTAGGTTCACCAAGTCATTGGGCTCCGCGTGCAGTGCTTGACATAATCGTGTCTCAAGATAGCAGCGGCAACAAAGCTGACAGTACGACGTAGCCTGACTCTGAGTAACAAGAATACCAGAAGTAGCAAACTGAGACTAGGAAGAATGTAACTTACAGGGTTCACTTGCCGGCCCATAACCTAAAGTTAACAAGCTTGTTTTGTTATCTGACGGCGGTGTTCGAGCCTGCATAGTGACAGTGAGACCCTCGCAACATCCTTAGTCCAAGTGCGAACGGTGCTGGCTGCATGGCAGCGAGGCGCCGCTATTGCGTATCGGCACAACGCTGATGCCTTTGCTTCCGTTTTGGCAATCAGTACAAAACTAGAAATGCAATGGAAATATCACTGTCAATTCGGAAATGTGCTTTGGACACCCATGAAGCCTTCGGATGCAGTAGCCAAGTAAGTTGGGGACGGATAAACAGATAACGAGTAAATAAGAACAAACCTAGTACCCAATCCCTCATACAGGCAAACCACCACGACCAGGAAAATAAATAGGTAAATTGCGCGTCGCAATCCCATCACACAATGTGTACACCAAATGGCCCTTCATTCACTCGTTAACTGTGACCCCCGTAGCCGAGGAGATAGAAGTTTCGGCTACTATTCTAATGGTCGCGTGTTCAAGGCTCACTATATCTACCTAATGAGATAAAATGATTTCGAAACGCGTCGTAGTTATGTCGTGATTTCGGGCGGGCAGCAGCCAATTGCCATCTTCTTCAGCTACGGTACTAGTGATCGCATCAAACAGGGTTCACTTCAATGTAAAATCGCGGTCTATATTAAGTTTGCGCGTCCCAATACAATCACATAACCTGTACTCCGAATGACTCTCCATTAAGTAAATAATTAGTTTATTTAGTCAAGTCAAGTCATAATAAGTTTTATGTATCCAGTTGGGTGCATTTTCAGTCTACTACACTATCAGCAACGGATGTGCTAAAATTATCTTATCAGAACAAAATTGGTAGGAATAGAGAAAAGGACATTGTATAGAAGTGTCACTTGAATAAACAACCAGTGTAAAATAGCAATAAGTAAACAGTTCCTATCAGAATAATTTAAAGCCAGAGTTGCAACCTAGGTTTTATATAGGGACCGTCTATCTTCACGTGCACAATTTCTTAAATGTTTTCAAATATTATGCAAGGGACAGCAGCTTTGAACTTGGAAATAACTTGACTAATATGAATGTTGAAATATTCTAAGAAAACTATTGTGTCCATACGGATATTGTAAACACGATGTTGGTTGACAACGGCACGGGCGAGTTAATGGCCCCGCCACTTAGACAGCAAGAGACGCTATCCCAGCAGTAGGTTTAGTCTACTGTACTAAGAGAATGTAATACAATTTTATTATTTAAGTCATCAAATATATATGTATGGTCTGGATTTGGTCTGACAGCCTTCAGTTGGTTGCTCGAAACAGCAGTGCATCGGTCACTGTTCGGTCGATGGCCAGGACAGAAATTGCACCCAAATGGTTTTGTGTATGAATGATATGCTGAATGGGGCTTTGGACAGCCTATGACTTTGGTGCAAAATTCGTGCATGTATACGTGGAATTAAAGCTGGTCTTGGCACTTGTGTGCCGGTTTATGTGAATACTAGATTAAAGTTTTGAGTCAAAGTTGACAATGATTAACTTAACGTTTCCGGACTGTACTCGTGGAAACATTCCGTTGTTTATGAATTTTACTGGTTAGGATGTGGCTGATTATTCTCAAGATACTGGCAAAATTAAAATTCTTCATACAATATATAACTTAGTATTTTGCCTCAGTTTGCACAGAGTAAGGACAAGCTATGTCTTATCGCAATATTTGTCGCGGTAGAACTTGTGGAAGCTGAGATCCGACAAAACAGGGCAAGGTCTTAATTTCACTTGAAGAGAAAGGCATCTGAATGGAGTGCAAAATATTGCAGACTACAGCGGCTTCAGCTGAAACGGCTGATATGTCCTCTTCATGTAGAATGACCGGTGTCCCACTATATTGTTGTGGAAATAAAGCGCCGGTCACTCAGGCATAATCGAAGATGTTTCGAAGCACTTTCATATAAGGCTCAGGAGTGACAGATTAGAAAAATAGCATGTTTTCTAGTGTGGTAGAAGCGTAGCAGTCCTAACTTTCTGTCGTTGACGTAACTCATGTAACTAAGATGTACTACTGGCACCCAGCTTGTTATTGAGCTGGCTTTAAAATGTTGGTTTATTGAGTATCTTTAGTCCGGCAACATAAGCATTGGTGCACATGAGCGAAGCGATGCTGCGAAGGTCTGAAATATAACATTTAGACAAATGGAATCATCTATATACCATGAATCGATCCACAGTTTGTTAATACTTATTAAGGTAATTTTTGCTGGACCAGCACTACACACGATACAAAATCAAAGGTGCGAAACTTTAGATAAACGCGTTTCATCCGCAAGCAAACGCGCATAGACAGGACAGTCACAGATGCTGAGTCATCACCATTTCTCTCGCCCAATCAGAGAGTACTTTTAGTGAGCAGGTGACAGTATCAAATGGAGGTTATCCGTTTGCCCGATGAATTTAGTTTGCGGTCAGGGCGCGAAAGGCGCTCGTACGACACATCGCTGCTCCAAATAATAAGGTTTAGAGCTAGTGAGAGTAGTTCAGCTAGGATACAGAATGAACGCAATTCTAAAACAGAGAAGAGAGTTTATCAGTTTAAGAAAATTGGTCTTCTTGTTAATGATTTCAGAACAATCACTTACTAAACAACGGTAGATCGGAAAATCAGTCAGTAAGCACAAGATTCCGCAGCGGCATCTACCCTAAAAGGTGGTGCGTTGTGCATTACTGATAACCCAGTATTGGTAGCTCGAGGACCTTAAAATGACAGCACATTTGATGGACTTGGGGTTCCGTATCAGTCCATTAAGTAATTCTTAGGTGAAGCTCATATGCAATTCACATTTGCAGAAGGGCGCCGACCGGCAGTTTTCCTACATCTATGTTGTGAAAGACGACGGGCTGACAAGCTTATATTTCTGCCAAGATGTCCCTCTGCATTGCATTCAACCATCTATTAGATAAATTATCAAATTCCCGATGTTCGTGTAGTTTATATCGCTGCGAAACCCAAAGACTGAAAATGGCATGCAGCGAAGCTACCTTCGTAAGATGTACCAGCTATGAAATTTGACCCAGTAATTGCGTGGCTCTCCACACATCACTTTCTCCTTTGAGCTACATGTTTTCAAGTGGAATGAGTAACCAAATTGAACCGGACACATCGACGCTGTCGACAGCTGAACGTTTCATGCAGGATCAAATGTCATTTGTATTGGGCTGGAAATGATTCAGATGGACAAAGAAAATTCCATTTCGGATTCCAGCTTGTCTTATTTTATAGTACTGCCCAGTAACTTCCCTTCTTTCCAAATTGTTCAAGGTGACGCATTAATAAGGTGATATTTGTCTCCTGATGACAATAGTTTAATTCCATTTGGCAAAGAATAAAAAGGTGACTTAAGTATTTCCGGGAACGTGTATTGCAAATAAAATCAACTGCATATTTTCACAACCTATCCCCATTCCGTTGCGATTTCGAGTGATAGATATATCTTACGAAGTGACAGCGTTCATTACACTTGATGCTACTCGCTTTCAGTACGTCTTTGACATATCAAGTGGGCTATATACTAAGCGTAACAGAGCTTCATCAAGCTTTGGTAGCGATTGTTATGGTGCATTCTGGGGATCTTTTCCAGTTAAGCCCCGCCACTAATGCAAAAAGAGCACGCGCAAAAAGTTAAGCCCCGCCACTAAGGCAAAAAGGGTACACCTGAAAAGTTAAGCCCCATCTATAGTGCAAAAAGGGCACGCGTGAAAAGTTGAGCCCCGCCACTGTTTGCCAGCTCCAGTGTACGTAATGCATGTGAACGTGCCCCATAAAAACACTCCTTATCCGCTTCTAAGGTCATTTTTGTCTAAAAGGTTTCTATGTTCGCATGTAAAACCTGACATGAAGTTTCTGAAGCTTTCGGGGGTCGTTCATGACAAGGAAACAGCAATATGTTTTTGCAAAGCCATGAAGTGATTCATCATCAACGTTTATGCAGACGAGGACACCAAATGACACTTTCAACTGTTTCTGACAGGTGGAGGTGTGATACCCGACAGTGTCGGCAAGAAATCGGTCTTCGAAAGGGAACTTGGCTGGAGCGGTCTAGGATGGATTTCAGGACAATAATCCTACTCATTTATTGCTGGTCCAAAAAGCTGACAACAATCAAATTCTGCTCAGAGGAGTTATCTATTGGCCACACGACCGCTGTCGACTGGAAGAACTTTCTGCGTGAAATTTGCGCCTGGCAGCTTTTGTAGACTCCAACAATTGTCGGCGGCCCAGGTCTACATGTCTAGATCGAGGAAACCCTAATATCACGTCGTAAAAACCGTGCAGGACGAGTCCTTCCCCAGCAGTGGATTTTCGGAGGGATTTGCCGGGAGGCTAAAGAAGTGTTCTTGTATGGAGTGCCAGATCGAACTGCGGCCACTCTGCTGGACACAATCCAGGCCTACATCGCTCCCGGCTCAATTATCATTTCCCATATGTGGGCATCATACCAAGGCATTGAATCGATGATTGGCATGAGTTATACTCATCAAAGGGTTAATCATACCGAAAACTTTGTGGATCCAACGACTGGAGCTCACACACAAACCATCGAATCTCTCTGGCACATTTACAAGATGCAGAATAAGCGCCAATGCGGCACACACCGATCTTTAGTGGACAGCTACCTGTGTGAGTTCGTTTGAAGGCAAAGACACCGAAAAATGGACCTTTTCATGCAACTACTTAATGACTTGTCTCCATTTCACCCTCTTCAATAGAGAGTAAAAGTTCAAGTTCCATATCCTCCCTTTTCATAATTTTTTGGGTGGCGTGGCTTAACTGGAAAAGATTCCATTCTCGTAGGCGCTGTGGCCACCGTGACAACCGATGTCTCAATTAAAGTGAGCACAACAGAAAGGCCTAACAACCCACAGGAACAGATGCCCTTTGAAGTCCACGGTCAGTAGGCCACATTCCGGTAGGGCACAATGTGGACACATGTTGATTATCTCTTATACACTACCCTACTGGCAACGGGACCACGGTTTCTTGACAAATAAAATATTTAAAATTTTGCATGTTTCGCTGCGAGACCAGGATGAGAACCGGATGCTCAAAACTAGATGCTGCCAACGTGATAAATCACACGCTGTGCACCGACGATGTTATTCTGAGTTATGCTCCAGTACAACCAGTTAGCTTGGTTTTATAGATTACTGAGCACCATGTTTGTTTGTGTTTTTCACATGATGAACGCGAGGTATAACACACAATTCAACTAGTATAATGAATCGAATCGCCGTTTTTTGTATTAGATAACTGGAATTCACTCGTTGCCAATAAGTCCGAAGTGCAGCACTTAGTGTTTGATTTGTGTAGTAACCCCATAAAATGGGTCAAAGAGCGTATCGTAAGTGGCGAAATACATCATCGGGTCATTCCATTATCATCGGTGCTATGACGAGCCCGATGTGGCAAAACGATCGGCTGGTGCTTTTCCGCCTTGGTGCTTAGATTGCCGTGCATGTGAGTTGCTGGTTCGAGCCAGTTAACTTACAACGTAACATACTTTAAAAGCATTGGTAGTCCTAAATTGGTGTTCGATTTCCACCAGGTGTCCTAGGATGCCACTCCGATGCAACTGACAGTACTTTACTGCAATCCGTTGGGCACACTGTGAAAATAACTAGCGGTTACAATCAGCTTGGGCTGTTCAGCACTGGCTGTGTTTTCTCTGTAATAGTGTCGAGTACCTTCTCGACCTCTTCGAGGTAGTAAATCCGCACCGTTATTATGAAACCAAGAAACGTAAACGACTGCGTCACACCGTTGACTGTTATTAGGAACTTAAACAATAAACGGCGCTGAATAATAATTTATTCTGTCCAAGTTAAAATAACTGTTTCACTGTACTTGGAGACCACGTACTGCGCTTTCGATAATCAAGCAAGCCTTCTTGTTAAAACATCGGCAGTACCATAACCAGAAAATCAACAGATGTGTTCATGTTCACAAATCCTTCGCACCTTCTGGACAAATGTGGTCATGTCTCAATCAAAGGTAACCATTACAAACCTGAGGATTTGTACTTTAATCGGTTGCACGTAATGACTAAAACTTGAGGATCTATATTCCCTATATCATGCTAATTCCTGCCAGCATATGCATCCACAATAGTACTCAACAAACTCAACGGCTGCTGCTCAGAAACGCCTCCTTCCCATTTGTTCCACCTTCTGGACCCCACGCATGTGGTCAGAGTGATTATTGAGATGCCTAATACATTTTGGGTAGCGGTATGTCCGGTGACAACCACAAGCTTTCTTTCCTTGTCTTGTAGCTGGAGGAAATGTTAACTCAAACATAAGCTTTTTGATAATTTTGAAGCAGCAATCTCATGGGCACTCAACTTTAGCCCCTTGCCTCTCGGGACATAGGTGTAAACATAGAAAAAAATTAAAAAAAACTAGGCTATAGGATGAGCACGAATATAAAAGGAATAACGAAAACATCCGTTACATAGTGGTCCCCAGTGGCAGAGCCCATATCAAGGAAAAGATATTACGGTATCAGACGCAGCTGACAAGGGTTTTAACATAAATTAATGTGTACCAAATCCAGTAGGAGCAAGCCTCGAAAGGGAGTATTGAACAAATCAATTTAATCCACAATTTTAGAGAGATCCCACTGAGAGTTACCCATTTATATAGTTAGGTAGATAGGAAATTCTCAAGTAACACAGAATATCACTAAATCAGGTCACCCATGAAGCAAACAAGTGATCACTGTTATCAACTTGGTAATTTGGTACGGGTGAATTTCCATCTGTATTTACTTTTTACCAAGGTAGGCAGTACATAAATATAGATATTCCCGAAATGGAGTGATCGACACAAACCTGCTAAGGGAATAGGAATATACACTATGTTTGGCCCACAACAATGACTAATGTCATATGTGAGTTCGTAGACGGCATTCGTTTTGCTACACTGAGCTCAGCAGCCTACTAGTTCAAGCAAACGGCACGTCGTAATAGACCAGTGCAGTGTGTTCTATTGATATAGGCCAGTTCAGTACCACTTAGATAAGAACCTTACGGATGTTAATCCCATTTAGTGTGGTCATACGTTCAATCCGCGATTTAACTGATTTGTTGGTACTCATTTGAAATATGAAATATCTGGACACAACTTATTGACGGCAAACATTAGGTCAACCTTGAGACAATAAGCTGGGAATGATAATGGCTTGTACATCAAACCATTCTCAGGTTGACAGCCTCAGGAGCTTAGAGTGGATGACTTCGGCGTCTACAAGGTAGATACAATGTTCAACAGCTCTAATTAAGTGTCTGAACCTCGGCCGTATTCTGACTGGCTGCCAAATAAATTAACCATTTACAATAACCAGAGTAGTTTCACTCCCCGAGTGACGTAGTACTGAAATGTTTTTCCACATTGCGCAGCTGAAAGCACTTCAATTTCGATATTTAAATACCGATTCGACAGCTAGCTAACACCCGTGCCTTATGTTACGGCGTCTATGTTACTTAGGTGAGGAAGAACAGAAACAAACCACTAATTCTCCTGTGCTATTCTCATAAAACCGAGGGAGTCGTGTTTGCAGCCGTGTTCGTTGGAATTTATTTCTTGGTTCACTTACAATTAGCAACGTGGTCACCAGGCAAGTCCGTTAACTTCATGTGGTAGCATGCATGCAGCTAGTCTCAGTGAAGGCAATCGATACTGTCTCATTGTAGAGTACATTTCATATCCGGTCGTCTGCGCGTAACAGTGAGCACTATGAACGCGGAAGGCCGCCCAGTTCTGTTTTGTGTGTCTTGATGCAACGCAATTGACTGGGAGGGAGTTACATTACTTCCTCAACCGTCCATAGATGCCGAGTGCTAGTCCGCACCTATCCTAAAGTGAATGAGCTCACGTGTGGTTTTCACGTCCGCATGTGCATCACGTGGTTCCTTGGCTGAGCGCAGTCCAACCACTGCACCAACTGATGCAGATGCTCCGATTATTCTTGTACTGATTTGCCATTGGTCAAGACGATGGGCACGCATTTGTGCTTGTGCGCCACTTGGATTCAACATGATGTGCATATGAATTGAGTTGAATATTCTTAAGGAGGAGCTTGATTCCGTTATGGATTGACTCCAGTCGTAAAAGGTATAGTTGGTATTCTGACAGCAGATAGTGTCTGTCGATCTGCCATAAATCTGCCGTTCCTTGTAGTTTTGCTGTAGCTATTCGCCCGGAACCTCCACGAGCACGTGACGTACTGTTTCCGTTTTTCGGTTACGAAGTTCGCTGAGAATGGTTATTTCCGACAAGCTGCATTTCAATGGCGCTAAAGTCACGCCGTAATGCCTCCTCGTGCTTTTTGGTTGATAGAAGTCAACCAACTAGCATAACCTCCCTGTTGGGGTGAATGATGAACAAAATTGTATTATATCTTTCAAGCAGTTAAACGATCTAAGTGAAAACAACGCCTGCCGATATCCCACCGACATTCGTCAGTAAGTGAATAGCTGAAAGGGACGGTATGCGTCTGTCTGGCCTGACTTCTTAGAATCCAGGAACGCATTCCACATATGGATGATACCCCAACTTGCAAGTGGTCCCAGCAGTTTAGTTGGCAGTGGTTTACTAAAAATTAAATGGTGGCACAAATTGTGATCAGATGCTGCAGAACCCAACGCTGAACCAAGTTCCTTGTTACTTAGTAATACCAGACGCGCACGATATATTCGTAACACCCGAGGCTGCATAGTACGATTCACAAACGATGAAAAATTAGCAAGGTACTAACCAAGGAACTTCATTTAGTTTTAACTAATTCTTTTGAATACTACGTAAAGAAGCTCGAAAAACGCTCGAGTATAATTCCATCTTTTACAGCTAAACTTAAATAGTATATGCCTCGACTTAATTTGGCCATTAAGCTGGTATGAAGTGCGCCCTGAATGCAAACCTGCAGGTGTTAGTTCATAAAAAGTTAATTAACAGCTATATAGTGCAGTGTAGGGGGAAAGTTACGTTGAGCATAACATTTGCAAGTGTTTTCTCACTGGATGTGTTAGTATTTGCGCATACTCTGTGTGTGTTGTTAGGAAGCGGTCACGTAAAGTAATCTTGGTCTGTAAACTACAAGCAACAGGTATATGAATAATGGAAGTATTAGGTCAATTGCTCACCATCTTTACTTGCCGAATAAAGTGCATTTTAGACTTGTCGCGTAGCATCGTGGTTAGCTTCAATGCCTAAAGCTTTATTGCTTCATATTGACTCCATGTGCCTGGAGGACAAAAGGACATCCCTATTCGCAACCCAAATTATAAGTACTTTCAATACTTGTCAATCTTCCGGTATCCCAATTAATTCCTCGTCGAGTCAGCCATCCGATTCTACAAATCAAATCAAAAACCTAAAATTTAAACAGCGCGCCTTGGAGTCATTGCTATTCATTGTATTGTCCGTCTTTCCTCAGCGTTTATGCTCGCTGTCTGATGGATCGATTTTATCTCTTTCAATATTTCCCATTTAGTTGCAGCTCTTTATGTTACTGGAAACTGGATAGCGCATAAATTAGGTTAGGCACGATGATAGTGAAGCCGTCGCATGATATCAAGACAAATGGAAACTATTTAGACGTGCTGGGGACACTTATCCTAACAAGAACTAGTTCTCAGATCCATTGACTGTTCACTACAACACAACACGTAATGCTATAACTATCCTCTTCTCCCTTGGGAGTTGTATAGCGATTGGTTTCTCCAACTCTGTACCCAATCATTGGGGATTTTTGCATAGTGTGGTTTTGGTAATTACTACACACAATGCAGTTCTGTCACTCAAGGCAGTTGTTTCTGTCTGTTCGCAACTCAGACTTCCCTCATGGCCATCCTGAAATCAGATCAAAGGAACCTCTAACTATTGCTAGCGTAATAGATGAGTTCTGGTTGACGTTCACAGATAACAGCACTAACAGCTCTTCCATCCCAACAGGTTCGCTTATTTGCTGTATATTCTATTTGGAATTTAGGCTTGTGGTGAGAGCTATGATGCGAGTTGAGCGGTAATTCAGCGCGCGAAAGTGGTTGGTCTACAACGGTCACAAGAAAAGATTCAAAGAGAACAGAATGCCTTAACTGAAGCTCTGAGAACAGACACTTTTCGATGGCGGTCAGTCCATTAAACTGGTTGCAAACGGGATGCGATAACTTGTAGTTCACGTGAGATTTCACCAGATAGTCGAATGTATGATGTATCATTAAACAAAGTGTTAGTTTAGTTAGAACATGACAAAAGTAGGTTGTGATTGATTTAGTAAATTTATTTAATGAGCAGCGAAGAAAATACAGAAGGTGTAGGCTAAGGATATATTCACAAAGCCGCTGAATGTCCTGCTGAACTTACGCAAATCATGGCAATTGCACAATAAGCTCACAAGGAAACTGCTATTCCTTGCATCAATGGACCCCAAAAATCCGAGTACCTCGAACAATCCTTTCCGCAAAATTGAGAAACATGATGTTTAATTCATTCGCAATGATAGTGTTAATTTTACTAAAAATGTAAGGAAAGCAGCTACGTTCCTCCATAAATACAGATGGAAATTTTTAACTCTGACACTTCTGTATTAACTAGTGTCTGTCTACAGGGAGAAAGTGTGGATTATTAATGTCACTACTAATGGGTTTTACTACTTTATTCGCAAAGTTTCAGGATACAACCCGGTTTTCTGTAAGCTGTATTGTGGCCATAATACAAGGCAACAAAACTTTGATTTGTATCCTAAAACTTTGTAAATTAGAATATCCTAGTCGGTTCCAAATTTGTTCTAAGCTCTTATATCTGCTAGGCTTTTAACTGAGAGGAAATAGAGCTACAGTGAAGTATTAAGTCAGTATGACTCTCCTCAGTCTATCTGTTGCACCACTCTACGTTAAGTATTACATTACTTATCGATGCACGTGGATTATAGGTCCGAGGAACTGCGTTGTCCATAAACTTTTAAGGCTTTCTACTCTCTCTGGTTCAGAGCCCTGAGAGGGTGGCTGCAGCTGTCCAGCTTGTAATTGTCCAGTCACTGCTTGCAACATAATGTTGTCCACTTAATTATAGTTTATGTATGTCTGGCAACGCAGACATATTGCTTTTACCAACTATAACTACTTTCTGTCCACATTTAATTGGGTAGATTCTGAGTGGATATTCTGGTCTAGATATTCTACATACAATCGATCGTGTGTCAATTTGGTGTCCGTTGTTACACATGTTTAAAGGATTATGGTACGTAGGACCAATGTTGTAATACGAACACAAAAATCAAAACGCTTCATAGGTCCTGTGGGATGGCTGGAAGGACGTGCTGAAGAATGAAATTTCCTATTCATCCTGGGCCTGGATTTCCAATTACACGTAGTTACAGCTTTTGGAGAATGCGGTGAACTAAATAATCTTAGGCCTTAGAAAAAGCGAGGTAGATGGCTTCAGTGTCTGTCCGACTATCGGCTATTTCGATCCAACTACACAGGCAATCAGCAAATTGGTGACACATGACTGATGCAGACGGAGTCCTTGTTGCTGTGGCGTTAGGTTATATCTTTCTAGTTCTTTCATTAATGCATCAGCTATGATCGACTCCATCATCTTTGAGAGCACCTGGAGAAATAATGTTCGTTAGTTAGCGGGTTCCGAACGTTTGCCATCCTTGTAAATCGGGCACTGATACCTTGATTTCACATCTTGGGGACCAGCTGTTCGTCCAGGCATTTTAGGGAAAGTCGCGATGTTAGCTCAACTATTCTATTAACAGCCAGCTGGAGTGATTTTAAAGGAGTATTCTCAACGCCGGGAGAACTGTAGGTTCGCAACTATGGTTGCTTCCTCTAGATGGTCGCTGAAATAAAAGTGACGCTTTTGACTATTGGCGTCTGAGAAATGGAAAAGACAGGTGTCATGCTGGTAGCGTGTAGAGCTTTTGGAGCATATTGTAGAATGAAAATGTTGTCAGTTTGAGCAAATCCGTTTGCTGAGATAAGTTAAGGGACAACACGCCTCACGTTTCCAAAGGCTGCTCAGATATTTGTACAGGAGCCTGTTAGCAAAACCCTTTCCGCTAGGCTCTGCTAGTGTGCCTTTTTGTCCTCACGGACAATGGTGGTACTGTCATTACGATGAAATAGATAGTGCACATGCCACGCTGTGTCCCTTACAGCCATGCGTTTTCCGCTGCTGCACCTAGTGATTGATGGTGCACTTGCAGAAAGTAGGGGTCTGTTTTCCGGTGCGATTTGATTAGGACACTAAACTTATCCGCAAACTCCATTTAGGCATTCTTAATGGAACTGTAGTCAAAAACTCCCAGATTACTTCACCAAAATGTTCGGTTAGTATGTCTTAGTGTATGATTGTTCGAATCGAGTCCACGCTGTGGATATTTCCCATAAAACAAATAGTGGTGTTGTTAAGTAAGCACTTAGCCACAGAGAACCATCATCTATGGTCTCTCGATCTTGAGCTCTTCGTTCGTGAGCACTAAATCAAGCATGGATTGTTTATTTCCTGCTCCGAGTCGGCTGGGTAATCCGACATGGCTGAAAAGCGGAATACTTCCAATCAAGTCGTGATGACATTTCTGAATGGTCGCATAGTAAACGTTCTCTCCTCTGCCAAGGTGTGTCACCTCTTCCTCTTGACCTAGCGCAGTCATCATACACTCATTCGAATCGATATACCTCATCGTGTTCACTGGGCATATTGTTACAGAATTATTTCTCACAGAAAGTGAGTTAGGCTACCCAAGTTGTTTTAGCACGCTTCGTGCTTTTATCCAGGCGCGACAAGCTGTTGATTTTAA
The DNA here is from genome assembly GCA_944474145.2 of Dicrocoelium dendriticum. NCBI lineage: Eukaryota > Metazoa > Platyhelminthes > Trematoda > Plagiorchiida > Dicrocoeliidae > Dicrocoelium > Dicrocoelium dendriticum. Next base: position 5,626,251 of record OX104063.1, on the reverse strand, counting down.
CTGTTTATACTGCTGCAATCATGTGATCTAGCAAGGATTTTCCGCGCTACCTGGAGGTTCTAGAATTACATTAATGGGATCATTGCCAACGAAACGACGACAATACGTATAATGAATTGCATTCGCTCATCGCCGGCAATTTCCGCTATCCTTCACCCACCACAAGCCACTTCCAATGGTTTTGTCCTACAGGACCCAGTGTGGATCAATAAGCTAGCATACTCTGTGAATGTGTGTCCTCGTCGTTCAGGCTCATCCACGGTAACCGACGTCAAGAGAGTGACTGAGACAAATAACGCGAGGGTCACTCACCCTCTACCTGACGTGACCCAACAAGGTCTGCGTTTGTTTGCAACGACGGAACTCAATGGAATTGATTCCACCTAACTGTAAAGGTTGTAAGCGGAAGGGTACACGCCCAGTTCAACAGGGCATTATTTGTAAACTCTGCCGTCTTCCGTACCAGCCCCTCCATGCTGCTTAAAATTAACTACAATACAAGAGACAAATCAACCCGACTGATTCGCGCTGCTTTGCCAAACATGTGGGGCACTCCCATAAGTCAAAGGTCTAATATCGCTCGTGAAAAATTTGAAAGCTAAATGAAACAGTGCAGCAGACGGCGAGCTTCAGGGGCTTGCCATTAAAACCCAACAACAGCAATCGCTCTACAGCAAACCTCTCAGAGCTACGTCCCTATGTCGAAGGCTAAAGTCAGAGTTGCTAACCGACCGACTGTATCTGCGCCACCTGCTTCGACAATTACTAACTCTTTAAGTAGACAAGATACATCTAGTGTTACTGCTATTAACTCATCCCTACATGCCATAACTCACAAGTTAAACAAATAAATAAATAATTATATCGGTCACAACACCGACACAGAGAGTTCAGAGCCGAGGAACATAAGCATCGAGCGCCTCGATAAAAAGCCTAATCAGAAACCTGTAGGTTCAATTACTGGACCTAGCACCAGCAATGCGACGCCGTCTTCACAACATTTTTAGCGCCTGCCAAACAATGCAAGTCAACAACCACAACACTAAAACCAACGTTCGTTTAAAAAAATCACAATACGTTAACGGTCGTGTGCACTAAGGTTCCTGAAGCCAGGTCTGGCACAATAAAGGACAAGTTGGTAGGTGATGGCATTCCTCCTGCAGTGCGATTAGTATTCGGGTTGACCCAACTGGGCTACGACGCGTAGCGCGTCATCTAAATTCAATGCACTACGGCAAACCCCGATTACTTCGAGTAACCTTGAATTTAAGTGTGGAGACAAAGAAAGTCCTACAGTCAGCGGTTCCTCTTTGCAAAAATGGTAGCTGCGGTTGAAATCACTCAGGTTAAATGACCTGTTATCTTGGAGTGCTTTCGAGATACATTATACCGGCAAAGTGCAAAGTCCAGACCTTTCTGGAATTCCTGCGCCGACTTTGTCTTAACTAGGTGTTGCGACTGGGTGTTCCATACATTCACTACCCTCCGTTCAAAACAGGCTTAGTAGGCGACCCACTTCAAATCCGGTACTATAAGCTTGTACCAGTGTCCTCGTTTTCTGCTTGGTGTGCGCATATACAGTAGCGGACTCAACATGGGGCAATCACCAAGATGTAATACCCGGTGCGTCATAATGACGCCAACTCGCAATCGATGCTAAGATAGGATGTAATGTTTAACCTCATGCACCTGTCTACGTAGGGCACACTAAGTAATTGGAGCTGAGCCAGGTGGCCACATACCGTACCCGCTCAATCCTTTCTGCCTCGTACCGGGACGTAGGACAGTAAGCAGATGAGCCGTATCATAGCACTTGTCGTAGGATTGTGACAGAGAAGCCAGTGGTAATCTCCTCGGGAAAATTGTTGAAGCTGTGATTGAGCACCCAAAGAAAACGAACTCCATTTTGGCAACGCTCATTCGTATTTTCAAAGGACTTTATGTCGCAACGCGTGGGTACTGTGGTCTCTCATGAAAGGCGCGGGATGCAACTGTTGACCAGCCACAGCGTAGCTTCTACCGTGCACACTCAAATCTAACCTCATGAATAGAGAGTTGAGGGGACTTATCGGAATTTAACTGCTGTAGACCACGTGGAAAAGCGGTCAAGGTCCAGCTGAAGCATTCCATAGTTATATAGGGGACTGATTAATCTCAATACTTTCAAGTCACCTGAAAAACGCGCAAGGCGAACGGAGGAACTGACGCGCCTTACGATAAGATTAATCCGCCATTTTGAAGCGCAACACGGCCTTCGACGAAGCTAGACTTCGACAGTTACTTTCCGGTGTTGAACTAGGCGATCGTACGCCGTCACAACTCCTCAGACACATGCGTACGTTTGTCGGTTCCTCTAAGAGCGATGACACAACTCTGCGACAGCTCTGGACGAAATGTCTTCCAGCAAACACCTCAGCTCTTCTCGCCGTGTTCGCAGATTATTTGTCTCTGGACAAGCTGGCCGAGACAGCAGACAAAGTTCATGAGTGCTTTCATTTACACGCAACATGTCACCCAGTTGAGTAGACCGCTAACGCCGATCTTAAGACTGATCCAATTCAAGCCATTTCCGAGTGGTTATCAAAGCTGGAGCTCGCTATCTCGAGCATTAATCGCTACAGTGGTAGTAGCCCTAGACACCGCTCTCAAAGTAAACGTAGTCCCGCCAGGTGTTCGAAACGTCACCTCTGTTGGTACAATCACCGTTTTGGCGATGATGCATGGAATTGTCGAACTGGTTGTAACCACCTGAAAGCATTCCACAAACCGCAGCACGGAAACCTTCACATCAGCCAATGATGGCGATGGCTGCGTCTGGACAATCTTACAGTCACCTACTTTACGTCTACGATTCCTCAACCAATTTGAACTTCTTGGTTGACACCGGTGCCGAGGTTAGCGTTATTACTCGTGCTGCAGAAAAACGCGACCTACTCCCAACCGGACTGACATTACAGGCGGCGAACGATACCAAGATCCATACATACGGCCAGAAAATGTTAACTATCAACCTTTGTCTTCGTTGAACTTTTCCCTTTGTTATTCTCATCGCTGACCTCCAACGCCCCATTCTTGGTGTTGATTTCCTTACCAAGTTAGGCTTGATCGTGGACCTACGTAACTGTGAACTATGTGATGGTTGGACATCCTGGTCCTTTTCTGGTAAAGTCACTTTGATCAGTTCGATCGGTCTTCGCTTGGCATTGCCCGCCGACAATGTGTTCACCAAACTATTGCTGCAGTTTTCTGCTCTTTATCAATCATCTAATGACTTTCCAGATCCTAAACACGAAGCTATGCACCACATCTCAAAACTTGGACCACCATTAACTGCCAGAAATCGACAATTACCTCCATACAAACTCGCTACTGCCAAGGCAGAGTTCGAACCTATGCTTCGTCTCGGTATCGTTTGTCCTTCCAATAACCCATGGTCCTCCCCGCTTCATATGGTTCCCAAAACGTCCAGTAGCGACTGGAGACCTTGCAGAGATTACCGGGCACTAAACCATTCCACCGTCCCCGATAGATACCCGATTCCTCACGTCCATGATTTTTCAACTGGTTTACATGGAAGAACAATTTTCTCTTAGAGCGATTTGGTACGTGCATACTACCAAATTTCGGTTGCTCCCGACGATATTCCGAAGACCGCTATAACCACGCCTTTTGGTCTTTATAAATTCGTTCGCATGCCATCTGGTCTACGAAATGCCGCACAGCTTTTCCAAAGGATTATCGATCAAGTCCTTAGAGGGCTCGACTTCGTCTACGCTTAAATTGACGATATTCTTGTGGCCAGTTCCAACCATGATGATCATCTGTCACGTCTCCGATCGATCTTCGAACGTTTTGCTCAGTACGGCGTTACGATCAATGTTGACAAATGGGTTTTGGTCCAAAGTTTTGTTGACATTTTGGGCCACCAAACTGACTGCAACGGCATTAGTCAACTCCCAGAGAAAACACAAGCGATTGCGGCTTACCTCATGCCGCAATCCTTCAAAAGTCTCCGTCGTTTTCTCGGCATGGTGAATTACTACAGCCGTTTCTTACCAGAGTGCTCTGTGCTGCTCCAGCCATTGACCGATTTACTTAAAGGCAGGTTACGAAAATTCGAGCCCATTCAGGAAGCTATCGATACATTCGACAAGATCAAACAAGCGTTGTCCAACGCTACCGCGCTTAGTCATTTGAGGACTGATGTTGACGCTACTCACATCCTCACGACTGATGCATCTCAGAATGCCCTTGGGGCTGTTCTCCAGCAGGAAACCAACGGTCAACCTGAGCCGCTATCATTTTTCTCTCGCAAAGTGTAGAAAGCATAGACGCGATACAGCACCTTTGTTCGAGAACTTTTAGCTATCTACCTCGCTATCAAACGTTTTCGGCACCTGAACGATGGTCCCACGTTTAGCATTCTTACAGACCATAAACCACTTGCCTTTGTTTTCCGTGGTTCATCCGACCGTTGCTCCCCAGAGAAATTCGTCATTTGGATTATATTTCACAGTTTTCTACCGACATTCGCCATGTTGATGCTGCCAATAACGTTGTCGCCGATGCCATGTCGCGGATATGTCTTCACGAAGTTTCACGGCAGAAGATTAACTTAGAAGACATAGCAGCTCATCAGGAAGGAGATCCTGAGTTTTGTGCAACTGAGGTCAAATCTGTCAAGCAAAATATCGCATTTGCCAATCCTTAGACTCCAAAATTTGCTGTGATATTGCTACTAGCAAGCCTCGGCCTTTTGTTTCTCAGCAGTACCGCCGAATCGTCTTTGAGCATCTGCATGAAATCTCACACCCGAGCATCCGAGACACCGTCAAGCTAATTACTGATCGCTTCATTTGGCACAACATGCACTCCGAGATCCATCCGTGGGCCAAACAGTGTATCACTTGCCAAACCAGAATAATCCACCGTCACACAATTACCGTCCTCGGCACGTTTGCTCTTCCGACGCTCGTTTTAAACATGTTCATCTTTACATCTTTGGACCCTTGCCTGCATCCAACGGTTTTGTCTACTTATTGGCATATGTTGATCGTTATATGCGTTGGCCACTTGCCGTGCCTTTACGTGATGCTTCTACAGAAGCTGTGGCGCGAACATTCATGGAGCATTGGATTTCCGTCTTTGGCACGCCCGCCACTATTACTACCGATAGCGGGCCCCAATTCAATTCGGCCTTGTTTTGTGACATGAACCGCTTCCTCGGTTGTTTCCAACTACGGACAACCGCCTATCATCTAGCTGTTAACTGCATCGTTGAATGTTTCCCTCTCTAACTTAAAGCCGCAATTACCGCTTCACAATTGAACTCACAATGGTCCGAACGTCTAGCGGTTATCTTGCTTGGTATTCGTAACACCATTCAGGAAGACATTGGCTGTTGTCCCGCTGAGTTGCTCTTTGGCACTACTCCTAGACTTCCTGGAGAAATGGTGCTAGACTCAAGGGTTACTGGAGTAGATGATCCGACCTCTTACGTCACGTGCCTGAGACGACACTTCAGTTCAATTCGTCCAACACCACCTCGAATCCGTCCTCGGAGTCAACGGGTACACCCGGATTTGCGCTCTTGCCCCTTCGTTCTCGTGCTCGTCGATTCCGTCCGTAAACCTCTACCACCGCCTTACGAGGGCCCATTTAAGGTTGTTGCCCGGAAAGGGAAGTACTTCGTGTTCGATAGAAATGGTTATCAGGATACTGTGACTATGGACCGCTTGAAGTCGGCGTACATCGAGACCTGACCACTACTGAAACCCACGGACTTTCTTGTCACTGACCAGCCCACCTTCCCAAGTACGCCTCCTACTCAGCCCATGTGTGACACCTCTGTTCCCTCTTCTGCACACCAAGCACCTCACGGCACAAACTCGAAATCATCACCGAACACGCTTCTGACGTACAGTTCTTCTCCCCACCAGACTAGGTAAATGCTACACAAGTATCGAGCTTTCTTCTCAGTGACTCACGCTCTAGGGATGAGTTCTGTAGCGCTTGTACATATCTCTCTTCCCAATTGTACTTTCCTATTCTCATTCTCACCATTATTGTATAGTCTTGTTTTAACTAACAACAAAACAAGACTTTTCGGTTTTCGATTCGCCTTGTGGTTTCGGTTTCGCGTGTTGTGCTGCTGATCGTCATCGGTCTGCTAGCCTCTTCCATCAATCATCGGATCTAACGCGTCGATTTATTGTGCAGTCGGTTTAGTCTTCCGATCAGGTTGTGCGACTAACTGACGGCCTACCGAGGATCGTGCTTCACCTAAGGTCAGGTCCTGCATTCTTATTTATAGACTGAGAGTTCTTTTATGTAGTTAAGCCCTTTCCGTTTGGCCTTTATACTGCAGGCCCTTTGTGGCTTTGTATAGGGAGAACGCTTGCCAGGCGAAAGCCTACCACTTCCTAAAACACAGTAAATTGGATAAAAGAGTGCACAATTTTTCGAAAGCCGAATGTAGGACAGGACGCTGCGGGTTTTACTAGATGCACTATTCCTGTGATAGCGCCAAAGCTGCCATCAGATAATGTGTGATATTACAACCTTCTAACACATTTCGCAGCAAATCGCATATGCAGTACACACCATAGAAAAAACGAGTAGTAAGCCGCCAGCTGCCACGCGACCATCATCAGTGGCCCGTGGACTAATTGCACCGATGATTACACCGCTAGGACGTCCGCCCCCGCGCGGATTCGAACCGGTGACCTTAGGGTTGCAGCGCTGACGCGTATACCACCCAGCCACCGACCGGTACACCTTAAAAATAAGACATAACTATTTTACTGTACCTCTTATTTGTGCATCATTCCATCTGGTAACCCCATTGATAACATTTGCTTCCCTATTCCTATATATCTATGCTTGATGTCCACACTTCTGACTAAATTTATGCCTGCCATTTAGTCTCACGCCTAAACGTTAACTAGCCACTACACTTGTACTGGTTGCTTATGATGGTACGTGCGATTTTCTAAAGACTAGCGCAATGTGGCTGTTAGTCTTACATTCAATCTATACTCATGCACGTTTGTAATCTTATTGTCCATGAGGGTTGCTGTCTCGCCATTCAGTTTGTGGTAGTCCATACACAAGTGTGCAAAAATGCTCGCGCGCGACACTACAGCACTGCAACTCAAAATCGGGACCCTTGGTATGTCAACTAATATCTCTACTCACAGTGAGCGGTGCTCATCATCATGTTGAATGACTAAGTGGAAGCCATTTAGAAACACTTGTAAGTGCCACACTTCAGGTGGACAGACTGATGGCATTCTCGCACGCGTGACATCATTATCAGCTGGTTCGATATCTAACTAGGACTCGTCCAAATTGCAGATCGCGCTAACATCTGTTCGTGTCTCGAAGCATTCTCATTTGACAGAGCTTATTACATTACATCTCGTGTGACACCGTGACTTTTGTGGTTTGCAATATGAGGTCAGTGTATCCCATCTCAAGTGCCTCTATACGCCCCCTTGTTCTGCTGCCGCCTTTAGATAAGTGCACTGAGATTCACACAAGTCATCAAGCTTGATTCCGGAACACCGGCAACACGATGTGACATGCGAATCGAAATGCTTGGGTACAGGTAACATTCCGTGCACTGATGAATTGGTAGAGATATGCTAGCGGTCAGAACGAATGAGCATGGGGAACTAAATAGTAACATACGACGGACTGCCTGGTGGTTTCAAACACCAGTTAATTCTTACTCACCTCGGTCAAGAGACGAACGGGACCAGCTCTTGTTTACCTTCCGACACGGATAGCCTGCACTTAATATATGGGACGGCATTCATAGCATACACCAAGGATACCTCCTCACTGTTCCATTGTGCTTCTAATTCTTCGTTAGAGAATGGCTATAAATCCCGTTATCTCACCACGGACTTTAACTTAACTAAGCTTATGTATTGCAGTGGACTTAATCGCACCATTTCCCTGCTAATTTGGATAGTTGCTTACTCCATCACTTTCATTTTCTTTGTGTCATCCCTATTCTATCGCTCATGTAAATTGCACTTATGTACAGTTTCACTCTGGAATGACTTGGTGCAATGTGGTATCTTTATTGCACCTGCCTAGGACGGATGAGCCGTGTATAACCTACCTTAATTGCGCTTACCTAACTCGGTTGTATTTCGCGGTTATTTCACATGTTGCCCACTACACTGTTGTACTTATCATGATCGATGATACCATTGCTACCTTCTCAAATGGAGTCTATTGCGGTGGTATACAGAGACGGCGAGCTATGGCATCTCCCTCGTGCTATTACGCAGCCGCGATTAACATCATTATGGAAGCGCCATGGTATTGCTCACCAGACTATGCTACCTACATTCTGCTCCTTTAAATCGATTTGAAGATTACATGACCCTAGCTTGACCAGCACGACGCTTAGAGAGCCGATGCATCGCCGAATAAAAGTTCAGTTCATCCATGAGCTCATTAGTATTTGACATGAGCGCGGCGTTTCTGAGCGAACTGTGTTGTTGATCCGCTCAGTGTTAGGGTGACCAATCATTGAGTATGTTTCCCATTCAAGGGATACGTTTGAATCAAAGGGTTACCAGCGTTTGGCCGCGTACACTACGCATAAAGTGTAAAGTTTGGCATTTGGAGCACAATGATCAACCATTGTCCCTCTCGTGACCAGGTTGGACTATGCATTCGAAGTTACGCTGGAAAACCCAAGTGAAGAATCCCGACAATTAACCGACTAGCGATTATAGTGATGTCAACTGTTCACGTTCCGCTCCGCGGGTGATGAGAGTGAGCATAGCTTTATTTCCCGTTGTTCATCAGCCACACTGTATGTCCCGGGGCTTATGAAAACGCACGTACTAAGCGGCTGGAAGGCGGAAGCGCAGAGACGCCTACCAGACGTTGCATTGCTCATGGTCAATCTGTTAGATAGACTAAGTAAAATGTTAAACCCAACGTAATGGTACGTCATTGTGTTTTAGTCTATTACATCGGAAAGGGATCGGCACGTAGCGATAATCGTTTTATGAGCACCAAATGGCTGCACCCGAGACGTAGGATGCAGATCGTTACCTAATAGTTGATTGTCACAACAGAGTACACAACGATATGTACAAACGGGTGAGTACTTGGATGACAGCTGTGCTACGTATTGGACATTTGCAAAACAGTGCGAGCACCGTTTGGAATGTCGCATGTTTGACAGCGGACAGCGGAACTTAGGTGAATTAGTATTGCGGTAGTAGTCTCTCCAATGAGGCCTTAAGCGGCGAATATGTGGTATTGACACCTGTCAATGATTAACGTTGCGCAAAAATCGTACCTCGGGCAGATGGTGATCGGACCGGTTAGCGACATGGAGAGACTGTAGTGACCACCACATTGCGTTCGCAAGCTGTGCGATCTCCCCCATTAGCTACGTAAACCATACTGTACATGTAGACGGTGACACCGAATTACCCATTATTTTACTGTACCACTTGTTTGTTTATCATTCTACCTAGTAAACGTATTGATGACAATTGCTTCACCATTTCTAAATCAAGTTCGTTCAAATACTGATGCCCAAGATTAAAGGCTGCTATTTATGTCCACGTCTAAGTGTTAAATAAAACACCAACAGTTCCTATGGGGTACTTGTTCACATGCGTGCGAGAATGGCTGTTAGTCTGACCTCCAAACGAAACACACACACCTTTGTACTACTGTTGTTCATGAGGCCTAATATGTCTCTATCCAGTTTTGTAGCAGTTCATAATTATGTTCGTGGAAACACATGTGCATATGTTGTATTCGAACTTCCATTGGATACGGATAACGCCAATCCATGTATATATATATATATATATATATATATATATATATATATATATATATATATATATATATATATGTGTGTGTACCGATTGAATTCGACGAGCATACTCAAGCCGCTTTTGTACGGCCAACTTAGTGCAGGGAAGCGGCACTCGGGCAAACTGAAACTAACATTACCAGGACATGAAGAAGGTTCGTTTTTGACAAACCAATGTTGATTTCAGATGTTGCGAATCCAAGGGAATGTTTGTCGGTGCAAATTAAAGCGGTCCGATCAAGAGAGCAGTTGTCCAGGTGTAGCAGAAGGCATTACTGCACGAGGAAGAGAAGCACGATGCGTACGCTCCCCTTAAATTTACTAATCCAGTTCAATAAGGTGGCGTATGTGATACATTTGCCTGCGTGATGAGTACTCTTTTCTTTCAAATGGTTAGATGTCTGAGCTCCCCGGTGTGGCTGCGCCTGATCTGAATGTTGACAAGGTGCCTACCTGTCTACTACCCTCCACCACAATTGCTGGCTCCAGGAGACAGTTGGTCGTTGCTGGAGGGGACGGGGTGCATGGTCCTCGTAAAGACGCTAAGTTCAAAGAGTGGTTCCATGCATCATGTGTGGAACGGGCTACGGCTCAGCAACAGCTCTGTGTACAGCTGGTGCGCATGATTTCCCAATTAGTCCGGAATGCTTCTGTTCTGTTTGCTGAAGAATTGTGCTCTGGCTCCGTGGTCAAAACCGTGCGCCCATCCACATACCTCGCGGTCTTATTGCTCCTTGTTTACACCGGATATAAAGCGTGTAGATGGGACTGTGTGTGGTGCAGCGCAAGCCACTCACGGTCCCCTTTGTAGGCGAATGCTTTCTGTGGCTGTCCCCATAGGGGCCACAATGGCAGGTGAATCCGGAAACGGATGTCGCTAATTCATGTGTATATTTAGTTATTTTTTGGCACTGACGAGACAATACCAAATGTACCATTTATTTTTTTATACAAATGTAAATATTGTAGGCATGCTTGTCTGTGACTCAGCCAGTAAAGGAACTCCTGCTATTGCCCAGTCTCTTTCTTTTCTGGATCTATTCGATATAAGGAGAGGTTAAGCACTTCGTCTCCGGTATCAGCTAACGTGTACAGAAGTCAGATGGCCAAATGGTTCTTCAGGTTGAACCGATCCGTCATCGATTTGGTGTCTTGCGGGGTCATCACCATAAAAAAGCATTTCGTCTGTTCAGACTAGGAGTCGAAACAACCATTACTTAGTATAACAACAATTACGCTGCCAACTCTGTCGATAACTGACGACGTAAACATAGCGGCTTATCTTATGTACCAAGCAGATAAATCAGTATTTTAAAAAAGATGTTTTAAGAAAAATGATGAGTTCCAGTTTTGCACGGCTTACTGGGGCGGTTCTTCCCGGGCGGCATGTGACAGTGAGTGGCAATTTTAGTACACGTATTACGATGAACAATGAATTTATACGGGTTAAGAAGCGTTGCTTTACAAGTCTCGTTGGATAGTTGGTGGGGATATCAACGTAACAATAATGATGATAAGGATAGTAAAATAGTTAATAATTGAAATATGAAAATGAGGACTTATCGTTTGCTCCGCTGTAGTCCTGCGATCCTCTTAGATTCACAGCATCCACAGTTAACAACAAATAATTCCATGGTAAACTCCAGGTGTCGGATAGAGACGTAGTGTTAAGTAACAAAGTGTAAGTGGATGAGTGCATCGTTCAACCGTCTTTTAAATACTGTTATTGTCGGTGCAGAGACGATCGATTCTGGGAGAGCATTCCACGGGTGACAGACACGAATGGAAAAGAAATTTCTGCGGCACTCTAGACGACTGTATTGTTCTGCGAGTTTTAATGAGTGGCCCCTCAGGTTTGTATTGCTGCTGAGTTGCAGTAAAGGGCGGCACACATGATGTGGGTCTCGTAGAATCAAGTATGCCATAATCAGGTCACCTCGTAGTCTGCGATAGCTTCCACTGAACAATCCCAGTCGTCGCAGTCTCTCCTGGTAGGAGAGATTGCGCATTCCAATTACGTTCTTAGATGACCGGCGTTGTGGCTGCTCCAGTGCATTAAGGTCGTGTTTCAGCCATGGATGCCAGGCTTGAATTGCATATTCGACATGGGGGTGAACATACTCACTGAGCACTTGTCGAAATATGGAGCTGTTTATTTGTCCAAACGCCCGTCTCAACAGCCCGACGTGTTGGTTCTCGGTCTTCGAGGCCTTTACGGATTGCCTGGAGCAACCCAAGTCATCTTGAACCAGGACACCCAAGTCACGTTCGAGAGTTGATTGTTGTAGGATATTCGTTCTGAGCCGGTATGAGTAGCTGTTCTGATGTCGGATGGAAAGCACCTTGCATTTACTGACGTTGAAATGCAATAAGTTTTGGGTCGACCGTTGATACACCGTATATAGGTCACGCTGAAGCACATGTTGGTCGGCGTTCACCTGGATCCTACGCCATATCTTGATATCGTCGGCAAACATTAGGAAGTTTGAAGCGATTCCCTATACAAAGTTATTAATAAACACTAAAAACGAACGTGGACCTAAAGCTAAGCCTTGCGACACAGCACACTCAAGTTGTATGGGGTCCGATAAAAAGCTCCAAACTCTGACCACTGATTGCCGTTGAAGTAGAAAGTTGACGATCCAGCCTAATAGATGGTAGCCGATCCCGTAATGCTGCAACTTGGATAGTAGTATCCGATGGTCTAGACGAGCGAAAGCCTTGAAAAAACCCACGTAGTTCACATCAACACCTTCTCCAGGGTCCGTTAACTCGGTCCAACTACTGCGTGCAATTAGTAAATTAGTTGTACATGACCGCTATCGACGGAAACCGTGCTGCTCAGGAGTGATGATGTTGCAGTTTTCCAGATAGCACACCAGTGCATCGGCAACCATGGATTCCATGACCTTGGAGAGTACAATGAACAATGAACAATGATTTATAACGGGTAAAAAAGCATATGCTTGACAGGTACCGTAGGGTGGTTGGAGCAATAGATAAAATGGAAGGATAATCGAACAAGTAAATCGTTTTTTAAGCCTCTACAGATTTCAACGCACCACTTCATAATGATAGTTTGAAGTATGGACTGGATGTCTGCACCCAAAGTAGAGCTGTTATATTACAGCAAATGTGGGAAAAGAAATCAAAGGAACGGATAACGCTCACTCGTGTATTGTTTCCGTTGAGAGATGTGGTACGGTACTCCAGTTTGTATACATCCATGTCGCTCATTGGGACACTTCTGTATGTTACATCACCGCCACTTTGCGGGGAGGGTCAGTAACCTCATGGTTTGGGTCTCGTTATTTCGTCCTCCGAATAGGACGTGCTATGCCAAATAATGCAAGTTGGAAAGTGTGTCATCTAGGTGTTTTTTAAATAGTGTCAAGGTGGGGGCAAGGACGACGTGAGTGGGGAGCGCATTCCAAGCACGGGACACACGGAGTGAGAAAGAGTTTCGTCGACAATCAAGTCGGCTGTAGTGTGTAGCCAGTTTGAGCTGATGACCCCTCAGGTTGGTATTTTGGCTCAGCTGCAAGAGACTGCGACATGGGTGATTTGGATTCATTAGTATTAAGTAGACCATGATGAGGTCTCCTCGGTGACGACGATATTCACCACTGTACAATCCCAGAGACTGCAGTCTGTGTTGGTAGGGGATGTAAAACAGGCCTCTGACGAGCTTCGTTGCTCTACGCTGTGGAGCTTCAAGTGCACTAATGTCGCGCTTGCGCCAGGGACGCCAGGCCTGGATCGCATACTCCACGTGGGGTCTCACGTAAGCGCTCAGCATTTGCGGAAATACAGATGGCTCGAAATTTCCGAAAGCCCTCCGTAAGAGTCCGAGATGTTGACTGGCCCTTTTCGATGCCTTTTCAGCTTGTCTGGAGCAGCCAAGGTCGTCCTGCACGATCACTCCGAGGTCGCATTCCTGGGAAGCATGTTGCAACGGCTGGTCCCCGAGTAAGTATTCATGGATGAGCTGGTGGCGTAAGCTCACGACTTTGCACTTGGCGACATTGAAGTGGAGCATGTTTTCGGATGACCAAGTGTACGCCCTGTCCAGATCGCTCTGCAGTGTTGCGTGATCGTCCTCTGTCCGGATGTCATGCCAAATTTTGACATCATCTGCAAACAGCAAGAAGTTCGACTGTAATACACTGGCAAGGTCGTTAATGAATGTTAAAAATAAACGTGGCCCCAGTACTGACCCTTGTGGCACACCGCACTGGACGTCAATTGGGTCGGAGATGGAGCTGCGGACTCTCACATTCAGCTGACGTTGAGTGAGAAAGTTGGCGATCCAACCAAGCACAGGGTCACCGATTCCGTAGCCTCGAAGCTTGTGTAGGAGGATGCGGTGGTCCAAACGATCGAACGCCTTCGAGAAGTCCAGGTAGACAACGTCGACTCCAAATCTAGCATCAGCTGACTCCGTCCAGCTTGCTCGGGCCAGTAGCAAGTTTGTAGTGCAGGATCGATTTCGACGGAATCCGTGTTGCTGTGGCACTATGATATTGTTGTTCTCCAGATATCCCATCAGCGCCTCCGCAATTATACGTTCCATTACTTTGGATAAAACTGGGAGGAGAGTGATTGGACGGTAGTTCGACGGCTCCGCACGATTACCGCTTTTGTAAATGGGAGTGACTAGCCCATGTTTCCACATTGTGGGAATCAGCATTTCGTCAAGACAACGTTGAAAGAACCGAGCTAATGGTTCGGCAATGTTTAGGGTCGCTGTCTTCAACGCCTTCGGTTTAATATCGTCTACGCCTGGCGAGCTGTGCACACGCAACGACATTAGCGTTTTCAACACATTGGTTGCCGTGAACGATACGTTGTGTAAACCTGGGAACGGTGAGAGCTCTGTCAAAATCGGGTGAAGGGATGGTTCAATCCGGAAAGTAAGGAGGAAGTGTTGACGAAACACGTTGGCCGCGTCCTGTGCAGTTTGCGCATGACCATCTGTTGCACGCAAGACCGGGATCCCGCGCTGCACTCTACGAAGTTTTAGGAAGAAAGGATCCTGGGCGATGTTGGAGGGGTCAATTCTGCTTCCAACTTTGTGAATCGGGGTCATTATTCCAAGCTTTCACATGGCGGGAACTTGGTTCTGGTCTAAGCAGCGCTGGAAAAACAGCTAAAGATCCTGCCAGTTGGCTTGCTACTGCTTCCAGTGCCTCTGGACGAATGCTGTCGACACCTGGCGAGCTGTGTTTGCGTAGAGACGTCAGCTTTTGCAATACAGCATCCGCGGTAAAAGTGATGTGGGTTAGTCTTGGTGAACAGAATACAAAGCTTGGTAGATCGCTTGGTGGCAAGACCCTTTGAAACGTGGGGGCGTATTGCATCTGCAGCGCGTGTGCTGTTTCCACAGCCGTTCTTGTTGGGCCATCAGCCGTCCTGAGTGGAAGAAATGCCTCACCTTACGTAGGCCATGAAGGTGCTTATACAGCAGTTTGTGGTTAGCACTGAAAGTTTTTGCGATGTTCTGCTGATAGGCGCCTTTGTCTTCTCTTAACAGTTGAGTGCATTGGTCACGTTAGGCTACGTAGTTGTCCCAAATTTCCGGTTGCTGGAGCTTCTCTGTACACTCGCTATGCTGCGTTGCGTACTGTCATCCATTTTTGAGTTTTGCTCCTAAGGTAAGAAACTGATTTACACTTATAGCAAACTTTTATCTCTGAAGCCTGTGCAATCAGCTGACTGAATTTTTTGACGAACTCAAGCCAGGCGACTTCCGGGGGTTCTTCGGTAAGGAACGACCAAGTTGTGGCGCTGACGAGCTGGGTTAATCGATCGTAGCTTGTGATGGTTCGCACAGCCTCATCGTTCTCATTCAGATATTCTGCATAGCAGACGAAGTTGAAACTGATGACTGCGTGATCACTGCGACCCAACGGGCAGTCTAAAACCAACACACAACCATATGCTCATCGTTGGTAAGCACAAAATCCAGCACAGATGGCCTGTTACCAGTTCTGAACCGAGTGGGCAAAGTGATGTGGTTGTAAAGAGGAACAGTAGTTACTAGATCTTGTAGATCGGCTTTGAATTGTTCTCCGATCGTGGCCGGAGTTTCTTAACAATATACGTTGAAATCACCCATGATAATAGTGTGAGCGTTCTTTTGTTGTAAACTGCACCTTAATGCAGCCGCTAGGTGGTAGTCGATTTCGGGTGTTGAGTTAGGGGCGCGGTACACCAAGACAATAAGGAAAGCGTCCCTGCCTTTTAACTACAACCGGCACCAAAGAGAGTCGGGGAACTGTGAGGCTGAATATTCCACGGCTTCTCACTGTACGTCGTTTCGGTAACACAGGATTACCCCTCCTCCTTTTGTGAGCCTGTCGTTCCGGATCTGCGACATGCCGGGTAGCGACACTTCAGCGTCCGTCATTCCCGTGTGCAACCATGTCTCGGTGATACCAATGACATCATATGACCCGGAAGCTTGGCGATCGTTCAGTTCGGCCAGTTTGTTAGAAAGACCCTGAGCATTCGTTTACAAGCAGGCCAGTTTCTAGGTCTCTAGGAGCCCACAGAGAGGTGAAGGGGTCACGTGTAGGAGAATGCTGCCCGATGGGAGGTCGGCAGTTACTCGTTTTTTTTGATGGGTCAAGGTGCGTCCCTGTTGGAGGTGAAAGAAAAACACAGGTATACTTGTGTAACCGTTCATAACTGTAGACTAGAGTTTTTTCTGTGTTGCAGAACAATTGTTACTACCGCTTGTTACATACCCCTCACACGTCCCGTGGTTCTTTGAGATCGATAAATTCAAATTAGCCCTCAGCCGTGATTGGAACTGAATTTAGAGTGTTTTCATACCCACGCCGGCCCGTGTAGTTTTCCGCAAATATACTTCCTGTCCGGTGCGTTGTCTTTTTGACTCGTGGGGCGCAGTCTAAGAAGTCGAACGCCTGGGGACACAACAGATTTTCTGGCGACGGAGGTGTTGAAAATCATGTCTATTTCATTCGAACAGATGCAGTCCCTCCTCCAACAGCAGCAGTTACATTTTGAAAAGTCTCAACGGCAGTTAATTGTTTTGTTATCAGAAATACTGCACATCCAGGTGGATTGGAAACCGGAACGCAGGTTGACATCACATGAAATTGAATCTGAATGCCATTGGCTGCTCAATTCAAACAATGACACAAAAACGATTGAAGTTTCAGATTCCAGGACAGAATCCCAATCCTGTCATACAGTTATTCGTGGCCAACATTTGGGCTGTGGCGTGCCGGACCGGAAGCCCCAGACAGCATTTTGGAACGGTGATGAGAGGCAACCATTGCGAGATTTCGCCTACAAAACTCCTCACTCTCAAGAAGCTAGTAACTTCAGGCGCGTGCGTACTCCAAGGGTGCAGGCACTCTTGAAATCCAAAAGGACCAGATTCCACGATGTATCAATATTTGAAGGGAAGAGAACACGCTTGACAAGGAAACGCAATTATGTTCCCTTGTCCCTACAACCAAAAACTGTCTGCTGTTACGTTCGTTTCCCAATCGATAAGGACAACCATTGAAAAGAAGTCGGTCAAATTAACCAAACTTATGGCCCAAAGTACTCCAAGGGTACTCTTACAGTCAGGCAGAGTAATCGCCTGTGAACGAAGACACACGGAAATGCAACGTCGGGAAAGCATTTACCTAAGAATACGTTCGGATATTAATCTGTCCAAAGTGGAAGGAATTCAGAAGTTTTACTTGCTCAATGCGTCAACGAATCATGTCATGTCTTACACTAAAGGAGATAGATGTCCCGAATACTCCTGTGCTGACAACATACTAGAACGAACGACACTACACACTTGGTCTGAGCTCGAACCACCTTGGTGTTGGATGCATGTGGACCCAGGTGGGTCCTCTCGTCCGAAAGAGTTACGTGAACCCCAGGTAACCCGCTTTTTTAAGAGAGGGAGGTGTTGGAGGTGAAAGAAAAACACAGGTATACTTGTGTAACCGTTCAAAACTGTAGACTAGAGTTTTTTCTGTGTCGCAGAACAATTGTTACTACCGCTTGTTACATACCCCTCACACGTCCCGTGGTTCTTTGAGATCGATAAATTCAAATTAGCCCTCAGCCGTGATTGGAACTGAATTTAGAGTGTTTTCATACCCACGCCGGCCCGTGTAGTTTTCCGCAAATATACCTCCTGTCCGATGCGTTGTCTTTTTGACTCGAGGGGCGCAATCTAAGAAGTTGAATGCCTGGGGACACAACAGTCCCAACCTTCGTTTAGAAGTACGTCAGAGTCAATTAAAGCAGCAGTCAAGTTACGCTTCTGTACATTCATCGGTATGCTTGTTGCTTCAGTTACTTTAATATTTGAGCTGTGTAAAGTGTTTGCGATCTTTAACCGGATTTCGGAAGGAAGAGGTTTCCGATTTCTCCGCCATCAATCCAAGACATCCTTTGCTTGTTGCTCTGACTGAACCACAAGTTTTAGGATTCTAGGGCCGCATCCTCTATAATTCGATGAGAGAGGTATCCTGGTGAGCGATAGTGTCACAACATTATCCTTAGAAAGTGTTTCGCGAATGAACCGCCACGGTTCTAAATCGTGCTTTCCGGTCTCTTGAACATCGTTAGAAGGATGTTCTGGCACGCCATGTATGAAGATTGTGTTTAGGCGGTCTTGCTTGCTGTGCCCCTCTTCGGTGTTTCCTTTTGATCATCGCGCGCTCCAAGGGACATCAGGATAGATACGTATCCTACAGGATCCGTGTTTTAGCGCGCTTGCGGAGAGCAAAAGGTTTTCTACGTCGGTGGAGGATCCTAGTGTTACTCGAGTAAGTCTGGGTTCTCCATAGTGTGGCGAGTTCGGATGACGAGTAATTCGTAACAAGTTCATGGACTTGGCTTTGATACTCATCTGCATACACAATGAATTCCATTGGTCTTTGCCGTCTGATAACTTATCCCGCAATGCGATCTGGAACGATTAGAATAGGTAAAGCTAAAAAGCTAACAACAAACTGGCTTTTCTGGGATATGCAACTTGGTGAGCCAAGATTGCGAATATGGTAGTAGATTCGCCTTCCGGCGGCCCTATATTGCTGCTGTTGCAGATTATTTCCAACGGGGAAGTCTGTCCTTTTGGACATTACACTCGGCTGTACTGCGTGGCCAAATTAAACTGAGGACCCCTCAGAGATATGTTTTGGCTAGTTTCAAAAGGTGATTACATGTGTTATCGAAGTTTTTAGTGTCTGATACACCATAATGAGATCTCCCTGTAAACGCCGATTTTGTCCACTGCAAATGTTTAGTTTTCAGAGTGAGTGGTTAGGGAAGGTGAGACAAACCTCCGAAGCTCTTCGTCAACCTGCGTCGCGCAGTATCGAGCGTGGTACAGTAGTGTTTCTGTTAGGGTTGTTACTTTAAGATAGCATATTCCGCGTGCGTCCTAAAGTACGCGCCAAGCACTAGTAAAAAGATTGAAGCATCGAGCTTTCCGAAAGCTCTACGAAGTAGGCTGTAGGGCTGGTTTGCAATCTTTATTGCCTTTACAGTCTATCTCCAGCAACCTGAATCATCTTGCGCAAGCAAGCCGAGTTTGAATTCAGGAGAAACCCTCTGTAGAATTTGTGGCCCAAACCGGGATTTGAAACTGTCTAATAGAGTCTCAGTGCGCGCCTGCTTATTCGCTACACTAACTTAGTCGTCGCTGCACATGGTAATATAACGTTTACTATCTAGCTCGAAAGCAAGCACTGTATGGCATTTTTACAAATCCAGTTTAACAAGACAATGGTGGGTACAACACAAAGGAGAGTTCACAGAAGAGCAACACGGAACGGACAGTGCTAGTTGCGTTCCAATAACCTAGAAACGGAACCTCATCCGTTGTTTAACGGATAGAGCGAGACGGATACGTACGTTAGACACGCTTTCCGAAAAACCAGATTTCCTTCAAAGTGTGTTCCAGCAAAATAGATACCCAGAGAAGTTCCTCCTCCTTCACATGGAAGTACAAACACCAAAACTGAAACAGGCATCCGCTGAAAAACGGTCAGTCTAGCTTTCATTCGCATTCATAGGTGATGTTATGGCACTAGAACGTTCCCCGCGACCGAATTACGTGTAAGTTTCTCTACAAGACCAATTGTGATGTAACAGCTTTAGGACAGGGTGCCAAGGTCTGAGTTTTCCTTTTGTGTCTGCGAATTCTCTTGCTAGTGTCGAGCTATATATAGTTGGAAAACTACCAATATCTGTCCGAAAAAGTTCGGGTACCATAGACCTGTCTCACTCAGCAGTAGTATAAGGAGGACGGTAAGGAGTGCCGTATTTTAGCATCTAATTGACAAAATCACCAGGTCAAAACTCAGTAGACATTACAGTCCATCTACCGGATACACGGACAATATACGCGAACTGTCAGATGTCGTCTACTGGCTACAACAGAGACAATCACTATTCAACTCCAAAACCCGCAGTTATGTGCTTAAAAGCAACTCGTACAGGCCATTCAGCTGCCCTGGCCACGGCCCACGCCGACTAATGGGAATGCTCACGTTATGCCACCTGATTTGGCCTTGAGTGGACCAAGCATTTGGTTATATTTTTCTGCCATTTCGATCTTTTTCATCATTGCATTGATTCCTGTTTTGTTTAACCCCTCATTTTATAGTGTAATAGCTTGAAGATGAACCGCTGAAAACATGCTCGTTCGCTAAAGCTTACTTTTGTTATCCTCCCTTGAGAAAACTTTCACTACTGTAGTTTGTTTACTTGTGCGCATAGCAGCTTGGGGTTAGAGTAAACTTTTTTCACAGGGTCTTGTTGGTTCTCTGTCTTATCATCCCTGACGGGATTGACTCGTTGATTCCTCTGTGTTTTATAGACATCCCGGGTATCCTCACTCAGACAGCCTATGTGAGCGTGTCTAGTCACATCCTTGTATGCTATGCATTTCCGAGTCTTGCTCCTAGGAAAGACTTCGTCTTCATCGAATGGGTGCATCTGTTGCCAAGTTCCCCGCAAATCTCTGTAAGGAATCATTCGGCTAGGAATGAACAGGTTGTCGCATCAATGATGTCGAACAGGTCATCCTTGTTGTGTACGACGTGAGATCCCTCTGTACTTTCTTTAGGATACTCTGCGTTGCACATGTAGTGGAACCCTAGTTTCGCATTGTTGCTGCGGCCCAGCGGAGTGCAAACTTGTATTGCCACGATTATGTGCCCCCCGGTAGTAAATTCAAGGTGCAAGATGGCCGAATTGTTTCTTGGCTTGAAAAGTGTTGAAGAAGTGGCACGGTTGTACATTTGATGAGTCAGCAACTAGCTCTTTCAGTTCCACCTTAAATCACTCACCGAGAATGGGCGGGGGTTTCTATGGTGTGCAGGTTAAAGTCCTATACACGGAGAACTTCGCTGCAAGGTCG
This sequence comes from Dicrocoelium dendriticum, assembly GCA_944474145.2. Lineage (NCBI taxonomy): Eukaryota > Metazoa > Platyhelminthes > Trematoda > Plagiorchiida > Dicrocoeliidae > Dicrocoelium > Dicrocoelium dendriticum. The sequence goes on along the minus strand of OX104063.1, from coordinate 5,604,982 downwards.
TGCTAGTACTTTCTTCCTAGCGGAGGCTATGGCTCGGTTCATTTTCAAGTGGACATTATTGAACTGTATACAGAGGCCACTAAACAAATACTGCCTTGCACTATGTGTAGGTAACACCATAGGGCATCTACGGTATAAACAGCTGGGTCGTCTACACGGTCAATAAGTAGGTCGTAACGGTAGGTGACCTGCGGCGGATTGTCTGTTGTCGCCTCTTCTGACAGCTAGGGAGTTGCAATACGCTGTGCTTCAGAAATGCCGACAGCGAGGCTCGCGAAATCTTCACGCAGATTTTTTGCTCCCTCAGCCAGTGGTGACTTGGCTTAGATTGTCCTCAGACGGATTTCTGATAGCAGTTTGATGAGTAACTTGTTCCAATTTCCAAGCACCATTTCAACAATTTGGTTGAAGTAGAGAAGGATTTTCAGCATGCTTGGATCAGACCTTTTATAATTGGGTGATATGAGTAACATTGCCGTTGTGGTAACAATCACGCCGTTGAGAGAAAGAGGGCTGAGCAGATGTAACGCCCATCTTCTAAATCATGATCTTGAGCTGGAGACTATTCAGAAGACGGAATTTCCGGGACAGTATGGACAAGAATCGGTCCTTCGTCGGTGTGCTCTTGGTATTCCCTTGGTTTTGCTTCCTTTGTCGACGCTCACTCCAGCGGATCTGAGGAAATATATGAACGCCGCATGACAACGCACAAAGACGGTGAGCCGACAAGAAGGCGGTCTCTGCTTTGTTACCCGCCTGAAATGTCACCTGAAGTAGCCTTGGCTTATCATGGTGCAATAAGTTATGGTGGCGGAAGATGCGCAACAAACTATAGTCTGTTTGGCCTGGATTCCTAAGGTTGGTCATGTGGTTTCGCATTATTTCGGGTGGTCTAGTAATTTGCCCTTGATAGAGTTTGCCATTAGCACGTTGCGGCATATTAGCTTCATTGATTTGTGCAGCATATTGCTTTCCCAATTTTGGATAAAAGTGCTCCTTCTTTTACTGGCGACCCAGTGGGTGGTCTTCTCAAAGTTGCATTGGTGTTCGTCTCATTTGTAACATTTTGGAGTAGTTGCAGTTGTGTCCACTAAAATTACCTTGTGACTGCATGCAGCGACAACGGATGCGAATGTTGTTAGATGCTTGGTAGTGCTGGATAAATTCGGTTGAAATAGAATGGTGTGCCACTCGGAAAGTCCAATCTCTGCAAAATTTGAGTCGCCGGGGTTAGCAGACCCCGTTTGCCCGCCTGTTTGCTAATGCCTGTGTTTGGGGTTGTGGGCTAGTTGCTGTTAACCATACCTTGGTTTCGTCCATTCTGACCCAAGATTGCGCATAAGTCTAGGCAACGGGAATCTACTTCTCAAGCAGCTGGTGTTATGCGACATCTATACCAGCCGTAGGATGCAGCAAAATCGCTGACAATTTGTCACATTTCTGTGCCAGCACGGGGTTGCATCTTACGAGTGGGTTGACCATACACTCTGTACCGAACCGAAAGGATTCTAGTGTGCAATTTCAGTTTCAAGTTTTGCATGTGGGACAGTATTTCTCAATGCATTTACAACCTTTTGTTCCAAATTCGAATAGTCTTGTAGCAGCATTTCCAATCGCAAAAAACTGTTGTCTGGGGCTGCGTGGACCGTGTACACATTATTCTCTTTGTTGTTATGTCGCGAACCAAGCCCCATGGGTAAACTGCTATCGCCGAGCGTGTTGGGGCAGGCACAGGATGTCGATTGACAATGTCCTACTAGTGGGACCACAGTTGCAAACATAGCTAAACGAGGTCAACACGTGACCATTTTAATGTGGGTAATGAGCGCTTTACTCTTGATCAGACCGGGCTTCGGCTTGGTGGAAAGTTGGACTTTGATGAGTGTGGTAGAATTTACGCTAGTTTAACTGTTAGAATGATGGCTACTAAGGGAGCTGAAGCTATCAAACCAAGTGTCCGGTTCTTGTGATAAGTGAATCGTCGGTTAGTGCTAAGAGCACTCTGTCGAATGAGGGTACGAATGATGGTAGACGCTTGAAAATATGTTCGAAGCACGCTTGTATAGGGGTGAAAAGCGCGTTCAAATTACAATAACGAATGCAGCGATAGTGTGCGCTAGCCAATCCAGCGCTGGTAGGTCCATTGGGCAGGGCTGCTAAACCCGAGTTGAATAAGTGTAAGCACAGTAGTGTGCGTGCCGTTTTGAGAGTGGTAAATCCAAAAACAGCTTAGCGGAGATTCAGTACGGTCACACGGTGTGCTGATTTTTACACGAGCTAGTAGCAATCTCATCTATGAGCGCTTCTCAATCCGTCAGTATAAGCTACATGTACACAAATGGGTGTGTTATAGGACACGGACACGAGCAAAAAGTCACGATGGCGGCGGGCGGAAAACAGGCGTTTATTCAGTATAGGGTAGCCTATTTAAAAGAAATAAACACTGTTAATCTTCGAGCCTTCTCAGTGGGTCTTCTGTTTTTCGGTTCACCTCATTGGTCGCGTTCCCCTTTTATTTCATTGGGTTATGCTATTCCTCTTCGGTCGCTGTCTTCCTGTCTCGCGCAATGATCACATCTTTCGTGCTTGGCATCTGATTGGCCGTATTTCTTTGGACCGCTCATATTCGGCTTTGCACTCTGAAACTTGCCGTTAATAGCGATTCTCGAGTTGCCAGTGCGCCCTCTATGTTCTATTGTCCAATCCGGTTTGTCGGTTTCTGGATACGTGTGCCACTCGTGATTCGCTGTCCAGCCATCGCTGTGTCTCCCGGTGGGTTCACGCGTTCTCTCGATCGAACTGATCTGCTGACTCCGGTAACCTGCGCTTAGGTGGTAAGGTCGAGCATACTGGACCGGTTTCCTAAACCCCGTTACATCCTTTTCCTTTTGTTTTGTTAGGATTGCGCCGCAGTACGTCCCATACTGCTTTCCGCTGCGTGTGAGTTTCCTTCCTTCTGCAGGTGTGACGCGTATCTGTCTTGGCTGCTGTTGTCCGTTTTCCATCTGGGTAACACGCGTACAACCTGCTTTCCGGACCTGTACTCGGTTCCGCTTAATTGTAGTGTCCCCAACCTTCACTTCGTAGCTTCTCTCTCCCTTGCGGCTCTGAATAACTCCCTTCCTCCAGTGTCCCTCTGATCCTGGTACTGGTTGCACCCACACTTCTTCTCCCAATGCTAGAGGTTGGAGTTTTCTCGCCCCGCGATCGTAGTATCTCTTTTGCCTAAGCATTCTGTTTCGTAACCGCTCGTGTATCGAGGTCGTTGGTGATACTTCAGGTGTTAGCAGATTTGACGCAGTTGGTATCAACGTTCTTGTCCTCCGGCTGAAGAGTCGCTGCACCGGACTTGCCCCAATTTCTGTTGATGGCGTGTTTCTGCGTTCCAGCAACATAATATAAGGGTCCTCCTGAGTCTCCTTAGCTTTGGTAAGCACCTTCTTTGCTTCTTTTACCGCCGACTCGGCCTTTCCATTTGATTGGCTGTGATTTGGGCTAGTAAGCCGGTGATGGAAATCCCACTTTCTGCTGAACTCTCGGAACTCTGCGCTAACGAACTGCGGCCCGTTGTCCGAGACTACTACCTCCGGTATTCCGTGACGAGCAAATTGACATCGTAGCTTATTCACCACTGCGTCTGTACTGGTCGTAGCTAGAGCATCGATTTCAAAGTAGTCACTGAAATAATCAACCAACACTAAGTAACTTTTTCCATCGTGGATGAAGATGTCTACTGCAACCATCTGCCAGGGCCTGTCCGGAACGTCACGGAGCATCATCGGTTCTTTTGACTGACGTACGTCGTGTGTTCGGCATGCCAGACAATTTGAGACGTAATCTCGTATTTGGCTGGTCATTCCCGGCCAAAACATTAGCTCTCGCGCTCTGGCCACACAATTGTTGACTCCCAAATGTGCATAGTGGACAAGCTCTGTCATCGCGCGCTGCAACGCTTTGGGGATTAGTATCCTATTGCCTTTGAATATCAACCCGTCTTGGACAATGAGTTCATCAAGAAAATGGAAAAACGGGGTCAGCACTCCTGGTAGATCTTTCTTGTTCTTGGGCCAGCCACTTAGTATTGTCTGCCTCAGTAGCTTGCATAACTCATCTTCCTCTGTGCACTGCTGGAGCTGTTTCAATCGTTCCTCGGTAACAGCTACTAGTTGTGCTGCATGAACGAAATCTGAATCTTCGTCTTCCTCTGGTGTGTCTGACAGATATGCCCTGGATAACGTGTCTGCGATATGCATTTCGGGACCAGGTCGATACACAGTCTCTAGGTCGTACTTTTGAAGGCGAATAAGCATTCTCTGTAAGCGGCGGGGAACAACATGTAGCGGCTTGTTGGCGATGGAAACCAACGGTTTGTGATCTGTAAACACTGTAGTCTTCCGGCCAAATGTATAGTCATTAAAACGTTCGACGGCGTAAACAACTGCAAACATCTCTTTTGCTATCTGGGCGTAACGACGCTCGGTCTCTGTCAACGTCCTACTGCGAAAATCGATGGGTTTCCCATTCTGCATGAGTACGGCCCCGATACCAAATTGACTGCTGTCGCATTGAATCTCGAGAGAGAGTTGCGGATTATAGTAGGCGAGAACAGGTGCGTTAGTGATGAGTTCCTTGATTGCCTGGAAGGCCTCTTCTTGTTCTGCACCCCAGTGCCAGCTTTCGCCCTTATGAGTCAACTTCCTGATCGGTGTCATAACATCAGCTAACTTGGGCAGGAACCGGCTCAGATAATTGATCATCCCATTTAGCCTGCCAACCGCTTTCACATCTGTGGGGGACGGCATATCTCTTATAGCTCTTACTTTCTCTGGGTCTGGTTTTAGCCCTTCCGCGCTTAACACATGCCCGTGAAATATAACCTCTGTACTGCGTAGTTCGATCTTTTCACGTTTCAGTTTGATGTTTCTTTCAACACAACGTTGTAAAAAGCTACGAAGGTTCTGATCGTGCTCTTCACGAGTAGCGCCAAAAACCAACACATCGTCCGCTACGCAGAATACTCCCTGTAGATCGTCCAACGCTTGCATTAGTCGCTTCTGGAAGATTTCGCTAGACACTTTCAGTCCAAACGGTAAACGAAGCCAACGGTACCGCCCTAATGGTGTTCCGAAAGTTGTCATGTAGCTTGACTCATCATCTAGTGATACGTGCCAGAACGCAGAGGCGAGGTCGACTTTCGTGAACACTTTAGAATTGCATAACACCGGCAGCATGTCGTCTAGTGTCGGTAACGTAAAATACTCTCTTTTGAGTGCGGCATTAAGCGGTTTCGGATCAATGCATATACGCAGCTCGCCTGACTTTTTTGTAATAATCGCCACCTGGCTGACCCAATCAGTCGGTTCGTCAACTTTAGCTATCACTCCCAGACTACAGAGACGTTGCAACTCACTCAAGAATTTTTCGCGCAAAGCAATTGGCACCTTCCTAGCTGGTAACGCCACCGGTGTTGCTAGCTCGTTTAACGATAAGTGAGCGGGTCCCTCGAACATCCCTACTCCGCCATCAAACACACTCGAGTACTTATCAAAAATATCTGCCTCGATGTCACACGCATGAACAAAACGTTCGTGGTTAAAAGAAACAAAACCAAAACGCTGGATAGAATCAATGCCCAGAATGGGCATAAGGTCTTCCGAAACAATCAGGAACTCCAGCGGGTGTTCTGTTCCTTCCTTTGGATTGACCGTTTCCAAAATGACGATGCCCTTCGGTTGTAGCCTTGAGCCCTTCCACATTTTGAGACACTTTTGAGTTTCTTCACATCGCACCCCCTTGCAGTATTTTTCAGGCAAGATGTTAACCGCAGCCCCGGAGTCTAGCTGAAAACGTACCGGTTGTCCTCGAACCAAAAGTGTTGCAAACACACACTTGCTTTTCGCCCGGCCATCCATGTTGTTTATCAACAATTCTTGTTCCCGTTCTCTGGCATCGTCGGCAACCGAACTCACTCTGTATGATCTACAGCAACGAGCAAAGTGACCTTTCTTGGAGCACTTCATGCACGTCCGACCCCACGCTGGACAACTCTCCTTCTTCTTTTGGTGCCTGCGGCCGCAAAACTGGCAATCAGTTACCTGTTCATCGGGTGATCTCGGGATACGTCCCTCGGTTCGGGATACTGCAAACAACTCCGTATTCTTTTCGGCGAGCAGATGTTCGACTTGCTGATCTGTTCTGGCCTCACTGAGGCAGATGTCGACACACTGTTCCAGTGACAAGTTCCTTTGTCGCAGAAATCGGCGTGTGAGTTCATCGTTCCTTATCCCAATAACGATGCGATCCCGTATCAGTGACTCCTTCATGCATTCACAGAAATTGCAAGTTCGTGCCAGGAGCTTCAGTTCTGTGATGTATCTCTCGAACGACTCCCCCGGTAAACGATCGCGTCCAAAAAACAGATATCGTTGGTAGGTCTCGTTCACACGCGCTTCGCAGAACTCGCCAAATGTCCGCATCACTTCGGAAAGATCCGCCTTCTGGTCGCCAAACTTCAGTGTTTCAAGAACCCTCCTTGCATCGTCACCAATAGCGTGCCTAAACATTGCGAATTGGTAGTTCATCGGCTGGGCGTCCAGCTGAGTCAGTGTTGTGAAATCCGCCCACTTGCTCTTCCAAATCCGCCAACTGTCTGGTAGAGAACTCTCAGTCATCTGCAAAGGGGATGGGAACGGAATCGCCGGTTGACCTCCAACTGCAAGCTGCATCTTGGGCATCGGTTTCTTCTTCTCCTCTGTCACCATGTTATAGGACACGGACACGAGCAAAAAGTCACGATGGCGGCGGGCGGAAAACAGGCGTTTATTCAGTATAGGGTAGCCTATTTAAAAGAAATAAACACTGTTAATCTTCGAGCCTTCTCAGTGGGTCTTCTGTTTTTCGGTTCACCTCATTGGTCGCGTTCCCCTTTTATTTCATTGGGTTATGCTATTCCTCTTCGGTCGCTGTCTTCCTGTCTCGCGCAATGATCACATCTTTCGTGCTTGGCATCTGATTGGCCGTATTTCTTTGGACCGCTCATATTCGGCTTTGCACTCTGAAACTTGCCGTTAATAGCGATTCTCGAGTTGCCAGTGCGCCCTCTATGTTCTATTGTCCAATCCGGTTTGTCGGTTTCTGGATACGTGTGCCACTCGTGATTCGCTGTCCAGCCATCGCTGTGTCTCCCGGTGGGTTCACGCGTTCTCTCGATCGAACTGATCTGCTGACTCCGGTAACCTGCGCTTAGGTGGTAAGGTCGAGCATACTGGACCGGTTTCCTAAACCCCGTTACAGGGTGCATTGTCAGCATTTTACCTTAGCAACAGTAAAGATATTAGTGGGTTACTCAACAACATGTTTGGTTTTTAAATGAGAAGAAAAACGCGAAGCGTGTAGTTTCATAACACTAATTATGGTCGATTGTTGAAATCTTTCTTCATAATTCGTTTCGTTGCAATTCGCTTAGAAAGGGAAAATCGCTGCCGAAATCCTTACTCGCTGTCTATCACAGGAGCTTAGACGGACGTTCCCAGCAGCAAAATTACATACCTCCTTTACCAACACGCCGATGGTGAAGTCTCAAGGATAGTAGACCTGTGCACGAAAACTCTATGTGCATCTATTCATCTACCTGTTCCTGTGGTTCAGGATATATTGGTCGTTCGACTAGATGTCTATCCGAGAGAATGAAAGAACGCCCTCCGGATGCCCACCTTGCTGATACAGGCCACAACCCTAGGCCAGCCGAAGCCTTCCAAATTATCTACAAGGCCCCGGATAATCGATCGATGTATATGCACAGACGGATACTAAAAGCCGCTGAAGTTATGGCAGTCCGATTGTAAAACAAAGTCGTGCACTCAGGAGCGAATTGTTCAGGCCTTACAACTGCCCTGGCCCGATCGAGTAGTGAATGTTACTCACTTGGATCGTGTGAAGACTCCGACATTGACCTGCTTATTGACGATAGCTGACCTCTTGTAACCTGATTTTACCCCGTTTTAAAGACTCACTAGTCTGTAATCGATGTAATTAGTATATAATTGTATTAGCCTGATGAATACTTATGGAAAACAAGTCTCCGATAACAATGATTTTAATTCGTTTCAGTTGACGTGAAATTTTGTGTCCAAACACGGTAGAGCAGGGAACGTGTGCGATACTGTGGCGTTTATATTTAAAAGATGAGTGGAGTAGATTGGTTGCTATGGCCTTAAAAATTGAACTGAACAAACATCCATCAGCTTTCTCAAAGCCCAAGTATACAAAGAACTAGCGTTAAACAGCAACGCATCAGACAAGTTTCACAGACTGGAAGTTCACCCCAAAGAGAGGGAACTTACCGATGGCCCGAATTTCGATAGTGTTGTCAGTAATTTATCCGCAAGTAGAGCACTAACAGTAGGTTGTGAATTTTGCGTACGAGTATCGTAAAAATACAAGTGCTTGCACTTACACTAGGACTTCACAATTAGATCGTAAATTGTATGACTATGAGTCTAATTGGTACAGAGCGTTTCTCAATTATGGAGGTTACTGATCTACAACTGTCAGGGGAGCAAAGATCTTACTACAACCTCTGGCAACGCGAACATTTACCATGCCCTTGTAGGGCTCCTTTGTCTGATTTTATCAATTCCTTTTCACTTTTCTTCAAATTCCTTATCTAAAGTAGGTAAAACAATTAACAACCGATTAGACTGGTTTTCCTTTACGGCTGACCAGTTTCCAACAGCTGAACTACGCACTCTTAGTAAATTACGCTGTGTATAGCCATCAACATCTCACATATATGCAACATCTTGCAAAATACTTGGAAGCGATCGAGAATTCATGATTTCCGAAGTTTTGAAATCAACCGGTTGGTATAATTTGTGGAAAACGTTTCGCTTTTGACACAAAAGCTTACTTAGGCCGAGTGAATCAGTCGAGGGTTAGTAGAGCACTTATAGCGAATTGGGATGACACTCGTGACGAATGGGATGTAGACGGAAGCTTAATCACGTTACAGGCCAACGCATCACTCCAAGTAGTACATTGAACGGTCACAAGTGGTTCGCGTTACATGGTCATACACGTAAGCCCTGTTAACGATGGGTGCGGGGATGATGTGAAGTTTCTTTCTCAGCCCTGGATCGGTCCGCCGACACTCATCAGACTGATCGGGTTACGAAAGCTCGGCACAAGCTTGAAAGCTCTGTCCGTCCATTCTGTTCACGCAGCTGTTCATTTTGCTAATCTCAACTGCCTCGGCAGTCAGCCTTTGGGGAGTTGATCGCAACCCCTTTTTAACGATGTTGACGTTATCCAACTCCATCCCATGCCCTGTATCTATCGCGTGCATCGCTACTGCTGAAGTTCTTAATAGCACCATGTATCCAATCTCATTTCTCGGTGACCGTGTTATCCGTCTCTTATTTTCTGCTATCCTTGTGCGTAGATCTCTCTCCCGGTCTGACCGATGTACACGTGTGCGCAGTCCTTGCAACTAATTTTGTAGACGCATTTGGTTTTCCTATCTGCGGGAAATGCGTCTTTCAAGTGCACTAGTGAACAGCCGAGCTTTTGGCTTTTTTGGCAAATTACCCGTATGTTCTCTTTATGTAAGACCCACTGGATGGCCTCCGAACTTCCTTCTTTATAAAGAATACCTACAGTCCCAGTCCACTCGGTAGTATGCCGTGGTTGAGGATTTAAAATGCGCTGAAACTGGCGTTTCACTAAGCGCCTCGGGTACCCACTACCAAACAATTTGTTCATTGATTCTTTCCGGTCGGCCTTCCTATCTTGTTCCTCTGTCCACAGGGTCTGGGCTCTGTGAAACAGAGATGAGGCGATTCCATCATATGCATGCTTTGGGTGATTTGAAGTATAGTGTAGTACACTATCTGTGTCCGTCTGCTTAGATTTATCGTTGTTTTTTGCCTATCCCCATTCCTGTTAACTAAGCAGTCAAGCAATGGCAATGTTCCACTGCCACAGTACAATTGCATAGCGCAATTTATGGTCTCCGCAAGAGTCTTAAAGCGGTCTAGAAAGTCGTCTTTTTATCCCGTTTTATGGTAGCAAAAGTGTCATTCACGTAGAGGCACCAAATTTTCGGTGAGCAACAAGTCAGCGCTCCCGTTTCAAAATCTTCCATGTCTAAACTTACCAATACAGAGGAGATGGGGGATACCATGGCAAGTCCTAGTTCTTGAGTGTATAATCTTGGTTGGAACGTGAAATAAGACATGTTAAGGCATAATTTCCTTCCTTCCGTCCTCTCTCCAAGCTTACTGTCCTCTGTTAGACGGTGTTTCATGATCTCCAAAGTGTTGCACGTTGGAACGTTGGTAAAGTGCGAGCTAGTGTCGAAACTGACCATCATTTCATCCGACTCAACCTCAAGATCCAACATCTTTCTCGTAAAGTCCTAATTTCTTTACGAACGTATTCATTTGCCCTGTCAAGGTTTGCATTATGCTAGCCAAATATCTAGCTACATCATGCTTTGTGGAATCTATGCCGTCTGCAATAGGTCGAATGGGTACATCGGCCTTATGTATCTTCAGTAAACTATACCCTCTTGATGGAAGTGATGATTTCGGGTATGTGCTGTATCATATCCGCGGTCCTAGTTGCTTCTTTACGTTCCTAAAGTAATTACTAACCTCTGTCTTATTCACCATTGACACGACGGGCTTACTGTTGAAAACCTTATATGGTCAATAACTAGGTGCGCCCCCATTTTTCCAAATAATCTGATTTGTTCATTATCATGGTGGTTTTGCATTTATCGGATTTTGTCATAAAAATGTTCGGATCTTCTTTCAGGGCAGTTAATGCGACTCGTTCCTCTGGTGCGAATTCGGATCCACCAGCTGCACGTCGAAATTGTACTGGACAATGAATCCTGCAGTTCACATAGTTCACATATGGGACTACAGCCGGCTGTCACAAGCTCTTATTTGAGGCCAACATCTACATCATTATCATCAGTAGGAATAAACCAACCATTTGCACTGTTGGTTCACCGGGATATAATCACATTGAGCTACGGATGGAAAAATAATACCAGGGAGAGGAGGAAAACGACGTCCAACCGTAATGTCCAAAACAAACATTCACGGTCAGGGGGCCCACGAATTGTCAATAACACACGGCCACAAACAGCAGGCTACCTGCAAAACAAGGCGTCATAGACGAGGCAATTTTCTCGCGACTGTAACTGTCTGGCTTGTTAATCAGCCATTATTCAGTAGAGTACTCTGTATCATACACATATTAAACCGACAAAACGATTGGTAGTTAACAGAATGCAAGCCATTTGCAGCAACGTCTCGAACCAAGCACGTTACTCGTCACGTGGACTTTAGTCTGGAAGGCGAGAAGGACCAACAGCGCCCAGTTTAGGCATCAATGACTTCATGCTGTAGGGCAAAAGAAAGGAGCTGTTCTTACAGTGGATGGCTAACAGCCTTAGCCGTAGCGGTGTGCCAAAACTTCTAAATAAACTACTGACGTTTTCTAAGTAGTATGTATACTAACGGCGCTTATTTTTAAGGGTTCGGAAGGTTTTAGGACAAAAATCGTTTTGTGTAGACTTGCGTTGCAGTCATATGTCGCCTTTGAAACAAGAGCTTCTTCCAGTCAGGTGAATGTTGTATCAAGAAGTCAACAGAAGAAAGTTGGACGTATGTTCGTAAACAATCAGGTAACCGACTCAAAACACATGCTAATCAGTAGTAACCGTCGGATTTCACACAATCAATGAGGCGAGTGTCGTAATGTTTCAGTGAGCCAATGAAACATGAGTGGAGTCATCGTAAGGAATGGGCCACAACAACCACTCCCTCTCCAGGAAAGCCGCGTCACGCGGATTGGTATCGATCGTCAGGCTTCGAAGGTCTGGTGGAGTGGCGTAGCTGACTCGCAGTAGCGGCAATTCGGTTTAGTCCATGGATGGTCTGCAACCGACATGCGTTAGCAGTCAGGCAACTTTCCAATCGAGAGGTCGCTAGGCCTCTGTGTGATTCGTAACGGTGCGGATAGAGCTGGGAGGCCTTTAGCCGTAGCCCGTTTTTAACCCGAACGTATGCTCCAGGCTGAATTGGAGTCCACCACCTGGCGTAGGAATTTTGTAAAGTGCTATGCGAGTTGCAACTTCTGCATGTCCCACAGAAGACAGGTTATGCACAGCACTTATTTTGGTGCCTATGAGCCTTCCTAACATCAGCTCCGCCGACGTTATTCCGGTAGCCCTGTCCTATTAGCAAATATAGCAGTTAAGACACCAACCGTCCAGTTTCACCTGCCTTATTGGATGGGCTGCATGGTTCCCATGAGGGATCCGTTAAGCCGCGCGACCACGCCATTGACCGCAGAATTATATGATGCAGTTACGAAATTTTTAGTTTATGGCACTGGAGGAAAACTGAGAAGTTGTGGCTACAAACTTATGGTCCGTTGTTCATGACTATTTCGTCTGGTAGTCCGAAACGACTGAACAAGTGTTTAAGCCAGCGAAAAGCAATCGAAGTAGTCACCTAGTCGCACATGTGGACTTCAGGCCAATTACTGTAAAAACACGTAGCCACAAGTAGAGTTATCTTAGTTGTAGGAACGGTGGCCAAAGGATCCATAATATCAGTGCCGATCTTATCCCAAGGCTTCATAAGGTAAGTAATAGGCTGTATTCGGGCTCGGCCGGCAGTGCACTTTTATCCGCTAAGCGACAAGCGTTCCAGTTCATGACAAATGTCTCGCTGCTAGGTGTTATTCGTAGCCACCAAAAGTAGAGTTTCTCTCGGTTTTTGGTCCAAAAGTTATCTGGGTGTCCTTCGTGTGCACAAGCAACTATATTATGATTACCAACTGACGTGGGGCTATAAACATCGAACCATGCATCAGACAACCATCTACTACTGACAGTTCATCTCGAATTTCGCCATCTGGAATGAATTCACTGGGGACTTTGCTGTTCTTAGACCACTTCTGCTGCAAATGCTCGCTGATTTGAGGTAGTAAAGGGTCGTGGGCATTTGTCATTTCTAATTCCTCGATCATGGAGGAGCTTAGGCCGGAGCCAAAGTTAGAAACTAATACCCCATCTCTGAGCCTCATCTTATCATCCTACAGCTCGATAGGTAGGCAAGATAATCCATCAGCAATTCGGTTTTACCAACCCTGCCGGTACACAATTTGAAAATCGTAGTTAAGGATGCTAGCATACCAACGATCGATCAGCATTAAATTCGATCCTCTAGAAGCCCTTCTAAGAAGGATTGTAGGTGCGGCGTGATCAGTTAGTAGAGTGTAATAACGATCGAACAGGAAAAGCTGCCATGTTTCACCAGCCCAAACAAAAGCAAGCGCAGCTTTCTCCCCAACTGAAGAATGGCGCTAAGTGTTTGCGAGTTTTCGGTATGCATGTGCAATAACTTCCTACGCTCCGTTTCGTAGCTGTGATAGAACAGCACCTAGGTCAACATCGAACGCATCAGTCAACAGAAAAGTGCGGGATAATTAGTCAACAATGGCAACTAAGAAAGCGGATGCCACCCTCTTTTTCAATTCAACGGAAGCGACACTCCTTTCCTTGGTTGTTGTCGCAATGGATCTGCTAAGGTAGCAAAATTTAGTAAAAGCCAGCTTGTAGGAAAACATTCCCAAAACGTCTTCAGCTCTGTCACCTTCTTGGGTACTGGGGCTTCTGTTATGACCCGGAATTTTTCTTTGCTTTGGCGAATGCCGCCGCGCGATATGATGGGTCCCAGAAATTGCTTCTCAGGGGCACTAAAGAGATATTCTTGCATTCAGACGTAAATCAAGATCACTGAGATGCCGGAGGACTTTGTTTTGCCTTCCATCATGCTCTTCTTGTGAGCCGCCGAAAAAACAGATATCATCCATGTATGCAACCTGCCCTCAATACCTGCCAAGACTTTAGTCATGAAGTATGGCTAAGCAGCGGCAGCAGAACTCAAATCCATTGGCAACACTTTGTATTGAAATAATTCCTCCGGAGCAAGGGAGGCTTCGTCGTTGGTCAATGGCACATGGAAGAATGCACTTCTGAAATCTAGCCTGGAAAATTGGTTGCACCAGCTAAAAGTACAGTGACTTCCTTGTTGGATCTCAACATGAATCGCTCTACAACGATCTGTTTATTTATCCCCGACAAATCGTATATCCTGATGGTGCCGTCTTATGTCAGAACACTTTCTAGTAGATGCACCCAGTTAGTGCCATCGATGGGTTAAAGCAAACGTTCGCTAGTAAGTCTTGCAGGGCCGCTGAGAAAGCTTGATGTTTTGCTAGGGGAATAGGCCGAGGCTGACAAATGGCAAGAGGTTTTGCGTCCTGCTTCAGTTGAATCCGGTGCAAAACACATGGAATACGTCCGATGGATTTATGAAAAAACTTTAGTTTGACCTGCATTCCAGTATGGCGCATTGACGCAAGGTACCACTTGCGTTTCTTTCAAGTAAGGGTCGTCTTTTGGCTGAAGAAATGTATATTATAACATCCGTAGCCATCGAATGTATATTTAAAGGCATGATAAGGATTCCCAATATGGTTAAGGTGTTTCCACTGTAACTCCAAAATGAATGCGAAATGGGCAGTACAGTATGCTGGGATAAGTGGCGTTCGTAAAATTGGAAAGATACAATGGTAAATGGAGAGGCAGAATCTACTACCATTTTCAAGTGCAACTTCGACTTTGAAGGTAAGAATTGACACAGTATGTATATCAGCCGAGAGGAACTTTGGTTCAATAACTGATATTGTTAGACTTTTTGTAGTGTTAGCATTAGGGGTGATGGAATAAAGGTTTTCTTGAGATGGATCAGGAACATTGTGTCCAAGTCTAGCATCGTTGTTGAGTGCGATAGTTTGCGACCGACAACACTGGGTGTAGTGCCCAATTTCGCCAAAGGTTTTGCACTTTAGGTTGCGTGCTGGAAATGGGGCAGAATTGGCTTTGTGAGAAGTAATTCCACAGCAATAACAAGTGGGATTGTCCGTTGGTAATTGTCGGAACGATTGCATCTTTGCCACCTCAGCTGAGTCGGTCGAAGAGAGCTGTTTCGCTTGCAGTGAAATTTGAGTTTTCATTCTGGCTAAGTCGCAAGCCCGATTTCACTTCAATGTGTACACTTCTTCCTGCAGCAGCGCCTCAAGTACACACGTGTTAGCGATCCCAGAAATCAGTTGCTAAATCAGCATACAGCCTTCCCGCGTTTTCTGGGGGACGGACTAATAAGCAAACTGTCGTACTGCGCGACTTAACCGAGAAATGAAATCGTTCAAGAGTTCACCTGTTTCCTGGTGCGTGCGGGAGAAAACCTATCTGGCAGTAACCGCATTCATACGCGATCGAGAGCACTGAAAACTACGTTAACGGATTTACAAACATGAAGGTCCAAAGCATCAAACTGTCGCTGTCCCTCATCTCTGAGTAAATGTTTAAGCAGATGCAATCTGTTTTTTTCACTAACGGCAGTATGAAAATAGCTGATTAACTCCAAGTAGTTCTGGGGTGAAGTTAGCCAACAGAACCAGGCATCCGATGTTGGTCTGCTACCTCAATCAGTTCAAAATGGAGATGAGGGCTGAATGAAAAGGTGCGGCTTTGTGCTCGCTGCGCCATGTTGTACCAAAAACGTAGCCGAAGAAAGCAGGATGTGTATCCGTGCTCAGTCAGGAGGTACCAGCCTGAACACACAGACTAAACAATTTCATCCTTCCGATGAGAAGAGGCTCGTGACAAGCTCCTCAATCATTGTGCAAAAATTGCCTTTAAGTGCCCCGGGTATGAGCGATCCGTTCCAGTGTAATTTGTTCTTGTTGTCTATAGACTTCAACTCGAAACGTGAGTACGCTTAGGTCCTTCGCGGGATGTAGGAGTTGACCGTAAAGAGTGTAGGTTTGGTCTTGACCATGCGTCCCCGAATTGCTTGGGTTGATCCAGATATGGACTTCTATAGACTAAATGGAAAGGCGGTTGTGATCACGTTGAACTAGGCCGCAGTCGTTTGAAGTGTATATAACTTTCCACATCTTCAGGTCATCTAACCATAAACTAGCGGGTCCTATAGTGCAGTGGGCTGTCAACACCGCACACGCCCGGCTTGTGGAGGTGGACCGCAGCATTTACTTTGTCAAATACTTTGCTGAAATCGGTGTAGCTCACGTCAACAGACTTCCCCTGGTTCACTGCTTTAACCACTCACGTCTGGTCAAAAGCAGGTTGGTAACGCATGAATGGCTTAGCATTAAACCGTGTTTTACGGACCTCAGGAAATTTTTTGACTGGTACAGCTGTGGCAGACTCTCCTTCACAATCTGCTCGACAACCTTTGCCGAAATATGTGTCAAATCAATTGCTGGCGCCACCGACTTTCGGAATCCGGCTTACCACCGAGCATTTTTAATCAATCGGCAACGAATCCTCAGACAGCGACTTGTTGAACAAGTCAGTAAGAGCAGGCGAAATAACGGCCAACAAAGACTTGAGAACCAGCATGTGGAGCGTAGCTGGCCCAGCAGTCCTGGTGTCGTCAAGGCTGGCGAGTATTTGAATTACCTCTTCCACACCACGATCCAGACACTTGGTCATTTACAAACGCGGACGCGTAGTGCGCAGTCAAGGCGGACGCCTGCTCAATGCTGGAACTTAGGGGTTGTCGTCTGCGTCCTCTATCCATGGTAGGTACCCACCACCTTCAAGCGCCACTTCACGTACGTAAAGTTCCTGTTCGGGGCGGTTTATGCTGCGGTTTCAAGCTTTTCTTCGAAATACTGGCGCCTGGTCGTCTTCGTACTGTCGCAAATATTTCGCTGTCTTTCATACACCTCATGGTCGTTCCACAGTCTGCGCCGCCGCCCAGTCATTTAATCATTTTACTTATCGAACCAGTGTAGTTTAACTGGTCCGAATTCCCGACAAATGAGAGGCACTAATCGGTTGCACAGTGAGTTTAATCGATTTTTAGATGACCAACAAGCTTCAACAGATCCAAATTGTGGCGGAGCTCAACCAAGTGGCTAGCGGCTCAAATCGGACCTACGAAACGCGTCTTTTAGTTGTCGTAATCGGGCTGCAGTGCATGAGATTGCTGCAGCGACTTATCCAAGTTAAAAACAGGCACTGTGTGCTTGCTTGCTTCTAGAGGTTCCAGGATCCAAATAACGTACACATGTTTTTTTACACTTGGTTGACATCAATGCGAAGCTCGATTAAGTTGAGCGCGGTGTATGCATGTCCGTTGGCAGAAGTCTTGTGTTGCGTAGTTCCAAGTAGCTTATCGTCGAACTTTGCTTCGGTCTCCCAATGACCAGCGATAAGTTCAACTTTTGCCCAGTGTATTGGAAGACATTTGAAGTCGTCCTTGAGTAGAACATGATGGCTACTCATGTGATCTCGGATTTGCGGCAGTCAATCCAAACAACGGCTCAGGGGACTGCGACAGAATGCACCCACGAGCAGCTCTGCTCGTCCGAGGTGGATGGAGCACCACAGTTGCTCACATAGGACATCTTCGTTTTGCTGGGTGCTCACAAGTCTCTCACACAGAAAAACCGGATGTGTTCAATGGTCTGTCACAACGGAAGCACGAGTATCCACTAAGTTCACCTTCTTGTGTGAGTACCTCATTATTCAACCAGGACTATACGAGCCCCATTACACTTGGTCGATCGAAAACAACGGAACGCACATTTCATCGCGGTTGCTCATAAGACTGCGGAGGTTTGTGAACGTTACACGCAGGCTGCGATGGGAACTACCTGGTGTGTCTGGAGAGTGAGCGACCACTTGGTCCGAAATCGCGTTCGCGTTACAACCACACAGACATTCACACTACGTGGGTTTGTTTCTCCATCACCAGTTTCGCCGCTTTAGCCTGATGATGCCACACTTGTTCCGTATCCGGAAGAATATGCACACATTCGTTTCTGTACCCACTCAGCCAAGACAGTAATATCTTCGGGCTCGTCTCGTCGACGAAAGTTACCCGCATGGGCCGGTCTTCCTCAGCAGTGTTTTGTCGAGCTGAATGACTTGTTTCTTCTTACCCTGTCCTCATCAGTATCTGCCAAAGCTTCAAGCCATGGCCATGGTGTATCTGGGAGCTTGAGTCGTTGGACTCAGGAGAGTAAAAAAGTACCAGATTTTACCGCCTATTATCAGTCGTAGTGGTTCTTGTGGGAGGAGGGTGGCCTTGAACTATGCTTGCTCTGACCTATTGTAGGTCAGCAGCGCAATTGGTCGTCCTGTCATTCCGAAGTGGATAGTTCATACTCACCAGTGCTAAAAGGCGCGTCTTGTTACACGATCTAACATATAAATTATGAAGGATGCTTTGTTTTACGGGTGACAGACTTTGATGGTAGCCCACAGTTTGTTTTAATTCTTAGGCGGTTAAATAATACTTTACAACTAGGCTCAGGCAGAAATCAAGCGATCTCCAGAACAAGCCCTGGAAGATATTGTTTCTTGTCTTCGATTTGTTAATGGTGAGGGTCAATACATCAGCCACAGAGTTGTGATCTGAACAAAGATTGACACCGAAAGCCTCTGCTTGTTTGATTATCACCTTTCTGAATTTTTACTAGTTGATCAATAAAATATGCCGAATAAATTACCTCAATGATAAATGCCCCGTCAGCTTTTTTAAAGAATTTTTTGCATCTACCCAGTGTAGTCTTCTGTTTCATTAGTTAACGCTGTTTGGGCGTGTGTTTTGCAGCTGCAAATTCACTCTTCTTGGATGTAGAAGACGCATTCGGGACTTGATATGAGTTGGTGAAATCTGATGAATCCCTTTTCAAACTTGTTCAATAATTAATACCTACGAAGTGAAGTAAAATTCCGAGCAGTAGAGTGCAAGCAGTGTAAGGTCAACATACCTTGAAAAAGCACATATGGTTTAAGACGAAGTTTTGAAATCGTACAAGGTGAATAGGCACTTATTTCGCAACAATTCGCTACAAACTTGCTGCTGTACGATGTTCCACGGGACATCATCGGCAAAAACAGTGGACTTCATTTGCAATGATAGCACTTCTATGAAAATAATGCCTGGAAAGGTTTGCATGATGAAGTTAAAATACTGCAGAACTAAAAAAATACAAAGGAAAGCGTAGAAACACAAGGTTGGACACTTCCTTTATTGCGTACCAGTATGCCGTCTCTTGCGAAGTGGAACAGAAGTGTGTAGGTGAGAGTACTCGTTCTTGTTTCGGTTTCGATCATGTCAAATATCAGGCTTCAGAGCCCCTTGTCAATATACTACAGTAGGGAAACCGCATTCGAAAATTTTTGTCATAGCTTTGTTCTTTTGGTTTTATTGATCTTCCGCGACGTCGTGCGTATAAGCAGCCGTTCCCTATACTGCGATTTAGTGCTCTGTTCAGAAGTTCTTAAAATAAGTGAATTAAACGTTAATGTAAGGTAATTTTTGACAAAATCCAAAATTCATCCCAAGTTGAGCATGACGGAAAGGGAATTCCGGTCTTGCCTGCCCGAAAGCACTGCACACCAGGATGCTTTTCGGCGTTGTTTGATTTCATCAGTTGGAGATAGCCTGCCTTGAACCCGGAACTATAGAAATAGTACCTGGAACGTCGGCCCTTTGGCTACCGGGTAAAGAAATACAACGCTACTTACTGCTGCTTACTGTTTGAAGGGTCATTTCGAAGTACTGTTTGTGTAAATGAACTGCGAGGCGTAATCAATATGTAGACGGCGATTCACACTGAAGTGAACCTTGCTCAATGCGATTTCTGGGACCGCAGCAGATGGGCATTGCGTGTTTACCCCCTTGTTCCGGTAGCCAAAGCGTAGAGGTTTCGACTACTATTCAAGTGGTCCCAGGTTCGATGGCGGGGATCGTCACCTGATGAGATAAAACAAGCTCGAAACGCTTCATGGTGTGCAGTGTTTGCTGGCAGGCAACACCCGATCCCCATGCGCTTCGACTACGGTTCCGATAATCGTGTGGACTGAGGTTCATGTTAATGTGATTCGCGTTCTACATCGAGATTGTAGATCGCAGCCCATCCACGAAACGAGTACTTCAAATGGTAGAAAAGTCTTACTACCTGAGTCTCGAAGTATCCGCCATTAGGCTGAAATATGGCAAACAATTTTAATTTGAAAAGTATTTACTTTAAACTAAATGTGATCACATACACACCATCTGAACTTTTGAGGCTTCGATGTTGCTAGTTCCCTACACTAAACCCCGTGAAAAACGAAAAGATGGAAGCATAATTTTTCATGTCATTTATTCCTTCTTCTGCTTGTCACGTCGATTGACGGACAGATGGATAGCTGGTTCATCACAGTGTGGCATGAACATCAATGACACACGCTTGACAGTCCAACAGTTGAAGGCAATTTGACAGCCACGCAACCAGCCTATCAGTGACGCACTCCGCACTATCTTACACCCACTCTCCAGATGCGCTTCATTGTCGATCATCTGTCCACAAACAGATTGTGTACGTGGCAACAGTTTTGACTCTGCAAGGTGAATTCTACGTGATCCAAATGAGCGTCAATTGGCGAGGAGAATGCTGCGTAACAGTCGGTATAGTCGAGAAAAGATGGCCCGTCTACAGCGAAACCTTTCCGTGGTGGGATAGGCCGACAATCCCGACCTAACTCCCCCACCCCATCCTACAGATCAACCGTTATGAGGTACAAAATCACGACAACTGCTGGGTGACTTGGCGGAGGCCCACGTGGATTGGTTAAGTTTGTTTGCAGGGCACTACTAACGCGCTGGTTATCAGCCGCAGCTACAGCCCCAGTGAACTAATTGACCGAGTTTCACATCACAGTGAATAATGGCCCAATTCAATAAACAAAGAACAGTGAATTTATACTGGTAAAGAAGCACTGCTTTACAAGCCCCGTTGGGTGGTCCGGATGATCATTAAAAAACGTTTATTAAGTAGTATGTAGTTAGTAGTTCTACTGTCAAAAGAACAAATTGTTACAGAACTCAGTCCTTCAGGGACAAGCTTTCATTCAGCATAGACAGCTAAGCGAAAATTGCAGCATGTTTAGCAAGCCATACTCCTCTATCTAAATTGCAGGTTCAAGTCCATAATTAACCACCCTTCTGAGTCGATGAGGTTCCTCTTTTGCTTCAGTTAAACAAACGATGAATCACTCAAACAAATATCGGCCATTCCGAGTACAGTACTCGAATCCGGCACGTCCGCCTCCAATTGGTTGCCCGACTCGCTCGGTTGGTCCATGTGTTCAATCTGATCTGATATTATCGTCACACTTATCATATTTAATGCAGTAGACCTGCATTTTAAGTGTTTCCATAGCGTCAAGAGGGGAAAAACTAAATCCAAGTTATTTCCCTGGAGTAGGATGGAGGATAGTGTCAAGTAACAAGATGTTGGTGACGGAGTGCGACATCCAACCGACTTTTAAATATGGCTAGTTTAAGTGCACAACTAACCTATTCGGGGAGAGGGTTCAATGGTTGACCCACTCGAATAGAAAAGAAATCTCTATGCCCTTCCAGACGGTTGTACTGTTCTTTTTCTTTCAAGGTGTGACTTGTCAATTAAGTGTTACCGCTGAGTTGCAGTAAAGAGCGGCACACATGATTTGGATTGCGTAAAATCAAGTACACCCACTTCAAGTGGTCTCGTAATCGGCGATAACGTCGGCTGCAAACTCCGAAACGTTTGGTAGATTTCGTATTCCATTGACATATTTGGAAACTCGATGTTGAGGTTGGTCCAATACAGTGAGGTTGTGCTTCAGCCATGAGGGCCAAGCTTGTATTGCGTATTGGATACGTGGGGCGAACATACGCATTGAGCATCTGTCTGCAAATAGTGGTGGCTATTTGCCCGAAAGCCCGTCGCAACAGGCTGACACGTTGTTTACCAGAACTTGATGACTTTTCAAATTGTCCGGAACGACCTAAGTTATCCTGAACCAGCTCTCTAAGGTCACGTTCGACGACTGATCGCTGCTGTATTCGCGTTTCTAGCCTGCAGTTGCTCACGTTGAACTGTAGCAGGCTTTGGGTCGATTACTGGTGTACCATATCTATGTCCAACTGACGTAAATTCTGATCAGCGTCCGCCTGAATCCTGCGCATCCCTTTATGTCGTCAACAAACAGCAAGAAATTTAAAGCGATTGTCTGTGCCAGGTCAATACTAAGTGCTAAAAGTAATCCTGGCTCTAGAATGTGGCTCTGAGGCAAATCACACTCGAGTGGTATTATAGCGAACACGACGCGGAAGCGGGGGCAGAGCGTGTATTTCTACAGCAATGTTTCACCTAGAACTCACAAACCAGTGCAGATATGGACCGGGTTTCTTTCCCACAACGCAAAGCGGCTGAGGCTTTGTGTGACGGGCCCATTCCATGTGTTATTTGAGCCTGATATTAGGGAACGATTTCTCCATATTTTATCCCATATCTCCGCTTCGCTGTATCCGATTATGGCTAACCAGGAGTCGTTCGAAAGCTCACAATTTGCTTTCCTCTGGCTACATCACTCGGCCCGAGTGCTGTCCTGTGGGCTTCGCTAGTGGCGTGTTTGCTTACTGCCTCCTGCGTCGTTCTGCGCCCAGGCTCCTTACCAGAGGTCGCTCATTATCCGCAGTCGGCTCGATTCGCAAGGCTTGTATTACCGTGTCTAATCTCATCCACTGCGCATGTTGGTAATTCCCTGCTATTCCGTTTTCTCTGTGTTCCCGGTTCACGAGTAGTCGTTGGCTTCTGCCGCCCGGACTCTGCCCATTACTTGTGGTTACAGCAGAAAGTTGGCGATCCAGTTCGAGAGAGCGTCACCGATCCCGTAATATTCGGAGGGCTTGTAGCAGTCCAGCAATACGACAAGGGCTCCAGACAAACAACTAATGTGCCATATCCTGTTGTGATAAGCGCTGTTTGCGTCAGCCAGAAATCTTTAGGCTCGGGTCCGACTCCTCTCCCCACTATATACACATGAAGAGGTCAAACAATCATGTATGTGATAATGAAATCCCGAGATGGGAGCCAGCGGCACTGCTTTAATCCAAGTCTAATGTGTATCACCATAGTGACGCCTGTACGGTGGAAATATTCGCATCTTCATTCGACGCCAGTAAAACTGTTCAGAAAACTATGGGGAGTAAGCAATGAACTATCCTAAATACACGGATACGTTGTAAGATTGGCTACGCAAAGGGTTCTTTACAGTTCTTACCCACCTGGAGTTGTATAATCACCAAGGTATTAACCCGTGGGATAAACCGGACGGCAGTCAATCGATCTCCCCCAGCAGGTTCATGAAGTAATGAGATCGCCTACTTACAACTAAGCACACGTAAACGACGAGAAGTAACAGGCAACAAACTAAAAACATAAAACATCTGGTGTAGGCATGACTGCCAACTACAGAAAGGTTCCCAACTGATCATATCGGCGCTTTGTGTGAATATTACAGAGAAGTATCATCCAAAGTGGAAGATTGCATATTACTCTCTCAATTCCTGCGCTCTACGACGGCGGTATCTTCCTTGTTTGGATTCACCAGGTAACTATGGTCTGAGTTGAGACTAGAACTCTACACATACTAGTTAGCAGCTATTGCCGTGATCGGTAGGCCATTGCGCTGCGCGAGAGGTGACTGACGGAGCGTTTAGAAGTTGCTTGTCCGGTTTTGGCTTAGTGAATAGGAAGACAACCACCAAGCATTATGTGTCGAGTTCCACTCCAACTCAGGCCACGTCTACGTGGTGAGTCCGAACCAGGACGAAACTACCAGCCGTGGACTCCGGGGATGAGAGAGTGCAATACCGCAACCCTCCACTTCGGAAACGGTCTTATTGCTATAAATGCCACAGGCTGACTTCAAAGCCCGCCGTGGCCACAACTGAGATTGCGCAATGCAATCCAAGCTACACGGTG
This sequence comes from Dicrocoelium dendriticum, assembly GCA_944474145.2. Lineage (NCBI taxonomy): Eukaryota > Metazoa > Platyhelminthes > Trematoda > Plagiorchiida > Dicrocoeliidae > Dicrocoelium > Dicrocoelium dendriticum. The sequence goes on along the minus strand of OX104063.1, from coordinate 5,581,057 downwards.
GGTACCCCAAAACCCCACAATCGACAATCATTCATAGTCATTAGAATCCGCAGTGGTGTGTCATTTCTGCAATGTCTCCTCTTCGCCGCATTGACTGGTCAGAGTTGGTGCCAATTACATGCAAATACACAACTACACAAATCCATAGAGTACTGCCACTTACACGGCTATGGAGTCAATCACGCCCGAGTTTCCGAGTTTGGAGCAAGTCTCGATACTGAACTTCGAAGAAAAGATGTAGGATAAAAAACGTATAGCAAATGCTTTCGATGCTTTTGCCAATCTCCACCACCTGTGGCACAGACGCGGCATCAATCTCGCTCTGAAGGCAGAGTTTATAACGCAGCCGTCCGTTCAACTCTCCCATATGGTCGTGAAACCTGGCCTATCAGGTCGACAGACATAAAAAGGCTAGCCAGATTCGATCATCGCTGCCTTCGCAGCTTAGCTCATGTCTAGTGGGAGCACCGCGTGAGCAATGGGCGTGTTCGACGTCGCGTATTTGGTGCAGGAAGAGCGAGTGAACCGCACAACACCATTGTATCACTCATCAGGCTCCGATGGCTGGGCCAGGTGTTGCGCATGCCAACACACCAACTCCCGCGACGTACATTGTTTGTGCGTCGGGGTTGCGTTTGGAAGAGGAGGAGGAGAGGCCAAGCGATGATTTGGTCGAGAGAAATGAAAACCATCACTACGCAGTTGGCGTCGGTTGGTGCGTCCTGACTGCCTGGCTGGGGTTCTGAGGACGATGAACACGTTTGGTTAGACAAGCTTATATGGCTTGGAGCCGGCCCCAATGGCGTTTGTGTTGTGAGTTCCTTTGTCCATCCGCCTTCTGCTTAGCCTCCCCTCCAACCACTACCTCATTCGTTAGACATAATATAACTCACTTATTGAGGCACGATAGCCGGCTATTAGCCCCGGAACGATGTCCATCCGTTACCGGGAACTCAGCCGGAGTGCCGCTTGTTATGTTTTCTTTCTTGTCTTTTGTGTTGCGGCACAATAGCTGAGATGTTTTCTACCTGCAGCTAACGTTCACAGGGATGACAATGTTGCTGGATGGTTATGTGGACTCGTGTCTGAAACATTTATAATTTCAGCTACTACTTGGCTATGGTCACAATGAAGCATCCATTTGTCCTTTTATGGTGTTCGATAATTAGAAAGGAGCTCTCTAAATCTCTATTGCCGCTAACGGTTTAATGGAGCTTTGATATTTCCCTGCTTCGCATAGAATCAACCTCGTTTTCTTTCCACATGCGACCTCATAACTCACCACCCAACTCGGTGAATATCAGTCTGTTAGAGCTAGCAACTTTTTGGCTTGCAATCAGAAAGATCATGATGCCTCGATGTTTGACTACCGAGAAACTGTTAGTTTGCACTGAGAAGTAGAGATGGCATTATAAATAAATTACCGCGCTGATTTACCACATTGGAGCTTAATCAGAAGTGTGTACGCAGTTTCGGGCAAAAACTACTTTCGATGACTGTTAGGCAGTCTTACCTAAGTGGCCAGAGTGAATATGGAAGAATATGGAAAAAGATGACAGTGAGAAGGGACCTCAAACCGGTGAACTCAACGAAGTGTAAGCATTAGAAATTGTGCATCTACATGAAATAACAAATAATGGTGAACACATATAGAAAGTGAAAAAAGGTTGAGTGTATTCTGTGAATTGAACGGTAGTAATATCTCTAACAGACACTTATGTTTAGCCATGGGCAATGAGTCTTGTAAGATGGTGCAGAGAAATGAGCTCATGGTCAACTCGAGCTTTGAACTCTACAAGCGTGGTCGCATAGACAACAAATGCCGGCAGGGCATTCCACGCTTAGTGAAGATGTATATAGAAAAGAAATTTCACCGCGACATTCCAAATGGCTGTACAGCTGTACAACGTTCAGATAGTGGCCTCTCAAACTGCTATTGTAAATGAACTCCAGCAGATAGTGCGCGTGTGTTTGGGGTCCCACAATATCTGGTACTTAATGGTAAGGTCGCCACGCAATCTTCCTTAAGGTCCGCTGATGGAGGGAACTAACTGAGTGAGTAATATACAAGTAAGACTTCTTGGTGACGTAGGTCTTCAAGATGAAGATTACGAGAATTCGCATCAGGCGATAAGTATTAAAAAACTGATAACGATTGATCAAGAGCTGGCTCGCTGAACAACCTCCTCATGGTGATAGCTGGGCGGTTCAGGATTATTACTTTTCAGCGAACATATCGGCGAAAGTGTTCCAGGACGTGATGGGTTTTCTCCTGGCAAGCGTTTTCCGTACGGAAAGTCACAAATGTATGCTTAATAGCACCACAGATGTCATTCATCCAATACAATCTTTTCCCTTCACTCTTCGCGTGGATGACTCAACTGAACGCACTCGCAAGTACAGATTCATGCACACAAATTCGAACAACACAGCTGCATACATTCATACCTACATATACACTTGCTACATTGCTCCAGTATAGTATTAAGAAACTTGCAACACTTTACCTCTACCAATCATTCATACTGGTATAACCATGAGCATGCTCTGCAAGCGTATCGCGCTTTGTCGGGATTAAACTATTTATTTATTTAATTACTATTTAGCAGAGTGATTTGGATACAATTTTATTTGGTTCATCACAATTAGATCGCAAGCTGCCTGTGTGAGCTATCGATTCGGAAAAGCAGCAGCCGGTCGTTTCGTCCCATTTGGACTCGTCAGTGGTGCCCATTCCTTCAGTCCCCCTGCTGTGGGTCGAACCCATGACCCCTAGTGGCTTGCACCACTAGCCAGCTGAGTTTATTTACCCACGTATGAAGCCCACATTTGTTAATCGTAAAAGTGAATATGACCAAATTCAGTCAACCACAGCGCTCCCTGTGAACGATTCCTCGTTAGGGCCATGATAAGGTGGAGGATTAATAATAATAATAATAATAATAATAATAATAATAATGTGTCTATAGCGGCACAGATCAATGTGTACAGAAGAATCCATGCTCTTGCATGGGTGACATGCAAAGGTGGAGTATTGGGATACGTATTTCATGTATTAGTATTCTGCCGGATGGTTGAGGCCAATGCCTAGTTATGAAAACGTTGGTGTTTATTTGTTTTGGGCCCCTCTTGGAATAGCTCATCGAGGGATATTTCCCAAGTGAATATAGAGCATAGGGTAGTTAGATCAAGACAATTGGCAAGTGTGTTACTGTGTTGCCACATTGTCACATGACCTGAGTGTTATTGGTAGTTTATTCCCCAGATAGCTATATCTGACAAGGAAGAAATTAGAGTGGACGTTCGTTCTAGCCTTCGGTATATTCAGTGTAAAACCTTGCCGCGCAGGCTTACCGTGATTTCCTGAATGTGAGGAATAGGATGACGGTCGGGAACAGTAACATTATTGAGCGAGCGGTAATTACCACATGGATGCCAGTCTCCTGACATTTTGGGCTCCATGTGGAGCGGTGACGCCCACGGGTTTTTAGACGGGCGAACGATGCCTAGTTCAAACATGTGCTCGAATTCTGCGCGAGCAATTTTTGACTTGTCAAGATTCAGATTCAGATTCAGATTCAGATGGACTGGAACGATAGGAAAATCCCTTGAGTGTTCCTTCTTGAGCAAATCGTTGAGCCAGGAAATGATAAGGTGTTAGTTCTTGATAGATCTAAAACGAAACACCCGAAACACACCCTGATCAACCAACTACTGCCCACGTTCCCTGCACTAGCAGTCCGCGCTGTGTAGGTTACGTGAAGTAAGAAAGAAGTAGAAAGTAAATGGAAGATAAAGGGGAATGAAAGTCATTAAAATGAAGGATAACACCAAAGAGTGAAGATAATGACAGAATAAGAACTGAAAGTTTGAAGATGGATATGGTCAGGAGAAGGGAAAGGTTTCGTGTTGCCACCCAAGAGCGTCTAACTGACGCTCGAAACCCTTAACCGTAGGTTCACTGACTACATTTTCTGGAAGCGAGTTCCAGCGCTCGATAACTCTACGCGATAACCGAGTTTCCGCCCTGATCCCGTCAGAACGCGGCTTGTGTAGCTTCATGGGATGACCGCGAAGACAAGGCAACCTAGCCGGGCTAAATAGCCAGCGCAAGTCCGGCCCAACCTTCCCTGTTAAAATGCGGTAAGTAAGGATTAGGTCTCCTCGAAGCCGTCGGTAGTGCATTGAATACATACCCAAGCTAAGTAGACGCTCGGGGTACGATTGCCCCCGTAACCCCTCGACCAATTTGGTACCTACTCTCAAAACCCTCTCAAGCTCCATTTTGTCCCGAACAAGGCAGGGCGCGCAAGCCTGGACGCAGTATTCCAGATGGGGCCGAACGAAAGCTGAGAATAGCTTCACAAATATGTCGGCAGTTAAGACCCCGAAAGAACGGCGTATTAACCATAACATTCTGAAACCCCTACTAGCGGCCTTCTTCCAGTTGTCACCAGAATGCAAAGACGAGGAATGAACGACACCTAGATCTATCTGGTTGGAGACAAGGGGGAGTTCGACCCCACCGAGTACGTAGCTCGAAGGCGGGAAAGTTGCTCCTATACGAAGGACGGAACACTTAGCCTGATTTATGGGCAGTAGCCACAAAGTAGACCAGTCCCAGAGTCTGTCCAGTGCACGCTGTATGGCCTCAGAACCCCCAGGAACATTTACAACATTCCATAGCTTAAGGTCATCAGCAAACAATAAGGATGATACCCCAAGCTCTCCAGGGAGATCGTTTACGTAGATGGAGAACAGCATCGGTCCAAGGACCGAGCCCTGTGGGACACCGCTAAGGACCGCTTGCTTAAAGGATAAGCTGCGACCCACACGTACACACTGCTCTCTTCCCTGCAAAAACGCAGATACCCAGTGAAGGGCGCGGCCAGATACGCCGTAGGACCTCAGCTTATGTGATAGCCTCAAGTGGGGTACCTTATCAAATGCTTTCGAGAAGTCTACGAAAAGCACATCCACCACGTGGCCATTGTCCACTGCCTCGGCCCAAACTTCACGAGCAACCAACAAATTCGTCAAACACGAAAATCCCTTCCGGAATCCATGTTGTGCACTACTGAGCAGATTAAATCTATTCAGGTGACATTCCAACGAATCTCTCACCAGCTTTTCAAGCAGTTTGACCACGACGCTAGTCAGACTAACTGGCCTATAATTGGCTGACAGACTCCTGTCGCCATTTTTGAAGATAGGACAGATGACAGCCTCCTTCCATTCGGAAGGTAATGTACAGGTGTCAAGTGATTTCTGAAACACCATCGTCAGCGGTCCACTTAGTTCCCCCGCCAACTCATGCAGAAGCTTCGGGTGAATTGAATCAGGTCCAGCTGCTTTGGAAGGGTTCAGTTCTTGCAGCAGTTTAAGGACTTGCGTTTCCACCACAGTAAACTCAGCTAAATAAGAACCATCAGGTACTCTGGGGACAAATTCAACGCTAGTCAACGCGGCCTCACGTACAAAAGCCCCTGCATACTGTTCCCCAAGTACACGAGCCTTATCTGAGTCCGCATACGCACGAGTTCCATCGGCCCTCATCAAAGTTGGGATTACCGAAGTTGAACCACAGCGTCTCTTAACATAAGCGAAGAACTTCTTCGGATTTTCCGAAGCTCCGTCAGCCAATTCCTTTTCGTACACCAGCCGAGCTTTCCTTAAGTGTTGTTTACACCTATTTCTAGCCTCGCGGTACCTAGCATAGGTGCTAGTTGATGGAGCCGCACGGTAGGTCCTCCAGCACCTAGAACGCTTCTGGAGCAGGTGCTTGCCAGTGGTATCTATCCACGGCGGCCGCGCCCGTGTCTCCTTTCTCCTCGCAAGCGGGATGTAGGGAGTAGACACTTCCGTGAGATAAGATTTAAATTTATCCCAGGCCGCCTGAACCGTATCAACCACCGAGATTTCGCAACGCATCCCAGCAGCCTTGGTACGCATTGCCTGATAGTTAGCACGCCATATGTTTGGAAATGGCTTAGCAATGCTCTGGTGACGCCTGGTCAGACTACACCTGAACGATAAACAAACATGATCACTAGCACCTAAGGGAGAGCCGTAAGTGATGTCCCCTACGAAGTCTAGTGACTTGGCAAACACTAGATCCAAAATAGACGGGAGTTGGGCGTCCATGTACCTAGTGGGGAGGTCCACGAACTGATACAATGGTACTTGTAGCGTAAGCTCAAGTAGATCTGCCCCGAAAGTACCTTCTGCCGAGTTGCAAGAAAGATCCGCCCAGCAAACTTCTGGTAGGTTGAAATCCCCCAGTATCAAACACCTGTTTGCGGATTGGGAGCGAATAAAGTCAAGCACCTCTTTGGACGCACTTCCAGGGCTTCTATACACAAGTACGACTGTAAGTTGAGCTGAGGAAGTGTTAATCACTACCGACAGCGCTTCGACAGTTTTATCTGCCGTCTGAAACATGTAGGTGCGTGAAACGTCAAGTTCACACCTAACGTAAAGCGCAACGCCCCCGCCTTGTCGGCCAACGAAGCGATCACATCTAAATAGTGCGTAGCCAGGCAGATGTACTTCACCGTCCGTGATGTCTTGAGACAGCCACGTTTCAGTGAATGCAAGTATATCGGGATGAGACCCATCTACAAGCAGACCTATCTCGCACATCTTATTCCTTAGGCTCCGCACATTGCTTAGCACTATTTGAAGGTACTCGTAATGTCCAGCCCTGGGTCGTGCGCTACCAGTACTGGCACTGGTAGGGCGGAAACAGACCGCCGGCTGACCACCCGAAAACCCACCAACCGGAGACCTTGTTCACCGGCCGCTCGCCTGGTTTTGAGGTCCTTAATGGCCTCTTTTAGCTTCAGCCTATCCGCTAATGGGAGGTCTGGCTGAACACTAACATTAGTACCCTTCAATTTGAAGGCAAACCGCAACAGCGCGTTGCGTTCCTCCGGGGTAGATAGGACTACCCGAAGTAAGCGCGGTCGAGGGTTTGGGGCGTTAACTGGGACGTTACCCAATCTAGTCAGTTTCCTGACAGTAACACCGGGAAACCCAGGCGGAAGAAGTTTGGTTACGCACATCTTAAACCACTGTAGGTCGTCTAATGTACGTTCGGCAGGAAGTGCAGCAGTGGATTCCACTGCGTTACGGAATATCACGCTGCTATCCATGAAAGCATCACCTCGACGGGGTGTATTTACCCCACGGGTTTTGGAATTTACATGAACCGCAACCGGCTTAGCCGCGGGAAACGAGACTGGGCGCAAGTTATCAGACGAGGTTGAAGCAACTGTAGCGTACGACTTAGGCTCCAGCTTGTTTGTCCCGTCATTCTTGACGCTTTTCGAACCTGCCTGAAGAGTACGGGCAGTTCTGTTCCGATTTCTCTTTCGTCCTGCAGGCGAAAAAGCCCGTGGCTCAACGTCCATGCCTGCCTCCACGACCTGTACCCCTGGAAGACAAGATGTGTTTGGAGTAGGCGCCGCAGTTTGAGTAGCACTCGATGTAGACATCTGGGGTTTTTTACCCCCTGCCTGCACAATCTTAGGTGAAACTGAGGGATTCGCATCACCAGGTGGTGTTTCCCGCTCAGGTGGTTGCACCTTGAGCGTCTTCACACCTCTCGGTTTGGGTGCGGAGGGTTTGCGCACTTTTCTTGCCCTCTTTCGCCCATTCTTTTCCGGCCCAGGAGCCCGTGACTCGCCCTCCGTTTGTGGAGGGTCAACAATGCCATCCGAGGCATATGAGTCATCTATCTCAATGTGTACTGGAGCGTCCGGTAAGATGAACGACCCATCAAGGGATGGACTGTCAGCAGGGGGACAGTTCGCTACAGAGTCCTCCTTTGCAATACTCAGGTGATTCATAATCAAGTCCACTTTAGAGTTGAGCGAGGCAAGCCCGACTAACGCCTTCTCAACCAATGTGAACCTGCATGCCAGTGCCTTAAATTCGGCACAGATGATAGCCGGGCACTTCGCTTTCTGAGTGCAGCAATCAGCACATCTAAACAGGAGGTTTTCACTGGATGATAGCATAGCGTACTGGTTCGCTCGGAGGCCGGTGCAACCTTTGTGATACCAGCGGAAGCAAACATCACACTGCATACCACCAGATGAATCCGTAACTGGTCTCGAGCAGGCAGAATTGCCGCAAACTGCAGTGGACTCATCAATCGAGGACCCAAAGATTTCATCCGCCTCGGTTTTTATTAAGACGACCATGTTTAAAGTGGAAAACTGAGCAGAATTGAAAAACACGTATACGACCGTAAAACGACCACAAAAAGGCAAAACAGGGTGTGAAACGGGATTAAAAAGGGGAACAACCGCAAAAATTACCAGTAAGCGTCAAGGAGACGCTATGTCCAGTAGCACTTGAATCGATCCAAGATATCTTGGATCAGAGAAAATTTGACAATAGTCAAATTTCGCTTCACGTGTTTATTCAAACACTGTTTTCCACAATACTTCAGCTAGAAAACTCGATCAGTATGGCACGCCAAAAAATCGAGTTACCGCGTAGAACTCACAGTACACAGTCATTCGCCTGGCTTTGGCGAAAACAGACGGACCTTTGATAACGATATGATGTTTTGCAGCATCAGTGGCGGATGGAAACGGTGACATTGCACGAAGTACTTGCGGGAACTTGGTATTAAGCATCTGACCGATAGGGGAGCTTGACTGGTTGGTGTATACAGGACTGATTGACTCGATTTCTGTCAAAGTACCTATAACTGCCAGATTTGTTTGACGATCGATCAGACGGCGTTGCTTCGCGTCAACAAGCAAATCGAAGTGCTGCAAAACGTCAAGACCAATAATTGGCGTCTAGACATCTGCGACGAGAAAGATCCACTTAAAAGAACGTCGCAGGTTTAAATTAAGCGTGCGCGAGCGTTGACCATACACGCGAATAGTGGTGCTGCTTGCTGCGCGCAATGAACTAGTCTCCTCTTCGATAACTTCATTAGAATCAGGTGGGATAACGCTGACTTTTGCGCCACTGTCAAGGGGATAGCGTACTCCCGTACTGCGATCGGTGACAAGGGCAACTGGGGCAGCCAGCAACGTCCGTCGCCCCTACGTGCTGTCTGGCCCGTTTCCCTGCATGTTGCGCTTGAAAGAACAGAGCGAGTGGCGCGATCTGGCCTGATAACCAAAACGCTCGTGGTACCAACAATAGCTTGACCTAGGGGGAGATTTCGAACGTGATCTAGGACGAGTGCGACTACTGGAACGATTTCGACGGTTGGATCCGGACTATGTTAGGTTCTCTAGTCGGTTGGTAAGTGCCGCTACTTGCGCTCTTAGTTCTGTTACCTCCGTACTGGAAGTAGACTGAACCTGAGATACTTGGGCGTTGGATTCCCCAATACGGTCGGCAATGTCAGCGAGCTGAGCAAGAGGCGCATCGTTTGCATACATGGGGTAAGGCATGTCAAGTGACAGGCGACGAAGCCACATCACTTGAAGGAAAGAGTCGCCAACAGAAGGAGGTTTAGCTAGAGCCTGCGACTTGTGCAGCAACTAAGAAGGCTTCCGATCACCCAGCTCGGTTTCGTTAAGAAGCTGTGTAACGCGAGCATGGTCTGATATGCCGAATCGCTTTAAGACTACGGCCTTAAGCTTACCGTAACTTTTATGGCATTCGGGAAGCTCCAAGATGTCGTCCAGGTCATCAACGACTTGCTGAGGAAGCGCTGCGACAACGCAGTGAAATTTGACACTGTCAGACATAACGCCATGTAAAGAAAAAATGGATTCTAGCTGATTAAACCAGACCTTAGGATTAGTCTCTCGGAAAGGCGGGATAGGGAAATGGAACTCCCTCCTCCTTGGCGGTAAATTGAAATTTTTGAGCGTGCTGTCTTTTTGAGGTTTTACTTTCAAAGGACAGTTCCGGAACAGTGTTTACAAGTGTCGTGCAAAAAAATTTGACTTTTGTCAAATTTCGCTTGATCCAAAGAATTTTGGATCATCGTTTTCCCCGGATTACGTCGTACCCGTTTTCGGGTACATACCAACGTCGTCCATCTTTTTCGGGTTCAGCCTCTGGCTATTTTTCCGGTATTTTTGTGTTTTGTAATCCGTTTTGCACCTTGTTTAACCCATAACTGTTTCTGTTGACTGCCCTGCAGGTAACAGCTTGTCGGTTTTACGTTTTGATACTTGTTTCACACTCTTTGAAAGCGTCATGTCGGATTCACTGAATACCGGCTCTAATATGTCTTCGGCTGCATTGATCAGCGAATCAAATGCTGTATGTGGCAGCGGGAGTTGCTCAAAGCCCGTGACGGACGAGTCTGGTGGCATGCAGTGCTATGTATGCAACTGCTGGTACCATGAGACCTGCACCGATTTGAGCCCTGATCAGTACGCAATGCTTTCGACTAGCGATAGCATGCTGTTCCATTGTCTTCTATGCCGTCGCCGTCGATCTACGCCTCTTGAGGTCACTGAGGAGACATTGAGCAACATCGGGCTGGGTAACCAGCAGTTGTGGTCTTTCCTCATATCTCTTGATCGGAAAGTGGAGCTACTGATGAGAAATATGGGAGTCTCTATTGATGTCGGCTCATTGAAGGAAGACACGCAACTAACCTCAATTGCTGTCGATGGAAATCCGACTGAGGTGATGTCTACCGTGTCGTGTGTCACAGCGGTCCAGAATGCCTCAAAAGGGGCCTCTGATGTCGTACCGGAAGCCGTCCAAAGCGTGACCGAACTTATTGCCCCTGGGCCCAATAAAAGCAGGAGGAAGAGGGCTAAGAAAGTCGCTAAGGCTGTTTCAAAGCCTGAAGGTATTGAAAGCATTAAGGTATTGGAGGTGAAACACAAAACTCCAACTCCAATCACCCCAGTTCCATTGGCGAAGCAACGCGCGGTGTCGACTTCGGCCACACCCGCAAAGTCTGAAAAGACTAGACCGGTGAGGGAGTTGGAGGCAGAGGATAAAGCCTCAACCTCAATTACTCCAGCTCACTTGGCGAAGAAACGCGCCGTGCCATCTGCCAAACCGGTCGAAACTGAGGTCGCGTCGAAGACGCGTGGAGTGAATACACCTCGTAGAGGTGATTCTTTTACTGATAGTAGCGTTATCTTTCGTAACGTTGCTGAATCCGCGGCAGCTCTTCCAAAGGAGCGCATGCTGGATGACCTCCAGTGGTTCAAGCTCTGCGTCAACAAGATGCTTCCACCTGGTTTCCCCGGTGTCACTATCAGGAAATTAACCAGATTGGGGAACGTCCCTGTTGACACGCCAAATCCGCGACCCCGACTACTTCGTGTAGTCCTCTCAACCCCGCATGGATAGATCATACAGGTAAATACCTGCTCAGGGAGCGCTCTAAGTGCTGGCGAACTTACCAAGCGGCTTCATCAACCAGCACCTACGAAAGCTATCGAGCGGTTAGAAATAAATGTAAGCATCATCTTAGAACTCTTCGTCTTCAGTACGAGGAGGATTTGGCTAACGCAGCCGTAAAAAACCCAAAGAAGTTCTTTGCTTACGTAAAGAGACGTAGCGGTACAAACTCGTCTATACCGGCTTTACTACGAGCGGACGGGACCCATGGGCATACCGACTATGATAATGCCTGTATACTTAGCGAACAGTATACTGGTGTCTTTTCTCATGAGGCCTCTCTACCTCAAGTTGAGCTGGTCACTAAAGTTCCGGAGGATTCTTGCCTAACTGAAATAAGCATAACGGAGACACAAGTCTTCAGGCTATTGCAAGGGCTAAATCCTTCCAAAGCTTCTGGCCCTGATTCAATTCATCCGAAGCTGATGCATGAATTGGCCGCTGAGCTAAGTGGCCCTCTGACATGCATGTTTACAATATCACTCGACAGCTGTGCCTTACCTTCTGAATGGAAGAAGGCAATCATCTGTCCGATTTTTAAGGGCGGGGACAGAGTTCTGCCCGCGAACTATCGGCCTGTCAGCTTAACAAGCGTAGTAGTTAAGTTGTTTGAAAAATTGGTCAGGGATTCGGTGGAGAATCACCTGATTAAGTTTAACCTTCTCAGTGCGGCCCAGCACGGATTCCGTAAGGGATTTTCATGTCTGACAAATTTGCTTGTAGCTCGTGAAAGCTGGGCTGAGGCAGTAGACAACGGCCACGCCATCGACGTGCTTTTCGTTGACTTCTCGAAAGCCTTTGATACTGTCCCACATCAGCGACTCTCATTGAAGTTGAGATCGTATGGGATATCTGGAGCCGCCCTTAAATGGGTTTCTGCTTTCCTAGAGGGCAGAGAACAGTGTGTACGCGTGGGGCGTAGCCTTTCGCTTAGACAAGCTGTTCTTAGTGGCGTTCCGCAGGGCTCGGTTCTAGGGCCGTTGCTTTTCGCAATTTATGTCAATGACCTACCCGAGGAGCTTGGAGTACCGTCGCTATTGTTTGCTGATGACCTCAAGCTCTGGAATATTGTGGATATCCCTGGTGGCTCTGAGGCACTTCAGAGTGCTTTGGATAGGCTCTGGGATTGGTCAACCTTATGGTTGATGCCCATAAATCAGGCGAAATGTTCTGTCCTCCGCATTGGAGGTGCTAGTCCCCCCACGCGCTATGTAGTTGGTGGAAGTGAACTCCCTGTTGTCATTCAGCAGGTTGATCTAGGTATCACCCATACCTCCTTGCTTCACTCTGGGGAAAATTGGAGGAAGGCTGCTTGTAGAGGGTTCCGTATGATGTGGTTTATTCGCCGCTCCTTCGGTGTCCTAACGGCCAATATTTTGTGAAGCTGTTCTCAGCTTTCGTGCGACCTCACTTAGAGTACTGTATCCAGGCTTTTCCACCTTGTCTTGTAAGGGACAAAATGGAACTGGAGAGGGTTTTGCGAGTGGGTACAAGGTTAGTGCAAGGATTACGGGGGCAAACGTATCCCGAACGTTTGCTTAGCTTGGGTATGTACTCAATGCACTACCGCAGAATCAGAGGAGACTTGATTCTCACTTACCGTATCTTAACGGGTAAGATCGGTCCAGATTTGTCCTGGCTATTTAGTCCCGCCAAGCTGCCTAGTCTCCGAGGTCACCCGTTGAAGCTGCACAAACAGCGTTCTGACCGGGTAAGGACGGAAACTCGCTTGTCGCGTCGAGTTATTGAACGTTGGAACTCGCTTCCGGCGCACGTGGTTAGGGAGTCTACGGTAGAGGGTTTCGAGCGTCAGTTAGATGCTCTAGGGTGGCAGTACCAAACCTTCCCCTTCTCCTAACCGACTTGTATCTTCAACTTTCCCTTCGTTCTTTTTTAATCTTCTTCTCACCTTGGTATTATCATTATTTAGCTGACATTCCTCCTCTTCTTTTCTTAGCTTACCCTTCACTCTTTTACTTCACATAAACCGGCCCGGCAGGGACTGCTGGGCAGGAAAATGTGGGCAGTAATTGGTTGGACAGGGTGTGATGCGGTCTTTGTTTTAGGCTTTTCAACATCTCAAGCAGACCTGTCAATTCCCGATCCAACGATACGCAAAAGAAGGAACATTCACGGGATTATCCTATCGTTCCGGTCCCAACTGAACTTGAACCTGATCGTCAGAATCTTAGTGAATGATCTTCATAGTGGAAAAAATACGGAGCTCGTGAAAGTGAACCCAAATAGTAAAATGTAAAAGCAGAAGGGTAGACAGAATAAGTTACCGGATCTGAAAAGAAATGTTAGTATCAAACTCACAAAAAAGATTTCTTTTTCGTGGTCACCAATTATAGCACGATGATCGTGCGCTATATGATCGGTACGAAACCAGACGGCCAACCAAAAGCCATAGGCACAACATACAAATTAAGCTAGGGAAATAGTTTATTGGACGAAAGGAGAGTTAGATAATGCTGAAAATAGGGCATCAGAAGCTAGCTAGCCAAGTTGGCACCGAGTGCGTCAAAGGCGGAGATCGTATGCGTGTTTCCAACTGGAATCTGGTCAGTGCAACTACCCCTGCCTTCAGATTTAACTACCCCTCCTACCAATTTTTGTTTTTGGTCCATCTAAACAACTCAACGAATCGAAAGCGAACTCAGGTTGCTGATTCTCGGACCGTGCTGAACAGGCCGCACCCGGCGGGTTAAAAGTGCGACGACCCTGCCAGGATTCGAACCTGGAATCTTCTGATCCGTAGTCAGACGCGTTATCCATTGCGCCACAGGGCCGCGATCGTTCCTTCCAATTTGACTTTAGTAAGGGATTGCTTAGTTGACAATTTTGAATAATTGACACCGTTTTCTTTTTATGGCTGGATGGCACGTGCGAAGTGCACAGTTGATAACGCGGCATGAGCTAGCTTCTCAATTAGGCACACGGTCGTCTACCAGTGCCTGCAGGACGTTTCCCGCGTCGGTGGCACATACAGGCAGTGGCCAGCCGATCTCGTGTCTGTCTTCTGTGTTTGTGTTAACAAAGCAGCATGATTTCGAATATTTCTAGCTCAGAAGTTCAATCAACCACTCATTGGGGCCATAAGATCAGAAAGTAAAATTTACCTGACCCAGCTCGGTTCGTCGATGGGAATCCGGGTCCTCGTATTAAGCATACTTTAGATTTGCATCCATTTGCTGATCGAGGATACAGTATGAAGTGCGCCTCGCGACAGCGCCTAATTCGCACAAGTAAAGAACGAGTTCCACCCCACACGAAGTGAGCGCGAAAGAAACCTTCGAATCAGGTCGGTTTGCTGTACGGGCCACATCAAACCACATTCAATGAGGTTTGGTCACCGCAATTCACGTTGATTCGTGTCAAACACTCGATGTAAGCGTCAGCTCAGCTTCATGAATAGATCTGTGGACACCACTAGGTACCTCGTTCCTGATGAATGCACCCGTGGATTGTAGACGTCAAACAGTCCGGTTGGATTAACAGTGTTCAAGCTGTATCGGCGTGTTCAACGGATGAGGAATGAACTCTTTTAGGACACTAGGAAAATGGGATAAATATGTGGTTGTACAACCAAACTCAAATATGTGACCCCGTTCAAAGTTGGTCACAGATACAGTCGCGCACTAGGAGAGCGACCAGGTAAATATGAACACTGTAGTGCGCTGGAACACGATGTTAGTCTGAAATCGAAAAGGCATGACAGGAAGGAGCCTGGTTCAAGTCAAAGGACTCAACTTCGTTCATGATTTGTCAGCTTATTCAAAAGGCACAGATATTCACATGAGCTGAACAAGCACGTGTGAACGAGACCAGCCGACGCGTAAGTCCGCAGCAAATCGTGCGATTCGGGTTAGCGAAGGATAGCTGAGTGAGTAGGTGACCCAGAGAATGGTGAGTTGAGGCAGACAGGATGGTGCTGAGGATACGGAGTGCATAAGTAACTGACGGTCTTATTATTCCTCTCAGAAGCTAAGAGCGGCTGTACTCAGATGCGGACCTACCCCGGTACGCTGAATTGCTGAATGTTCAATGGCGCAAATTGCTTTGCCGGCAGGAGTGAGATGGGGTACAGAGGCACTACATGTTTGTTTACGATCCCAGGGCACACCGACCCGTTCGGTAGTGAAAACTAGACGTCAGGCAGACGCCACAGCCGCATTGAACGTGTCATCCTTCCATCGATCGGCAGTCGATCTTCAGGCGGGCGAAAAGTCAGCAAAAGGGTTCCCTGCGAAATGGTTAGTGTCGCTGTGTCAACAATCGGGAAAAACAGCCTGGACGTATGTGATGACCGGTCGATGGGTGCCGTCCCAAAAGCTGTTATCACCTCATGACTGGCTTCAAACAAACCCGTAAGCTGTTATTGGGCTGCTTTCGCTGCTAAAGTGAATCATACTAAGCAATAACGTTGCGGTCACGAGTGCCGAGGAACCTGTGACCTGTTTCACACATTCCGTGTTGCCTGGGCTACTAGAGCAGGTAAGTGAGACAAAAAGAGAAATAACAGAGAGTTCAGTTAGTGTTGTCGACCTTATATCTCCACTGTCAGCCAAAATAAAGATGCTGGAGAGACAGTTAGCAGAACAAAATGAAAACTAAAGTTGTTTGACCCATTTGGGGATATCCTTATATCAGTTGCAGACACATTTCAGGTCCCGGTTAATCCAGCGCAAAAGCACAAAATTGGAGCATTAAAGTTCCTAAATGCCGTCGCCTCTGAGGTTACCCAAAGATGCTGCATGGGAAAAAACGTCATCGCCCTCAACTTAGGTGGCAATATCATGATTGACAACATTAGGCATACTATTTTGAGGGCGTTCAACATGGCTGAGACCGATATTAGTTGTAGAAGATTGAGGAAAAAATCCTTATCTTTTCCTTGTCCGACTCTGTTCAGATATCGTAGCGAAAGTTTCGCAGGTGCGTTTATCAAGTGCCAAAATACTTTAAGATCTGTTCCGAAATTTTGTAAAGTTGTTCTATTGGAAGACAGGTCACCTTTGCAACGTGAACTTCAATGCATGAGTGCAACTAATGTCTCGCCTAAGCCGAAGCGGAGTCATCCTCTATGCGCGCCTCCTGGAGTGCCAAGAAGGAGGTCATTCAACAGTGTTTGCTTTTCCCCCTTTAAAATTGCAGACAGTGTTAGCAAGGCCACACTCCAAACAAGCGATGCTAACCTTGGCAACAGCGTAGCGGAAATTGAGATGCTCACGCGTCCACACCACATTAGTCTTGTGGACATAGGAAATAGTGTAGCTTCACTCGATGCACCACGTCCTGATAAACCAGTAGGGGTTGGTACCAATCCCCACACCGAGATTGAAACAAATACAAGTCCAAAGACATCAAATGGGAATAATGATAGCTCCAGTGAAGGTGCATTATGGCCCATTGACATTATGACTACACATAGCAGCAGTAGTCATGGTCCGCGCCCTAAGCGTCTTAGATCGAACAAGGGCCTTCATGCTGGAAAGCTGACTCCCCGTGTCCCAATGACAGTCCTGAATAATAATGCTGCTACACCGAGTGGCAAGCCACACTTCCCCATTGTTCCGGCGATGTGCCAAGGCTGTTCTCCTGGCAGGCCTCTACATAGATTTGCTGAAACACAGACCACTTATTTATGCCTCTCCTCATACTCTGTTCCACCTCCTTCTAGCACAATGCCTTCTGCGAGCCCTTCGGCAATAAAACCCTATCCACTTAAACTCAATCGCCCTAAATTACCACAGTATTCTTTTTGCATTCCCCCACCCATTCCCCCACGCTTTCCAATCCCGATGGGACTGGCGAATCTCACGGCAAGGGATTTGCTGCTGAAGGCTCTAGAACTAAGGTGCTTGCAAAAGTAAATGCTGGATGGAATGATGGACACAGCCAGGACTTTTTAAAACTGATAATACATAATATGCGTTCTCTGTTGCATAAGCTTCATTTACCCCGCACCTTCATATGTCTGAATAAATCTGTTATGATTTTACTCACTGAAATTTGGTGTCATGATTCTCGGCTCAGCCAGCATATTAGAATTCATTGAAAGCAAGGCAGAGGAGGTGGTTGCATAGTTTACTACTTACAAAAACTTCTTGTCTCTGAATTCACACTTCCAATTATATGTCCCACTATTGATTCCGCTTGGTTACTCTTGTCATTCGGTACTAAGCAAACTCTTGTAGGCTGTATATATGACTCATCCCGGGCCAGTTTCAGTACTGAGAACTTGAGGGTTGACATCTACAATTACATAACGGAACTTAGTTCTTTTGGTAAAGTCGTAGGTGGAGGTTTCAACCTACTAGATATCTATTGGTCAAACTTAGTAACAAACGCGAAACATGCTGAGTTCATAACCTCCATCATCACTGGTGGTTGGGAGCAACATGTTCTCGTGACTACCAGGGGTAAAAACATACTAGACATACTCTTTATCTCAGGCACCTCCTCGATAGCTACTGATGTAATTGACGATCTCTCTGGATGTGATCACAAAATAGTCGGATGTAAACTTATAGTAAAGTCGTCGCATGTGAGGTCCGCGGTGGTTCCACACTTCCTTCAAAATGTTAATGGGGTAGATTTCTCTGCTCTGCTTAGGGTCCAAAATTGAGACCATTTCTTTCATTCGTCTGATATTATGGGAACCTTTGACATCTTCTATGACAATGTGACTATGTGCCTAAGCAGACTTGCCTTCTGTGCTAGTACGAGAGCCTCTTCTAAGTACGTTAACAACGCAAAGGGCAAGCGGAAAATACCAGTGTTAACTCGAACACATGAACGTGCTCACGACTTCAGCGTATTACTGAGACTCCAACGCCTTATAATTGAGACTGACATGAAACACCACATCCGTCTCATGCAGGAAGAACGAAGGGCTGTAAATAGTAGTAATACAAGTCAACTGTTGACTGCATTATTGAGAAAAATCAGAGGCAGGAAACAATGACCTGGCCTCCCACATCGTCATGCGTTAAGGCGAAAGCATTGATTCCCCAAATGCTATTGCAGAAGCCCTTAAATCGTACTTTGTTAAATCTTTCAATGTTGAAAAAAAAGCCCTAGTATTGTCAACCTAGTATGAAGAAGGGCCGAATAATACATGATACCCGAGAACATCGGCTAGAAACGTATGCAACAAATGCACCAGAGCAAACAGGATCATCTAGGATGAGTTGTTACAACCGCTTCTTATGCTTTTCTTTAATGCTACCTCATATGCGGTTTTACTGCTTTCAAACTTAATTCATACCAATTGTCTTCTGTCAAAAAAACAGAGTAACATTATTTACTGGTGTGGGGCCGGGAACTATTTTCTTAATTCTCCATAAAAATTGATTAATTCGTAATATTGTTCTGCGATTCTCTTCGCCATATTTATTCTGCAATGCTAAGCATTTCTTCTTCTTTTCTGCAGTTATCATTCCAGAAGCATATACTGGAATTCAGTGATGGCAATAAAGGATTCCCTATGTGACTTTTGCCTATGGACTACTCGTACAGCTATCTGTCTCCGGCTGTCACGCCGCACAATTTGATCGTATGATCGGCTCCATCCATTTTTATGCTGATGTAAGAAACATACCTGCTTATTTTTTACATAACGATATAGTATCAATTACACACAATTTTTCTTCTTTTATATTCTTCTTATTTCATTGTTTGCCACGACTCGTCTGATTTCCTGCGGTGACGGATTATAACTTCCAGATTATAAAAGACTGTACCTATACAAAGCACATTGCCACCAATTGACTGGCGTATAAAAAGGTGCCATAATTGAATGATCCGCATGACGGACTGGGCCGAGGCTTCATCTCTCATAATACATGTATAAAAGCAGCCCTAAAAGGAATACAACAAATGATAAACAGATGATGGCTCATATGCTACTATGCCACACCGGCAGGCGGTCAAGTGGGGGAGAAAGCTTTCGAGGGAATACGTTGCATGCAACAAGTCACTTGGGGATGGTTCCACGAGTGGCCGTATTACTTTACCTGGACATTTGTTTAAATCTGCATTTGTTATTGTTCCTGGCTCTTTAATTTCTTGAACACCTTAAACTGCCAATTACTTTAATACCCGTTTTGTATCCATTATAAAAGGCGTGAAAAAATTGCCTATTTTTTGCGATCCTGCTGTACACATTGATCAGACCACACAGTTGGACTGTATTGCCGAGGAATATACCATTTATTTATTTATTTATTTATTTACTACCTGGCGCACATTTTAACGTTACAGTGTTTTTCGCTTTACCGTTTCGATCGCGTGTGTGCTGCAGCTGAAAATTCACCCTTCATGCGTGCATAAAACGGATTCTTGACTTGACTTGACGTGACAGTGCTCTTATACTTCAGTCTGCCCCGACGCAATGGTGACACTATTTGACGGCACACCTATTTAGTCATGAATGCAATGACTTCCCTCACAACCAGACAATTGCTGGTTGTATGAATTGATCAGACCTTCGATGACGTTTCTCGTATACCATAGAGAATATGTATTTATTCATTTCTTTACTTATATTTACTGGATAAATGTGAAATGTCTGTAACTAACGACGGGAAACGGGCAGTGTTTCTGCACTTTCAGAGAGTATCGAACGCGAATCTTATTCCTGTTTCAGTTGCCCAACCGTTAGACGTAGCTATCGACTAGATCAGTCTGACTAGCCCATAGCTTGGGCATATCTCGGTTTAGCCAACGCACTTGTAACCGTTAGTGCAGTGAAAGAAATAGTGCAAGGTTCGTCTGTTCATTTTGGAATGACACGTTAACTTCTGAGTTGGTGCAATATCCCCGTTCTGCCGATGAAGATGATAGTGAAATCTCTTGTGGATTTGACACCTGTTTATTTATGGTAAATCGATTAACTTTGTCTTAGAAACTTGAGTCGATTGTTCCTCCCTGAGTTTACGTTAAGCCATGCATATCTATTGAGGCAGTGGGGAAATGTTGCCTTGACCTTGACTTAGACCGCACAGCCAAACAACTGAATTTGTTTTCTAGAACAAAAGGCCATCTGGTGAGCAATTGCTTTCAATGATTCATTGTCAGACCATTACAATCATATAGAAGCTAGAAAGAGAAATCGACCCAGTTAGTTCAAAACGATTTCATCACGTGAAGGTCAATGGCAGAGTGGAAAAAAGGAATTAGGTCTCAGAGGGCTAGTTGTTTTATCTGACACCCTGAATCTGATGTCACCGTTTGACCGGCATACACCCGGCCACGATGTCGCTGATGTGACGGCAGCGATGGGATGTGTAACCTATTTTGACAACGTCTCCGTGTTTATTCTCATTTAAACACACCCATGATGAACAACTTCATGTGGTTTGCAAAGAACAGTGAATACGGATTACCGTTCTTACACTTGTAACATCCTTTCGTTTACCGAGCTTTTCACTTTTCTTTACCGCTTGCGGCCGATACATTCGTTCAGTGACTTGCTGTTCTCGTTCCCACCTAGTTCGATCCTCATCTACTAAGCTTTAATGTTCGTTGTATGATAAACATTAAAACCAGCTATTCCTCCATTTCAGTGCGTCGGATGTACTCCTGTTTTACTAAGACCATTGCACGTTACACTGCATAGTAACAGCAGACTCATACATTCCGACAATTAAATCGCCCAATCGCACCCGCGTCATCCAGTCTAGGCTAGATTGGTGGGTTCTTCATCATTAAGTATTGAATACTGGATGGAAACAGAAAGAATAGATATCTCTGTGTAGCTGCACCTAAAATACCTCAGCGGAAATGACATGTATGTTGGAGAGTAGTAGCGTTATTGCATGTTGAAAAGCGTTTGGTTAGGATTATCTTGAATTCCGACAATGACTGCCTCAACTACGTGTTGCGACAGGTTGTTCCATACATTCACCATCCTCCAATCCGGTACCGCAAGCATGTACCGTTGTCATCAAGTGTTGCTTGGACCGACTCAAATGGACGGCTATTGAGACTTGACTAAACCGAGCGCAGCCGGTGCACACTGTGCCCTCACTGGACAATGGTGGTGTCTGAGGCATCCATTGGAGCGCGCACACTCCCTGAGGGAAGGGAAACGCGTGCGCTCTGAGCACCGGGTATAAGCTGGAAGTGGAGTCAAGCCCCTTTTGTAAGTGAGCAAAGGAGATGTCTGAGGCTTGGGCGCAAGTGACGCCCGCAGGACAACAGTGAACAACGTTGCCTTGGTATTAAAAAGGTGCTCTAAACAAGAGGCGCAGATACGTTGCCTCGTTTTGGTGGGTATTCAGGCTAGTTAGGTCGGATAGTTGAATACGCAGTAGAAGCTACCGTTTAACCTCGACGTCAAGTTGTCCGTAACATAAGGAGCGGAATGATCTCCGTCGCAGCAGAATGGATACCAATCACTACACGTAACTTCTTTGTTTATGCAATGAAATATCACTTTTGTGCCAGATCCACAGGTCTAAGTTGAACGTGGGGTAGAAGGCAATCATATTCCAAACAATTCGGCCCCATATGAACCACACAAGTCAAATCTGATCGAGGTAGACAGGACAGCTCCCGGGTGGAATGATATAATCACCAATGGAGCAATGAAGGAGGCATGTGATAGATGTTTGGTTGCAGCCTTGCAATTTCCTTTCAAAGAATATGTGAAACGAAGAATTATATTACTTTCCTAACTGTTCCGCAAGTACGCAAAAATGTAATATTTTGTTGCGAAGGGATTACACTACAAGCAGCTGGTCTCGTGAAATCTGGGGGTATAGCGAACCGGTGCACTCTACGGCAGTGGTCCCCAAACTTTGTATCGCCGTGGACCGGTCGGCGTCCGCTAATTGTAACCCGGCCCGCTGAGGCTGTTTCTTGAACGTTTACCTTATAGATGGTTTTGAGTGAATAATTTTTATGTAATTGTGATTGAACATGCCTTGAAAATTGTGGTGTCGGAACCTCAGGACTGCTTCCACCTGCTAACGGTAGTGAGAACACCAACGACCGGGCAACAAACAATATTCACGCAGCAAGCCAAACCGGCCACTAAGCGTCTGTCTGTGCAACACAATCACAATATCCAAATTAGGGCATATCACAGGCTATGGGGAAATGTTGGCATTCGATCAGTCAATACTGGTCAGTTCAAAAAGCGGGGGATGGATAAGTTACCTCACGAACGAACGAAATACACAAAGTCAAAGCGAATAAGCGAAAGCTTCAGCGTCCATACAAGCTAATCACAAGCGTGAGGCAAAAGTGAACGTATGCGAGGAACCGGAAGAGACGGCAAGGTGAGTAGGGGTGAGTGGGGCAAAACTCACAAAACAACGGGGAGCGGTGGGTTATTCTTACCTCCGCTATAAAAAATAGAACATCCAGTTACAACAACAAATCGATATAAAGTGATATAATACGTTAACTCACTAGAATGCTAAACTACGGACAACCATGAGCGTGTTACTCTGCAACGACACTGCTCCATCTGGGGGAAATAGGAGGCAATGACGCTCGACGTGTGCCCCATGGGTCCAGTTAATTTGATTGCTTTGTTTCGGCTGCTGACACTGCAGAACACCCCGCTTCACACAGCCGTTTTCAGAAATGACACTCTGCGCGTAATTCACTATGACTTTAATTGCAGAACACCGGCGAAGTTGTTTGCCACCAACGTACTATCAAGTCCGCCGTCATTTGCAAACTCAGTAGTGGTACATAATGTGGGACAGATGAGTAATAATTATGCGATAATCCCACAGATTGTGAGTCAACAGTTTAGAAACTGATCTGCAAATCGTCGGAATCCACAAACTTTAAAACATCATACACACATTTCTATTGTCATAATCATTATCCACCGGATGAAAAATATCAAGTATAGTGTTCTGTTGCTTGGCAATTGAAATGAAAGGAATTTAGTTTTTCCTTCACGTCCAGAAGAAGTGCAAGCATGCCAGTGAGTTCCCTATGTAGTTCGTAGGAGCACGAAATATCAACTTCACCCTGTGCGTCTGTGAATGTATGCGTTTGCAGAACGTTTATAGAATCCAGTTCCTGCTGGTAATCTGCTTCATTATTCACATCCTCAGCTGCTAAAATTGATGTGGTTGACAGGTCCCAGTTTATTTCGGTTGTGTGACATGTTTGGAAATAAGAAGCAACCAGATGACTGTCAGCCAGTTTGCATCCAAACAAATCCTCTGAGAGAATATTCATAGCAATTGCGTTTGTAGGAGGCACAATGTGCTCATATGTCTCAGGTCAAGTTTGCATAGTTCTCTCAGAATCTATTTCTGCAGTACAAGGAAAGCTCGCTTTAAAAACCAGGGATGGTTGAGTTCTGCACCTCCTTCCAGGTAGAAGTTATGTAGAACACGACGTCCAATAAATTTACTCGTCTCATGAAATCAGTTCCGGACATATGTTTGTGGGATTCCATGATCGTTATAAGATGGAGAAGCTGTTTTTCTTCTCCACTTCGATTTAAGCGCCTGAATGACACCCTGGTCGTAGGGTTGAAGTAACACAGTGGTGTTGGGTGACAGGAACTGCAATTTGATATTAAGTAGGTGGAAGTAGGGAGGGCAACGGCTTTGTCGAGAGAAGGTACGATGTTGCTTTTTTCTGTATTTTGCTGTTAAATCTTCGGAAATAGCTACAGTCATCCATGCCTTTTTAGTATCCTTCTAAACTGCCGGTAGTTTTCATGTTGAGAATTCTAAAATTCGAGAGTTGTCTGATTTCCAAGTCACTGCAGCCGGTTCTCGCTCCCTCAGTATGGTAGTGCACCGCATAACTGTGATACGCGTTTTGCTCCTTTTCCCACCTGCGCATTTCTATCCTTTTACACAAAGCATTTACCCGACGTCGTTTTGAATAACAAAGCAGTTTCATGTGATTTAAAAATGTCTTGAGCTGTGTAGCCGGAACATATGTCGGGCAATTTTTCTGCCTAGTCGGATGCAGCACACCTATCTGAGTCATCGCTTTCGCCAGATTGCTTACCAAACACAAGATCGCATACTGATGAAAGCGTGTAGCCAACTGTTTGACGATGTAATGTCTGTGTTTTGTAATTCTTTTGCGAAGTGTAATGCTCGTTCTTGAATCACGTGTCCAGATAATGGAATTTCCCCTCAGTGCTGAGTGGCACTATTTCCAGCAAGGTGCGTTCATGTCTTCGTTACCCATTTTTCTATCATTCTTTCTTTTCAGCCTTAGTGTGCGGTTCACAAAGTCATTCAAAAACAGCTTTCCTCTTTTATGTTACATGGATTTGTGTTCTTCCTACTCTGAAATTTTGCGCCAACGCAAGCGAACTGTTCGTTCTTAACAACGTCGAATCACTGATAACAATTACATGTGAATGTCTTTGGCTTCGCTGAAATGGAACTAGCCATTTGGGCCTTCGTAAGAACGCTCAAAAGAAAAAAAACCAACAGGAATATTCAGTTAGGACGTACGTCAGCAGTACCTGCTCAGTTCTGAAAATAAAATGATCACACAGTAAACAAATAAACACAGAAAGTGATAGTCACAGTACTTGCGACTGTATAACGGTATCACAAATCCCACAGTGCGCAAGGGGAGTACCACTGCTCTTTTACATTGTAACATCGATATCAGATTTGTTCATTGAACATATATGGATTATTTACATTGGGTGAAAACCCGGGTGGGGGAGTGATGCGTCACTCGACAATTCTGGTATGGATTCCCAATGTCATAGGTTGCCCGCGCCTGTCCAGCAACCGCGAAGAACACGCGACACAGATGACGATGACCGGGCGTACGCAGTACGTGTCCAAGACACCGCAGCTGACGCAGCGGGACGAGCTACTCCAGCGAATGGCTGCCTCCATCCAAGCCACGCCGTCTAATTTACACAGTGGTTATTGGTGCAGCGGCCACACACGGGCAATCGAACGCAAGCAACGATGCTCAGAGAGACGGCGCAGGTCGGCGATAAGAACAGACCAAGTCTCCCAACCGTACAACAGTACAGTGCGGACAGTCACACAATAAACCTGTCCTTTGAGGGATATACCCATGTCATAACGGCACCACAAGTGCTTCAACTTAGAGAAAGCGAGGCGAGCTCTTGAGATGCGCAACGAAATCTGGTCTCCAATAGCTCCAATTGCTGTGATGCAACTACCCAGGTAGGCAAAACTCTCCGTAACGTTCTGTCTCTCACAACCAAGTGTGAGTGCAGATACAGGCATCTGAAAGTCTTGGGAATGAATTTTGCACTTGGATGGGAAAAGATCATCCCAAATTATGACGTTTCAACCGCAAGTTGGACGGCCTGTGGACCGTCACCCAGCAAGACAATATCATCAGCGCAGTCCAAGTCAACAGCTCGGCTACCTGGGAGGAGCTCAACGCCAGCGCGTTTAACGAAATATGCAGGACATTCTTTAGGACTTACTCAATGGCAGGGTTATTAAGATACTTGCACCTACATTGTCCCGGTATATCCCGGATGAAAGCTTTAGCCAGAAGTTACGTATATTGACCTTTTATTGACAACACTATCAATGATTCTGTCGCCACATGTAACAAATGTGCATCAGCAGGGAAATTTCCAAGCAAGTTCATCCAATCCTGGATGCCAGCCTCTAAGCCATGGGAGAGCATTCACCTTGATTTCCCTGGTCCCGTTCAAGGCCAGCTTTTTTGAATTGTGATTGATGCATATAACAAGTGACCGGACGTATACCTGATGAACACAACTACGATAGCGGCCACGGTACGAAAATTACAACAGTTATTTGCACAGTTCGGTTCACCAAACACCTCGGTTTCCGATAACGGTTCGCAATTTATCTCCGAGGAACTTGATGTTTATTGCCAGTGTAATTGTATCAAGCACTGCCGGTCGCCTCCGGGGCTTCCCCAGTCCCACGGGTAAGCAGAAAGATTCGGGGATACCATCAAACGTTTACTTCTAAAGCTGCGAGGGGATGGACCCACAGTGGATATCATACAGCTGTTCCTGTTAAGTAATGTGGGCTACGCAATCCCTGACCTACCAGGCGGCAGATCCCCAGCGGAAGCCATGTTTGGGCGTGAGACAGTCCTCCAATTAATGCAGTACTCCCTAAGGTTACGCAACGGCTACTGGCGTCAGGCGTGAACAGACGTTTCTATTAGGGGAGCCGGTGTACTCGTTGGATTCATGGCCAAACCACCAAACCTGGCAACCTGCAGTGGCACGATAAAGAAAATGCTCTGTGCTGTACGTGGTGTCTGTCGGAACGTTGTCTGTCATACGGCACGTTTATCAGTGACGCAAACGACAGATGGAACAAACAATCACTTCTACTTTCGAGTTGCCGTTTGATATATTGCTGGACATATTTGAACTACCAAAAACTGTGGGGCTTGTTGAACCGACAGAGACGTGCGCAGAGCCATGCGACCGAGTCACTGGGAGAACTATGTGGCCTACTGAACCTATGCAACGTTTACAGGTGAACCCAGCGCTTCATTCGTATGAGTCTGGAGAACGTGTTTTCAAAGAGGGAGTTACAATAGACAATTTGGTGCCTTAAAAGTACAATGTCGTCCCACACACGTGACCGTGAACTTCACTCTCACACAATGGTCCACTGTGCTTCATTTCCGAAACGCTCACACCGTAACCCTTGTAGTCGGTTGTCTTGTCCGTTCCATGTGACTTGAGATCTGGTCCGTACACTGTCCGGTGCGGTGAAGGTCTTTGTTCTGACGGCCCTAAGCCCCATTAACCGCAAGTATAACACTTAGGTGAGCGACTATGCAGGATCGAGCTTGCGTGCCGTTCCTGGCCGTAAGTCCGGTTTAATGACGGTGCATTAGAAATTCGTAGACTAAGGGAAGATTGCGTCGCTCCGAAACAATGCATTTCCATCTGATTGACTGATGGCGTTCAACTGCAATGGATAAGTATACTCCCTAGACGTCCTGTGAATTCCTCCCAAAGTTCGGTTGACCTGTGCTATTGTTCAAGCCTTTGGTAGGTGTCCTACACAGGGTCAAAGGTGTATCTATCTGGGAGCTTACAGACAGTCGGCTTGTTGCGTGCTGATTAGCTGCAGGTACATCTTGCGTGGTTACTCTAATGTGTTACTCGCATGCTACGATGTTGTTTTATCCGTACGCGATTGCTGCTTACCGATTCGCGTGTAGGTCGCATTTGACAAAGGCTGAGTCTGTCTGCATTTTGAAAGCAGCCGGTGAAGCATTTAACGCCCCCTGCAATTACGTTAGGACCACTGAATGCGAATTTTCACTAGTCCCTCAACTGTTTCTTTCTTCGTGTCTAGCCCGCCCACAGGTATACATGCGAACATCTCTCGGATCTGTGAATACCCTCTGGGTGTAACCTTCCAGCGGTGTAATCACAATCATAGCCGTGACCATAATTGCTGTCGGTATACTATTTTGACTCCTAATCCCTCACAGCTTGCCCGTTGTGAGTGGTTGTGCCGATACTTTTGCTTCACTTGTTTGAGTAGGTACACAAATCACGCGTCACCCTAATGTACCGTGCCATAACGGTGACCGGATGACGGCATATGGGCTATGCGGACATAAGTGCGACCGGAATGTAGGAGGTCATGTTTACGAGCCCGACAACGCTATGACAAGTAACGCTCAGGCTTATGTCCACACATCTTAATTACAGAATGAACGGATGGAGTGAATGTACTCCCTCCGGGATTCCAGTTGAACTATTCGTGGTCATTTGTCGTCGGTCTATCTATGTAGCCACCGCACTGACTTTCTACACAACCTAAATATGTGACCTCAACTGCTGATTCAACTGGATCACAACCTAACGCAGCAGGAAACAACTGCCATGGTAACTTACTCGAAGTATCTCCATGTCCGAGGGAACCACGCAGAACTGGAAGCAATAGCAACTGAGTGCCACTGTGCAACCTCACTTAGGTTGGGCCAACAAATATTTGAAAAATAAAACCAACAGTGACAGTTACCGTGCAATTTATCAGTGATGTTGAAGTATTTACAGATCGACTAGGAGTAAAACAGCAGCACACTTTTGCCTTACATGATGCACCGTTTGTTGACAGTGGCTCAGTGTCACGCACGAGCGTGCTTCTGCCACAACCTGCTCCAAAAACTTCATCCTCCACTCTGTCTTGCTCAAAACACAAGCTGGATCCTTGAAGCATTTCGCTATATCTCCTCCTCATCTCTTGTTTAACGTACGCCTTAATGATGCTCCAAATCCCTTCAATGGGGTTCAGTTGTGGAGAATACGGTGCGAGTCGTAGCAGTGTTCCCGAGGTGTAAGCTTCCTCTTGAAAAATACGCTCCAGATTAGTGTGACATGGAGCGTTATCACAAACAAGAACACAGCTGTCAGACAAATGTCTACCATCTGTATCAAGCATCTGCCGCAACCAGCGCGCACATCTTTCCTTATTGTAACTGCCCCTTAGAACGGAATACCCCAAGCAATCCGTCCGCGGTCATTGCGCTTATTAGGTGCAAATTTTGTCCCCGACTGTTGGCCACCGTACACTGTGCACGGGTGCCGCGTGCCGATCGACCCCTTGTGCGCGCGCAGAACAGATTGAAGTTTGTCTCATCCATCCATACTGCTCGCCGTCCTTCAGCCTCCAACCTCATCAGTGTCAGGACGTAAACCTTCCTTAGCCTCTTGTTCTCTATGGTATTCATAGATTCCGGTATTGAATGCAACCTCTTCATTGTCATGAGCCGACCGTCTAGGTAGCGAGCAATGGTGCTGACGCTTACCTCCACCTCGAACTCACCCTTCAGTCGTAACCGAAGAGTTATTAACGTCACTGTTGGCTCCGATTCAACCCATTCAACAAGGCAATCAACGTGACTTTCTGACAGCGAACTTCGACGCCGCACGGTAGCAGTACTTTTCGGCTCATTCAGTTCCAATTTTCTAATCCAACTGCGACAGGTCTTCACGTTTACCTGTAACACAGATGCAACATTTTTCCAGTCGTCGCCTTCCTCATAGGTCTTCAGTATAATAGCCTTCACGTCAGCCGGATGATGGATGCGCGTTCCTCTTTGTTCCATCGCGATTAGCCTAAACTAAAGGTAACAAACCATGAAAAGCTAATGAAAGACAAACCTTGCGTCGTTAAACGAATCTTTGGAAAACGCTCGCTGTCGCAATGTAGACCTATCTCTACGCAATGCCTGGGAAAACCAGAAGCGACAAGTTGGCTGGCCAGATGGCGAATATGCCATCATTAGTCATGTCCATGTTTATATGTCTAAGACCATCGCAATGGCACTGTGGCTGTAGGCTTCCACTTCCGTACTCGAAGTTGCTTTGTTGTCTGCTGATTCGGTGTGCTGGTCAGCACATAACGTTAGCCGTGCGTACGAGAACATTTGCAACATTTTCAGGCCAGACGTGTCCGGCCCCTTTCGTAGTTTGACCCATCTCAGCCCCATTAGGTAGTTCCATGCTCAGGTGCAAGGGCTTATTAGGCGAGCGAGCAAGTCACCGCTGACCAGTGTGCACTTCGTCTCCGCTGCCACATCTGTTAGGGGTGGTTGTACAAGTGTGAAGCCCCATACAGCATGAGTCACCTGTTTTGGAGACACAAGTATCTGTACGTCACGGCCGTCCCCAAATGACAACGTCCTCAGGCCTGACTTGACGGGCCCCTGTCCGACAGGTCCAGCGACTATTTCGTGTTCGAAGCCCGAAGGATTTTAACATTTTGGTCCACGCAGCACAAACGCTTCGGAGGGTGTGCACAGTAAGGCCAACTTTCGCCCTCCCATAGTCAGGGACTTAGCCGACTTGCTAACTCGTCACATGTTCAAAGGCTGCATGTACCCAACCACGACGCACAGATGGGAGTTGTGTGACGGTCTAGCGTCCGGTATACGAGACGTCAAAAATAATTCATGTTCCAATGAATTACGAGCTATGCAGAACTTCGAAAGGCCAACTATTTCCGTTTCATTGTTAATAGTGAAAACCAGAAATCGAATTGTGTGCGAAGAAATATTTCCTTCCATGTTGCAGAGCCGAGTGGCATGTGCGCTGCACAAAATTGAACGTTCTAGTCGGTTTAGCTGCGCTAGAAATTACGAGTCGCTTGCGTTTTTAGAACATTAGAATAAACACCCAAGATGTACCTGCAGTTAATCAGCTCCCAGGCAGATACGCATTAAACCCTGCGTAGGACACCTACCAAAGGCTTGAACAATAAACCAAGGTAACTTAACTTACTTATCCATTGTCGTTGAACGCCATCAGTCCATCGGATCCAAATACATTGCTTCGGAGTCACACAATCTTCTCATAGTCTACGAATTTCTAATGCACCGTCATTAAACCGGACATACGGCCAGAAACTGCACGCAAACACGATCCTGCATAGTCGCTCACCTAAGTGTTATAACTGACGTTAATGGGGCTAAATACCGTCAGAAAAAAGACATTCACCGCACCGGACAGTGTATGGACCAGATCTCAAGTCACATGGAACGGACAAGACAGCCGACTACAAAGGTTATGGTGTGAGTGTTTCCGACTCGAGGTGGCCTGATGGATATGAACCACAGTGGACCATTGGGTGAGAGCGAAGTTCACGGTCCGGTATGTGGGACGACATTGCACTTTTAAGGCACCAAATTGTCTATTGTAACATCTCCCTCTTTGAAAACACGTTCTCCAGACTCATGCGAATGAAGCGCTGGGTTCACTTGTAAACGTTGCATAGGTTTAGTAGGCCGTATAGTTCTCCCAGTGACTCCGTCGCATGGCTCTGTGCACGTCTCTGTCGGTTCAATACGCCCCACAATTTTTGGTAGTTCAAATGTGTCCAGCAATATATCAAACGGCAACTCGAAAGTAGAAGTGATTGTTTGTTCGATCTGTCGTTTGCGTCACTGATAAACGTGCCGTATGACAGACAACGTTCCGACAGACACCACGTACAGCACAGAGCATTTTCTTTATCGTGCCACTGCAGGTTGCCAGGTTTGGTGGTTTGGCCAAGCATCCAACGCGTACACCGGCTCCCCTAGTAGAAAACGTCTGTTCACGCCTGACGCCAGTAGCCGTTGCGTACCCTTAGGGAGTACTACATTAATTGGAGGACGTGTCTCACGTCCGAACATGGCTTCCGCTGGGGATCTGCCGCCTGGTAGATCGGGGTTTTGCGTAGCCCATATTACTTAACAGGAACAGCTGTATGATATCCACTGTGGGTCCTTTCCCCGCAGCTTTAGAAGTAAACGTTTGATGGTATCCACGAATCTTTCTGCTTACCCGTTGGACTGGGGATGCCTCGGAGGCGACCGGCAGTGCTTGATACAATTACACTGGCAAAAAACACCAACATCGTCGGAGATAAATTGCGAACCGTTATCGGAAACCGAGGTGTTTGGTGAACCGAACTGTGCAAATAACTGTTGTAATTTTCGTACCGTGGCCGCTATCGTAGTTGTGTTCATCAGGTATACGTCCGGTCACTTGGTATACGCATCAATCACAATTCAAAAAAACTGGCCTTGAACGGGACCAGGGAAATCAAGGTGAATTCTCTCCCATGGCTTAGAGGCTGGCATCCAGGTTTGAATTAATTTGCTTGGAAGTTTCCCTGCTGATGCACATTTGCTACATGTGGCGACACAATCATGGATAGTGTTGTCAATAAAAGGCCAATATACGTAACTTCTGGCTAAAGCTTTCATCCGGGATATTCCGGGACAATGTGGGTGCAAGTATCTTAATAACCTTGCCATTGAGTAAGTCCTAAAGAATGTTCTGCCTATTTCGTTAAACGCGCTGGCGTTGCGCTCCTCCTAGGTAGCCGAGCTGTTGACTTGGACTACGCTGATGATATTGTCTTGCTGGGTGACGGTCCACAAGCCGTCCAACTTGCGATTGAAACGTCATAATATGGGATGATCTTTTCCCATCCAAGTGCAAAGTTCATTCCCAAGACTTTCAGATGCCTGTATCTGCACTCACTCTTGGTTGTGAGAGACTGAAGGTTACGGAGAGTTTTGCCTACCTGGGTAGTTGCATCACAGCCGGTGGAGCTATTGGAGACCAGATTTCGTTGCGTATCTCAAGAGCTCGCCTCGCTTTCTCTAAGTTGAAGCACTTGTGGTGCCGTTATGACATGGGTATATCCATCAAAGGACGGGTTTATTGTGTGACTGTCCGCACTGTACTGTTGTACGGTTGCGAGACTTGGTCTGTTCTTATCGCCGACCTGCGCCGTCTCTCTGAGCATCGTTGCTTGCGTTCGATTGCCCGTGTGTGGCCGCTGCACCAAGTAACCACTGTGTAAATTAGACAGCGTGGCTTGGATGGAGGCAGCCATTCGCTGGAGTAGCTCGTCCCGCTGCGTCAGCTGCGCTGTCTTGGACACGTATTGCGTACGCCCGGTCATCGTCATCTGTGTCGCGTGTTCTTCGCGGTTGCTGGACAGGCGCGGGCAACCTATGACATTGAGAAGCCATACCAGAATTGTCGAGTGACGCATCACTCCCCCCCCCGGGTTTTCACCCAATGTAAATAATCCATATATGTTCAATAAACAAATCTGATATCGATGTTACAATGTAAAAGAGCAGTGGTACTCCCTTCGCGCACTGTGGGATTTGTGATACCGTTATACAGTCGCAAGTACTGTGACTATCACTTTCTGTGTGTATTTGTTTACTGTGTGATCATTTTATTGGCAGAACTGAGCAGGTACTGCTGACGTACGTCCTTACTGAATATTCCTGTTGGGTTTTTTTTCTTTTGAGCGTTCTTACGAAGGTCCAAATGGCTAGTTCCATTTCAGCGAAGCCAATGACATTCACATGTAATTGTTATCAGTGATTCGACGTTGTTAAGAACGAACAGTTCGCTTGCGTTGGCGCAAAATTTCAGAGTAGGAAGAACACAAATCCATGTAACATAAAAGAGGAAAGCTGTTTTTGAATGACTTTGTGAACCGCACACTAAGGCTGAAAAGAAAGAATGATAGAAAAATGGGTAACGAAGACATGAATGCACCTTGCTGGAAATAGTGTCAGTCAGCACTGAGTGGAAGTTCCCTTATCTGGACACGATTCAAGAACGAGCATTACACTTCGCAAAAGAATTACAAAACACAGACATTACATCGTCAAACAGTTGGCTACAGGCTTTCATCAGTAGGCGATCTTGTGTTTGGTAAGCAATCGGGCGAAAGCGATGACTCAGATAGGTGTGCTGCATCCGACTAGGCAGAAAAATTGCCCGACATATGTTCCGGCTACACAGCTCAAGACATTTTTAAATCACATGAAACTGCTTTGTTATTCAAAACGACGTCGGGTAAA
Organism: Dicrocoelium dendriticum; assembly: GCA_944474145.2. Lineage (NCBI taxonomy): Eukaryota > Metazoa > Platyhelminthes > Trematoda > Plagiorchiida > Dicrocoeliidae > Dicrocoelium > Dicrocoelium dendriticum. The sequence continues at coordinate 5,547,364 of OX104063.1, read as the reverse complement.
TGCTTTGTGTAAAAGGCTAGAAATGCGCAGGTGGGAAAAGGAGCAAGGCGCGTATCACAGTTATGCTGTGCACTACCATACTGAGGGAGCGAGAACCGGCTGCAGTGACTTGGAAATCAGACAACTCTCGAATTTTAGAATTATCAACATGAAAACTACCGGCAGTTTAGAAGGATACTAAAAAGGCATGGATGACTGTAGCTATTTCCGAAGATTTAACAGCAAAATACAGAAAAAAGCAACATCATACCTTCTCTCGACAAAGCCGTTGCCCTCCCTAATTCCACCTACTTAATATCAAATTGCAGTTCCTGTCACCCAACACCACTGTGTTACTTCAACCCTACGACCAGGGTGTCATTCAGGCGCTTAAATCGAAGTGGAGAAGAAAAACAGCTTCTCCATCTTAAAACGATCATGGAATCCCACAAACATATGTCCGGAACTGATTTCATGAGACGAGTAAATTTATTGGACGTCGTGTTCTACATAACTTCTACCTGGAAGGAGGTGCAGAACTCAACCATCTCTGGTTTTTAAAGCGAGCTTTCCTTGTACTGCAGAAATAGATTCTGAGAGAACTATGCAAACTTGACCTGAGACATATGAGCACATTGTGCCTCCTACAAACGCAATTGCTATGAATATTCTCTCAGAGGATTTGTTTGGATGCAAACTGGCTGACAGTCATCTGGTTGCTTCTTATTTCCAAACATGTCACACAACCGAAATAAACTGGGACCTGTCAACCACATCAATTTTAGCAGCTAAGGATGTGAATAATGAAGCAGATTACCAGCAGGAACAGGATTCTACAAACGTTCTGCAAACGCATACATTCACAGACGCACAGGGTGAAGCTGATATTTCGTGCTCCTACGAACTACATAGGGAACTCACTGGCATGCTTGCACTTCTTCTGGACGTGAAGGAAAAACTAAATTCCTTTCATTTCAATTGCCAAGCAACAGAACACTATATTTGATATTTTTCATCCGGTGGATAATGATTATGACGATAGAAATGTGTGTATGATGTTTTAAAGTTTGTGGATTCCGACGATTTGCAGATCAGTTTCTAAACTGTTGACTCACAATCTGTGGGATTATCGCATTATTATTACTCATCTGTCCCACATTATGTACCACTACTGACTTTGCAAATGACGGCGGACTTGATAGTACGTTGGTGGCAAACAACTTCGCCGGTGTTCTGCAATTAAAGTCATAGTGAATTACGCGCAGATTGTCATTTCTGAAAACGGCTGTGTGAAGCGGGGTGCTCTGCAGTGTCAGGAGCCGAAACAAAGCAATCAAATTAACTGGACCCATGCGGCACACGTTGAGCGTCATTGTCTCCTATTTTCCCCAGATGGAGCAGTGTCGTTGCAGAGTAACACGCTCATAGTTGTCTGTAATTTATCGTTCTGTTAACGTATTATATCACTTTATATCGATTTGTTGTTGTAACTGGATGTTCTATTTTTTATAGCGGAGGTAAGAATAACCCACCGCTCCCCGTTGTTTTGTGAGTTTTGCCCCACTCACCCCTGCTCACCTCCCATACGTTCACTTTTGCCTCACGCTTGTGATTAGGTTGTATGGACACTGAAGCTTACGCTTATTCGCTTTGACTTTGTATATTTCGTTCGTTCGTGAGGCAACTAAACTGACCAGTATTGACTGATCGAATGCCAACATTTCCCCATAGCCTGTGATATGCCCTAAATTGGATATTGTGATTGAGTTGCACAGACAGACGCTTGGTGGCCGGTTTGGCTTGCTGCGTGAATAGTGTTTGTTGCTCGGTCGTTGGTGTTCTCACTACCGTTAGTGGGTGAAAGCAGTCCTGAGGTTCCGACACAACAATTTTCAAGGCATGTTCAATCACAATTACATAAAAATTATTCACTCAAAACCATTTAAAGGGTCAACGTTCAACAAAACCCTCTGCGAGCCGGGTTACAATTAGCAGACGCCGACCGATCCACGGCGATACAAAGTTTGGGGTCCACTGCCGTAGAGTGCACCGGTTAGCTATACCCCCAGAATTCACGAGACCAGCTGCTTGTAGTGTAATCCCTTCGCAACCAAATATTACATTTCTGCGTACTTGCGGAACAAGAGGAAAGTAATATAATTCACCGTTTCACATATTCTTTGAAAGGAAAATGCAAGGCTGCAACCAAACTCCCATCACATGTCTCCTTCATTGCTCCATTGGTGATTATCTCATTCCACCCGGGAGCTGTCCTGTCCACCTCTATCAGATTTGACTTGTGTGGTTCATATGGGGCCGAATTGTTTGGAATATGATTGCCTTCTACCCCACGTTCAGTTTAGACCTGTGAATCTGGCACAAAAGTGATATTTCATTGCATAAACAAAGAAGTTACGTGTAGTGATTGGTATCCATTCTGCTGCGACGGAGATCATTCCGCTCCTTATGTTACGGACAACTTGACGTCGAGGTTAAACGGTAGCTTCTACTGCGTATTCAACTATCCGACCTAACTAGCCTGAATACCCACCAAAACGAGGCAACGTATCTGCGCCTCTTGTTTAGAGCACCTTTTTAATACCAAGGCAACGTTGTTCACTGTTGTCCTGCGGGCGTCACTTGCGCCCTAGCCTCAGACATCTCCTTTGCTCACTTACGAAAGGGGCTTGATTCTACTTCAGGCTTATATCCGGTGCTCAGAGCGCACGCGTTTCCCTTCCCTCAGGGAGTGTGCGCGCTCTAATGGATGTTTCAGACACCACCACTGTCCAGTGGGGGCCCACTGTGCACCGGCTGAGCTCGGTTTAGTCAAGTCTCAATAGCCGTCCATTTGATTCGGACCACTCTAGTCTCAGGCAAGTCTGACAGTTTTCCTACCCACCTCCGAAAACTTGAGTATTCTTCGGGTAACTGTGTTCAGTCTCTTCACCATACCGAATTTTTGGCTGCTAGCCTGTGCCGACGCAGTGCTACGTGGATGCTAGCTGGATGATTATCGGATGATAGCCTTTGCCTTTAGGAGGAAAGCTTCTGCACTAAGAATGACAGCTTCTGCACTAATGATGATTACTTCTTCACTAAGATCTGATTGATTGCGTTAAGGATGTTAGTAACTGAGATATGTTATTGTCGCTCATTAATGAACCAGTGGACAACGACTTGTTGAACACCTCAATCATGGAAGGCCAGATGATGACCGATAATTACTTGAGGATCAGTGGGTGGATTCCATCAGGCCCGGCAGGGTTTGTCCCGTCAAGTCTGGCAAGAATCTTATGTATATCTGCAATGCTGCAATCCAGACTCTCCGGTTCGTTAGGGGCAGTACTAGTCGAAATCTGTACAGACATCTGGTCACTTGCAAATAAGGAAGCGAAGTGCGCCGCCAATGCTTGTGGTTAAGGGCTATCCTACTTAGCCATCCAACACTGGCACATAGCCTGCAGGTCTTAGCAGCTGTTTTATTTAGGTAAAAATTCTCTTGGGAACAGTTATTGCTGCGGCTCCAACCTGCTCTTCTCAGTTTCGGCGCTTTCGTTTTTTCGTGTTACTGTATCGATTTATCCGTCTCTTGTGGGCCTCGTCTTCTTCGTCAGATCAAGGCAATACGAATTTGTTCCACAGTCCGCATTTTCGTCGAGTCAGTTTGCCATACTACTTAACGAACAGATGTGGCTTGACTGGCACAACTTTCCGATACTTGTGGGGTACGAATCGGGCGTACAACAATTTTAATCCCTCTTTGATGCTAGTCCAAAAGGCTACTGCAAATGAATCATTCGGTAACTATTAGTCCATACGGCTCGTGGCTCGAGTAAGGTCATTACGTCTGCCTTCCAGTACTTGAAGTCTAGCTCCAGCGAGGGAGAATATGGCAGCCACAACTTCAAGTTGACTATGATCATCAAGTGGTCACTCGCCCAAAGGGGCTCTATGATTTGAACGTCATGCACATGTTACTCACATCTGGCCAACAACAGGTCCAAGCACAATAGGGTCGAGCGCGTGGTTATGCGCGTCGGTTGGTCGATGGGCTGTGCGGCCTCACTTTCAAATATCATCTCCGCGAACTTACTCTCAGCTTCACAATGGCCGGGCGAATCTCGGTCTTGGCTCACAATAGTCGAACTAAGTTGAAATCGCCCATGAGCAGGAACCGCGGACAGCCGATATCGTTGCGGACTTGCTGCAACTAGTCCAATGAACGGCTCAGTGTATTTAGATAGATCACGCCAACGAGCAGCTCCCAGCGTCTGAGGTGAAACGACCACCATAACTGCTCAGTTAGACCGCCGGTGCTTCTATCGGTGCTCACTAGTCTCCCACACAAGGAAAACCCTATGTATAGCAGTACGCCACCATGTCATTCAATGGTCTATCACAGCAAAAGCACGAATAGCCAGTGCGTTCTAGTTCTTGGGAGGTTGCGTCGGAATGTAAACATGTCTGAGCAAGGCCGTCTGGCCGCTAAAAGCTTACGAAGTAGCACAGCTAACCATGTTTGTCCAGCAGACTGCAAACGTTAGTAGACGCTACACGCAGGCAACAGTAAATACCCCTGGGTGCGCTTGAAGCGTCACCGACCGGTTGATCCAGCTTCGCGCAGAAATCTGGGTAATTACTCGAAAATTTATAATGCGGATATTTGTCTCTCCATCGTCAGTGCACCGCCTTAATCCAAGCTGCAGAGACTTGAGTTTCACTCTGTCTGCTGGATACAAGTAACCACGTACGTGGATCTTTAAACCTTTCAATCTATTAAGGCGGGATAATATCAACTTAGGGCAGCCTTCTTCGACAAAAGTCACTGACAAATGTCGACATTTACCCCCGGTTCTTTTACCGAGACGCTCAATTTTTTCACTTTCAGCCCGCCCTCACCTGCGTAGAGGAGCCTATCAAACTGACTGCAAAAATTGGACGCCGTGTTAGTAGCGCACCTGAGGACCGAAGTCAGAAGACTCAAGTGCGTGGAAGACCATGAGGCTGCGGTGCTTCAGGTAGATGGACATCGTTCTCAGTTTAGGTACGCTTTGCGTGTTCCAATAGTCATTACCACTTGGATTACTGCACACCGGAAGTTTAGTATCAATCGCAGAAAACGCAGGCGACGTAGCTGAGCTTTCCAGAGTGCCGGTATATTACTCAGGGGGTAAGGTAATTGGCGTACTATGTGGTGGCTGTTCGTCTGTCCGTGATGAAGAATATTTGGAGCTTGTGCGTTTCAAAGCACCTTACTCCAATGACCCGCCTACTGGGCTTTCTGGTTACTATTGGCGCAAGTTTAGACAGGCATTGTTTACAAATAGTTTTAAAAGATCGCGCTGCATTTCTAGAATAACGCGTAATTGGTTCACGGATTTACCAAAGCACGAAATGGGATATTACGCTGCATGAACTACCTGTGATCGCGTTTGCGCGATGACAGACGATTGTAGAGCCCTTATGAGTTGGAGGATTGTTGATGGAATTTTACTGGTTATCCCAGTTGCTCACAAGCCCAATTGATCTAACCCCAATAGGGAAACGCACCGGACGATCGTCTTGTCCTATTGCGGTTCCTGAGGGGTGCCCATTTCCTAGCTTCCGTGCTGGCGATCGAACCCATGGCCGCTAACAGCCTACGCCATTAAGCCTTTGACAATTCAAAAGGAGGTAAACAACAGGAGCGAATCAGGGTAATATAACATCACACGAACTAGAATCAACCATTAACCAGCGAAGCCAACTGAACTAGTGAAGAAACGTTTGCAGCAAAATTGGTTAACAGAACAAACGAAACACTGAACAGCTAATTCCAGCTAGAATGTAGTTGGCGGCATCCGATTCCGGCATTGCCTGTCACTGTGAACTCCAGGGGGACAGAGGGACCATGGGTGGATTGCGCTGCACCACCAACTGCTCCAACCCGAAGGAATAAGACCGTGAGGCATGTGGATGGGAGCCACATCGCATCAACGGAGCCTGCCAACACTCCTTCAAAGGCAAACACAAACACGCTGTATTTGGGAAGCAAGCGCACACAAGGCGGTGTCTGGACCGTAGTCCGCTCCACACTGCGTTCTTCGAACTTTACACTGCTCACAAACATCCACCATTGATTATTCCTCGAGCCTAGCACGGCCACAAGGACAGTGGACCCTGTCCCCTCCAGTAAAGACCAACTGTCTTCTGGAGCCCGTATGGACGAGGTAGAGCGTAATAGACAGGTAGGCACCTTGTCAACATGTATATCAAACGCAGCCACACCGGGGATATCAAGCAACAGCCAATCTCTTGTAATGACGAGACCAACTAAAATAAATCGAATAATGCATACAGATACAGTGACATGACTCTTCAATAAATGAGCGTGTAAAATAAGTTGGTTACGAAAGAGTCTTGAACTTATTCAAGATGTCAAGAAATATATTTTAAGAAAATGCTACAAACGCGAAAAATTTTTTCTAAGTTAATAACAATTAGCCTAAGCGACGTGTGCAAGTTTATAAGCGATAGTTCAGAGAGAGATTAATATGATCTAAAAGAGCATTCGGACATAATTGCAAGCCCAGCACCTGAAATAAAGCGACCCAGCATGCAAATACACGGTTAGTAAATCGAATGCAACGTACGTACAAACGCTGAGCCGATTGTCTACGTTCTCTACAGGACTCGTCGTCGCTTCGGAGGTGGCCCCGAGTGCCTGACTCAGGCACTCGCGACCGCATGTACTACAGCACCACGCACACGATGTCGATGGAGTACAACCCATCAGCGATTGCCGCTTCCACATTTGTTGCTTCGCCTCTCCATGCATGAGGTCTTTCTCCGCAACTCGGCAACCGCCTTCGTGATCAGATCATGCCTTCGATTCCTATGGCCTGCCATCAAGATTAGAGCGTGAGAGGCTCACTTTGGTCATGTCGTGGTAACGAAACTTAAGTTTCCCCACATGCCGCTTCCCAATACTCAGCTGAGCCTATAAGAGTTGTTTCGGTATCTGCGTCGAATCCATGCGGCTCACATGACCCAGCCACCTGAGGTGTCAGCAAATGTAAGCAGTCCACTGCAAACCTTTCACCACGGCACAACACTTCCGCGTCCGCAACTCTGTCGCCCAATCCGATGCGCAGAATCCGTCGCAAACACTGTTGATGGAACCACTCGAGATAACGCACATCTCGTCGGTACATCGTCCACGTTTCACTGACGTATAGAAGAACGGACAGCACCATGGATTTGTACACCATCAGCTTCATACCAAAGGCAATCTGATGGTTGTTCCACACTCGGTACTCTAGCTTTCGGAATGCCGCGGCTGCCTTACAGACGTGGATACGAAACTCACTGTGAAGCTGCTGCTCAGTCGACATCACACTGCTAATGTAGCAGAAGCGGGAAGTGTTTTCTAATACGTCAGCACCAATACTGAATAATCTTCTATTTACATACACTGGTCGCATAAACAGCTGGTTACTTTCTTTATGATGATTATGATTCGTTGTAAATTCTTTTCACCTCATTGTTTCATCTTGAATTTATCGCGAATATGTTGATAACCAATTTATTTCATACGCTAATGTTGTGAAGAGTTAATTCTTTATATGCGTACGCTTTATTCCGTGTAACATGATTGTCGGTGGAGCGGACTACAGTCCAGCCGCTGTCTTGTTTGTGCGTGATGCCCCAACTACAGCTTGTTTGTGTTTGCCTGTAAAGGGGTGTGGGCCGTCTCTCTTGTTGAAACGGCTCCGGTCCACATGCCTCCCGGTCTTATTCCTGCGGGTTTAGACTAGCTACGGGGTGTGTGGATGGAGCTGTGGGTGGTGAATGGCATGCCAACCATGGTCCCTCTGTAGGCGCAGGCGTCCTGCGGCTGTCCCCTTGGAGGCCACAGTGACAGGCAAATGCGGAAACAGATGCCGCCATTAGTACAACCAAGTTTATCCGCCATAGCAGCACTAAACGCTGTCGTACACAGTTACTGTCAGTGGACCTTGTGTCTTTCGGGGCCAACTCCGTCCTTTGCAACGTTTGTAACTTGCATGGCAGTGGAGGATAAGACGTGCTATATCGCAGTTAGCCTGTCTATCAGGACGGTCCGAAGCTGTCCCCCGTGGCCCAGGGGCACAATTTGCTGACTGGCGGTGCAATTCGCTGGTGTTCATGAGTTCGAATCCTGATGGACCAGATGGATGCGCACTACTGATGAGGCCCATAAGCTGAAACTACAATCTACTGCTTTCCCGGGCATGTGAGCAACTGCCTGGTTTGGAACTGGCTGCGAGCAAAAGCCCTCAATTACTTTGTTTTATTTCTGGCTTAATTTTGAACCAATCAGAACGTATCCAAAGCGCAGCATACAAGGCATTAACTGAAGCAACATATGAGGTTCGTTCCGCATGAGAATAATTAGTATGCGATTTTGCCACAGTCCATTACATAAGCTGGACTCGGAGATGCATTAGAAATATGTTGATGATCCCTTGGTCCAGAGGTTGAATTAATAAGGTCATGTTTGGAGGCAGAAACTTAAGTGTAATATTTGTGCGATTTTTTTTACAAAGATGTGATTAGGACAGTTGTCCACTGTTTGGAGAATGAACCGTTTCTTCTTCGTCATTGCTTTCTCGATAATTCGGATCCAGTCCTCAAATATGGAAGCAGTCATCCACGCAGATCGGTCTGGTCTTCAGATGACTGAAAGGATTTTAGGATTTAGATTTTTCAACGCACGTGGTCTAGCTGATTTACCAAGGACCAAGGGCCTTAGCTCCTCCTAACTTGAGCTAGCGCACAACAGAACTGTTAAACGTTCTTTGGAATGTTATTCACTCTTACATTTGTCATCCTTTTTAACAAGGCCTCTATTAAACATCGCCTTGAAAAAGGGACCGCATTCGTCAGCACTAAAATGTCACCTTGTTGAAGCCCTTGCAAAAGTTGGAAAAATTTTTGATGAAGCCTTGAACAAAATCTTCAGCCACTTCATTGGATTCACCACACAAGATGCTTTGGGAAATCTCTTGTCGATTTAAGTTTCTCAAACCAAGCATTAAGCGTTTCAGTGTTATCAATCCTATTGATTAGTTTGACTTAGCTAGGTTAGAGTACCTGCGCGGGAATGGCCTGTAACTAACAACATACGGCTTGTTTAGACATCAGGACGAAATTCTTTCCAAACCGAGTAGTTAACGTCTAGAGTAAACTTTCTTCTGATTTGGTGGAATGTGAGACTGCAGAAGCCGTCAAAAGGGGCTTAGAAAAGTGTTGGTCTAACTTTTTTCCAGAGATATTATTATTATACTGGAGTATGTAGTGTATTCTGCAGCTGACATGTATAAGTGCAAAGACTACCCTTGTTTTTGCTGCATTCTTTTGCAGTAGCAAGAAGAGGCAATCCAACGTCGAAGTGCCGGTTTTGTTTTCACTTGCCGGCATAAGAAACGGGACACTCGTTAGGCGAAAGCCTCTATCGTCCGTTGCACTTGACCTGACCTGGCTTGAAAGGCCCATCGACTGATCAAAAGTCTGTGTAAGCGAACATATGTTTTCAGTAATTCATCAGCAGGCTTTTACAATTACATGAAAATCAAAATTCGTGTACAGACCCAACGGGTCGTCGGCAAAATTGATTCCAGTGCGCGATGAGAAAGCGTAGGTCAGGTTTCAGCTGTAGTCACACGCTCGCATGGGCTAATTGTAATCCGTCTCGGCCAAGGTAGACTCACCACATGAGTGAACCTTTTCTGCGTGCACAGCCCTGGTTCATAAAAGCGAATGGCGATGGCTTTTGCAGTGTCTACTATCCGTTTACGGACATATTTTGATCGATTTTCTGGAGCATGATAGATTACTTTGAACGAATCAGCCGACTTGATGGCGTGACGCGTATCCGCGCAGCGATGGCTGACCTCCATTTCCTTACCAGACCGGATGGTGTTACCACACCCCTTCGGATAAGCGCCTTGTGGTAGGACCAACATAAGCTGCTCCACAGAAACAGCTGAACGAGTAAGCACCCATTGCTTTGGTGTGGACAGGCAGCTTACCCTTGATGTTTAGTCTCACCGTTGGGTTGCTGATGAACCGGAATTGCATCCTCGCCGCTGCAAAGGCGTTCCTAAGTGTGTGCGAGAGACGGCAGGATAGATTATCTGCTTCTACGTTTCTTTGCAAAGCAGTTGCTGGAAATAGGTTTCCGTTCCGCCGTCAGGAATACAGGTGCCTCCATCATTCGCCCCATATTGGTGTTAATAAAATCCCCTGGGTAACCAAAAGAGTATCCTTCTAGCAGACTGAGGACCAAGTATCTATTAATCACATGCGGCACAAAACTATGAAGTTTGTGTACGGTCCACTCCAAGTGTACTTTCGGTAAACGCGACGTTGTAATGCACCACCATCAACTCTTTTTAAAGCTACACCTGAAACATATAAAGTGGCGTTTTCTTATACCTCGTAGGTGAATTTTATAGCCTCTGTGAGCCTGGTTAAATACGCTGGTGAGCTCCTCAATATTATTAGACACGTCAAGTAACATGAAGATGTCATCTACGTAACGGTGGTGTAACGTAAGACGGTTGATGACCGCTTTCAAGCTACCCTGTCCATGAAAAGGTCAGCGATGAATGGTCCAAGCGTGGAACCTATTACAAATCCATCGTGCTGCTACTGTATATCCCCATTGAATAGCAACTGAATATTAAATGTACACCTGCGCAGCAGTTCTTTCAGGGCCGGAGTTGGTATGCCAATATTAAGATGGTTCTCGTCGACGACGTTGTAAATGGACTCAATCGTTCCAAATATAGTCACATTCGTAAACTGTGTGGTGACGCCGAGAGAGCACATTGTTCAGATCGTGACGTTGATATCCCGCACGGCATCTACCAACTCAAAAATGTCTTTTAAGGTATATACAGCGACTCGTTTATGTACAGGCTGATGACGAGTTATCGAAAACAAATGTTTACTTACATAGATTTTTGAGCAATCATGTGATGCCTGGAAATCTGTAACACCAAATTCTTGTGAGAACCTTCGAGCAATTTCTTGAATCATCAGGCCAGGAATTCGAGCGTCAGCTACCCCCATTTGCTTGGACCACCACAGCGTAGCCTCATTGACATTATGGTGTGAGGTTTTCCGCCTCCTCCACTGTAGATCTCATGTTCCATTATTGTATCGCTCCAAGTACTCTTGTTTAAATCTTTGTATGTTGCTAACTGTTGCCTTGCTAACACCAAACTTTTCTACCGTCTTTCATTGATTACTGCTTTCCAGAAAATGTAACAGTCTAATTTTTGTCTTCGAAGGCAACCATTTTCTTTGGGCCATAATGTTGAACTACTCGTAATGAAACATCCTAAATTATTTAAAGCACGGAGTAGATCTAAGTGCTACGGTTCTGCTTACGTAACATTAATTACCTACAATAACTGACCTTACTTGATTTCACTCTCAGGCCGAGCCCAAATACAGCCGCATGAATCCTCGGCAATTAATGTGGGCGTAAACATCAATCTTGCCACCATCCAGTGCTAATGAACTGGCGCTTAGACCTGTGGTTAACCCCCTGTCCACAGGGGACGAATGTTGAACGTAAATGGTAGGCCATTCTATGTGCGCGGATCTGGGGGAATCCACACTGGTCTGCGCGTGCGCATAAACGCTGACGGCCGAAACAAATCCACACATACACATACACACAAACGACATGCTGTATCCTCAAGTGAAAAATTCACTGATTTGGGTGTCAGAAGTCCACACATTGCAGTCCCGCTGCACACCGTGTTGTCGGAACGAACGGGACTTTCAGGAACCGACTAATGGCCAAATTATGGAGACCGAATTATTACTGTCATACCTCAAGTGCTCAATATATTTCCGAAAGACTAAAATGCCGTTAAACATTTTCTGGACGGGATCATTTTAATTTATGGACTGATGACCAGCCTGTTGTGAACATTGGTTAAATCACATCTCACGGTCTACATTAGGCGTATGCATAACCCATGTAAAGCACACTCCTTCTAAGAAGGAACCTGGTTTTGGCAGGGACTTAAAATGTGAGTGAACGAAGCTGTCAAATGTCAGCGAGGTAGTGTGGTTATGTCACCGTGATGCGATGACAGTGGCTGGATGAGTCATTATAAGTCCACGGAAGCTCACATAACACTCTTTGTCCCTCGGAAGAAGACGTAAAGTAGATCATGTTATGGGCCCTTTTTGCGTTCATTTCGAAATGTACTGTCCTCTGAAATTGGCAAACCGGAAATAGAGGCCAACTGGCGCGATCCACCCCCACCCCCCCCCACCCCCCACGGGAGCCTATAAGGAAAACATGGCCATTACAGTGTTTTACGAGTGTGCTTATTGATCAAACCACATAGTTGGACTGTCCCTTGCACCGTCGAGGAAAATAACATTTTATAGAGTTATTTATTTACTTCGCGAATTGGAGAGAAACTATTGTTGCCGTTAGTAAAAGGTGGCTGTTTTGCTTACTTTATTCAATTCCGCCTTCAAAGTCCAACTTATCATAATACTCAAATTTCTGAAGTGTGCTGGACTATTGTCTTGAAATATTTATTTCCATTTCGACATCTGGACATATAGAATCAACACAGATTGTTGCCTGAAGACTGGAACAGTGTTAAATTTGTCACAGACATATTCGTCGTCGAATTCAGATGTAGTCATCGTTGGGCTATGGAATGTGCCTTCTGAGAATGCAGAAACTGTGATGTTCGATGCAACATAAATCGGGGTCAGCCGATACCTCTGCACCAGAAGATAAGAGACGAGTATACAACGACATGTATCTTTTGCTTTATGCAATCCAACAATTGCTTACTGTGTGTCTTGTGTAACAAAGTTCTACCGAACACTTCCATTATACCTGTAAAATTGCGGCGGTATTTTGGATTGAGCATGCGGACTGTACAGTCAGAAAAAAATGATTATTTTGAGCTCGGGCGAGATGAGCTGTTGAACACCCAAAAGTACATGCTTCAAACGTCCCAGATTGTATGAGAAAAGCATCATAAATAATTAGCTATCGTATTGCATCGACGAGGGGACATTACACAACAGCCATGTTCAATCCAACTGACTAGGTGCATGCTGGATGCAACATCAGCAAAACAACTATTTATAATTTCACTATCAAACGATACGGTATCCTGAAGAATTAAGACTTGGAACCCGAAGACAGGGATCGCTTGAAGACTGCGGTTATTGAGCTCAAACGCCGTACAGAGAAAGGTGAGACTGACTTACAAGTTGTAAATTTTCGGGTGATCAAGAAGGGTGTACGAACCCGTATCAACCGGTTGCTCAACCTCCAGGCACGTCCCGCAGTACCTCCCAGGACCTCTGTGTGGCATTCGCCAACGTGCGCAGCCTAATGAACAAACGTGACGAACACTGCCGCTTCGCTGTCTCGGAGCGGCCGGACATTTTAGGACTTGGAGAGACACGGCTGAACTCCGACGTCATACCCCAAGAAGTCGTGTTGTCAGGATACTCTTGTTTCCGATGCGACCGAAAATCAAAAGCTCACGGTGGTGTTCTGTTATACATAAAATCGTCACTATCTGGCAAACTTATCAGTACCTATCGGAGCGAGGATAGTTTATGCGAGCAATTGTGGTGCACAATCCACCTCAGGCGCGCAGAACTAATAGTGGGGTTTATCTACCGCAGCCCATTAAACCGTTGCTGCGATTGGATACCACATGTACAGAAGCACATGAGCCGCCCTCAGTTCTTACTGATGGGGGATCTAAATTTACCTAAGATAATTAGGCCAGATGTTCGACTTCTTCCCGGTCATGGCAACGTTGAGCCTCAATTCGCTAAAATGACTATTGAAAGCGAGGCAACGCAACATGTCATCCAACCGACGCGCGTAACTCCGTACTCGGCATCTTGTCTGGACCTAATGTTTACGAGCTGCGAGCAGAAGCTAAAAAAGATCAGAGTCATCGAACCTCTGGCGAACAGTGACCACTGCTCTATTGTAACAAGCTTAGAACTGTCGTTACCATTTTACAATCAACAGAAGCCGACATTCAACTATTGGAAGACGGACTTCAGCGGACTCGTCCAAGCCGCAAGTCAGACTGATTGGACACTACCACAGGATGCGTCACTTGAGGCCTGGTGGTCATTAATAAAGGAGAAGCTTAACTCGCTCTGTACTCGGTTCGTTCCCCTTAAGTATTCAAAAATCGGACCTGTCAAACCGCATTGGTTTGATAGGGAATATAGACAGTTAGCGCGACGACGTCGCAAACTTTGGGATAGATACATCAGCTCGGGTTGTGATGAAGATTACACGGTGTACAAGAAACAGCGTAACTTATGTAACGCCGAAGAGATCAAGAAACGCCGGCAGTTCGAAGAGGAGCTAGCATCCTCGGCCACAACTGCACCCAAAAGAATATTTGCCTACTTGAAACGTCAACTGAAACCTGGGGACGACCTACCGGTCTTAGAGAGCTTAGACGGGAAGACACTCATTTCAAGCGCCGAGCGCGCGGACGCCTTGGCTACGCACTTCCTCACTGTATTTTCCAGTAAACCGGCGGCGGTTTCAGTACCGGCACAGGTTGCGCAAGTCTTGCTCGACAGCCTACAATGTGATGTAGTCGAAGTACATCAGCTACTCGTCAACCTCAATGGTGCAAAGCCCCCCGGACCAGACGGACTTCACCCACTAATACTCAAGTCCCTATCGATTATCATCTCACCAGTTGTGACAAACCTTTTCAATAGATCGCTCTCTGAAGGATCCGTCCCGAACGACTGGAAATGCTCGATAGTTAAACCGCTTCCCAAGGGTGGTGATCCGAGTAAAATAGAGAACTATAGACCGATCTGTTTGACTTCGGTATTATCCAAAGTTCTCGAGAAGGTTGTGAAAAATGTCTGCTGTCCTTCTTCGAATCGATGGACGTATTGACGCCAGCGCAACACGGCTTTACGAAAGGGCGATCCTGCATCACCAACTTGATGTACGCAAACCACCAGTGGGTTCGAGCTCTCAATGAACAGAAGGATGTTGACGTGGTCTACATCGACTTTAGTAAGGCGTTTGACAGAGTGAACCACGAGGTACTCCTTCGCAAACTGAGGACATACGGAATTGGTGGCACGTTACTTCAGTGGTTACAAGAGTTTATTGTGGGACGAAGGTTTAGAGTACAGGTCAATGACTATCTCACAGACTGGTTCCCATCGACCAGTGGCGTGCCTCAAGGAACTGTACTTGGGCCAGTATTATTTCTTATTCATATCAACGATCTTCCGCAGCAGCTCCAGTCACCATGCGCTCTGTTTGCAGATGATTTGAAAATCTGGAGGATCATTGAGAACCAGGACGACTGCGCTCACCTCCAGTATGACTTAGAGCGTATGTCAACGTGGTCCACTGAAATGCAACTCTCTCTTAACGCAAGCAAATCGGAGTTCATCAGTATCACCAGACGTCCAGCCACTCGATCATACACCTTGGGCGGCCAGTTGCTCCATCCCAACACATCTGTCAGAGACTTAGGAGTTCTCTCACGACATGATCTGAGATCACTAGAAAATACAGAGAAATTGTACCGTACGGGACTTTGTATGCTCTGGGCCTTAAGACGCAGTTTCTCCACATGGTCCGAAGAAACCGTCCCTCGTCTATTCACCTCGCTCATTAGACCAATCCTTGAATACGGTGCCCCAGCTTACCATCCGATAACCCAATGGGAAATTGAAAAGCTGGAGAAAATACAGCATATCGCAACTAGAATGATACCAAATCTACGAAAGCTTCCGTATGAAAAACGTTGTGAAAGGCTCGGACTCTACACACTATCCTACTGCCGAGTAAGAATTGATCTTATTATGACCCATCGAGTACTACACTTGAATCACTTCCCCACACTGCGGCCAATATTTCACCTGCGGAAACCCTGTAACACCCGAGGACATCGTTACAAACTCAGGGTCCCCAGCATGAACAAAGTATCACATCAGCTTTGTATCGAACGAAGAATCGTAAACTTATGAAATACACTACCTGAAGGATTAATAGAGGCCGATTCTATGAAGTGTTTTAAAAGCCGTGTCGACGATTATTTCGGAAACTTGTGCTTTTGTGAAACGATGCACATACAGTGCCAAAAGAAGACATTGCGTGCCCGGAAATAATGACACTAGTACAAATTTCTAACCGAACAAGGATAAACGATTAACGGACCAGACACAACTGCTGGTAATTCACAAGTAAATTTTGATTTTTCGTAATTTGATAGAATTGTACAGAAACCTTTCTACTTGCTCTTAAATACAGTCTCAGTCTCAGTATGAGTCAACCTTACGCACCAGCTATACGAACTTCACTATTCTAATGGTTGGGTCCACAAATGTGACACAACTTGCTGTGCTTATGGTGTTTGTGAGACAGTAACACCCACTATCCCTGTAAGAAGATATGCATTTAATATCTCGGAATATGCTTGGAACCGACTGGAATCTCATGATTACAGAAGGTTTTCAATATAAATCGGATTTTGAAGGGTTTTATCATGCCACCATTTCGTCATTGACACAAGAGCTTCTTCAGGCCAGGTGAATCGTTACAAAATTGGCTTAACTTTTATGGGAAATTGAGGTGAAGATTGCAAGAAATAACATGAACCATTGGGTAATAGTGTTACAGGTCAATAGGTAAAGTGGCCACGCTAGTGAAACAACAAGCGTCGAGCATTTCTCATTGATTCACATCACCGGTCGTTCACATGTGAGGCATTGTTTTCTTGCAGCTCCTGATTCACGCTCCGATCTCAGTTCGTCCGCCGCCACCTTTACTGACTGATCGGGTTAACACAGTTCGCCACGCGTTCGATAATTCCATCCCGTCCGTTCTGTTCATACAGTTATTAGCCCTAGTAGTGGTTTTTCGAAAGAGTAAAACGCTCTATTCAGCAATTGTGCGTTTGAAGGATCCGATTCCAAGAGATAGGATGACAAATTGTGTTTAGAAAAGCAATTGCAAAGACTGTGAACACATGTATATAGATCAAACAGCAAGAGAGCTACGCACGAGGATAGCAGAACACAAGAGGTATGTTTCGCGTCCAACGAGAAATGAGCCTGAATACAGGGCCCTACTAGAACATTCAGCGATGACCGTACATGCGCTAGACACAGGACATTAGATTGATTGGGAAAATTTCGAGATACTTAAGAGGGGATTACCTGCAACAAGCCAAAGATTGCTTGCTGAGGCGATCGAGATTAATAGGGCTAATAACTGCGGCACAGTAGCTGAGGTGTTCCCCACCTCTAGCTAACGTGTATGATGACGATATGATGAGGGCTAATAACTGTATGAACAGAACGGACGGGATGGAATTATCGAACGCGTGGCGAACTGTGTTAACCCGATCAGTCAGTAAAGGTGGCGGCGGACGAACTGAGATCGGAGCGTGAATCAGGAGCTGCAAGAAAACAATGCCTCACATGTGAACGACCGGTGATGTGAATCAATGAGAAATGCTCGACGCTTGTTGTTTCACTAGCGTGGCCACTTTACCTATTGACCTGTAACACTATTACCCAATGGTTCATGTTATTTCTTGCAATCTTCACCTCAATTTCCCATAAAAGTTAAGCCAATTTTGTAACGATTCACCTGGCCTGAAGAAGCTCTTGTGTCAATGACGAAATGGTGGCATGATAAAACCCTTCAAAATCCGATTTATATTGAAAACCTTCTGTAATCATGAGATTCCAGTCGGTTCCAAGCATATTCCGAGATATTAAATGCATATCTTCTTACAGGGATAGTGGGTGTTACTGTCTCACAAACACCATAAGCACAGCAAGTTGTGTCACATTTGTGGACCCAACCATTAGAAGAGTGAAGTTCATATAGCTGATGCGGAAGGTTAACTCATAGTTAACACAGTTGGCAGTATTTTAATTCTTCAGGTACCGTATCGTTTGATAGTGAAATTATAAATATTTGTTTTGCTGATGTTGCATCCAGCATGCACCTAGTCAGTTGGATTGAACATGGCTGTTGTGTAATGTCCCCTCGTCGATGCAATACGATAGCTAATTATTTATGATGCTTTTCTCATACAATCCGGGACGCTTGAAGCATGTACTTTTGGGTGTTCAACAGCTCATCTTGCCCGAGCTCAAAATAATCATTTTTTTCTGACTGTACAGTCCGCATGCTCAATCCAAAATACCGCCGCAATTTTACAGGTATAATGGAATTGTTCGATAGGACTTTGTTACACAAGGCACACAGGAGCAGGTGAACCGGTAGACTGCCATTGATTGGCGTTGATCAGGCATCTTGTCTTTGAACCTAGGAACAAAGAGCGAACTGCTTGTAAAAACGACACTCCGTTGAGCTGCATTAAAGGTCTTTCGGCAAGTCTGTATCAGTCGTCGTGTGCATATCTCAGCCGGTATGTCACCTTTAAAGGTGAGTTGGAGAAATAGCTGTTTCTTTTCCACTGTTTGTACTGTTGGTCTTGGGCTACTAGACTTTATATGAACATCAATGAATGGTTCTGGATAACCGTTTTCGCGAAGTGTTTGTCTGATTCGCTTCATTTCTTCTTCAATTGTCTCTTCACTACAGATCTTCCGTGCACGATTAGCTAGTGTTTGTATCAGTGTTTTTTCGGCTTATTGGCACAAAACTTCGGAAGTGTGCGTATTGGCCTGTCCCATACGGCTTTCTATATACTCCTATCTGAATTGATCCGTCTTCTCGACACTTTAAGTTTGCATCTAAGAAGTGCATTTAGTTATCAATTTCTTCTGCAACGGTGAATGTGGCGTTGGGATGGGCATTGTTAAAACACTCGACGACATTTTGCAAGTTGTTCCTCTGTTCAATTATACAGATATGCATTTGTGTGAACCTCTACCGATGAGCACTAGTGGAGCTGAGGTGTTATACGTTGTGAATATCTTTATGCAAGAAAACTGCATCGAGATTTGCACAGACTGCCAAAGCAATGAAAGGAAAGGTTGCTGGTATTTTGACAAAAAACAAAACCGTTGCAAAACTTGCACAAGCAGCCAGTGGGTTCTTCATCAACACGTCATGCCGTATGCAAAGTGCCACCCAATCTCAAAATGGTCCTCGATCAGAAAGAGAAAAATAATTAATCGTAGTAAATTGCCGCCCCTGAACAATCAATTGTTCAAGGTTCTGTGTGACGACACTGAAAGTGTCCACCAATCTTTACTGATCTACACATTAGTAATATGGCTCTCTCGGGGTAAAGTATGACTGCGTTTTCAGAAGTATGCAAAGAAGTCTCTGCCCTCTCCATGAATCATCATGTTGATTAAGGATTTCAAATGACTGACAGAAAGTAGTTGGCAAGACTTGCTTATTTGTCCGATATCATCGCACAATAAACCTGGCATTGCAAGGAAAATCTGTGCACATATTCAATGTAAATGCAGAAATGCAAAGTTTAAAGAAGTCAGAATTTCGGTTGATTTCTGTTTGCCCTGAAGATCTTGACAGCTTTGCGGCATTAAAAGATATTTTAGAATAGATGAAGGAGAACAGAGAAATCCCAGAAGATCTGTCTGAGAAAACGTTGCAGCATTTGGACGATTTGGCAGAAACGTTTTCCCTATTTCATCATCATGGCCAAGGGAAAATTGAAAGAATTTACATGGGTCAACTCCTCACTTACTTGCACGACAAAGCCTTATCCTTTCACATCACTTCAGTATGAGCAATTCATCAACATGAGGTCAGATTCGTCACTACAGGAAGAGTTTCAGAATTTTCGCTGTCTGATTTTTCGTCTAGAATGAAGGACCATTACCTTGTCATAGTGAATATGGCTCTCGCCGTGCATCTCCCATTAGCTACAACTCATCAGTTTGAAAGTGAAGTTGAGTATTACGCCTAGACGAAAACAATGTACTGCAATATACTTGAAGTTGAACCAGATATGGGGTTGTTTCTTTCCACATTAAGATCAAACATCAAACAACTCAGCGCTGTATATCAGAAGCAATTTCATTCAACACACTAAGCACTAATGTACGTTGGTATTTTCTATGTAAATTCAACCGGTTTCTTATTTTGCTAACATTACTGAAAAAGGTGTTAAATCAGTGTACAGTGAAAACGTTTCCAATACACTGCTCTTCATTTTCATCTTAAATGGGTGAATAAAGGCAATGGTGTACACAGTTCTTCCACTGATTCCAGTTGCAGGCCATGTTCTCAAAAATGTTACGCTACTGACATTCCTCATCCCTGCTTCCCCCTCCAGGAAGACGTACGGATCCAACGGTGGTTTGACGCGGTCGCTTCCAGACCGGTCCTGCATTAACGAATAGTGCACGTCTTGACAAGCGCCCAGGCGTTGTGTGTAGGATGTAACCGAACAATGTCAGCCGGCGCAGTAATAACAGCTGTTTGAAGGAAATACTCACACCCTCCAGAACGCAACTTCTAACGTCATCCCTGTGAATTCAGTGTTGTCAGCACACACGAGCGATTCTCATCAGACACCCGTTGTCGATGACGGGAAGAGGTTACATGTCCTTTAGGTGAAATGGCCAAGACTCGATTCCGTACAACAACGCTTAGCGAAACCAAGCACTGTACATACTGCAGTTTACCGTGATGCAGACGTCCGGATGACGTCACAAATGTCTCAGTTTGGCAAATGCTGACCAGATTTTAGCAATTTGGATGGTGTGGGAGAGAATGCTGCCAATGTAAACACAGCCCCAAGTTGGTTGAAATAATCTACCTGTTCGAGCTGTGTAACTTCAAGCAAAGCAAGGCAGCGGGTTCGGACCAACTCTTGTGCAGCACTTTACAATTTGTGGGAGTGAACTTCCTAGAAAACTCAGATGTCCCAATAGTCAAACGATTTTGAATTAGTTGCTTAATCTGTGGATTGTGACCAGATAAAGCGATATCATCAGCACAACCGAAGTCGATCGCTCTTTCACCCGGTGGAAGCTCTAGGTCAAAATCTGGGGAAGGTTCTAAAGTTATCAAAAAGTGGTCATTAGTTGCAAAAGTAAAGAACAGGAATATAGGAAGTCCTTGTCTCACACCTGCTGACAACCCAAGTCACTTTGCGGAATACGCTTCTTTCAACTGACCCATTCTCTCGAGGACGCAATAGCAGTCTAGGAAGGCTAGCTTCCTGTCCTTTTCCGTTTCAATTGTAAGTTTTAATGACGGGTGTACACTGTTAAATTCGTCTAGTAAATTCCTGCTATCAGTGAAAGCATCACAGATGATGAATGTGTCGTCCACATATCTGTAGTATGAATGGAGTCGCGCGATCAGGTTGCTAGGCGGTCCACGCTCAAGTTTCGTGACGAAGCTAGCTAACAAGAGCGGGCCTAGGGGAGAGCCCATTTCAACCCCATCTATTTGGCGGTAGTAAATTCTATCAAATACGAATTGTACGTTGAGAGTGCATTGTATGATCAATTCTTTCGGCATTTGCACAGGCATATCAACGTTCAAGTTCCTTTCAGTGAAATAATCACAAATGAGATTCACTGTTTCTCACAATGATACGTTGGTGAAGAATGAATCCATATCAAAGGAAAACATCACTTTATCACTCACAGTTAACTCTTCTACTCGCTTAATAATATCGAACGTATCTGTCACTTGGCTGAATGAAAGGCGGAAGAAGACATGTTTATTATTGGTCGCATGGGAACGCTGGCTTTATGCACCTTAGACAGTCTGTATAGTTGTGGAGGATGTGAGCCATATGAAATCAGCCTTGTGAAAAGCGAATCGTCTATCTGTTTCACCTCTTTCAGCTCCTTCAGAATGTTACTGATTTTAATTTCCTCCTCTTTTATCCGTGCTTGACTTATTCGTGCAGTACAGGAAAGTAATCCTATCCATGACTTTTCCGAGCTGCTGCGCTTGTCGGCAGCAAAACACAAAGAGCCTTCTGGAGTTGCCTGGTAAAAAAACACCTGTTTCCTCTGCATTGTACACGTTGTCATAATAAAAAGCATTCAAAAGTTCAGGCAGTCGATCTTTCAGCGAATTTTCACAGACTGCTCCGTTGGCTGCACTCTTTTCGCCATGTGCACGTTTATACACCGATGATCCGGTCTTTGAGCAAGGCGACTCGTAGAATTCCCGAGTCAATTCAAAATTCAAAGCCAGGAGTGAACTACGGAGCTGTTTTTACAAAGAATTGGGACAACATTTTAATACTTACCTCAACAAAGTCCAGAACAAAAAATATATACAACAAATCTATCCTCAAGTTGCAAAGTGCGGTAAGCGATGTCAGACTGAAGGGTCCGTTAACCGAAACCTGACAATCAAACCGTCAGATAGCCAGTTACGTTCTGATGCGATTTAAGGCAAAACGATTCATACGCAATCCGCAGTACATGTGGGAAAGTGTCGTAGCGGTGACTCACTGTATGCAAACAGATGAAGATTTGAGTAAGTGTCAACGCTCGTGAACGTCAACGAATGAAGGACAACGATTAGGACAGATCAAAAGAAGTTTGCACACGTGCAGTAGAGTTGGTTCAACTATAGGGTTTGGAATGAGTTCAGAACAAAGTAGGACAGTAACACTGACATGCTGGAACATGTCAGAAAGTCTGTAGCATAGCTCACACGCGAAATTGTATACACGGCACATGAACTCACCGATAGAAATGTGCAGCAGTACATAAGTTCAAATGAGGCATTATTTCGTATTACAAACTAAGAGATTTCCATTTTACTAACGCACTGTATTGCAGCAGGCCTGCAGATTGTTCCGTGACCAAGCGGTTAAGCAACCTTTGACAGGTTCTGCGCTGGTCTTCTGTTTCCCGGTATCCGAAATAACTTGTGCCGAAAAATTAAAGGCATTGTCAACAACACAAATGTATCACAACACAAATGTATCGTCCAGTCTTGGTATTACCGGTGGATTACTAAACCCACTGCCCATAGTTCAAGTTATTAACTCCAAGGATGACACACAAGACGGAATTAGTTTTCTCAACTTAAAATCCCATAATGCTCCCCTAATTGCGTGTTCATACAAGTTTTGAGTAAACAACTGCTTTACTCCGCACACACAAGAGATGTCACCGACTGCAATTTCATCTACATCACATGTCCATCACACAGATACAATGCAAGCAAGAAACTCCATTACGGCGCGCTTCGTAGCGCATCTAAATGTCGTGACCGTGCTTGCTTAATTGACCACGCCTTAGGGCATCTGGTTTACGCATTGTTTGTCCCGAAAATTGGGTGTTTGGGGGATCCACCATTCCTTTGGATAGTGTGTGGCTGACTGACATTCCTGGAACAATTCAATTTACTTTTTGATTACATTAGAGCAGGGAAGAGTTAACAACCGCTCCACGTAGGCTTGCGTCAATGTGTATGTGTGTGTGTGTGTGTGTGTACGCAAGCGTGTCATCATGATTGTGTTTGGATTACTTAACTGAACAAAGGAAAACAGCAATGAGTTTAGTTAGACAAACGCTGGTTGTTTGTTGGTGGCATGTGATGTGTATGAAATAGCAACTTTTGTAGCGTGTTACTCGTGTCCGAAAAGCAGTCTTGCTTACTGAGAACAGGGAATTGGTTTCACTGCACAATGTTCTTTAGCTCATCCGTTTTGTGGATCCGTGGTGAAACCGACCATGGGTTCTAGTTGGTATATATGGCTACTGGATAGGTAGAGTATTACCAATTTATGTTGCCCACAGATCCCTTCTCATTCGGCCAGGAACAATACCTGAGCTGACGTCGCTACCTCCAGGGACACATCTGGACTGGCACATCTAGACTGCGGCCATTAATGGCTCTTTCGTCGACCTATTGGCGTAAGCTAGGAATACAGGAACCCTTACCCTCCACCTATTTCACATGAAACAAGATGATATCCGCGAAAATGGGGATGGTTGACACCGTGTAACACACCAGCTAATTTACATACACGTATGTACTAAGGTAAGTTGTGCCTGACAACTTTGTGATCATTCTGATGGATAAAGTTAGGCCTTTCTTCTTCGTGTGCTGTCACTAACGGTGTTCTCCCAGGTTACCCTATCACACCTTATCTCTTCAATTATGTCATCGAAGGTGTCCAACGAACAGTAGAAAGTGTCCAGGATTGCGTTGTCAAACTTCTCCCTGAAGACAAGGTCGGGGACTTGACTTCTACCTATGACATCACTTTGTTGCGTGCCAACCCAAGTGTAGTTCAAAACACTGAACCGCTTAGAGACGGAGGTATCCAAGTATGGTCTGTAGTTCACCCCAGCCAAATGTCAAACTTTACTCCAGGATTGGCGGACGCCCGTGTTCGAGATTACCACTACGGATGACATACTGGAACAAGTCGATTGCTTCAGTTATCTAGGGAGTTTCATTACGACTAGTCTTGCCTTCACCAGAGTGAAACCCCTGGAGCGTCGTCGGGATATCCGTCTCAATCTTAAGGGCAGGATGTACAATAGCCCTAAAGTACTGTTGTAGGCCTGTACAACTTGATCCGCTCGTTCGGAAGACATAAAACTATTACGAGCCTTTGAAAAACGTTGTCTACGAAGGATTGCTCGCGTAAACAATACAAGTGTTAGTGGATACGTACTCGGAACCGTTCCTGTCTACAAAACAACCTTCGAAACTGCATGCGGATGCAAAATCACTCGTCATGGGCGCATGAAAACGCATTCGTGACTTGACGAGACATGCGATGGCTCTGCCTGTTAGCCGTCAGTTCAGTCCTGCTTCCAGGTTGGTAACGATGCGACACAGACCCTCGATGGTTGCAAACTTTGCATGTTATGGTACGCAACGGATATCAGTAGCGTCAATTATTGTTCTGCTGTACGTATGACATTAAATGTTCAATCGCTGAACAAAACTATACTAAAAACGCCGTGTGTAAAACAAAAAAACGGCTATTACTTTTGTATCAGCCGGAACTTATGAGTGATGTACTTGGTGCGATGACACATCGGCACAGCCGGTGATGGGGGTGATGATAGTTCTTCCCTCCGTCTCCCGCCAGCCTTGTTCCACATGATGCAGGTGACCGGTTCACGCACGCGCACAGGGTGAGACTAACCGGCACGATCATGTTACACGGCGTGCCGGGATGGATTGAGCACACGCGGGGTTTCACTCACTGAACAGAGTTGAACAATGGCACACCCCTACCGTGTGAGCTTGTAGTGCCAACTTGACCTGACGTGGAAGGTTATGCCTAATTGATATGCTAATGTAGTGAGTTGACCTGAGACATACGGTGCGTGGATGGATGCATTGGGAGGCTCAATCTCAATATGGACCCCGATTTGGGTTGACGTGAATCTAAGTCCTTCGATCACATGGACCGTGTCTGAAACATTTATCACACGGTCCACCTTGAGTTTGGTATTCTTAATGCACACACGACGGGTGCTTCAAATGATCCCGCAATGGACCATGAACCGTTACAACCATCGACACCTGAAGTTCTGTGGCTTTGGGTTTATGGCTTCGACTGACAATCGGCCGAGTATTCTTTCCACTGAAGCTGTCGGTACTGAATCACTGAATTTTTGGCAGGTGCGTGACGCCATATTGGAGGCTGTATCTCAGGCGGAGCTCATCTATGGTGGGCACAAACATGTCAGTACGTGATCTCGCTGAACGCTGCATCTTGGCGGTGCCCGTAGATAATGTGAACGCGAAACGCACTTTGGTTGCGACCGTCCTATTGGAAGCGTCCGCTCTAGCGACGGCGCGCAGCCACCGATGACCACAGGGCTCAAGCGGGCGTTAGCTCGGTGGATTTGGGCACCTGGCTGACGAAGATGGGTTTAAACAATAGACGCCCACACACACACACTTGGACTCAGTCGATCTGAAGCATGGTATGGAGGACTGTGTTCACATCTTGTCCGACCAATCTTAGTGCCTTCGTCTGTTCAGTTTAGGGCGCGCACATGTGATTCGCTCATTCCCCTTGTGCGCATGACTAAGTTCAAGGCCAGGTGAGGCCTGATACACCGATGGCCCGGTAACAGTCTGTAGCCGATGCGTCATGCACCAAGTAATCCTCGCTCAACCTGTTCGGCAGTTGAGGTGAAAAAATAGAGGGACGCCGATCAGTTCGCATACGTAGCTCTCTTATCTTTGAGGGTGTGGTGTTAAACAGCGACGGACGGGTACGTGTGCATAGCTGGTCAAAGAGTAAGGTATTCCCGAGAGTGAATTCCTTTACAGAAACTCTCGGAACTACCATGTGAGAGCCGTTAAGGACAATGTTGAAGAGGATCCACTGACCGACAGTTGAAGCGTGATGCATGAGCGCAAGCGACTTAGGAAGTCAACGGTAACAACTGGTAACGGGTGCCTCGATCTGGTGCCCACGGTGAGAAATGCCGCGGACTGCACATGCGGCTAATGGAATCGATCTGTAAAGTAAATAATCTGTACAATAATTGAACCTATTGGCAGACCATGCATTAGTGTAATTGTAAAGATTACGCAGTCACAATGGTTTCGTCAGCATGTGACTTTCCACTGGGAAAACAAAGACAGAGGATTCTGGGACACAACCATGAGAAGCCCAGTTCGGCTGCACGTTTTTTTAGACAACAGTAGAATCGGGAGCTGGTACTATCAAACCGCTTCAAATGGCTAATTTCGGTGAGGTACTGATTATGCACGTTTTGCTCAACTTTTCATCATGACAAACTAGATCATTACGAAAAGATACCTCCGTTAACTGGGCATGAAGGGTCACCGAAACGCAGTCACAAACGACCGTTCTGAGTTGGTCTGTAGATTACTGCGTCTACTTGCATTTGATTACGAGAAAGAAAACAAAATTAAGACTTTATTGGTTATCTGGTCGACTTTGGCGGTTTGCTTGCTTGGACGATGTCTGTGCGTGTTTGTGTTAAGTTGCCGCCCTGACTCAACTGTCGAGGTCTCACGTGCACAGTTATACTGTCTTCGTGGCAGGACAGCACACACCTAGGTAGCGAGATCCCGCTACAGAGGCATTGCTGCTTCGCAAATGTATTAAATAAATAAATAAATGTTTTATTCTCGACGGTGCGAGACAAGCCTGAAACGCGTGATCATAGACATACAGAGGCATGTGATCGGTAATGGCACACACACATGTTACAAGTTGACCAATACATGCTGGTTTTATCTTTATGTATAGGTGTATGTGTATGGGTAAGTAATAGCCTTGAGTGAATTTGTTACTGTTATTCTGAATTTGTGGTTTGGTTCGGTGAATTCACCAACAAAGGAAGCGATCAAATAAAGTCTTCGAAGTGGCTGACCTTCGTGAATGGGATGCGATTTTCCGGAAAAGCAAGAGACAGTGACTTTATTTAGTGACGAGTTTTATCCACCGCATGACAGATTTGCTAAACCGACATTTGTGACATTTTATAGGAAGAATGCTTACCAGGCGAATATCCACCATGTCCTGGAACACTGCCGCCGAACCATTCGCTGGAACAGGTGTAACCCGGACCACCCAGCTGGTACCGCGTGGAGGTTATTTGTCTAGCCAGCTAATCATTTTGAACAAGCTGTTGTGTGAATAGATTGCGTCGTGGACTCTCTACGTGGACCGGGATTCACTTTGTTCAAATCTGTCACTGGAACCTTAACGGAAGCAGATGGAAAGTGGGTGTTACCCACCCGAAAACGCTCCAACATACGAGCGGTTTCAAACCTGTTTAATCAGGTAAATATAGCATGCGACGAACACGAGGCCTAGGGAGTGTTAGCAGAAATGTCAGTAGCTAAGACACTGGGTCGCGGTGGTTAATGACCCATCGGACAGGTCATTTTGAAGCAGATGCTGTGTGCATGAATTGCGACAGCAATCTGCTTACTGTTTGGCTAGCTTTGATGGTTCTCTATTGTAGTTCCGATACACTTGGTCAACTGTATGATTATTTTAATCTTTTCGTCCAGACAGTTCACAAGGTACTTAGCTCAGTTATAATCCGGAAAAGCACAGGAAGTGTTTCGCCCTATTGGGGCTCAGCAATGGTGCGTATTTTCTCAGTCCCCTACTGGAGATCGAATCCATGACCGCTATAGGCGAATGTCAGCCAGCCAGCAGCTTAAACTACTGACCGCTAACTGCTGTCATCTACAAGTGTAGTAAGCTGCGTGGCAGTGGAAGATAGGTCGGGTTATATCCCAGTTAGCTTACAAACTCTGTAGCCTAGCTGCCATCCCCTGGCTCAGTGGCTTAAACTGCTGGCTATTTGGTTTCAGCCTCTAGCAGTCATGGGTTCGATCCGCTACAGAGGAGCGACGAAATGCGTACCACTAATGAGCCCCAATAGGACGAAAGGTATCTGATGCTTTTCCGGATTGCGACCGAGCTATGTAGCTTGTGAACTGCTGAGAGGAAAACATTATAATTACTAATGAAATGCTCTTACTCATAACTAACCTCTGATCGTGCCATGATAGCAAAGAATAGAAATTCGTTTTCATTGGAAGTAGCTAAGAGTCCATTGACATGAGTTTTGGCTGCTCCGAATCAAAAAACTCTACTTTCTGCCTCTTCTTCACCATCCTCCAGTAAGCTTCATGCGAGTGGATTACTCTGCAACACTAAACATTAGACCTACATCCCCGTGCAATGTAATACGAAATTTTATCGGCAGGTTGTTTACCTACATCACCTAGAAACGATGCTGCCCCACAAACTACTGTTGGTTATTACTTCGTTCCTACTCCAGAACTGGCTGAAAGAATCCTATCGGTGTGTCTGTACACACAGTGACGAAGTATGCTTCCTCGTGAAGTTCGAATTGTATCCCCGCTCACTTCCCCGCCGGACGTGGCACTCACAGATTTAGTTAACTCCGTGCCCTCAATTTGCACACTTCTCTGATTACTGGCATCCTAGTGTGAACGACAGCAATGTTTTGAATGTTTGCAGGTTTGTATATGGAATAAATTGTGAGGAGGGTGCTGTCAAACTCCAGTAGTTAGCCAAACATTTGGTGGCGATACATGGACGATATATTGGTTATTATTAAACGGGATGAGAGACCTGAGTTTTAAACCATTTAAACTCGGTTAACGATAACATGAAGTTCACGATAGAATTAGAATCTTGCAGTGGTGCAGTGCTATTGCTTGTTTGCCTTGTTCACATGAACGGAGGACGCCTGAAAGCAGCGGACACGGATGGGGTACTCCATTATAGTTCAACTTGTCCATAACACTTATTTGTTTCGATTGCATCCTGTTTGTTTCATAGCGCCCAGACTCTGTACAACGCAAGCAGACAATAAGGCTGCCAGGAAGCACACAATAAACAAATTATTAGCTGATGAATATCCAAGGGGGTTAGTGAAACGTCATTTGCGGAGAGCCCGAAACAAACTCCATGACGTGGTGGATTAGGACGATGGAAAGTTCTTATCGAGATGGAACTTCTGAGGCCAGCAGTCAGGTGCCTAATAGGGTGAAGATAAGTGTGGTTTCACAACGTGGTCAAACATTCTATTCGATATTAGTGCATTTGAAGGATCCAACTCCGAGGGCTAAGAAGACCGATGGCGTCTATAAACCTTGTTACCATGACTGTACACACGTGTACATAGGCCAACCAGTGAGAGATCTGCGCATAAGAATAGCAGAGCTCAAGGCATGTGTTTCGTATCCTTCGAGAAATGACCCAGAATGCATGGCCTTACTAAATAATTCGGCGGTAGCGTTACATGCACTAGATTTGATCCACGAACTCGACTGGAACGTTGCAACGATCATCAGGAGGGGAGGACAACAACAAGCCAAAGATTAATTGCTGAGGCGATGGAAATAGCCGAAGTCAATGATTGCTTGCACAGCATGGACGGGGTGGAGCTCTCGAACGAGAAACGGGCTGTCTTAACCCGTCCAGCCTGAACAGCGCCAGTGAACGGACTCACGTTGGAGAGCAAATTTCCAACTATAATCGCTAGAATCTAGAGCAACAAAATCAATGGGATCTTACTTGACTTGTGACATGGGTCAGTTGGGAGCGTTCCATGCTCATTGTACCACTAGACCGACCCACTGACCCATTGAAATGTTACAAAAATGATCCACTGACTCGGGTTATTTATCGCAATCATCATCCTTAGTAGTTATAAAAAGCTAAGCCAAATGTGTACTAGTTCACCTGGTCCGAAGAAGCACTTGTCTCAGGGGCGATACGTAGCCTAAATATAAGCCTTTACAAAGCCGATTTGTTTTACACAATATTCCGAAATAATGCATTGAGTGACTTACGTCTACTCAGCGGAGAATTTCATTTTTTTATAAGATCTTGTATGTACAGTTGGCGAACGGAAGTCGCCTCAAGGGCTACGCTCAAGTTGATTTTGAACAATGAACAACGAACAGTGATTTATCACGGGATAAAAGCAAGTGCATGACACGTCCCATAGCATGGTTGGGGTGAATATGATGAAATCAAAATATATCTGGGTCATCTACTTAACGTCTGCCTAGATGAATACTTTGATAAATTGCATCAGTGTAAAATTAAATAATCGAGAGTAAACAATCAGAAAGACACAGGGGTGCAGTGATCGTTGATACAAGGCTTGAGAAAAGTAAAATACGGTCTCTCACTTGGGTCCATTTGATACATAAATCCTGTTGAAATGTATACTTGGCGTAATCCATAATGGAGGAGTTTAGGTAACAAAATGCTGGGAGCTGAGAGCAACGTCTAATCGTTTTATGAAAACGTCCAAGGTAGGAGAGGATACAACTGAGTCTGGGAGTGCGTTCCAGGGTTGGCAAACCCGAAGGGAAAGGTAATTCCGTCGACACTCTAGACGGCTATATTATTCCGACAATTTTAAACAGTTACCCCTGAGCTGCGTGTTATGGCTAAGTTTCAGCAAATGGCGGCATACGTGGTTGGGGTCACTCAGTATCCGATACGCTAATTTGCGATCCCCGCGCAGCCTTCGATAACGTCCTCTGAAAATTCCTAGTAACTTCAGCCTTCAGTGGTAATAGTGATAGTGCAGGCCCTTTACATTCTTTGTTGCTCTTCGTTTAGGTGCCTCTAACGCCTCTAGGTCGCACTTCAACCAAGGTTGCCAAGCTTGGATAGCGTATTCAACATGCGGGCGCACGTAGGAATTGTGCATCATTGGGAAGATTGATGGGTCAAACCTCCCGAATGACGTTCGCAGCATGCCGACGTGCTATTTGCCCCTTTTTGCAGCTAGCTCAGCCTGTTTTGAACAGTTGAGGTGGTTCTGTGGGATCACACCAAGATCACGTTCCTGGGAGCTGGTGTGCAATCAGTTTGTCCCAAGCACTCCATCGACATAACTCCTACTGCAATCTCACGGGACTTATGCCAGTGAAGTGCCCCAGATCGGTCGCGGCTTTCGAAATCACGGTGCCAAATTTGCCAGATGTCATGCACTCCAATGAATCACAGCTGGCTATTTTGTTTATTGCGTGCCATTTGCCTCGACGGATTTCGTCGAGGTCGGGGGTGCATCGACCACATCTTCACTTTGCGTCAATTGTTGGAGCACCACCATGTTTATTGGCGACCCACCGTTTTCATGTTTCTTGACATAAAAGGTGCCTTTGACTCAGTCGATCGACGTGCTCTTTGGGACTGTCTGCTGAGGAAAGGTCTGCCTGATAAATGTGTAAAGATTAGCAAAACGCTGTACGCGCACAGTTCGGGCAGAGTGAGGGTTTATGGCAAACTGTCGCCACCCTTCATTATCACCAGCGGTGTGCGACAAATTTGCCCGCTGTCACCTTTCCTCTTTAACTAAGCTATTGATGAAGTCATGGAAACAGCGTTCACTGGACACGACCTAGAAGGTATGGAGCTACTTCCTGGTGAGCGACTTCTTGACTTAGAGTATGCGGACGATATTTCCCCAATCTGTGACAGCTCCCAAGCATGCCAAGCAGCACTGGATGGATTAGCACTGGCCGTCTATCGTTTTGGGTTATGCTTTGCTCCATCGAGATGCAAAGTGCTTCTCCAAGATTGGCAAGGACCCAACCATGCGCTAACGCTTTGTGGTGATCTGCTAGAAGTCGTTCAGGAATTCAAGTACCTGGGCAGCTATCTTAGCACCCGTGGAACTGAAGATGAGGTTACGAACCGTATAGCAAAGGCTCGAGGTGCTTTTGCCAATCTCCACCGCCTGTGGCGCAGACGTGACATTACTCTCGCCCTGAAGGACAGAGTTTATAACGAAGCCGTCTGTTCAACTCTCCTAGATGGTTGTTAAACCTGGCCCTTCAGGTCGACAGACATAAAGAGGCTCGTCACATTCGATCATCGCTACCTTCGCTGTTTAGCTCTTGTCTGGTGGGAACACCGCGTGAGCAATGAGCGTGTTCGGCGTCGCGTATTTGGTGCAGGAAGAGCGAGTGAACCGCTCAGCACCATTATATCACGCACCAGGCTCCGATGGCTGGGTCATGTGTTGCGCATACCAGCACATCGACTTCCGCGACGTGCATTGTTTGCGCGTTGTGGGCGCGGTTGGAAGAGGAGGAGGGGAGGCCAAGCGATGACTCGGTCGATAGGGATGAAAACCCTCACTTCGAAGTTGGCGTCGGTTGGTACATCCCGACTGCCTGGCTGGAGTCCTAAGGACGGTGAACACGTTTGCTTGGACACACTTGCTGATATGGCTTGGAGCCGACCCCAATGGCGTTTGTGTTATGAGTTCCTTTGTCCATTCCCCTCCTGCTTAGCATCCCCCTCCAATCACGATCGCACTCGTTAGGCATAATATGACACTCTTTTTACGGCACGATATCCAGCTGTTAGCTCTCCGGAACGATGTCCATCCGTTACTGGGACCTCAGCCGGCGTGCCGCTGTTTGTTTTCTTGTCTTTTGTATTGCGGCACAATAACTGAGGTGTTTTCCGCCTGAAGCTAACGTGTATAATGATATGCAAATACGGACATGCATCCACTGCATAGTCAATCCCTGATCACTCCTTACGGTGCCACCACTGAAAAGCATATGCGGTGAAGGCCAACATGTTTCCGTTAGTACACCTTCACAGCCAACAGGATCTTTAATAAACATACTCACCGATATTCCTATAATAGTTTGCTGTATCGACACAAAGATACTATCACCCATGGTTGAGTGGCCTTAATCCGGTAACAGCAGTTTCATTATTGCAAACTTGATTGTATAGGTCTGCAACAAGACGTAAAGGTAAGCGGGATAACTCTAGCCCACGTTGGCCTGCCACATATACGTCAGATAAAAGGTGTTGGGAACTTTATCACAAGTGCCGTCCCCGTATTTGGTATCTGTGCACAATTCAAGGAAAAAATTGAGCACATCTCCAACACTTGGTTCGCTCCTCTGATTGGGGTGCATTTCTCCGCTCCACCACCTCGCTTTCGATGGTACAATGCATGGCAGTGTTACAACCAAGCTAGACATAAGCGCGATTGTTAGAACTCTGGTATACCCTTGGTAGTAGACTACTTGTTGAACTCTGGCTCAAGGCAGCTTCCTCCAAGCAACCAACAGACACGTCAGACTGATTCCTACCTAGTAAGAGGAACAGTTCCGATGGCATCACTCAGACAGGCTGCAAAATTGCCTATCACACCCCATTCCTTAAGAATCAGGTTGTTCAGGACACAAACTGCTGCCAGCATAAAATAGAAAAGACGATTAGTAACCGACCTCTCAGCGGTCGGCGCAAACTCACATACAATTCACACTTCCCCCGACCAATTACTGATATCAGAGGTATCAAACGCTTGGGACTTCCATTTTATGACTGCAACCCGGTTCCGCGCACAAATTACCATCGAGGAAGTAGCGAAATAGTGGATGTCCCTTATTCGCAAATATGGCAAACGGAAATGGGCTACTTATACTCGGTCAGTACCAACGTTCCTCTAGGCGAATTTGCAAATGCTAAGCTCTGGGTACCGGTTTCGTTAGCTGCCGCTTTATGACGATGTCGTCCGTTCATCTGAGAAGTCTCTTGATTCTGTAACGAAAAACTTTGACAAGCGAATAGTATACTTGGTACCTGGCAAAGTCCCAGGTAAGGGCGCAACTAGTTATCCCGTAGCATCATAGCTTTACTTTGAGTCAGAAATGAGGGACGATTTGGAAGACCATCGAAATGCTTACGATCCCTCGTGCAGTTACGAAGTGCGCTGATACTCCCACAACTCTAGTACCTACGAATCCCCAGTGTCGTATGAAAGTTTTACCACTTTTGTACGCAAAAATTAAGAGCGACTATTCATGCGTTGATCTGAACTGCGCTTTTATCAATAAAATGCGCACGTGGAAAATGACTCAAGCAAACAATGCCAAAACGAGCTAAGCAGTCGAAAAAAGATTTCGAATTGAAGGAGATTAGGTTGAAATATAGTGGTACAGGATTTGTCCCTACGAGTACAATTTTCAGTTGAGCGCTACTAGCTTAATGCTAGGTTTAACACCGGCAAGAACAACACGGGTAATTATTGCAAATTAGCTAATCTTCGTAAGTATTTAAGCAGGTCTCCCGTTGATTGATAGTCTCAAACACAAGAAGCAACGACAGGTTTCAGCGCAGCATATCTTTTCTTCCTCACCTCAGAGCGACCTGCGTGCGCCTTGGCTAGTGTAACTCTGTGGCACGCCAAGCCCCTCGGTAGTCCATCAAGTAAATGCCATAACGCTTGGATGACCGTGGTGGAATAAGGAATTCAACGCATTCTGGTTTCCTCCGCAGCAACTGGTGGATCCCGGTGATCTATCAAGAGCAGCATCGTGATGGTTCCACATTTGCAGTGGGTACTGTGGTCATCGCCCTGCTGCCCCTTCATTGCAAGCAGAGAAGAAATAATTGAGTATCACATTAGGTGATACTTCATTTGGAAATATGGTAGCAAGCTCACCAATACTCCTCTCACTTCAGCTACTGGGATTAAGGAAAACGCAGCCAGCGACTTCAGCAGTAGTTGCATTTTGACATCCATTTCAAGAGCACTCTTTAGACCGACTTTGCACACTTTTGTGATGAAACTTTGGTGCAGATGGAACGAGCATCCTTTATTATCGATATGTTAGTCTTATCGGCAATAAAGGATTACTCTGCCTTCTCTGCTGAGTCGCTGGTTTTCTAGGACAATCACGCCGGGCAGAGATATCTCAGCATCAGTGATCACAATATTCGACCATGTTTCCGTTACCTTGACGATGTCCCAATGCGTTGAAAGTTGAAAAGTAGGGAATCCATTCAGCTTACTGAAAAAATTCTCGCATGTCGTGCTCATGGTTCTCAAAGATCCAAGGTGAACTTTTGTGCGAAGAAAAGAGAAGTGGGAAAATAAAATTGAATAAAGGCAATATCGTGACCTTGAGGAGTGGAGAAGGTCTCTCAGGGGCGTGACATGGGTGTATTGGTACAGGAAGAACTCGGGTGTTCAAAACAAGCAGAGAAGGGCGACGAGAACCGGTAAGCAACACTTGGGCCTGTTTCGCAGAGTCTTCGGTCGGTTTGAACCCACAATGTTTCCCTAAATGCTTAACACCTACGTTCCACCGGAAGTGGAATATGCTATTCAGGCGTGGCAGTTGTGGCAGAAACACATTCCCGTTGCTCTGAATTCTCCTCAAGGCACAGCAACCAAGAGCGTCAGGGGCCTATTTCAACTGCCCCATCAGCTTAGACTGGTATCTCTAGGAATGTGCAGCAGTCGGTATCGGCTTTTGCGGGAGGATCTCATAATGGTTTACCAGATTCTGAGGAACCCAAACTACATTTGACGTCCGCTGCTGAAATTAAACCACACCACTAACCTGAGGTCATCCTCTGAAATTGAAAATACTGTATAGCCGGCTTGAATGTCGTAGAAATTTCTTCCCTGCGGGTGTGTCAGCCTTGGAACGCCCTCCGTAATTATGTCGTCGCACCTCCCATTCTGGCGATATTAAAACGAGTTGACGATGCACTGTCTCATTTATATTTCATTTTATGACTTGTTAGCCAGGGGATATAAAAAGCAATCAACCGGTGTCTTACCAAACTCTCAACCAATGGATTAATGGATTTATACTTCTACTACGCGAACATTCCCGCTATTCCATATAAGTCTATGGTGAGTCCAC
This sequence comes from Dicrocoelium dendriticum, assembly GCA_944474145.2. Taxonomy (NCBI): domain Eukaryota; kingdom Metazoa; phylum Platyhelminthes; class Trematoda; order Plagiorchiida; family Dicrocoeliidae; genus Dicrocoelium; species Dicrocoelium dendriticum. The sequence continues at coordinate 5,511,198 of OX104063.1, read as the reverse complement.
CAAAACGCTTTTCACTTTATCATGTAACTTACTTTTCGCAATAATTTCCATTCCACGGAACTCGTGAAGCATTGCTTTCTTACCCGTAGTACACCATTGTTCCATTGTAACACGTGAGTGCACTCGTGTTATCATGATCTCACTGCGCTTCGCTGTGTGCTACTGGCGAGATGACACATTGAACCAGTGGATTTTGTTAGTTCCTATATGGTATTGGTTGCGGTGTATAACCACGTCTATATTGCGTACATCTCTCACCTTACTAACTGTCAATTCTTTGTTTAGTTTTTTCCCCTCGGAATCTGCTATACAATTGCAGCTTCACACTCGTTCACAACCAGCAAGAGCTGTGTATTTTTCAGCAAATTAGTTGCTTCCCAAAGGCTACACGTGTAATGTGAACAGAAACTGCATAATTAAATCGCTGCACACGCTGAGCATTTTGATCCGGTATTCGGCTCAGAACTAATGAACTAACTCCCTTGTGAGTCCAACTGATTAGTTTGCAATTCGTTGAACGAAAGATAATAGAAGTTACTCCGAAGACGGTGCGGTTCATCCCAAGGGAGCAAGTTGAGAAAAAGCCAGCAGCTCAGCACCTCAGGTTGACCACCAGCGTTTCACAGTTTCCGGTAACATTTAATTCTGAAGTTCGTGTTAATTCTCCGCTGAACTCAACGGATCACGGTGACCACCCCATCGCTCTGGTGACGAGATTAGTCTGGATTCTAAATTCAACACTGCAAACTACTCTACTGATAATTAATAAGTAACTAGTTTGCTTTATTAAACTGTATACATCTTTCCGCGGTTCCGACAATTGGTGCTGCCTACGAGTGCACGGATTGTCAGCCTCACTTATTTTCCGCTGCTAACCGTTGCGGTTTAACACTATAAACCGACTGACTGCCACCTTCCCCAGTGGCTGATAGTTAGTTAGCGCGAGATTCAGTTCCCTGTAGGGAACCGAGGAAATGAACACCCCAATAGGACAAAACGACTTCTGGTGCTTTGTTGGATTTGTGCATGGATTTTCGCGCTTCTGAGTTGCCGGAACGAAGTTGTTAATTTTCATTTGTGGTTACGGATGAATCGATAGGTTTGTCTTGCAATTCGATCTGATGTTCGTTTACGAAGTTTGTAGTATGTTGCTAGTAAACATTGCCGTGCTATGTAAAACAACTAGGATTTAGAGGACGATGACGAATGTGGTTACGATAGTAGCAATACTTGTAATGATGAAGTGTGTACCGACGAAACATAGCTCTGACTAAGCATGTCGTATAAAATCCAAACGGAAAACTCTAGACCAATGAGACTAAATTCTACTCGCGGTTCCGGCAGAAGAAACAAAGTGTTAGTTCCTGGAACTGTGGTTCTATAGTTTAAATTAGAGACAGTAGACAACTTACGAGTAGGCTTGCAATGGTAATGTAATGGGCAGAGTGAGACGTGTAACAGCGTGCAGATGTTGTAGCATAGAGATTCGCCAAGCAGCAGTCTGCCAAAAAGAAAAAGTTTGACCTTGGGGGTCAAGGATGTGTCAATGGTGCGAAGTGAAAACATCAAACTATGATAATGCAGATGTTCAAAGCACCCTTGTGTAAAAATCAGTATGATGACAGGGTAAGGGTTTGGGAATAGGAGTACTTTTCCATCACACAGAAAATCCAGCTTTGGGGGAAATCAAAGTTTTATTTTGCTGTATAAAGTTATTTTATAGCCTATGGTTTGTCCGGGATATCAACTTCTTAATCCCTTCTCATCGGGTAATGTCAATCGTAATCAGAGGGCCATAGCTGCATGGATCCAGATCTTTTATTCTCTTTCAGATCCAATATTCCTAAACCTGGTGTTACTGACTTCTATAATGAAACCTAATGATGATGCATGGAGCGCCATCAAGTAAAGTCAAATTTGTGACTTTTGTTGGCTCACTAAGGGAAGTTATTGGATTGGTCGATTCTCAGTCAGCAGGCTTTGGCTAGTCTGTAAAAGCACCAGGCACGGGGTTTCTACCTTCTGGGTTTCGCCAGTGGTGCGTGGGGCTAGCTGCTGTCCTCTGCACAGTTCGTAAATGGCATGGCAGTTGAAGATAAGCCGGGCCACATCACAGTCAACTGTCGATCAAGCTGGGCCGCGTCTGTCACCCATGGCGAATTGGTACTAGCTTCTGGCATCCGGAAGTCATGGGGGCGGAACCCGTCAAAGGTACGCTGGAAGGTGCACCACTGCCAGGACCCAGAATGTCGGAACGGTGGTGTCTTGTGCTTTGCCAAGCTAACCAAAGCCTGCTGATTGAGAAGTCGACCTTGAGGAAGTACTCCTCAACGTACCACAGCTCCACTAATCCTCAGGTGTAGGATTGCCATACGGCCAGCTTGCCTAAGTTAGGAGACATCACACACTCAATTAGATACGATTCGGAAAAGCTACACAGTTTACTGACCCAAACAGCGTGTCTAACCGCTTTAGATGTGACGGTGGAAGATTCTCACGCCATCGACATTTTCATTGCACCTTGACGGTAAAAACACGTCTCACAACGTGATGTCCAAAATGGGGGAATGAGGGTCACGCTGAACTGCGTGAAAATCAACTGTGAAATCAGAAACACTTTACATGTCCGCTCAGTCTGACAAGATTAAGGGAAGCCTCAATTATTTCCTGTCACTTATACAATTGGTAAGCTTAGGTTAACGGGCCTTGTGTCTTCTCATTTATCTAGTGCCAACGCTGCCAACAGTCGGAGTTGAACCGGAACATTACCGTCTAGATTCGAACATTCAAAGATTTTGGTAAACTTGTGGCAAACACTTTGTTTTCTCTTGACATGTAGGCTTCCCTATTCTCCACCATAATCCATAATGCGCTATTTTTCTGGTCGAGTACACGTGACTGCGCATTTTTGTGTGCGTCGCTAGCCTTTTGTCTGTGCATCAACACATAAACAGTGGATTGCTTCTTTCTAGGGGAACTATATTCGCTTGATTGGATGATGCCGGCACCAAGAAATTTTCCCAACAAGCCATTTCCGACAAATTAAATTAGGTCAATGCTCCGCGTACCAGTGAATTGTTTATGTGTGAACGATAACTAAATACGGACTACAGAGGATGCGGCAATCATCTTGAGTTATTCTATTATCGGATGCTTCACACATATGCATAGTACGACACATTGAGTTGATCAATAAAGCAGCATTTCCACAGGAACATATCTGCTGCAGTACCTGTTACGAATGAGGGATGGTAACAAACACGTTAAGGGATATATCACAGAGGAATAAACATATGCCTATCACAACAGCGTTCACAGTGTATTCGGCTCCACCCACGGCACTCTACGACCGGCTTCGTCCTCGTTTTGGCTCATCAAAACTGGGACTTTTGCTCAGATGGTAACAGTTAGCGATTGACCGCTTAACCATTGGACCACTAAGCTTTAACATTAAGGCCTTACAAAGAGGTCAGGATTTAACTTATCCAAAAGATGGAACATTCTCGGCGATTCCTCAGGAACACCATTACGAGACAAACTATAGTTTGCATTGATTCGTTTACTAGCCTGAAAAAATCATATAAGGTTAAACTACAAAGGGATGGATAGTGATTGTTTCGGAGGTTTGTTCTGACATAATTCGGCTAATGGTTAGACCGAGAATAGTTCGTCGCTGTCTCGTACACACAGATCGATTTAGGATTACTTAATCACAGTGTCCGAGCCGATGTTAGGGTGATGGCTAGGTTGTTGACTATTCAGCCAGGGCAGATAGAGAGACTGAACAAGCAATTGTGCGATAAAAGTTGGGGTAAGCATATGCGGATTGTAATAGCCTCTGTAGCGGCGAGCATCCTTAACCGCGTACCTTTCGATTTACTCATTGGAACCTGATAAATCACAGTAAAGGCATTGGGGAAGTTAATCCAGTGACGGTATTCCAACAAGTGGGACAAAATGCTGCTTGTGAGAACTCTGGTGCCCCATTTACTGGCCATTTAGGGCTATGTTTCTTAATGCGACTTGACAATTGGCGAGTCGTCCGACCACTATGTGTTGCCACACAAGTGTACTCAAATTGATAGATAAGGTGAGAAGAGGTTCGCTTTAGCAGTCAGTCTTTGTTGCCCACGGGAATCAGCTGGTTCTTGACGAAGATATATCGCAATGGCGCAGCCGGAACGTTGTGCCTTATCGACGGTGCCATTTTCTTATTAAAAGCTCAGTAACTGTATCATATTTAAAAAGAGAGCGGACAAAGAGTGATATTTTTCGACTAATTCCTCAATGGCCAGTGTTATTTTGTGAAACGCCACCACAGTACCAGGTGAACTTGAGGTCGGATTTGCACTATGCGAACACCTAAATGGTCAGCTGGTGACAGAGCAGACTGGCATCAGTCCAAGGTTGATGGGACCCTGCCTGCGACTTAGAAGAGGTAAGTTTGCTACTGTTAGTAGCACGTATGACCTCATCATGTGTTAGCCTGAAGACAGGAAATATCCGTTACACGCTCAGTTACTCTCTAGGTTACGGTCTATACCGAGGAGAAATTGTCAAATCCTACCGGTGGATTTCAACGCGCCTGTTAGGCGTGATGCTGCGGCGTGGACAGACGTAATCGGTCCGTATGGTATCGGCACTACCAATGGAAACGGTGACCAGCCGCTTTCACTGTGCGCCAATAACGGTCTGATGATCACGAACACCTGTTTTACACTGGGTTTGAGTGATATAGCTACTTGGAAGCACCCACGGACTGGTCACACTCATCTGCTCGACTATGTCATCATACGCCAACGTGACATGTGCGAAGTGAGCGTGACACATGTAATAAATGGAGCTGAGTGTGGAGCTGCTCACAATTTGATGTGTACGAAATTGTACATATATGTTTTCGTAACTCTGTGTATTGCTCACCTGCCTTGAGCCGGCGCAAATTTAACGTTCTTTCTCTAGGTAATGCTGAGAATAGGATGGAGTTGGAGAAGGCAATGGCTACCCATCTTGGCGTTGTTCAATCTATCGCCTCAGTGAGCCACCCGTGCATCACATCCGCGACCAGATGACTGCTGATGCCGAGGAAACGATCGGGAGCGCAAACTATAAGCGGCCTGATTGGTTTGGTGACAATGGTGCGACCGTTGACGCGTTGGTGTTGGGGAAAATTGCAGCGGTGGCCGCGCATGTGGATGACCCTGCTGATGAAGAGAAGATGAGTCATTTTCGAAAACGCAGACTGTGCTTGAATCGAGAACTCCGGCGCTCCACTTAGTAAGTCAATCTTTACCAAAGTCGACCTAGTTCGCACCAACCACCAAATAGCTGTTGCGCCATACGATAGCGCTAAAGTAGCAGTCATCACGCTGTTTGGCCTTTTCGTGAAGCTCCGAAATCCTTTCGACCTCAGTACTACTGCTTAAAGTTTGCATCGTTTCATTCATGAGGTGACACAAGCACTCGAAGGCGTTTATGCCTATCTACATGATATTCTCATCGTCAGCTCTTTTGACGATGAACATCTCCGTCATCTCAACGCTCCCTTACAACGCTTGACGTAACATGTGGGTACTGCAAACCCCGATAACGGCTAACTTGGCCAATGCTCCATAGACCTTCTTGACCACAGAATATCCTCTGGTATTGAAGTCCTGTCAGACAAAATCCAGGCATTGAAGGACTATCCAGTTCCTAGTTCCATCATATAGCTGAGCCAATTTCTTGGACTGGTCAGCTATTACCGAGTTTCATTCCCAACTGCACGAGCATAATGCAACCGATGATTAACTGGCTCCGCGGTAATCAGCTCTCTTTTCACTTTTCAGACGACGCCAGACTGTCTTTCGAGAAGCTCAAAGACTCTATCTCCAATATAGCGCTTCTCGCTCACCCAGACTCAACTGCATCACTTTCTCTTATGACCCACGAATCAGACACCGTCGTCGGTGCAGTTCAGCAACAATTCTTCGACTCTCGATGGAAACCTCTCGGTTTCTTCACGAAATGTTTACAAGCTGCGGAATCGCGTTACAGCACCTTCGGTAAGGAATTGCTAACTATCTACCTAAGTATCAAACACTCCCGTCTTTAACTTGAAGGTCGACTTTACCGTCTTCACTGACCACAAGCCATTGGTCTAGGCAATCAGTGGTGCGTCAGACAAATATTCTCCGCGGTAAACTAGACATCTAGACTACGTCTCTCAGTTCACTACAGACGTAGGACCTTTCTCAGACGATCTTAATCCCGTCCAGGACGTTATTTCACACATCCATCAGCTTAGCTCCTGGGTCCCACATTGACCTAGCCACTATGGCTGCTGCCCAAGAAGCTGATCCCGGCATAGTACAGCTCCGACGGAACACGTCTGAGAAACTACGCGAAGTTCCATTAGCTTCATCTGAGAGGACCATTCTTTGTCACGTTTCACTAACTTCTCCCTGACCCGTAGTTCCTACCGCGGTGCGCCGACTTGTTTTCATTGCTCTGCACCTGGCATTCACAACCTTTATTCAGCCGTCGCCTCCTTTTGAACCTTTCTATTTCTCATGATCTCCCACTCTTGATCCCCACAAGTTCGGCAATGCACAATGCTTAACAGGCATTAATCTGTAATTTCTAGTGGTCATTTTGGTTTTTCTTATGACGGCTAAATTTTTAACGTTGAAATCACTATTCTTTGCCTTATAAAACACATTTTTAATTTTCACAGCCTCAAGCTAACATTCATCGTGCAGCAACACCAAGCCACTGCTCTGTAGTTACACAAAACACATCATTAATAGTTAAAATTATCTTTATTTATGTTGGTTTTTAGCTGTGACATGTCATGAATTAATATGGCAAGATTAATAATAAGGTGTTACTAAATTTGTCGAAATATTAATTCGAGACTCGAGCCTGATGTCTATGAGTAAGCTTGTTTATGTTCAGCTTCAGATTTGACATCATGAGTCGAAGATTGCCTCTTACTGTCATGTCCAATCTGTTTCTACTTTCTGTTAAATTAACCACTCAGCTGAATCCGCTTTTAATCAAATATGTGGATGGAAAAGCAAGGAAATATATTTCGGCCATTTCTCCCCTATGCCATATCTGTTGGGGGCATCAGTCTGCATCCAAAGATCGGTTTTATATGGATCTTGCTAGTTTGTCAATTTGAAGTTCTATGAGACTTTGTGGATTTCAATTCTAGTAGCGCAGGGCTATACATCCAATGAATGTAAAATCTAAATCTGGATTTCCAGGTAAATCAGGTAATGAAACCTGCCTTTCACTATTTTTCATTGTTGTAAATGACTGACATAAACAACCAAATCTTCATGTTTTAGCTCTTGCGTGAGTGTAGTGAGATTTTGGAATTTTGACAATTTCCGACGTCCGATGTTTTGAACGTACACTTCCAGCATTGTAAGAAAAGCGATAATGGCTGCTAAATAAATAAAAAAATAAAAGGTAAATTCCTCGGTGATTCTAGGTGCAGTCAAACTATATGATCTGATCAGTGTGTATAACAAGTTCGCAAAAATTAATCAATTTGTTCACGCCTTTTGCAATGGATCCAAAACAGGTATTGAAGTAATTGGCAGGATTAAGGTATTAAAGCAATTAAAAAGCCAGGAACAATAACAAATGCAGATTTAAACAGATATCCAGTGAAAGTAATACGGCCACTCGTGGAACCACCCCCAGGGGACCTGATTCCATGCAAGGTATTCTCTCAAAAGGTTCCGCCCGCACTTCCATGCTATACCTGGTCGAGTGCCGGTGTGGCATAGTTACACATGAGCCATCACCTGTTTATCATCTGTTGTGTTCTTTTTAGGGTTGCTTTTATACATGTATTATGAGCGATGAAGCCTCAGCCCAGTCCGTCATGCGGATCATTCAATTAGGGCACTTTTTTATACGCCAGTCAATTTGTGACAATGTGCCTTGCATAGGTAAAGTCTTTTCTAATCTGGAAGCTATAATCCTTCACCAAAGGGAATCAGCCCAGTCGTGGCCAACAATGAGATAAGAAGAATGTAGAAAAGAATAAGTCTGTGAAAGAGGAATTATATCGTTAATGTAAAAAATAGGCAGGTATGTTTTTTACATCAGCGTAAAAATGGATCGAGCTGATCATCCGATCAAATTGTGCGGCGTAACAGCCGGAGACGGATAACTGTACGAGTTGTCCATAGGCAAAAGTCGCATAGGGAATCATTTATTGCCTTCACTGAATTCCAGTACGTGTTTCTGGACTGTTAACTTCAGAAAAGAAGGGGAAATGATTGACACTGCAGAACAAAAGTAGCGAAGGTGATCGCAGAACTATATTACGAATTAATCAATTTATAGTGTAAACTACGAAGATAGTTCCTGACGCCACGATAGTAATTAATTTTTCTCTCGGTTTTAAACAGAAGACAGTTGGTATGAATCAAGTTTGAAAGGGATAAAATCGAATAAGAGGTAGCATTAAAGAATAGCGTAAGAAGCGGTTTGTTGCAGCTTATCCTAGATGATCATTTTTTCTCTGGTGCATTCGAGTCGATGTTCTCCGGTATCATACATGATCCGACCCTTCTTCATACAGCTTTTCATCATCACGTTGAAATTTTAAGATTTATTTCACTCTGTCGGTTGACAGATAAACCTTTATCATTCTCTCTACTCGAGATGAGATTACGCAAGTTGACTTGAAGGGCTTTATTCAAAAAGTTGAGTTTTTCAAAAACATCAGGCAGATAAACGGCACCTGGCCTAGCTGTTAACAATATTCTTTCACAGTCAATTTCAGGAAGGAATGTGCAACAAAACGGCGAATACAGTTGCACCTGGAAAGCCATCTAAGTTCTGTATGCAACAGGAGTACCTGATACTCTTCACAGTTCTCCTCACACAACTGCTGGAAAAGATTATCTTGCAGAGGGTGCGATTTGATATTGTCTATTACTGTTATAACAGTTAACAGTGAATCATTTAAGCGCCCTCCCAACTTCTTAGTACATAGGTACTGCGATGAATTACCCAGTGAAATTCATAAAACAAGGAAAATGTCTTAGATAGACAATAAATCTTTTATATCTTACGACCACTGTGGCAGCAGGCGGAACCATCTTCTGTATTGTGATGGAGTTTTCAGTCAGATAACGCTTGACTACCACAAATATAGACTGGCACTTTGTATGTGTTTTAATACCCTTGGAAAACCGAACCTCTTCCACTAATTCATTATCATTGAAGAATTGGACAGATGCCACGAGAATATAGCCTCTAACCGCTGTGTGAAACACGGCTCGCGGAGCTCAGTGGCCTAGTGAACATGGCGATAGCCGCCAAGCACTATGCGCCGAGTTCCACTCCCAGCTCGGTTATCTCTACCTGATGAGTCTAAACAAAGAGGAAACCGTCTGTCATGGGATGCAGGGATGGGAGAGAGCCACACCGAATCCTTCCAAAGTCGATTCATCTACATGTGGCGAAAACGTTCTGGTGTCTAGTACAATAAATAAGGCGTTATCTTTGTCCCAAACCATTTAACCTATTTGCCTAAATAATAGAATTGCTAAGCGGAATGGATTGAACTACTTCATGTGGATTCCTATTCAGTAGGTCAGAAAGTATTATTACTACTGAAAGCAAAATAATATTTTATCCAACATTATGCCGATTGCGATCTTTTAGCCATGAACTTGCCGATTTCATAAGATGCCGTAAATCCATTCGCCATTCAGTTTCCCTGTCAAAAAACATTGTATTTAAATTTGTCTGCCTTCGAAATCCTCCCGCAACTTGCAGAAAAAATCCACATACTTTCCTTGCCTCCTATCCAAATGATTTCAAGTTGCTTGGTCGAATACTTTTATCTTTTATTATGCTATATAGGTAATATAATACTATGATATTATATAATATTGCTATTGTTTTCGTTTCCTTACACATTCATATCACGCGGATTAATTAACATCATTGGAAAAGACGAAACACACAGATGATATGAGTTTTTGGTGCTGCTAACTTTATTCTTGCTTAGCAGTGAGAGTATACAATAAGACATGTTAAGCTTGCTTGCGACATCAGTTGGTGACTAGAATATAAAAACTAAAAGTGTAGAAACACTGCTAGAGGCCACCTAAACGTGGTTTCTGAGGGTATTATTGAAAATATCGTGAAAGCTAAACGGACTGAAGTAAATTGCTTGACAAGGGCCGATGAAGAAAACAACTGGAACTCAAACGATGACAATGCTCACTGGACATATATACATTACAGGCAAGTTAAACTAAACAGTGAATACAAGTAAAATTAAGGATATGTCAGACGAACACGGAAAAGAATGTCAAACACTTCAAAAAACCGCCACGGGAGAGCCCATAACGTAACTAGTAACGCGTATCGGTTGTTGCCTAACATGGCTCCAAATGCGTGTTGGAGGAGCATTCGATTATGATGAGTATTAGGAGAAGTATCCTTAAGTACACATTATGTTACATATACTCACCAAAAATACCAGATGTCCACGCGTATGATGAAAGTTAACAAAGCTGCTCGCCAATTTGAAAACTTCAGCTGAACTGAATCTGAAGAAAGCGTTATAACGCGACTGTTAGTCGGGACGAAAGAACCTTCTTCAGAGATAGTACCCCAAGCACGCAGAGTAGCCATTCAAATTCGGAACATTGAGAGCTAACATGATCTAGCCGCCAGACAAATACGCGATAAGAGACTGAAGACAAAAATCCCGTAATCCAGGGCTACCGAACTGAGACCCGAACGCGAAAGACTGACCGGCACATGAGTTGTCACACATTTGTAGTGTTTTGAGGAAAACACTGCGTCCATGTGGCTTTGTGCAGTGACTGCCGCAGTTTTCTGACAAGAGTTAGCTAGGTTCACTGTAGCTTGTACGATAGATGTATCAGTGTCCTGAGTTAAACTCAGATTGTTCACTGTGGATAGACCTCAAAGTCCTGAGGAAGAATCGGTTGTTTGTTACGTAGTGTAAGTCGCGGGATTTTGACTGTTTGTTTGAGGTGAGCGTAGCGAAATTTGTTCAAGTTTGGCGGAGCTATACAGCTCCGCAATAGAATGTCTGCCCGGTCTGGCTTTCATACTATCTTAAACAGACAGTTGCGCGCACGTACTTCACTTCACTGACCGGTAGTTACTAAGGCAGCTTAGTGTGTGGAGAGAAACTATCAGGACAATTTTAAAATGCTTTTTCCTATTCGGGTTGTCACAACCTACTTTTAAAGCATTCTTGTTTATAGCCTTTCATGCACCCCTTCAAAAAATTTTCCCTTTCCAGGCCCTCTGGGAATTCTCCGTGGCCCCCAGGGGCGCCCTATGGCTCCAGTTGAAATGGCTGCGCTACACAACCTGTCTCACCCCACATACGGGCTTCGTAGAAGCTCAAACCGGAACCCCTTGTCTGGCCCAACGTCAACCGTGATGTTCGCACTTGGGCTCGCGCGTGCTTAGAGTGTTAGCGCACCAAGGTATACAGACACACCAAAAGCCCACTTGGCGTCTTTCCAGCTCCTGACTTTCGATTTGCACACACCCATGTCAACCTGGTCGGACCGTTGGCAGCATGCAAAGGCTACATGTACCGAGTCACCTGTGTCGACTGCTACATCCGTTGGCCAGTAGCAATCTCGATAGCCAACGATCATCTGAAACAGTTGCACAAGCTTTTCTAGAACGCTGGATAGCTTAATTTGGTTAACTAAGCGTAGTTATCACTGACACAATATCACACTTTGACGGATCCTACAGCAAACTTCTCAAAGTACTTGCTTGCCAGCACAACCGAACTACTGCATACCACCCCGCAGCTAATGAGATGGTAGAAAGATCCCACCGGCAACTCAAAGCATCACTCTGTGCCTAATATAGTACATCCTGGCACTAATCACTTCCGCGTGTTCTCTTAGGCCTAAGGAACACAATCAAAGCGTATTTGCACGCCAATATTTCGCTAGTTATTGGCTGCATACTACGCTTACCTGATGAACTTGTCCCACCAAAAGCACCAACAACTTTCGACTATGGCGACTACGCAGCTCGCCTATCGCACCACATACGACAGCTTCAGCCTGTGTAACTCAGAGCACAGAGCTGGCGTACAGACGTGGACGAAAGCGTAACCACTTCAACACACTTGTTCCTTCGCATCGACAGTGTACGCCGGCCAATCCAACCTCCACATTCTGATCAGTACCGTGTCGCACGCAGAACCGACAAGACGTTTACCATTAACAACAATGGTAAGACTTTGACGATCAACATCGACCGCCTCAAACCCGCTTTCCTTGACGACTTTGATTCCTCGGTGCAACAAGCACTTTCACAGCCTGCGCCATCTCGGCCAGCACCGCAACCCCAGACCAGTCACTCGGCTCCAGCGGAACCAACCACCTCAACCGACAGCAATCCAACTCGCCCTACTAGCAATCGACGCGGTAGGGAGCTCAAAGTAGTTCGTTTTACAGGCTTTGTTGATGTTTGCTATTTTACATAGAACGGGCCTCTCCCATTTTGTTGCTCCTACCAAACCTTTCCGAAACCTACAAAAAAGACCAAAACATTTTGCAACTACCAGAAAAGTGTAAACCCTTTGGAATAGCAAAAAACAGTTTCGCATGTTTTTCGCTTTGCATGCCTTTGTATATTGCTATGCCCTCACGCTGATCACTTTCATTTTGCTTTCCATATACTCCCTGTCGGTTGGTTGCCCCTGGCTTCACGCTTCCCTGGATCCCCGCACCTCAAATAGAAACGCAACAAACTTCCTGCTCAACTAGCCACGTGAAGTTTATGGACTATCCCTCACAAACATTTTTCCGTTTCGCCACCGTAGGGAGGACACGGCTGGGAGTCCGCTAGGGCCCGACTGCATGGTTCTCCCCGAGCAGCTGCATCAGGCTTCACAGCCTTGTCTTGCAGAAGGCTGGCCAGCGACGGCCAGTCCCCATGTAGATCGAAGGACTGCCTACACAATCACTTCTAGGGGAGAGCTTTGTAAGTGTCTGGAGAGACTCCGGTTCGAGCAAATGCTCAAATTTTGCCTTAGAGGCTTTGAGATTGTCCGGGGCTAGTCTGCAAGGGCGGGTCGAAACAGGTGACCGCTTGTGCAGATGTAGCGCATGACGTTTGACGTCACAGGAGGTAAGTCATTCTGAGTGCGAATGAGCTTAGGATGCTAGTTGAAAAAATCTATGAAAGACTGTGAAGCTTGAGGAAGGATAATAATTAGAGCGATAATGGCCACATTGGCGCTGGTCCCGATAACACTAGGCTGTGTCCGAGAGCCGATTATGTTCCCCTTTTTAGCATCGACGATAAGGTCGAAATGTTGAAGAAAGTCTATGCCTATGATAGCCAAAGTCACGACTGCCACTATGAAAGGTCAGTGAAAGGTTCGCCGGAGGCCTAAATTGAGCGTTAGCAGCTTCTCGTCGAAGGACACGATTGCTGTGTCATTGGAGGCAAGCAGATTGTTCGGTAAGGGTGAGAGCACCTCACCTGAGGTACGGGGTATTGCGCTAACTCTGGCTTAGGTACCAAGTAAAATATCGGTACCGGAAGTTAAATCCCTAAGGCGGATGAGGCAACTTTGGTGTTGGCTGGTAGCATCAGTTGCCATTACGGATCGGCCGAGAAGTAGCTCCGCTTCTCAGTTAAGCTACAAAGCTCGACGCACTTACGAACTACAATACCAAAGCGTGGGTGATGCGTCTTGCGCGTGATGTTGTTCGGCTGTGACGGCGACGGCTCATGGTGTACCGTCGGATATAGCGACCAATTCTCGCAACTTGTGCTTGCAGGGCTTCTGTAGTTGACTGCAAACCAGTGATAGAAGCGTCCTGGGAGGCGACGACATTGCTGGCGTCAGCTGGTGTCTGTGATCGTTCGGTGACTCGATCTGCTAAGTCAGCTGGTTGGGTGTGCGATACGGAGCTCACGATTGGTAGAATCGTTTGCATGTTTTCCGGTAGCTTCTGTAGTCATAGTGCACGAAATAGGGCCTCGTTCCATGGTCGCTGAACCAAGCAGATGTTGCATCTCTCGTAGCAGGGTTGAGGACAGTTTGTCACCCATCTGCAGATCGCTGAAAAACTGCTGCAGGTAGACTTTCTCAGGGGCGTGTCGCGCTTAATCGTCGCCCCCTTGATAGCCTCATAGAGATATTCGGTCTGAAGAATGATGCCGTCTCACACCTGCATCGATATCTCTTTGCGGGAGATAGCTTGATGTACTTTAGCGTAGTCGGTGGTAATCAAATGTTTATTCAGTACTGTCCCTAAATGAGCAAATCAAAATGAAGATCCATATGCCAAAACGGAGGGACAGGAAGAGATACAACGCTAACGGGAGACACAAACTTATGGTCTACAGAACCCATGGTTTACAAAAGGGATGCGCAAATACATGCTTCCTATTCAAAAATAAACCAGCAAATATAAAAATTAAGTGGAAGGAGCTCACCAAAGCAAAATTCAAAGTATGCGGCGTTGAACTTCTTCCGGAATCCGGGTCACCAAGTTACCGATAGCTTGTAGCAGGATAGCGATTCGAGAAGACAGATCTAGTAGCAGGGAAACTTTTGTCGGTACAGCAAAGGTTACCTATTGCCTAGCTATAATAAACGACACAATTGGCGATCTATCTATAGGAACGCAAGAAGCACAGCACGCAAGATAGTCGTGCGTTGCGATTGCAACAAGCGCCATGAAAAATGGCTATGTTCAACTCAAGAAACAGGACTCAGCAACCGGTTCAGCAATCCGCATCGGTCTCCTAGGTGTACAATGAAATTATTTTAGTTAGTATTTTACACAGATAAACTGAGAAATCCCCATACTGCTACAAATGATGTTAGAGATATACGATTATCGCATGACGGACCACGAAGATAGTGAGTTGACAAGAGGGCAGACTCCGCTTCATCACCCGGCTGAACTGTCACCTGACGTAGCCTTGGTTCGCCATAGTGAACTGAGTTTGGGTGATAGACGATGGGCGCCAAAGTGGCCTGTTTGGCCCGGATGCTCACTGTTTCAGGTTGTCTAGTAGTTTACCTTTAATAGTGTTTAGCTTCGACTCAGGCCCGGGAGTGCAAATCGTTCAATTCTGCGTCCTCCTACGGTTCATATTTTTAGATAACGATGTGCTTCCTATTTTGGTAGGGCGACAGTCGTCCTTCTCTGAGGCGCATCCGTAATCGATTCATTGCTACGGCTCTCCGCGGTAGTTGCACAAGTGTCCGCTAACTTGGCTTTGGACATACAAACAACGACGACGGATGTGTATATTATTAAACCTTCGATAGTGTCAGAGAAACCTGAAGGAACTGAACTATCATGTGCCACAGACGCGACCCCGGGATAAATCACCTCGTGCAGCTTGGGATCACAGAGTTTGGCAGACCTGATTGCCCGCCAGTTTGGAATTCCTTGCGGTTGGGGTAGGTGGCTATACGCTGTTAACTATACGCTTGTTATGCATGCACGTATCAACGGCTGGGCTCAAGGTAATACAACGGGATTCGATTCCTACTGCAGCTGGTTCCGCAGCGGCTGTTATGCCAGCTGTAAGACGCTGCAAAATCCCCGTGAGCTTGAGATATTTATGTGTCTACACGGCCATTCACCTTAGGAGTGGGTTGATTATGCCATCTGCATGGAACTCAATAATGGCTGGTGTGCGGTGTAGTCCTTTTACCGCCACAATACTTAACTTTACGCACTTGGGATGGAATTTATTACTCCAGGTACTACATGGTATTGCACTTCGAAGAGTGCTGGAGCACGATTTTGAATCGCAAAGTAGCTTTGTCCCGATTTTGCTAGTAGCAGGTACATCATGATGAGGTCTCTACAGAAGGTACTGTATAACTCAATGACTAGCATTCTGCATTGGTTGAGACTTGAGATCTTCCTGTAACGCTTTTCGTTGCCCTACGTTTTGGAGCTGCTTCAACACCAAGACCCAGTTTAAGCCAACAACGTTAGGTTTGGAAAACATATGTCGCCTGAGGTCTCGCCCAGGAGTACGGCAGCTGCGCAACGAGAGGTGACCCGATTTTTCCGAACATCCTCCGTAGGTGTCCCTTCTCAATGCTTTTGTCCTATTTCCAGCAGCATAGGTCACTCTACACGATTACTCTGAGGTCGCTACCCCGTGTAGTATGTTGCACTTGCTGTGCTCCCAGGCGTTACTCGATGATGGCTTATGTTTGAAACTTTGCAGATCGCCACATTGAACTGGAGCCGGTTTTCGCGTGACTAAGTGTAGGCCCTGTCAAAATTTCGCTACATCGCTATTTGACCGTCCACTGCCTTGATATCATGCCGAACCTTGGTAGCGTCTGCTAATAGTAGGAATGTTATCTGTAATACATTAGCACGATCACCATCGAAGCCTGGGTATAAACGTGACCCAATACCGATCTTTGGAATGCACTACATTGCACTTGAATGAATCGGAATTCTCGCCACGAACTCGCACATTCGGCTGGGTTGTATGAGGAATGTACTAACGTAATTCAACGCACGGTAGTCGATCCCATAGCTTCAAATCTTGTGAAGGAGAATGCAGTGGTCGCGGCGATTGAATTCTTTTGAGAAGTTCAGGTGGGCAATATAAATTAAAGTATAAGATGAACCAATATATACGCGAAATGTATGAGGCACGTCACGTTTGGTGTAATCATAAGAATACAATCGTTACTGAATTGGTAGCCACGCTGCATCAGTAGTTAGTGTAGTTGGAAATTGTTATACGGTATCCGTGAAAACATTTTTGTAATCAACTATTACGCACACATGCTATGGCAGGCCAGAAAGCTTGGTGTTTGTCGATCTGTTGAAAAAATTGGGCCAGAGTGTGATTAAATACTGTTGGATACGATGGTGGATTTGGGATACAGATCTGAAGCAGGTGGATTGGGTACTCTTTAAGATTTCACAGTAAATTCACTTCTTCGATTATTCCCAACTGCGCGCAATACAAAATGACAATATTTTGTGGTCGCTAATCAGAGTCGACCAGTAGATTTCCCCGTCATCGGATTGGTTATTTTCAGGTTCCGCGTGATGGACAGTTGACATATTGGTTATGGAAACAGCATGTTGAACCGAGTATATCGGATCAACCTCGATATTAATAATGAAGTCGGTAATTCGACATTCGTGTAATGTTCTCTCGGACATTCTTTTAGAATGCTTGTGGTTCAAGTTAACTTCCCAATCAACGGGTGTGTTTAGGATCGGCAGGTTTGTGGATACAATGCGGAAAACTTTGGTTCCTGGTGTTGTGATCACTGCAGAGCCACTGGTGTAGACGACAGTAGAATCGACTGAGAGCATTTGCCCATTTGATCACTGTGAATATGGATTGAAAGTCTGTGTTGGTGATTGTTAGAGCAATTTTGCAACTAGAGATGTCAGGATGTATATGGTAAACAGCAGTTGTTTTTGGGCAGCTAGGGCAGCCTCCTCAGTGGTGTTCTGTTGTTTCGGTCGCGCATGAGGTTGGATCAAAACGTCTTCATGTCCAACTATTCACACTGGACATTTGTCGGGAGTGGGTGGCGAGTGCCGTTCAGTCCAGATTTGAGCCGCTGTAATACCATATTCATAATTGTGTCCTGATACGAAAAGACAGTGAAAGCCCAAAATAATCCCATACGTACCGATTGCATCTCTGCATAACTCCCAATAATTGACAACCCTGCATGTGTGAGCATGTTGCACATGCAAATGCGAACTATCCACCCATTGGGATGGTTACACTTGGTAGCATGAGAAATAAGAATTAATATTATTGGCATCAGCATTATAATTATTGACAACAAGGTGACATCTTGTTTCATGGAAAAACAAATAATCTTCAAAGAATCACGGGCAGTGCTGATTTTCAGCAAAGCAAATATTCCCACTGTATTTAGATGAATAAAGACAAGAATCGATTCAGGTTTAAAAATTCTTTTCGGTAAACTCTCTTCAGATCCAAACGTTTATATAACACTGATTGTGTGGGATAAGCGTCAAATCGGGCTGGGATTTATTTCTAAGGTGTTTAAACGGTCAAGATCGATGACTAAATGCGGCTACAGATGGCAAGAAAGTGCACCAAAGGAAACTTAATGCACAAGCCTCAGCAACCTAAAGTAAATAAGAAAGGTCACGAAGAGAATTAAGTAACCATGTCAGTCGGCTACGGTAGTAGTATAGGCCGTATTACTCGTTTATGTGCACATAATTCCGGCTTCAGATGGTGGATGTAAATAGCCTCGGCAATAGACAAGATTTGCTTTGGGAAGCCTTGCGAGGAGCGTTTAGGTAGTTAGTAGATGACTTTAAAGTCATCCTCAGATGAAGTATGGCCACTTTCGAGGAGGTGCGACATGATTGAACTGTTTGAGGAGCTCCTTTCGCCTTTGTAAGATCACGCCGGGATGTGTTCGCGAATTCTCTGGGATAGACGTCTCTTTTTGCGACCCATGTGTCGTGCACCACAGGAGCACGAGTACTGATAAACAAGCATTGAACGGGTCAACGATGGCAGACTATATTTCAAAGGTTTTGCAAGCAATGGTTTGGTGTGGTAAACAATTCTTAAGCGGGCTGCGAAATAAGTTTTCCCAACAGCATCCTTCAGACGTTGAGATAAGATATCAACTGCAGTTTCGCCCTTAAATGGCAAATGTTTGAGTAGCTGTTTCTTGGGAGCAATACTCCTAGGTGGTTTTCGCTTTCGGTCTTTCAGATGCTTCATGATAAACTTATCGGGGTAACCATTTTCACCAAGGGCGTCGCTGATTCTCTGTAGCTCTTCGTTGACGGTATCCGGAGTGCAAATACTACGCCCCCTGAAGGCAAGAGATCGGATTAAACTTCACTTGTGCTGTAAAGGCCCTGCGCTGATAAAGTTAGTGTATTGTCTAGTCCACGTATGCTTTCTGTGTGCATCTTAGAAATAAATCCTAACCCGATTTGACGCTTACCCTACACAAAGTGTTATGTAAACGTTTGGGTCCGAAGAGAGTTTACCGAAAAGAATTCTTAACCCTGAACTGATTTATTGTTATGATTCATCTAAAAAAAAATAAAGTAATAAGTTCCGTGTGCCGTTGTAACTGCAGGCATTTGTATTGTTACGATACATTTAGGATCTGCCTTCATACCAGTGCTCCAACCATTTGAAGTGATGGAGACAGCCGTTGATGCCAATGTCAAATGTAACATGTGTGACTTATACTTACACCAATGTCCAAACAGGGTCGTTGTATGGAGGACATCAATGTGGTACAGATGGTGCAAATGCGTTTCCGGTTATTCAGAGCAAGATCGCAATGATCAACAATCGGCTTCTCAGTAAATTTTACCTTTTACACTTGGCTTCGAACAATCACCTGTACTAAAAATATTGCCACTGTCACAAGCCGACCGGGGTGGACCGCCCCTCCACACACACCTTGCTACATCTGGGTAGGAACCTGCATTTCCCCAAGGCATCATTGAAAGAACAAAGCGAACGGTTCGGTGATGTTCATGGCGATTGCGCTTAATGCCTTCGGTCATATGTCGTGCTTGCCAGGAAATCTGTGCATGCGCAAGCAGAATAGCCCTTTCATCCCATTCTCAGTGGGAGCTGTTTCAAAAGCGTTTGAGAGGACGATTCATGCCGGAATGTGTGGATGAAATGTTGCCCAAGTGCATTGGCCGCCTGTTGTCTAGATAGAGCAGGACCAGATGCTGCACGCAGAACTGGGATTCCGCGTTGTACTTTGCGAAGCATATTGACGTTTCTTTAGAGCAATTTAGGATCAGTACTGAATTCCATTGTTAGGTCACGTTGTCACTGGAGTCTGCCTTCGCGGACCAATTTGACACAACAGTTTCGTTGAATTATGTAGGCGCCCCAGTCCTGCGCATTTAGTCAGGATTTATAAACCCGTCAGTCCGAATCCATTACGAGCATGCATTTTCCAGTCCGACTCCACAGGAAGGGATCCATTTGCTTTGGGTGAAGGACTTTAGTTTTCGACGTATTTGCCACTGGCTAGATGAACTGGGTGACAAATTCCCTCTGTGTGATATCAGGCGGCTTCTGAGCTAAGAATGACCAGTTGGCTTATGGAACGAGGTTAGACATGGTGTCGCAATGGGTGGCCGCGTGGATTTCATCGTTGCTTTCACGGGTGTATTCCGCGTAGTAGTAGGTTTAACGAAATAACATGATCGTTAATGCTGATTTGTATATCTATAGTTTCGGTGTCGACCACTTGCTGCTCGTCTGTATGCATACGGTCTGAAACGGATGGTTCATTACTCTACCTGAGCCGCATGAGAGTGGTGAAATGGTTGTATATTGACACGTCTGCGGTTATTTTTTACGAATCTGCTTTGTACTGTTCACTAGGAGTTACGGGGACTTCGATTTCGTGTAGGCTGAAGTCCCCCATCAGAAGGATGTGACTGTGTGACCGTGCCAATTCTCGCTTCAAGGCGGAAGCTAGGTGGAAAACCATTTCCAGGGTGGACATGGGCGGGCGGTGAAGCATTGCTAGTATACATACATCATCTGGTCTCAGCTGCAGACGGTACCAAAGCAAATGGACATGTTACGTTTCTGGATCGTCGATAATATCAACATGCAGATCAGATCGGCAGTAGAAGAACATTCCAACTCCTCTCCTGATTCCCCCGTTTCATAGGACAAACATACCGAGCAAGGTTAGCTTAGGAGCAATGATCACCTTAATCGACCATGTTTCGGTTAACATAACAATGTCCCAAGGCGTTGCAAGTTGAAGAGTGCGGAACTCATATTGCTTAGTGAAACGACTGCGCATTGGTATAGAGCTGGCTGTCTGACTCACTGGGACGCGCACGGTGCATCTTTGAGCATAGGAGAGAGAAGTGGGAAAAACAAAATTGATCAAAGGCAGTATCATGTTTTAAACAACGTAAACGCACTCGTGTTGTAGTAAGCCCATTGCATTTTACTGCACCAGTGAAGAATGAAGCTGGAGGACCGATAGTGACGGGGTGACACTGAATCATGGAACATTGTCATTTGCTCTATAGCATTGGGTTTGGTTATCCCCACGTCTATATCGTGCATATCTCTCACTTGAGTGACTGTCAATTCTTTGGTTAGGTATTGCTCCTCGCAAACTGTCATAAAGGCCCAGCTCCACACCAGTTTTTCTTATTACCATACTCGTTCACAATCAGCGAGTGCTGTGTATTTTCAACAAATTAGTTGTTTCCTAAAGGCTACACGTGTAATTTGGACAGAAATGGGAAAATTAAAGCGCTGCGCACGCTGCACCTTTTGATCCGGTATTCGACTCAGAACTAATGAACTAACTCCCTTGAGATTTCAACTGATTAGTTTACAATTCGTTGAACGAAAGATAATAGAAGTTCGTCCGAGGACGGTGCGGTTCATCCCAAGGGAGCGAGTCGAAAAAGAGCACCTCAGGTTGGCCACCAGCGTTTCCCAGTTTCCGGCAACATTTAATTCCGAAATTCGTGTTAATTCTTCGCTGAACTCGACGGGATCACGGTGACCACCCCACCACTCGGAACTTGTGACAAGCGAAATTGAGGTGTGAAGTGTGCATTTCAGAGACCAAACTCCTCTACTGACAATTACTAAGTAACCTGTTTAGTTAGGACATTTGAGCGGTTAAACTACCTGCCTCTGTTTACTCCGCGGTTCCGACAATTGGTGCTGGCTACAGTCGCACAGACTCTCAGACTCCATTATTTTCTGTTGCGAACCATCTCAGTTTAACACTGCAAACCAACAAATTTAGTACGATACCCGTAGAACTAAAGGACCACGGCAGTCGTCTCCGTTTTCCGTAAGTCTACTTTTTTACGTTGTGCATAATTTCGATCGTGGAACCACGGTTTAAGATGACCAATTATTCCGCCCACCAGCCAAGATTTTGCTACCTAAAACGTACGTTGTCAAACGAATTGGCTTACTATCTGTCACCGCCGCGGCAACAGAGGGGACGGCTGCTGGAAAGGATTGTATGGGTGGCACCAATGCAATAGCATCAGATGAGGATTAACGATGTTGAACTTCTGATCTCTAAAACGCCTTGGAGTTGTATTTGTTTGTGCGATTGCCTAACGCCTAAGTAGAATCATGGAAGTGGATGGACACATCAGTGAATTGTGTTAGTTCAGCTTCAGTTGGATAATTGGTCGGAGAATGGGACGAAATCGTGACGATTTTGCACCACTGATGGATACGTATTCCGGAGCAAGCAGTATGCCAATGGAAATCTGAGCCCTAGTTAGGAGTCTCAGGACTTTGCAGCGTTAAATGAGAGTTGAGTGTACCGGAAACTGATTGCCGATACCACCGAAACCTACAAAGGTGCAAGAAGCAAAATCAGTTCCTCTGGCGGGATATCCAGAATTTCGCGTACTCCCATTCAACCGTATACGTATTAGTAATAGACATTTTATACGAACGGTAGTGATATGAAATCCATATCAAATGTCGGTAACCGGCTGTACATCTACGGAAAATCATATCTTACTAGTGCAGATCAAGTCTGGCCACGTGTTCCAGCTACTTGTATAGGTTGGGCTCCAGGCGCCGGATGGTGGTATCCTCAGCGAACTAGAGCAAGTTCGGATTAGTTTGTCTGATAAGAGCCTTAAATTCTTTCCGGTGGTATTGACATATTGCGCAGTCGAACATGTGTCTAGCAACTGAGCTAGCAGGTAAGATCGCACCAGTCAAAGCTAGATTTCGCGGGAAGTACTCCGAAATCCGGGTTGACAGCGTTATCTCAGTTCGGCTGATGTGTAAGGCACCAGTTGAAAGGTTAAAGTGGTAGACGCAGGGAGCGGTGACTTCAGAGTAGGGCTTACCCAAGTTGGTTCCGTGAAGCAAATTTTAGTGTGGTGCAACAACACGAGCTGAGATGCAGAGTAGCACCTCTTTATGTTTTGTGTAAGTGATGGCAGTACCTACGACGATCATCTAACCTCTTGTACGCAAATTTAATAAAAGACATTCTTCTTATAAACCTCTACCAGCTTTAAAATTTTGCTGTTACTGTCCCATCCTTTGCAAGCAGTTTCTCAAGATAACCATTAAGACTTGCAGTTGTAAGGTTCTTGAAGGGAAACGGTCGCATGTGACATTTAAAGAGACGCCGTAGGTTCCTCAACTTGTGGATGGAATAGAGGAGGTGGAACTTCCACGTGTGTGATGAGCAATTTTATCCGCGTCGGCCTATTGGGCGTCGAAAGCGGATCCGATGTGATAGTGAAGATCGACATCTCATCAACATTTCTGGTGTTTGCTGAAACCGGTGGAATATGTAAATTTTGCTTGAGAAGACATCTCGACCTGTGACTACGTTAGGCTTATGACTATTGCTTCCACCATCACAGTTATAATCCCCGACCACTGATATTTCCGCAGCGAATGTCTACGGATTTACCTAGCATGACAATTCTGTGAAAAATTGAGGCGTCGCATAGCCACTATGCAAACTGATTGTTTGTAAACCTTTCCGAATCCATCAACAAGTCACAAGATTTGTCCATATTGATTCCTTCCATATACCGTTTCGTCCTCGTTTGGGCTCACCAGGTCCAGATAGCCGGAGCTGGAAGCTGGAATCGCGACCTGTTTGTAAACCATGGACTCTCTTACCATCAGATTGGTTAGACTCACCAGCAACGATCGCAAAACCGCCGTAAATTCGGCGTCTGATTTTTAAGTGTTAGCACTGTGTTTGGATTGCATCACGACATCTATATTGGGACCTCGGTTCAAGTTGAAGCAGACCCAGGTAATTTTAATCAGTAGGACGGCGTGAAAATCAGGAGCAAATAAGTGTTAGGTTGATACTGCTTTTCGTGTAACGACTCATTGTACTAAAGCGTTTGCATGGCAGCGATTAGATAATGTTAGCTTTAAATTGAGCTGACAAACTGCTTACTGAGTTGCTTGAACAGTCAAATCGATAGCTCACAGCTAAGTTTTAGATGGTAGACAAAGTAACGTAGAGAAAAATACCGCATAGAAGTTCGACACCACAATGCATTCGGTGCAAGTGTTAACTCACTGATTAGGTAACATTGTCTGCTGGCCAAGGACGTATCGCTTTTGCACACATATTGCTGGCTTCAAGCGACGGATGTATATAGTTTCAGCAATGAACAGGAGTTGTTTGCGGATATCTTGAGACAGTCTTTCAGGTAATGAGAATATTAAGTCTTAGTAATCTCCAGTGGATGTGTGGCCAATTTATCCGTTACTCTGAAGGATCCATCAGCAAAATGGTGCCCAGAAAGCATACATGGACTGGGAAATTCACAAACCTCTGCAGCGCATTGCCGTAACGGTACAAGCGATGAATGAACAGATCTCTCACCTTCAGGGCGCAGTATTTACACCCCGGATACCGTTAACGAAATATTGTAGCGAATCAGCAGCACCATGAGAGAAAATGGTTATTTGGATACATTTATCGTAAAGCATCTGAGCGAATGCAAAACTAAACCACGTAAGTTCCCTACTTCTACAAAAGAGCTGTTCACGCACTGGCCGTTTAACTGCGATTCTGTTGTTGAGGCCCAAGCTCGGTGCTTGAAATATGCTGTTGAGAAGACTTATTTCGCTCGTGCTCCTGTGGTGCACGATACGTGCGTCGCACTGTGAGGGGCCTCTCACAGTAGATTGGCGGGTACATCCTGGCCTGGTTCTACAAATGCGAGACGAGATCCTCGAACAGCTTTTAGTGTCACCTCCACGGTTCTGGCCATAGGTCCTTTGGGAATGACTAGAAAATCTTATGCAAATTACCTGAAAACTTTACGCAACACATGCACAAACAACTCCTGTCCATGGCTGAGGCTATATAGGTCCGTCATTTGGAGCCAGAACTGTGTGCAAAAGCGGTACATTCCTTCATTACTACAACTTTTGCCAACGGATAATGTTACCTAACCGTTTTGTTAACACCTCAGCGGATTGCGTGAGGGTGTCGAGCTTCTTTGCGATATCCTTCTCTAATATACTTTGCCTACCATCTAAAGCTTAGCCGTGAGTTCTCGATTTGATTACTCATATAAAGCTGACCGCGTCTATTCACTGCCGTTTAAACGCTTGGATCAAATGAGAGTTTACCCGGAAAGTATTCCAAGCCATCAATTATTGAATCCTGATTTTTACACTGCAATCGGTGTATCCGCTTTGCTGAGAATCAATATTGCCCGTGATTCACTGGGACGGTATCCAAAGTGGAGTGGTTCAGAGGAGCAAAACCGAAAACTGTCCATCGCGTAAAACCTGATCAACTGCAGGCTGGCAACAAACGAGTCGTTTTGTTAAGAGAGTCGACAATTGGAACTTAGCAGTACGAGGCAAACACTAGGAAGTCAATAGATGTTCGGGTTCTGGATGAACTTCACGCGTAAGGAAGAGCTGCAGGTGTGAGCAGAAACCAGTTTGGTGACCACCGCTTAGGTAAGCCAAGTATTCTGACTGCAGACCGCCTTGAATCGGCTGGGGGTGCATGTAAATATCTGACGAGGTTTATCGAAGAGAATAATTAACTCAGCACCCTAATTCGTTTTGTGAACTGGTGCGCGTGATGAGGAATTTTATACATATTTCAGCGACTTGGGTAACCCTTGTATCTACGCGCCCATTCGATATAGGCAACTGACCAGTCCAGGCCGATGTAGAGATTCCACAGAACTGCTTGAATCGATTGGGTGTAAACTGAACACTGCTCATCACACAGCTCTGTCAGACAAATGACTGACCACATGCACCCGTCATCCGAAAAATCTGGCACAGCATTTAGGCATGCCATATTAGAAAAGCGACCGGCCCATAACTAAATGTCTGAAGTTGACGTTGTAGTAACGGGGCGGGAACAGTCTGTATTGACTGTAATTCTGCACGTATTCCCCAGTCAGACTGTGTCCTTTCTGATGTACAGAAGGGTGTCAAAGCCCTGGACCAAGCGTAAAAATCCGATCCCAGTCAGGATATACACAATTTCTACACAACTTATGGCTGCAGAAGTAGGTACATTGGTAGAACTGATGGGATTTTCCTCGCACATCTTATTGAGCATATCCCTAGATAGATTGCTGTGACAGTAAGATGACAAGAAATTGGCTGGGTGAGGACCTGCAAACTCTAGGCTTCATCGATTGTCTGGCTCCTACTTGAAGTGAGCATCGGAATAACTAGGACTGCGTGATGATAGCTATCTAGAGAAACATTAACGATAGGGTATTGCTGGAATCCAGTCCCCCACTCCAAGGTTCGTTCCGTTGTGCTCTTCTATGTCCAAGTGGAATTGGCTGGGATTGGATTGCTAAACTTATCGGTTGACACTTGACAACGTGAGGACTTGCCCACTTAACTCTGTAGGGTACCGGAAAACACGCGTTTTCAGTATTTTCCAACCTTGGATTTTATGGTTGTTTTAACATTCAAAACATCCACCGGTTTTACTGACGACACATCCGTTGACACAATTCGTTTTGGTGAGTATCTTGCTGCATCCTATCTCGCTCTGGTTGAGTCGCTTCCTATTTTTGTAGCCTGCACAATATACGTTGGGTTCAGTTGCCTCCAACTTCTATACTGCCCCATATTTGACACATCTTACGTCTCATTGATTACCGACTAGCATCCCAGGCTCCACCCAACAGTTGGTGACCCCGGTTAAGAACACGCCGTCCACCATTTTGAATTTTCATTCTGGTAAGCTCGTTCCAGTGATTTTGTGATTCATTACTTGTGATCATATTTTTTCTCATTTACCCCATTTGTTATTCGCTTTTTGCAATGGAATATCTAGAGGATGAGCCATCGCCGTACGCGCTTAGCGCAGTTGAGCCTGTCATGGTCAATTCTGTTGCGATAGCCCTTGCACCATTTTGGGGAATGATCCTTCCTTATGGTTTTGCACCTAGAATCGGTTTTTTACATTCGTAGGATTTCTTCTTGTTTCTCCATGTCTAATCAGCTCATATCCCGTCTTCCCCAGAGTATATCCTCGCAGGTGAAAGACATCATATTTTACCACCCTCTTGTAATGAAATACGAAACGCTTAAACAGGCTATTATTCAGCGAATCATGCCTTCTAACAGGGCCCGGCTGCAGCAACTATCTATTGATCTGCAACTGGGAGATAGGATGCCCCCAGCCTTGTTGCGCAAAATGTAACAGCTCATCCGCACGTCTAACATGGAGGTAGGGATTATCCGCCAGCTGTGGATGCGACGCCTTCCTGAAAGCACTCAGGCTATCCTTGCAGTAGCAATTGACTTGCCAACCACAGCAATTGCAGATCTTGATGGATGTTTGTGAGTAGCGACACAAGCCAGAGAATGAAACCAAAGCACTTAAGCAGCTTTGTGCTGGCACAATCACACCGACACCCGCGATTAGACAGCCGTCGGCAATAGACGTATTATCATCGCAGATGGCGTCGCTTCAGCGCCAGAGCGAGCAATTCACATTAGACCGTAAGCACCACAACGGCTCTCGATCATCACCCCCTTGCACCAAACCAGTTGCCCCAGGTTCACGCTTTTACCACTCGCGTTTCGGTAATAAAGCTCGTAAGTGCGTACAGCCGTAGCTACTCCGGCTGTAGCTACTCCGCTATAAATGATCGGCCACGCTGGTCTCTAATGGCCACGAACGTCAGCAAAACCCAAAGTCGTCTCATTTACATTCGGAATAATGATTCCCAGACGCAGTTCTTAGTTGATACCGAGGCGAAAATCAGCGTCATTCCCCTTATGCCAGGTGAGCCTATCGCGTCTTTGTCGACAAGCCTAAGTGCCGCCAATGGCACGCCAATAGTCCCCTACGGTCATCGGGCGCTTACCCTGGACCTAGGTCTTCCGCACACGTTCCGCTGGCTATTCACCGTCGCTACAGTCCCCTTTGACATGATCGGCATTGACTTTCTCAAGCATTGCGACCTCTTGGTCGATGCGAAACTCGAAATGATAGTTGACATAGCAACGAAACTCAGTGTACGTGGCATCACCGCCGATATCGTATTTATAACACCGGTCTACGCCTTTCCTCAGACCTCGCCAGACTACGCCAACCACTTTTCTCATTATTTCAAGCTCGTTCAGCTTTGTCCGTGGCATCCCAAGTCACGCACCACATACGGACGAATGGCCCACTCGTCTCATGCAGTCCACGCCGACTACCGCCCCAGAAACTAAAGTTGGCTAGAACGGAATTTGAACACATGTTCGAACAAGGAATAATCCGTCATTCCGACAGCCCTCGGTCCTCTCCTCTGCAGACGGTCCCCAAGAAACCTGGTGATTGGCGCAATTGCTGTGGTTACCGCGCACTCAAACATCTAACCGGCCCAGATAGATATCCAATCCCACACATGCAGGACCTTACCGCATGATTCATAGGTAAGAAGATCTTCAGCAAGATCGATCTGGTTCGCGCCTATCACCAGATACCTGTAGAAGAAAATGACATTCCTAAAACAGCCGTCATCACTACTTTCGGCTTGTTTGAATTTTTCAGAAGTCCATTTGGTCTGTGAAACGCCGCACAAACCTTGCAACGCTCCATCCGCGATGTCACTCGTGGCCTAGACTTCGCTTATTCCTATCTCGATGATATTTGCTAGCCAGTTCATCGGAACAAGAGGACCTCAAGCATCTTCGAACTCTCTTCCAGCGGTTGACCCAACACGGTGTCACACTCAACCCGACTAAGTGCGAACTCGGCAAATCAACGATAGAATTCCTAGGCCATCTCTTTTCGTCGTCTGGTATTGAAGTCTTTCGTGATAAGATCCACGTAAGCAAGGACTTCCCAGCTCCGACTTCGTTCATTCACCTCCTTCGATTAGGTGGTTTGATCAACTACCATCAACGCTTTGTTCCGCGCTGCCTTCAGCCCAAACAGCCTCTGACAGTCCTTCACAGAGGAAATGAACATAAGTTCACTTTCCCAGACACAGCACAGACAGCCTGTGCCGAACTAAAAGATGCTATCTCCAACGTAGCCTTTCTCGCTCAATCCGAATCGACTACATCACTGCCTATTACGACTGATGCCTCAGACGTCGCGGTAGAAGCCGTCCTCCAACAACACTTTGGTAAGCAATGGCAACCCCTTTGTTTCTTCTCCAAGCGCCTGTAGCCAGCGGGATCCGCTCCAGCACGTTTGGCAGAGTACCGCTTGCCATGTACCTAGCCATTGGTAACTTCCGGCACACACTGGAAGGCCGCGCTTTTACGGTCTACACTGACCACCACGCCCTCATCTTCGCCTTCAAATCTGCTTGCGACAAATATTCACCACGGGAAGCAAGACAACTAGACTTTGTCACCCAGTTCACTGCTGACATACGCCATGTCTCAGTTGTCGACAATCCCGTCGCAGACGCTCTCTCACGCGTCAACCCCACTCTCCAGTCTTTGCCTACCGTCGACCTTGCCGCCATAGCATCGGCTCAGGCTCAAGATGAAGACATACAACGCATTCTGCTGTCCACCGCTGCGTCTGCAACTTGTTCCTCTCCAAACCATGAAAGAAGCCACTCCCTGTGACACTTCCACAGGTTGTCCTAGACCTCCTTTAGCCATCTTCAAACTCACAGTCTTTGATTCACTGCACTCACCATCACATGCCGGTATCCGTGCATCTTTGAGACTGGTCACCGAATTTTTCATTTGGCTGCGTGTAAATAAAGATGTTCGTACCTGGACTCGCGCCTGCCTTCAACGCCAGTTCTCCAAAATACATAGTAACACGCGCAGGGCTCTTGGTTCATCGCCTGCCCCGGACTCTCGGTTCTCGCATGTAAACGTAGACCTGGTAGGTCGATTGCCTCCTTCATGCGGAATCGTATACCTTATTATATGTCTCGAACGCTTTACCAGATAGCCAGAAGCCAGAAGCTGAGACTGTTATGCGCGCCTTCTTGGACCGGTGGGTCTCGCACTACCGATACTCATCCACCATTACAACTGATGGAGGAACTCACTTCGAATCTTTACTAATCGATGGGTTCTGCAAATTTTTGAGCTGCCATCGCGCGCATACCACCGCGTACCCACCTAGAAGCCAACGGGTTAGTTGATGCTTCCATGGACAGCTAGAAGCCTCTCTGAGCCTCCTCCAAGCATAACTGGAGCGAAAACTTTTCACTCGTTTCACATCCTGCATCGTCGGGTATGCCTCCGCCTTACTTTGCTTCCTTCCTAGCTCAACACATGCGTTCACTACGCCCGACTCCGTACCGTGAACAGCCTAGAGATGTGCAAATACACAGCGGACTCGCTTTCTGCACTCACGTCTTCCTCCACATCGACGCAGTGCGGCGCCCTCTCCAGCCTCCCTACACTGACCCTTTCAGAGTCCTGCATCGGACTCCGAAAAATTTCACTTTAGACCAGAATGATAACCAAAAAACGGTGTCGACCGTCCACATCAAAGTGCTTTTCATTGACGAACCACTTGCAACCCATCCTGATGCTATGACGCAAGCACCTGCACCTGCGGTGACTTCCCGAGCAGTGGTTATCCAGAAACCCTCCGTCCCCCTTGACTCTCAACCTATGCCGCCTCAACCCTAGGCAACTGATCAACCCGGTAGATAGGTCAAACGTCCGGTCCGTATTGCAAATATTGTAAACGGTTGTTATTTCCACTGACACAACTGTTTCGTCTTTATTGAAAATCCTGCGTCTCATTTACAAATGTTTTGCGAGATTGACAAGAAACCCAAACCATTTTAAAAACTTAAAAATTGTATTTGCTTTTATCATGCATGCCACGTACTCTCCCGCTTCAAGCCACTTCCCCCGAACCTTGCCCAAGTCCTATGAGTTCTACCTTCCAGAAACTCAACCGCTGGAACTGCCAAGGC
>OX104063.1:5457470-5479849 GCA_944474145.2 Dicrocoelium dendriticum | reverse complement strand
GGCCATCCAGATCTCGGTGCTTGGGGAGAGCTTGTAGATTTGCTAGGCTGAGATTCCTACTGCTATAGACTTACGTGTATGCTTTGCACAAATGAGACCAGGTTTCTAGGCCAAAAGTTTTTCTTGGCTGACTTTTTGGCAACCAGAGTTAAACTGGCGGTCAAAAAGTTCTTATGCATTAACTGGCGCCTCGTCTAGCATAAAGGTTCAGTTGGCTGTCTCATCTAGTCTATCTTATATGTGGAAGCGTATAATCAAGTTGGTGGGTAGTTACATTCCCCGTGATATTCTACATAGTAAATGTACTCGATGAGTAGGAATACACAATCACAGGTGCCAACGGGCCATCGCGATCGTCCTCCTGACTATTAACTCTTCCTTGATAAATCTCCGATTCAGTAATGAAGGCTGATCTTTTTCTCGGAATCTGGTGGGATGTTTGGCGTGGCGTTGCAGCGGGTAACTGGACATCGACTCTTGTGCATCGGCCTTAAACCGTTCCCTGGGCGCTGTTTGGGATTCCAGAGAGTGGGTATTGAAATCTCTAATAACGAGAATATGACGGTAAGTTGTGTCCATCATCCGCATTAAAGCGGATGCCAGATGGGCGTCCCTCGGGCGCGAAGGAAGACGGGCGGTAAATGACCTCGACAAAGCAAGTGTCGTTGTCTTTTAAACGTAGAAGGCACTAACTGGAATCCTGTTACGAGTTGCGCGCATACTCCATGAGCTCACATTTGGGGTCTCTGCGGAGAGCTAGAGCAAATCCTCCGCCTTTTCTGGGTCGGTCGTGCTGAACAATGGACATGGCTGGCAGTGCGATCTCCTTGTCACTTATGTCAATGTGTAACCATGTCTCCGTTATAACGTTGTGGTCGCAGGCTACTGATAATTGAAGCAGCCGCATTTCGGAGTGCTTACTCAGTAAGCCATGAACGTTGGTGTGCATACAGGAAATTTTCTCGGATGTCAAATGCTGTTGACTAGGAGCAAAATAATTATGTGGTTTTGTGTCGACCGATGAGAGACCGGCACTTAATCGTTTTTGGTTGAATTGCAAATTCTTGATAGCAATGCATCATGGACAATGTCTCACTTGCACGTGCAGTACGTAGTCCACAGGCAACCCTGTTTATAGCAACTGGTCTTAGCGCACAATCTTCTGATTCGCTGTTGTGGTAATATTGTGTTGTGGGTGGTGTCTTTTCCGCTAGAACAGCGAGTGTCTGCGGCTCTCTACCAGCTGTCTTCAGTAGTAGTTCCGAAAGAAGTGTGTTGTGTAGTAACTGCCAGTTACGCATTAAGTTCACCGCCAACTGATGTGACTGCACCGTTAGTTTCAATATCCTCGGGCCACTGCCTCTGTAGTTTGGCTACCGTGTAATTGATTGGAGTATAACGTCGGCAGCACGGAGAGTCTCACGGATGTAACGCCAATCTACCTGCTCAAGGGCATCGTCTGCTTTGTTGCTGGTTGTCGGTAGCTCTGACACGCCATGAACTACAATCATTCTATTGCTACTCTCTCTGTGCTTGTAGCATTAAGAGTCGTTTCTAGCTTGTTCGCTGCGCGAAACCTCCGGAAATAGAGATATTCCACTCTTTTCAGTCCTCAGGCAGTATGCCGACAAAAGTTCCATCTCGACATAATCTGTTGATCCCGATGTTACTTGCATTAGCTGGGACTCCTCGTAATGAATCGATGTTGGGTGTCTAGTGATGCGCATTATATTAGTCAGACTGACTTGAACACCGATTCTATCACAAATGACATTCAAATGCTTTGAATCATCCAGCTGTTTAACCCTTGAGGAGTTTGCCTTGGACTCAAAAACGTTTGTGCATATAAATGTTAAGGTCCTTTAATTCCGCCCTGTCTTCGGTGATGTGGGAAGCACGGTTATCGAGAATTTAGTGACGCATCTGCATGTTCCACCAGGTCCTTGACTCGTTTTGTGGCTAGGCTAGGTGATGCTATTGATGTCGTACTTTGGTTTTACCGAGCAGCAACGGTTGCATTGGTGGATCTGTCTTCAGAGCATTTCAGATTTCTTTGGTCCATCGATGTTTTAGTGTTACCGATGTTGCATCTGTCAATACATTGGATAAGGGTATGTGGGCGGTGGGGCTAGGCATGCTTCTATCGTTTGCGAGGACGAATTGTTTCGTGGTAGCAAAGGTTTCTAGTACTGTGTGGCCGTATGAACGCCGTGTTCTTTGCCTTGGTTCCGAAGCACAAATTGAGGGAGAGGAATGTATTCCACGATGCGTTACTGTCGCCTCGGGAGATATAATTTTCGAATTCCGACTTTGTTCCTTTTCTGCGACTATGTTGTCGTAATTTTGTTTTAACTCTTCTACGCATTTTACTAATAGAACAGTCGTACACTTCGGACATAACCGAAGTGAACGTGGCGTATTGTGTTCCTTTATGTGGGTTCTAAGGACATCGACGCTCTTCAAATGGTACCGGCAAATGCAATTTGTACACGTTGAATCTACTTTTACCACCTTAGCACAAGTTTGCTTATCACAAAATACTTCAATGTACGGGCGGGAGAATGAAGTACTTACGAATGCGCTACAGCGCGAAAATCATTGCTAGGCTGTCAAATAGGAAAAGCAATCACGTGTACATTTTTACACAGTGGCACCACTCCCAGATGAAAAATCTGCCGTGCTTGGTGTCTCGTAATGGACAACTAGGTACAGTAAAACCAGCGTAAGTTTATCACTCAAGATTTAGAAGTCTGGACCGACAAGCTTTAACAGTGAGAAGTGGAAAGTAAAACGGTCAGCTTACAGGGTCTGTATGGGTATGGAGGTGTTATCCTCAAGAGTCTCAGGGAACCTCATGTGAATAATCCATAGCATTCAGAGCAAGGGTTGGGCTCAACAATTTAATCAAACCACAAGAAGAGCCAAGAGCTTAGATCTGAAATTCACCATGAGCATTCCGTCAGTGCTCGTCACTCTTGCCAGTTCCCTAATGGGCTGCGACCACAACACTGTGCTACGCAGCATGAATATTAACATAGCAAACAAACAGTGAGGGAATGACAAGCATACTTGTTGCATCCATCTCAATGACTGGATCAACTTTGGTAATATCCTCAGTGTCTTGAGTTGGAACATATTCTTCTTAACACGAGATCATACGATAGCCACGAACAAGTTTATAAACAATATTCTCACCTGTAGCGAACTATTAGTACCCACACTCTGGAATAGCCCTCACAACAGTAGTAGTCAAGACAAGTCATGCTTCAAAATTATCGCCAAATTGAAAAAACTCTGGCCCCAATAACACAAACATAAGAATCTTGCAACAGTACTGCAAATGCAAGACACAATACGAAAACCAAAAGATCAAGCACAGCAAGCGAAAATCACCGAAATAAATTAGCGCGAAAAAGCAGCAAAATATACAAACCCTGGGGAAACTTCTCAACAGAAGAAATCCAAAGCAGTACCATCAAATCCAAAGTGGGACATTAGAAGATGTTAAGATTGGCTAGATGTGTGAAGCATTGTGCGCTTACTTTGCAGCCTCATTCAAAACATATATCAGTATGTCCTTTCCTCTTTTAAAATGGAAGACGGATGAAACGCTCTAGAGTATTTCTGTGAGCCTGAGTGACGTTCAAAAGTGTATGCTCTCCATAAAATAGTCCTTTCAGCCAGGACCCGATGGTATTTCTGCAGCTGTCATCAAGTATGGAGGCAAAAACACTCGTCTGCTGATGTTGAACGTCTTCATTGTATTCTTACGCATTGGTTAGTTCCCTCAACAGTGGAAAAACTGGGTAATAGAGCCAAAACACAAAGGTGGCTCCTGATCTGCTATGACAAGCTAACGCCCTATTAATCATACCGCGGCAGCCTCAAAGACACCGGAGCGAATTGTCAAGAATAGTCTTGTCCACTTTTTAACAAGATTCGACTTGATAAACAACCCACAACACGGCTTTCTTACGAAGCGATCCTGGGTATCTTGCCAAATAAAATTCTTCGACCACGAAGGGTCGGTTGTTAACA
The DNA here is from genome assembly GCA_944474145.2 of Dicrocoelium dendriticum. NCBI lineage: Eukaryota > Metazoa > Platyhelminthes > Trematoda > Plagiorchiida > Dicrocoeliidae > Dicrocoelium > Dicrocoelium dendriticum. The sequence continues at coordinate 5,475,811 of OX104063.1, read as the reverse complement.
GTGGCATGGCAGTTATTGTCAGTCTACGAAGCATGCACAAAGACTTTCATGATTTGCCACCTAAACCTTAGTTGTCCGTCCTGCACTCTTACGGAGTCAGCAACCCATTGCTAAGCTGGTTTAAATCCTACCTAAAAGATCGGACACAGAGCGTTAAAATAGGCCAGCAACTCTCCCCGAGAGACGTCGCAAGCGGAGTTGTCCAAGGCAGTGTCTTTTGATACTACTCTTCCTAATGTATATAAATAACATATGTGATTCCATCAAACATGGACGATCATACCTATTTGCTGACGGTATTGTACTCCTCTACTCATTTCCCCTTGATAACCTTGGGTCGGGTCTTAAGAAGATACATGAGCACTTATCTGCGCTGGACTCTTGGAGTAAAAATTGATCGATGAAATCATCCGCTGCAAAATCGCAAGTGCTTGGGTATGGATGCTGCATACCGGATGGCTCCAGCACCCTAGCAGGTACAACCTTCCAAAACTCCTCTTCAGTTAATAACCTTGGAGCAATGTATACAGCATCGCTGAACTTTTCCGAGCATGTCTCATTACAGGTAGCAATCGCAAGGACTATTTCACTAAATCCTTCGTTTTACCAGTAGCAAGATTAGAAATGTTTAAGATTATCATGAGACCTATGCTGGAGTACTGCACAATTATCCATATTCACATGCGCAGAACGGATCGAATTGCTTTAGAAAACATTTAGCGTTCTTTCACGTAACTCTCTATTGGCCGGTCTACCACTCTGAACAATGAAAACCGCTATCGCCGCCTTTAACTAGACCTTCTTTGGCTGCATCGCCTGAGAAATAATCTAGTTCTTTCTTACAACGCCATACATTGCGAGTGTAAAAGACAGGAATAGATCTTGCCTTGCGAAATTCCTCAACCTCTCTCACAAGAAATAGGAGTTACTTACTACCCATACAAAGAAAAAATTAAAGAAAAGCTCCAAATTGGTTCCGCTAAGGTATACTCACGTATGTATCGAGCTACCATGGAAAGTACGGGCCTGCGAACATCTAACAAGTTGGGAGCTGTTCTCACCATGTAGATCATAATGAAAACACTTGTTCTTCAAATCTCTACAGATGTGTTAAGTGTATCAAGTCCAAACAATAGATGACCTGTAATGCAGGTTCTCCACACTCCAGCATATATTAATATTATGCTCGAAAATGTCACCGTTGAAGTTCCATTTGCAGTTGGAGAAACAAAAACAAGTGGGTCTTTTTCTTTATCTTTCCTTCGTATATTTTAAATATCCTACTGGGCTGTGGCCTCCGGATAATTGGCATAACCTAGTGCGTGTTGAAAGAGAAGTCAACTCATTAATAACGCTGCTCTATTCAAGACTTCAATAATATTTTATCTCATTCAATCATATGGCATCCAACAAGGTAGCGAGACATACTGTTTGCCTATTTATTTTTGCTTATTTCGACCCCCTATTTGAAATATTGCATCTTATTATTCCGTTATCCTGTTGTTTACGAGTGGGCTAATCTTCTGAGGTGATGGGTTGAAACTTCTAAACAACGTGGATACCCACGCCAAAAGCCCTACTGTTGTATATAAAGCTGTGCAGAAATTAAAATACAGTCCCACCTGAACTGCTGAAATCATACTTAATGGCATATAACTCCAACCGGTGTTTAAGTTCATCATGCAGGTGAAAAAGACTATAAATGACGAAAGGTTTAACTGGCTTGCGTAAATAGCTCACCAAGCAAACAATTGCCCAAATGATGAATAAAGTGGGTAGTGGACAGCGTGCTTTTAAACCACACCAATACATAACCAGATGGGGCATGGAGGTGTGAGTGAAATCTCAATGGATTACCCTGCATGGAAGCAGGTTCCGGGAGACGGTTTCACGGATGACCGTATTAATTCGTTTGTTCCTGCTTCATTCTGCATTGAATATGTTGTGCTCCTGGTACCTAGTTACTTGATCTATACTTGCCTAATTTCTTACTGGTATTTCCCATTAACTTATTCTCTAGACCAAATCCCCGATACTAGTTGTGGTGCCTTTCCTCTCTACCTATCCGCCAAAAATTAGCTAACTATTGCACACTTTTCTAGACGCCCTGTATTCGGCATCTACTACAAGACTACTATGCACTGTATAAGCCCTGCCTTTGCAGTGAATCTGCGTTTATTGCTTTGTCAACTTGCCTGTTTATTACTTCGATTACAACGTTAACCTTTCTGTGCATAATCACGCACGCCATAAATTTCTACCATCAAGCGAAGGCTGAAAGGAATGCAACTGAGCTCACCCAGCATACCAACCACCTGGCGATCCAAAACACAACTTGATTAATCCAATTCCATAATTACTCTTAGGAATGTCTACACACCACACTATGCCTTAACCCCAAAAGATGTGAATACTGTCAAACATTATTCTCCTAAAGCAACTTGTGTTTGATGCTACATTGGTGTTAATCTTGTCATTTAATTTTCGCAACTTCATCTCTTGCTACTCACGAATAGCTCCAACCGGATTATCCAGTCTAGTAAATAAGATTTTGTATTACTCATCCAATGTTGAGTAGTGATTCGAACTACTTCATCCGTTTCATACTTTCCCCCCTATCAAATCGCCGCCAGTTTGGCACCACCAAGCTGCGCCAAAAATAACCAAATTAAAATGCGCTTGAACTGGTAGCATACGGTGACAAAAGTCCCAAATGAAAAAATTCACAAAACGTCCCTATTGTATACTTGTGAAAACCCAAACCATTGACAACCTCGCATGCCTGGGTATGTTGCAGTGTAACTATGACCCGTCCCTTTGTGGGCTCGGTTTTTAGGTACACCTTATTACATGTTCGGTAAGAAGATGAATGCTGGCAGCTGCATAAATTTCTTATTGTCTGCTCAATGCCATTATCACTAACCGGTATACAAAAATATGCCTCTCTATGAATGTGATCAAATAAGCATGAGAAACAAATTGAATGCTGTAAATTCCACCCCTATGTCCCTGGCAGCGTTACGCTGCAAAATATTCTTTAAGCCACACACAGCCGGCTACACCCGGCTCGTTGCAACAGCTTTGGCGAAACGGAAGAAAAGGGAATTATGGTGGCACAACACAATTGTGAACATTTAGCAAAGCTGTGTTCAGTGACATGTGAGCAGTAGCTCTTTACATATTGAGAGAGCTGGCGGCCTGCGCGAGCACGGAATTTTAGGGGAGAGGGATGCTGATCTATCGCTCATGTAGCCAACCTTGGCTCTGGTTCCTTCACCCAGGAAGTCAAAGAACTATCAGTTCAGACTATGTATTTGGCTCTGTATTTAAACACCAATTAATATATGCGACGTAAATTGACTCCAAGTGTTTGTGTTCCCGATACTCATCTTACCTTTTCTTCAAAAAATCTGTGGGCCAATCGAGACTATTTATCACAATCCAGACCCACAACAGGTGCACTAAGACCAAACACTGGCTATCGAAATGCGTGCATGGTACAAATTTTGAAAGAAATACTGAACTTATACACAATTTTCGAATGTCAAACGGCTAAACTTATCATTTCTCAACTAACTGAGCTCTTCGTTTTGTGTTGTTGTCAGATTTGATATCCTGTAAAAATATTAATTTGTAAGACTATCCGTGTATATCCTGTAACTAAAAGTGTAGCAAAGTAACTTTCGTGTGAAGTTGGAAGTTCGTCAATGCTACTTATAATATCGCTGCAATTCTTCTTTAACCAAAGACACAATTTACTTTTAATGTTGCATATTTACAGAGTCAAATTTGTTTTGAGGGACTTGACTTTTCAGTTTTATGTGACGATATTCTCTGATGGACTTTACAGTTTTAAATTCAAAGTTCTGGTTTTCAAACGAGTCCGAGAGAAAATGCGTTTTAAGCTATTGCAGCTCAAAAAAATTTTCAAACCAGTTTTCGACCATTAAAAACAATTCATCTTTGCTTTCAGGTAGCTGAGTCATTTTAACAAGCTTCTCTTCGAAAGTCAACGTGCGCCGATGTAATGTAGCAGAGTTTCATATTCGTAACCTATTACCTCACACACCTGAGAGGAAAGTCGGGGTATAAATGGTGAAATCTTAAATGCGTTGGTCCATGACAATCAACATCTGTGGGATTAAAGCTTATTAAAAGAAGGATTGATTGCGAATTATGCATTGAATAATTACAATATTTGTGCAAGCGTGAAAAGTCCTATTTTGTTTCTTAACATTAATGGAATTCGGTCTGCGTACTAATGGACGCAATTTTTCCCAATCAAACTTAAGATTAAAATATTTCCTTGTAATAGCTCAACTAGATTTCTTCCCTTCTTCAAGCACTTCAAACTTTGTAGAAGGATACACATCCGAGAATATTTTATCCTTAACAGATCGAATGGAATCTGTGTTACGTCTTTTCAATGATATCTGTCAATTCATCAATCTAAGTGATCTAATTTCACTGTCGGGTAAGTCGAATTGCTGAACCAATTGCTTTTAAACCTAAAACCTTGAAGTTTGCTTAGAGTTGTGTCATTGGAAAACAGTCCTTTCTTAGCCTTCTATCCCATTAGATAGGTGAAATTTCTTTTACTATTTTAAGCTTGTGTACTACCAGGTTTGAAATGGATGCCGTTGACCCGTTTTTATTTTCTGCTTTTTTTAGTTTCCATATCCCGTTTCTCCATGCGGAGAACGAGAGCCGGATTTGCAATTTACCATTTCTTAACTTAACAGTATTTTATATTAGGGACGGCTGCTTTAATCGCGGTGAATCTGAATTCTCTCCCATCACTTTTATACTACTTTTCGTTTCTGGTCATCTTCCGTTTATGAAGAACCAGCGTTTAGTAAATAGCTGTTTAATGTGGCCAAAGTAATCAAATAGATTCCAATTAGTTTGCAGCCATACACAGACATTAATGAAATATAAAGCCATACTTACTTACTTCGAATGTACTTGATACCAAGAAGTAACTTATTTTAATCGGTCAGTTACAACTGGAAGGTGCAATATCAGACAATATAGGAGAATGTTTAAAAATATTATTTAGTAATGTTTAAATCATCACAAACGATGAGGATGGCAATAATAAATCATTTTCAAGCTCCACAAGACATGTTTGGTAAGATAGGAACAAAGAGTCACAAGCTTCTTCGAACCGACGGATCAAATCTCCATTGAATATTACGGTGAGTGAGATGGATGACACACTGAGATCGTGATAAACATTTCTCATTCGGACCAGAAGTGCATAAGGCTAAAAGAGTAGTTAACATAACCTAAATTTTGTTTATAACCTCACGGCAATTACAGGTATACTATCTTCAATTGCAAACCAAGCGTTAATTGTAAAATAGACCAACAGCCAAATAATCGAACACCAAGTACAGGGCTATCCTCCTCCGTTTATCTTGAAGGACTCTTGTTAGTGCATAAGCCATTGGTGAAATCACAATAAAGAAATGTATCAGTTAATCGAACTGAGGTTTTGTTTGGTAAACAAATGGAACCCAGAATTAATTTTCAAGATGGACTTACAAATCCAACATACTAACAAACGAGCTAAGGAAGACACAAGAATTGTGCAAAAGGGTACCAATTAAAATGAATACTTGCAAATATAAGACTGGTTTAATGCATTCCCGTGGATATCAAACAAAATTACAGTGCGATTTTAGTCTAGCTTACCAGAATTAGTTGGTAAAATAAGAGCAGCAGGAAAATTCTGGAGACTGGAAATTAAATAAAAATGATAAAGATTTTCTGTCTTCGTCCGGGAGTACTATGAGAGAATCGAACCTAATAAGTGCCAGTGGGAAAACAAGGAGACCACAACGGTTGTAAGGGTGCTAATGGAAATAATGTTGGGGAAAATATCAATGGAACGACATACCTAGAAATAACCAACAAAGTGTGATACATGACATCAGCTTTCCACTTTGACACCAAACATACAAGAAACGAGTGTATCGTTTCAAAAAGTCTCGCCCAGCAGGCTACTCGACGCGGTTGAAGAAGGACCAGCTGCCATATCGCTCAGCTATATTTCGATTTACTGCTACCTTTATTGGACCGATGTTTCCTACAAGCCTTAACAATATATGGCTGTTCCAATTAACAGGGGATTTCTTGATCTAATGGACCCTTGCTACCCACCAATGTTCCCGGTCAGTTCGAAGACACTTCCTAGGTTCTCGTTCTAGGATATTACGAACACGATGGGAATCAGCATCCGGTGAGACCTGTTCGCATGCTTGAATACAAACTCATACATTTGAGAAAAATCCATTCACATTTCAGAAGTTTCCAGATGGGTGCAAGACAGGCGTCATGGACATTCTTCATAACACGGGTAAGACGATTCCAGTCAGCGTTCGGCTCAGGAGGTCCAACAGATAAATAAGTTAAAGTTTAACACCAAAATACTTTGAAGTCCGTTGACGCGAGGTTCCTCGGCAGAACAACCATAAATAAAGGACGTAAGCAAATAAGTTTTGATGCAAGACGAGTGCAAAATAGATACGAGAAAAAACTGCGTTAGACAAAGCAAAATGGAAAAGAAGGTATCAGCCAGATACAATAAAACCGAATACAGAGACGTCACTGACTGCGTGACGGCGCCATGTTTGATACGGAGTCCAAACGTTAGTGTGCGAAATCATGAGGATATCATCCAAAATGACGGTACGCATCCACATTTTAAAGTCTCTCAGTCAATTTTGCTTGCATCTATATCATGTCATGGACCGACCAAAACCACGGTTTCATCCAACTTGGTGCAGCCACGGCGTATGATGCACATCGAGGAGGCCGGTAAATGGATATGCGGAGGACATTACCTAGTCAATGTAAGCGATTAAGATGTAGCAAACACTCGAATGAGGCACCAGAAAGCTTCTTGCCAAAAGCCAACTGGCGGATCTCAGCAGAGCTCAGCCGGCGTTCACACAATTCGTGAGCAATACTCCGCAAGCAACAGTTGTCATACGTGGCCAGGCGTTTAGTGTTTTCACTAGGACCGGTGCAGACGTCTGATCAGTACAGTAACACCGGTCATATCGCAGCGTTATACACCTAACCTATCATTGATATCCCGCCGTCTACATGGATGGTTGAGACTGCAGAAAGCCACAGGGGCACTTCTAATGTGCCAAGCAACCTAATCGATGATGTGACCACCAGAGAGGACAGGTCACCAGGGTAAGTGAACCAATCCACCACTTCCAGTGACTGTTCGGCAATATCTAGAACCGAAGATGTGCCGGTCAAGTCCTGTAACGGTACTTTGCACTATGAAAGTGAAAAGCACATGCCAGAGCGTGCAGTCAGTCAGTCCAGCAGCGTTTGCATAATCACTGCATCGGAACTATTGAGAAGCGTGTTGTTCGTCAAACATAAGTTTGTCACTCGGTCACAGGACAAATTTCCACTCCGCCAGATTCTGAAAGAACCGATTATTCAAGAGCATTATGATCACAAGGTTGACGACGAACGGAGATATGAGACAACGCTGGCGAATCCTACGTGTTTTGGGGATGTAAGGAGAAAAAGTTCATTAGACTCTTACAAGGCCTCAGGAGTCACGGTAAAGCGACTGTATAATAGAAAAAGATTTGTCTGTCAAGCCGTTCATGGATAGGTAGTACCACAAGCTGGCGTGGTCAACAGTGTCGATGGCGGCTTTCAAGTCAAAGAAAACCACCAAAATCGTTCGTCTGTACTTGTGTATCTGGTGCTGTTAATATCCGAATTTAAGAGCTGAAGTTAGCTGCATTGCATTTGGCGAATGTATTCTCAAGGTTCTTCCAGCGATGAATCTACGAGATGTGTGTTCAAACAACATGGAGGCACGGTCTTTTTACTACCACTCACAACGGGATACGGTGTGCAGATCCAGCTAACTATCGCCCGATAACTCTCCTACCAGTGCTATCCAAATTCATAGAGTCGCTTTTTGTCGAGGCCGTCATGAATTACTTGGAGACATGCACACTCACAGCAGCAGGAGAGCATGGATTAACCTAGAACCAGTCATGCAAAACAAACCTGCTGCTTGCTTGCTTCTGTTAGACTGTAATCCTTGGCAGCGACGTGGGAGTTGACGTAGTCTATCTGGACTTCTCAAAGACGTAGGACAGTATGAATCACTGCATCGTCGTTCACAGACTTCGGAGCTGTGGAATTGGAAAACCAATTCCCAAAGACATTTGAATTTAAGTGTTCGCAGAGCCATCTCTGACCCTATCGGTATTCAGCGTGGAGTTCCACCGGGCTGAATAATTGGTCCCCACCTATACCTGATTTATGTTAAAGATATTACAACACTGATCACGTACAATTTCTTACTCTTCCCTAGTGATCATAAGATATGGCGGGCCATCAAAACATTGACTGACCACGTCACGCTGTAGGATGATTTTGATTGGGTATAAGAATGGGTGACTCAGAACCTGCTCCATTTCAACGCGACCGAGTGTAAGATATTGAGCATACGTCATCAATCCACTTGTGAGTACAGACTGGGGTACCAATCTTTCCAACTTGTTACCCTTGTATGCGATCTGGGTAGGATAATACAAGATGATCTTGCCTATTCCCATCAGGCTGAGAAGGCGTCTGTAAAAGCTGAACAACACCTTGGGGTTTTGCGGAGAACTTTCGACCGTTTCGACCCTACAACCTTCTCTCAGATAATCAATGCCTACATTAGGCCCCATTCAGAGTACGCCATTCATACCTAGCAGCCCTGGCACATGCACGACTTAACCCCACATGAACTACCACAAAAAGGGCAACCAAGTATGTAAAGGGTTTGTTTCATCTCCCTTTCCAACTGAGGTTGAAAACTAGGCGTCAACCTAACACTACAAATAAACGTGCACATTTTCATTTTCGCCAAACAATTCGTCAAACGCTACTACCATAGTGAAAAATTAACAGTGATTTGACACAGGTTAAGAAGCACTCGTTTACATGCCTCGTCTGGTGGATTAACAAAAAGATGTTAATGAAAAATATAGTTTGTACTTTCACTGTCAAAAGTGTGGATTTTTTTATGCAAAGCCCTACACTCTAAGTGATTCCTTATCTACAGCAGGTTAAAAAATATAGCGTTATCTCCTGAAAGTAGGATGGAGAGTAGCATCAAGTAACAAAATGTAAGTGGAGCAGTGCGTCATTCAATCGATTTTTAAATATGGTTAATATATGTGCACAAATCTATGTTTCGGAGAGAGTGTTCCATGGTTGACGCACGTGAATGGAAAAGAAATTTCTACTTTACGCCAGATGGCTGTACTCTTCTGTTAATTTCAACGATTGGCCTCTTAGCTTGGTGATACTGCTGTGCTGCAGTACAGAGCGGCACATATTATTTCGATTGGGTTAACCAAATTCGCCATAATAATATCGCCTCCTAGTCGGCGATAGCGCAAGCTGAATACTCCCAAACAGTTCAGCCTCTGCTCATATGGAAGGTGGCGCATTCCAATGACGTATATAGGAGCCCGAGGTTGAGGTTGCTCCAGTGCAGTAAGGTCGTGCTTCAGCCAAGCCTGGAATCCATAACCTGCAAGCCGTCACCCAAGAGTTGCGCTTTGCAGTATTAATCCAGGCAGATCTGTACTGCTCAGAACAATCGGAGAAGGCGTAAAAACGGTGCTGCAACACGTCGGTATTCAGCCAAGCGCATTCGGGTGGATTGATCCATCTGTCGGTACGCTGCTGCTAACTAAATGCGTGCGGCCTCAAGTGGAATATGTTATACAAGTCTAGCAACCCTAGCACAAGCGAAGTATATTTGCGCTCAAGAGTACACAGCTAAGAACCATCAAGCACACCAAAGTGTTGCTTAACCTTTCATAGCAACCCTAGGATTGTAAAACGGGGAGTATAGGCTCTTACTTGATGGCCCAAAAACGTTCTACAGGACTCTAAGCAATTACAACCACGTCTGCTGTCACTTACTGCAACCCAGTTACAACAAATTTCGTGAAGCCACCTGTGTAGGCTGGCCAATTAATAAATCGGCTTGAAGGTCGACGAACCATTTACTCAATTCGTGCCTGACAGTCACGGAACGCACTCCCGTATTACGGTATTTTCACCTCCACTATATTATTGTTTAAAATACATTGACGTTGCACCAACCTAACTACATTACGAAATATAGTCTGTGTGCATAAATAGACGAGTGAATGTATGAAAAGTTGTACAACCAACATCAACCTGTACATTCGAGTTTGTCTCTTACGTGCGCACTTCCGTGTGAAAACAATGTTGAGTGCACCAGCACACCAGTTGTGTTCACTATTTGTTCACTTTTCTCCAATTTTCTGTTTAACATTCTGACAATTGTAAGGGACATGTTTAGCATTTGTGTTTTCCCCTTGATACACCATTGCCCCTTTGTTCCATCACTGATTGCGCGCAGCCATTAGACTAACAGCAGCTAGTGATATCTGCACTGAACGCATCTATCTGACTGTTCCAGTGCCCTCGACCAAGTAAATCACCGCATCCTTCTCCATAAGTTGCAATCATACGGAACTGGGAATTGTGTCTTTGGGTAGATCGGAAATTGACTTCTTCAGCGGCGGCTACAGCTTCTTAATAAAGTGGATTGCCGTGTTTGACAAGGATTAGTGTTGGAACTACGCTTATCCTGGACGTTCATCATCAATGATCTCGCACATATCCTCCAGTCGAATGTCCTGATTTTGCTGATGAGATTAACATATGGTGGGTAGTCGGTAATCAGGAAGTCCACAATCTGCTGCAACAAGAATTAGGCTTTATTCTGCAACGGTTTAGAAAAACTCCAGTCGACTTTAACGCAGGCAAATGCAATGATATGCATTTACGCCACGGTCACACCAACTCACATAACCTTGGTGACTACATCTTAGAAACCACCTCACAGGATTGTGACCTCCGGGTTGTGATGCAAAAGGATCTCGACTGTTTGGAACAGACCTTGAAAGCTTCCAAAGCTGTGAAGCAACGTGCTTGTCTTATAGGGAGGGCGTCCTGGCGGTTCGACACTACCATGTTCCCCCAAATTCTCAAGGCGTATAGGGGAGTATGCGATTCAGGCTTTGAAACTCTAGTTAAAATGCGATTTAGTTGAACTTAAGACCTCACAGCGAACAGTCATAACATCTGTGAAAGAAAGCCCAGGAAGCGCACAGCGGACGATATCGCAAAGTTGCGACCTCGTTCTGGTGTACCAGATCAGGTAAAACCCCAGTCAAGCTTTCCACCAAATGTGAAACGTAGCTACAACACAAAATTGAGGGTTCATCTGCTGAAAATGTTCACCCGATACTGTCTTCTGGAATTCCGACGGAATTGCATTTCTCCATGTATTTGCCGTCCGGGGAACGCACTTTGTCACTTCCGAGCACACGATATCAAGTTAAAGTGTTTCGTCGATGTAATACGCCATCTACTTGAATTAAACTCCCATCTTCGATGGATAACACGACGTCTATAAACATTGTACTCACTAACCCCTCTGTAATCGGGGTAAACAGAGGTACTTTTATGTTAACTTGGATAAAATGATGAGTCTACAGATGCGCCTTTCAAATTACTGTTACATTTTGTGAAGTTATGTGATCAAGGCAAATCATCTCACTGCACTTGTTAAGTCTGGGATACTCTCACTCGAATTAAGTTGATCCATTGTTTAAACTTTATGCTGAGAGCACTACCCACATTTTAAATACCTTTAGCCATTGACTGGACGTCACCATAGTAGCACTTGTTGCTGGATTCGGAACTAAGGGGTCGAGGAATTTTTACGACAATGCTAGCTTGTCTGCGTGTTGCGGAGGGACAGCACATATCAGAAACAATAGAGTTAAGGTGGGAGTTTCAGCTGCATGTTGGTTCAACTGATCAAGCATTTGGATGGTGCGCAGACCAATGGGAAATGAGAGCCTTTATCTGAAGGACGAAGCACATACATCGCTAGCATCAGTTACGAGGTCAGGGTTGGTCTGTTGCTCAATAGACGAGGCAGAACAGATAGCACAGATGAGGAAAATAAGAGAGAAAAATAGTGGAAACGAGTCCTATGCAGAAGATGATTATCTCCGGCTGCCCATACTTTACTGTATTTGAAAAAAATGTTGTCCAGCTTAGACTCTATATGCTGCAGTTTGGAACCGCGCCTTTCTTTTCCTTTGGTCACTATTGGATTGTTCTTTATCCACAACCCTAAAATAAGAAGAATGCGTTTCCACAAATATTCAGAGCTTTTGTCAAATCCCATGTTTTATTCTATGACCGCAGAAATAATGAGAATTGCAAATTGCTCGTCAACTATTGTAGAAGTAAAAAGTTGGTTTAAATTCTAGTGGCGTTTTAGGAGTTCCAACCCACGTTATGTCGAAAATGTAGACTAATTCATAAAGATTATTCAAGTATCTAACCGTGTCCTTGCTCAAGACCTTTAGAGCTTGTATCGCCAAATCAAAATTAAAATTGTCGTCATTAATAATAGTTGTGCGCTTGACGGCGACCTGACATTATAGCACCCGGCATCAGACCCCGAAAGAAATACTCGAGATAGCGGTAGCAAACATGTTGGTAGTACTCCACAACTATTATCCAGCTCACCCATACCTGGCATATTTGGAAAAGATAGCCACCAGTTTTCCAAAATCCGCTCAACGCACTTCTTGAGCTCCATCGTATCGACGGTACAAAAATGCACTAAAGGAGACTGGGTCAGCAGGCACTCTAATTGCCGACGAATGAGAAAACTTTGTCTCGAAACTGGCAGTTATTCGCCACCGCACTCTAGTCCTTAGCCGAAAAGTGTGCAGTGATGTTTCTGCCTATTGTTCATAAAATACTACTTCCCTCAGTATGTGAAAGGGTAAGCCCTTCGCTTGGCCCGAAAATGCGAATAGCCTTGACGTTCCTAAGCAGCTTCGCAAGGCACGTAGTGAAGACATATTATCCACAGGGAACTGAGGGCACCATCGCGTCGCATTGAGTGGTATTCTCGAGTGAACTCAACTAAATCCATGCATGCTTCATTGCCTACTGGATTATTGATGCAGCTATGCGAATCCGGGTGGAGCTAACATCTCCGTGTTCCATGCTTTGCTGCTACGAGTTCACTAGTCTCCATGCCTTGAGTAATTTTACCACTGTTGGTACTCGTCAACTCTACTCTCTGCGCGCGCTCGCAGTAAATACCGAAAGTATTCGCGCTACGAGTGATGATCATAAGGAGAGTACACTTCATGAAGGGTTTTCGAGGGAACCAACTCACCTCTCTAGCAGAGTGGGCGCCTTTGATAAACCAGTGGTTGCTACCCACATCAGAATGCTCACACTGGGATGCGACGGTCCACCTATGTTACAGCGATGATAACTGATTAACAGTGGTCCAGCGAGCACTGCAGATAGTTCAGAGGTCACCAGCTAAACAGAAAACATTTGATTGAAACATATTCTGTCCCAGCTTGCTGAATTGTTCCAAGGCGATGTCACCAACAGTTTAACAAACGGACAATTATAGCAGAGCTATAAAGTGCGTATGACAGATGAACCATTGTAATTTCACGTAACAATTTCAACCGCAGAAAACTCGCCTCAAGTGCTGAGCACAAAACACTGGTGAACTTTTAATCAAGCTTTTCTCTTCTAGTTGCGTTTTTTATCTGAAGGTGAATGTAGTGTATTTTCCGAGGGCGTGGGTTAGCTGTTCTCACTAGTGTTTTGCATGCGGTGTGGGACGTCACTGCTCACAGTCTCGCATTCCACATTCGTCATTGCGTGCGTGTCTAGCACGGCGCCAAACCATGACTGTAGTGGCATTGGAAACGAGGTAGGCTGTTAGAGAGACCGCGCGTTTACTTACAAGAACACGGAACGGTTGTTAATTATGCAAAATAATTGATGTTTATGGCAGAGTAATTCCCCGACTATTACAACATTAGATTAACAGAAAGCAGTTGGTCGCCATCACACACCGGGAATTATTGGAACATTCACAAGCTGTGTTGGACAAAAAACCGAATTCATAAATTTAGCCATGAACTTCATATTTCATAGGATGGTATAAGAACGAACACAACCGTTCGGAAGCACGCCGTACCCTAGTTGGCTAGAATGCATTTGGGTGTGAAACGAATCTTGCAATTAGGAAAACCGTTGATCGACTCACTAGCGGTGTACACAACGCCGTCTGTTATCATACCGTTGGCGTTCAGCCGAATGTTGGGGGAGCGGTTGGGTTTTCGAGGTTTGTCAGCAAAAACTGGGTGTGAGGCAGACTGCAATGATTCCCCATGACTGAGGATGTCTTAATATTGCATTCGTCTGGCGGTAGAAAGTGACATACACGGTCCACTGTGCTTGACTGATGTAGAGATGCATTCAACTTGCGAGCAATGTGATCTTCAGGTGCGCATTTACTCCATCAGCAGTCAGTGACACAAATTCGACTGGATCAAGTGTGACCGGACCATATCAAAAATGACGCATGCCATAGCTCCAACAGTTGCTTCGACCATCCTAATAACACTCAAAATACTTAACCGCGTAGCGATAATATCATGAAGATGGAATGCGAATAACTGTCCATAATGGACCGATATGCGACGTGTGTGTACCAACCACTCACTAATATAAAGCTGAGACAATAGGTGGACTGGCACACGCAGAGTGCTGAATGGAATGAATCTTGATAAAATATGCTTGATATTTCTCTCATCCGGCAGTTCCACAACAGTAACATATACCTTCCTTTATCAGGCGTCAGCAGTCTTGTGGAACAGGTGTATAGTGGAGACGAAGGCAACAGGTTCGTTAACACCTTGTCGATGTTGGTATTTGGTGCATTCAAACTAGGTGTATAGCTGAGTGTCGACTACCGATTATGTTTCTGCACAGGCTCAATACTACGACAACAACCAGAGTCCAGTAATGTCTCACGTCGTGCGTATCCGGAAGTCCCGGGTGGATTGGCATCGTGAAACGGGAACCAAAATAATGAAATCTGACACGCTGCAAAGCTAACACATCCTGTTCCGCACCACTTCGACGGCTTGCCAGTCTTAATAAGCTGAGAGAGTCACCGATGCATTTTGTATCCACATATACGGATACAATCAATGGGGATATCAGCAGGCATTTAATTGTATGATTTAGCCGTTTGGAATCCAGTACCCTTGCAGCTTTTATTAAAATAAGCAAAGGGATTTTCGAATGAATACAATTCTGCAGATAATCTGCCGCCATGGCATTCGAAAGAGAACACTCTTGTGGTAATATCAATTGAATTATATCCTCATGACGTTGAATCCATGTGTCAACGTTTTCTTGTCCTGCATCCCATTTCCAACCGTGAACACTTGCAGTTCTGGTCGAAAAAATATTGACGAATGTGAATAATCCATCTGAGCGATGTAGCAGCAGCGGCATGCAGTTCAGTTGGGATATATCGTTGCTGTGAAATACTTCAGGGCACGGCACATCGTTTAACCGGCGCAAAAAGGGTGAAGTTGCAGCAGTTTGTGACGAGCTGGTCCAAATAACAGATACAAATGTGGGAAACATGAAAAACTTTCGAGCTTATAGCGCAAAACTAGCGGAGTTGGCTAATAAGCATTTCTTTGGATGCATGGTACTATTTGTCCCACGCTTCAAGTCCGTCAACAATCTATTGCCCACCAACGTGACTCCGGAGCCTGGATTTTTCGTGAGCGCTTCTAGTTCGTTTAACTATAAAGCACGCCTTGGTGGCACGAAGTGGAACAGATTAGTATTTGCCCCATGCTCTCCCAACCGCTGTAAACCGGATTCAGCAATATTCATTAGGTAAAAACAAAGCCTTCTCTGTGCTCTCAGATACCAGATGGGGCTATTGCATTTTCAGGAGAATGTTTTACATTCATGTGATTTTATCTTGGCTCACAGGGATGCAATAGTCTGCTTATAAAAAACGGAACAAGGATTTATGACGGGTAACATAGCACTAAAGTAACAGACTGGTAATTAAAGAATCACATATGCGAAAATTGAAAATGTTGACCAAATAAAATGGGCATCGTTAGATCGAATGCGATAGAGTGTAGAAATATTAAGATTGTGAGGGTGAGATGGTACCATACAAAAGATTTAATAGATTATTATATTTATTAATACTAGCAAATAGAAATCGGATTGCTCAACCGTCTGTGCAGATTTGCCTGCTTCTCTGTGGACTACATGCGTTTGCAATACATATACCCCAAATTGATTGGGATGTTAGGTGTTCAAATAGCTTCTCCAGGATTTTCGATACAAAGTATATTTCTAAAAATTAATCAGACTGCAGTTATTCAATGCACGATAAATTCCCATTTAAATTAATAAGTCTTACGTTTTTGAGGGAAACGGAAATCTGCTGGTCTACATGGACAGCCGACGTTAGAGTGTTCTGTTCAAAGCAACCATCATACACAGTCCAAAAATATTCCGGAAAACGCGATTGGCTTCGCTGAACGAAAAATGTTTCCTATGGTGGGTATATGGTTTTCTCATAAAGTTTCAATTTTCCGGCGACAAATGTGGTAGCTGAATCCGCAATGAACAATGTCCGCTTCGTTTGTAGGTACTCGTTAAACATTTGGAGTAACTTCAATACGATTGTATATCTAGTTTTGCTTATAGTTGTTCTGCGTCAGCTGCGGCTGCGTCAGCCGCTGCCACAAGATGATTTTCTAGAAGGGTGACAGCATCTCTTAAATGACTTAGAAATGACTAGCAGCAAACAAAAGGCAAGCAAACTGATGGACAAACACTATTGCAGCCGATCCACAATTATAGAGATGAAGGGGTAGCGGTTGTGACTGCGCTGAGGAAACGGTCTGTACTATGCGATTTCGTTTATACTACTTACTAGGTAATTGTGTTCTTACATAGATATTATAGTGTAGAAGGCCGATTGTCGAACACGGAAATGCTATGGACAGATACTGTTGACATATGTCAAGTAGCTCATACGGGACACGCTGACGGCGAGGAGAGGCAGATATATGCAGGATGCCCAAGAAGCGCATGAATCTATTTTCGCCAAGATTCTTGTAGATAATAGAGTGGGATTGTTGCTGGTGCATTGGTATTAATGTACCGGCGCTTTTGGTATATTACGGCGCCTGTGATACGGGATAATATACATGTTTTGGTAACAATTGCTTTCCTTCCTGAGCAATGAAATTACAAGTAATAACAGATTATATGAGCAAGAGAAACAACAGAATGAAGCTGTTATTAAGTGAAATTATCGCCCGGCACACAATAATTACTGACTGTGACGTAGCGCACCGTTTCATCAATCAATCACGGTTTGCTTGGGCGCAGTCCACAAAGCATCTATCAGTATGAACAGGTATATTTGAACCTGAAGTAAGTGGTAGTCCAGAGGGCAGAAGGAGTATAATTCGTGCACCCGGCAAGATAATAGAAGCCACAATAACATAGCTAGACGACTATGCTAATTTGCGGAATGAAGAATTCATAGGTAAGACAAAGTGAATGATTTTCGGATCGCAAGGCGGTCAAGTATGTGTTGCACTATTTAGTAAGATAAAATAATATGAAAGACCACCAATTGAAAATTCGTTTGGTCTTGTTATAGCTATATCTTCACTGTCAGACAAAATAGTGATATGGAGGAATCAGTTTACAGAGCGAAATGCAAAACTGGTGTATATATATATATATATATATATATAAAGTTCCGGTATATTTAGAGCTAAAACACAGAATTCGGGCATTGTTTTTTCAAAATGCGGGTTTGTCTGAGGCTATCCAAAGAAGTAGACGTGACAAAATGCTTTTCCGAAATGGCTTTCAGGTATGACGGTTACCCTCATCAAGGTTAAAAAAAGTTTAGCGCACTGAGGTTAGTTGGAAACAATTGTGATCCACCTTCAGGCGGAGCGATGTAACAACATAACCATACTTTACTCTCCAAAGGATGCAAGCGGATAAAAAATTTAATGTGCCAAGAGAAGGGATACTAAAGCTGTTGCTACCAAAGTTAGCGAGTGTAAACTTTTTCAAAACAATTTAAAAGGAATTAAACGCTGCAGCATTCGAGATTACCCAAAGAAATATAGGCAGGACATTGCCATTTAGCTTAAGGTAATGGACGATATCACACTAAATAAGGATGGGTATTCCATACTTAGAGAGGATGGGTGAAACTATCACTACGCTTCGCAAGCCAGATTCCGTTTAGTTTTCACTGCGGAAGTCTCAAAAAGTAAAAACTAAAACTAAACTTAAAAACTTAAAAACTAAAATACCTTGAGACCTATTCGGAA
>OX104063.1:5368818-5456986 GCA_944474145.2 Dicrocoelium dendriticum | reverse complement strand
ATTGTCTGTTCTACGCGGTCATTCTTTGAAGCTGGACAAACCGCGGTCGATCGGATTAGGGCGGAAATCCGGCTGTCACGCAGAGTCATCGACCGCTGGAACATGCTTCCGGAAAGTGTAATCAGGGAATCTACGGTTAAGGGGTTTGAGCGGCACTTGACGCTCTTGGGTGGCAACAAGAAACCTTCCATTTTCCTGAGTAACTGGCATCTTCCTACTTCGATTTTCTCTTCTCTGCTTTTTTTCACGTATTGGCATTATTTTCTTATTTAAGTTCACTTCCTTAATCTGTACCTTCGATTTCTCTTCCTATCTTTTGCTTACTTCACGTGACTGCCACAGCAGGGTCTGCTAGGGCAGGAAACGTGGGCATTAACTGGTTGGCCAGGGTGCGATACGGGTGTTTCCGTTTTAGATCCATCAATAACTGAGCACTTCATCAATTCCTGGCTCAACGATCCACTCAAGATGGGACACTCACGGGATTCTCCTATCGTTCCAGTCCCCATCTGAATTGAACTGAAATTGTGGTTGAAAAGACTGAGTTGTACGTGATGAATCACAAACTGGTGTGGCAAAAACATTACAGTGAAAATTACTCGTTAAAAATTAAACTACAAGCCAAATATTATATGCGAGACTTCGAACGCGTAGTTACACTGACCAGTTTCTAGACATATGAGAGGTACTTTTAGCATCTTAAAAACGATACCATGTGTAATATGCCGCCTGAAGAGGTAAAACATACTGAGTACCTGTGCAATTTCACGAAAATCTGAGATTTTTCTGTCACGTGAGAGAGTGATACAAATCCTAAAAGATTGATTTGACGACAACAAGCTTTGTGAAGTATTAGACCATAGGTTGTGCTAGGGAATATCGATCACGGTCATGGTTTAATGAATGATATATCGAGGATAACATACGCCGCCCACCTCAAAAACAATTGCACTACTATGACACTAAGTATTCACCTAAAGGTGAATGAGCGCGAAGTGCCGCTTCACATCTTTTCATCACCGACGAAGTGATGGATTCTCTTTAACAGCAATTGTAGCAACCGCAGCAGTATGCACGCATCAACTTACAAAGTGTAATTGGATGAGTGTTAAGTAACAAAGTGTTACGCAACACTACGTCTCCATCCTACACTTGGAGTTTACCATGGAATTATTTGTTGTTAACTGTGAAAGCTGTGAATCTAAGAGGATCGCAAGATTACAGCGGAGCAAATGATAAGTCCCTATTTCATATGTAAATTTTTAACTATTTTACTATTCTTATCATCCTTATTGTTATGTTGATATCCCCACCAACTATCCAACGGGACTTGTAAAGCAACGCTTCTTAACCCGTATAAACTCATTGCTCATTGTTCAACTTGTCAATGTGTTTCATGGTATCCCGACGCAGTGAAATGTACTGTGCCATCAAAAAGAATCACTCATATTAATTTCACGGCAGACGCTGTGATGAGGAATCTGTTATCTATACGCCCACACAACCTCTCTCTTGGAATTAGTGGAATTTGCCGGAATGAGCTTGTGGTTACAGCCAAGAAATTGGCTGAATATTTGTCACGATTTCCACAACACTGATTGAAGGAGGGACAAATTTCTACAGCAAGATAACATATGATAATAATTCTGATTTACAAAGCTATTCGTTCCGATCAAGCTAACTAGCATCAGTGACCCTTCTTCAAGTTACTCCAATATTCATTGCTGATGCATGTATGTTTTGCCTAAACAAAGTTGGCTAGATCATGCAAGTCTATATCATTTCAGTACATATTTCAGTCGAAAACGTTTGGGTACTACCAACCTACAATTCTCAAGGTGCAGTTAGACCGAAGCAGTAGAACTTGGTGTAGGAGTTCACGCCGTTTGCCTTGACTTCTCACATGCGTTCGATCGGCTGTACCATCATACCCTTCTATCAACAATTCAGTGTTGCCGCATTGGTGCTCTTCCTTTAGGATGGATAATCTAATTCCACTTCTACCGGCGCCTGGGACGAAAAGTGCGTGAATCCGTATCGAATCCAATACAAGTGGAATGCGATGTGCCAAGTGCTTCGGGTTCGATTACCCGTTTGTTCATGATCTGCATTAACGCATTACTGAGCCTAATCATTTCCAGCAGCCGAATTTACGCCGATCGCCTCAAGTCTGTAGCGCGATCAAACTGCCAGACGACTGCATACAGCGCTGCTTTGACTTAAAGTTACGGCTTTATCCTTACTCAACTTGTTTGTATTTTTCGCTGTTTGCTTTCATCTTGCGTCTACCTTTTTACACGGCTAAGTGTACCTTTAAGCTCTCACTTTAGTATGGAAGCAGAAAAGTGAACTAAATCGATTTTTCTATCTCACATTTTAATTATTATGCTATTATCCTTTTACATTTGCTTGCACAAACCGGCTGTTTTCACCGCAACTGAAAATCTAAAACAAATTCACTCGTTAGACACATTTATTCCGACCTTCTGAAGAGCTTAACCTTTTTACACGTAGACAAATTGGAAACTTTCATCTATTTTAAGTGTCACTGTTAAAATGCGCGGTTTTATTAGCGTAATAACGTGGATTCCTCTATCTATTCCTATCAACATTCTCACTTGCATCCATTGGAGCAGGCCATGCGATCCCTAGTAATAGAAGAAATAAGGTAGAGTGAATAAAATTCATGCTGCCGATCAGGTAGATGACAGCGCTTTTGAGGCATGTGCATGGTAGTGGAAATAGAAAATCGGATCGTCGAGATATACCAATGGAAGACTTAGGAACATTTTGAATGCAAAAATTGTTTCCAGCAGCGGCGTGTATTTCAGCTTCTGCTATTGAATGTCTGCACTCCAAAAGTTTTACACTATGTAAATATTAAACTGTACCTTTCATGGGCGCAGCCGCTTTATAAATCGAGCACATAGATAGATATATATATGTATATCTTTATATATAACCTACAGATATTCAGACCAGAGTTATCACCACTTTAACACAATGATACGAAATGATTCATATCAAAAGCTTGCCGACCATTTTCTGCAGCATTGTTAAAACTGGATCTCCTGTATTGTTGATCGCACCACATCGGGCTACTACAAATGTGATAGGTATACAACATTTGCCATAAGAACACAGAAAAAATAGTCTTGGAGTTTTCAGTAGACACTGTCATTGTTTGCGTGCTGACCTCATTGTGGCTTAAGATTTTAATGAACGTTAATCATTCTTGCTATCATCTGTTTGCGCTCAGGCATAACAGCAGACTGAGACGACAGCGTCTCAAACTGGCACAACCATACAGCCAGCTAGTGTGTAGACGGTATTCCTTCTATCTGCATGTTTGCTGCAAATGAAGTTCCCTCCGAGAAGCGGTTTTATCGACAGTCAAACTAGCTCTGTTCTAAGGTCGCATAGCTAATATGCTGGCCATAGTACAGAACTTCGTATAGTATACACAACCCACGGGACTATTAACAAAAACAAACGGCACCAAACCACACCAGTTTAGCTGGAAAAACCAAAGGCAGAAACTTTCACTTTGCATCCAACCGTAGGTATAAAAGTAATGCAGACAAAAGTTTGATCGACAAGCCCACAGTTTCGGTTCTTAACGCTTTTAATACTTTCGTACTTCTATTTCTTACTTCGTGTGACCAGGTCGCGTGGGTACTAATTGGTTGACCATGATATGATTCGCTCGTACTGAATTCACTCGCTCAGATTACGGTTAACGTGGAGGAATATTACGCTGGATAAACGCCGCGCCACGGAAGGAAAACATGTGGGAATTTATCCTACTGCCCCAGTCCCACTTGAACTTAACTGTTCACCTCTTCAGTTTTTTCAATATTCATTTAAAATCCCTCACCGAACATTTGGCAGGACAAGTTAAAACTCAGCTATTTTGTCTGAAACATATCATCCACCACTAACCAAGTGAGTAAACTACGCCATGTGAGTATGTCCACAAATAGAATGGAAAGTCGCGGATGCGCTGATTGGCCGTCATGCTGAGTGGTATCCAGTTCAAATCCTTTACAGTTCATTGGTCCGTGGATGCATTTTAAGGGCGACGGTGTGAGCACCTGATCCATAGTTGAAAATCGTCGAGTTCGCTTTGTGACAATGTCCCATAAGAAGATACCGCTATTGCGCTTGCAGCCTGAAAAGAAGCTGTTTTTCAAAGGTGAGTTAATTCAATCTTTTTTCGGTATATCCCGAACCTGCCTGCTACTAACCACAGCCCACCTCTACGGATTCAGTGTGTAACCAGCAAATAATTTGTACACTAGTGAATTTCAGTACGTAATTGGTTCAGAGCTGCTTTCGGCATCAGGTGGCTAGTAAGTTGTATTTGGTAATTGGGTATGCAAATGGCTGTTGCATGACGTCACTCACATTTTTTGGTTAAGCGAACTGTTGGCGATGTCTCATCGAATGGTGACGGGTGTAACACCTCAATCGAACCAACAATTGGCCATTTTGATGCACCAAACACGGTCAAAAAAGGAGGATATCGGACGGCCTGTCTGTAACTGTCAGATGTTTGTCGCAACGAAAAATTGGCCATTTAGTCATTCGATTCCGACTACCACCGGTCACGTTACCGGCAGCACCAGCTGTGCAATTCAGGGGACGAAAAGTAACGACACCTGAATTCATCAACATGATTGTCTTATGCAGCCGTGCATATGTTCTCAAGTTTCTGTCAAAACCTCCTCGATCGCGGCACACTATGAAAAGCTCAGTAGATCAGTTGGGTACTTGGATCGGACGAGTATCAGTTTACCAGTTTTTGTGCATCTGTGCCTGGAACGTGCACTGGATCGCCTAACTATCACTTGAAATAGCGCTTCTGCATAGAATGATCCAACCATCAGAATGCCGAACTGACGACAGCTTCGTGGAGAGATACATCACTGCAATGTGTTGTTTAGGTCTTAACAGCAGTAAAGAAGAGCACAACTCGTTGTTCGCCGGTTAAGAAGATTAAACCTGACAGTTGCGCATGTTAGGTTGCTGCTGTGTGTTCCATTTCGTACTACAGATCATGTTCAGCAATCTTCTTCGTTGGTTGACTTGTTGCATCATATCCTTTGCTCAGTGGCGCCCATCCACTCGGTTTTCACATACTAGTCTCGTCAATCTCATTCAATTCTGTCTTCAATTCATCTTCCAGGCTCCTTTACTGATAGTGTCGTAGCCAAACTCAACATCAAAAATGATCAAACATTTGATATGTGCTTTAAGGTATCATTGACGAGGCCGGAGCGGTATACACCCGCTATACGAGATGGACGATTTTTCCGACCTATTTAGCAACTATCGATGGTAAGTTTAATTGAACTAATCTATCCGACCGTTGCATTTGCAGTAGCTCTTCTGCCATTCGAGTACGAACCAACGGTGGAATCCAATGACGAAATAATTATTCAGTGCATTGTCAAACCGGTTGACAAACAAGATGACCAAGTGGTATGTGGTAGCTACCTAATCCTTGATTTGTTTGCAAGTGGAATGATGCCGATCCGGATGATATTGTGGTTTACAAATTGAAATGCATTCCATGGATACCCGGCGAAATCATTATGCATCCGAGGGGCGAACTGGTGTTTGAAGGTACCCTGTTTCTTTGCTCACCCTAATATTCTACAGGTCCGTTTGATAAAGTCGTAGCCTCTACAGTTCGTTTGACCAACCCATCAAATGATCGAATGTACTTCCATGTTCAAGCGCCGTCTCTCGACATCTGAGTCCTTCCAAACTCCGGTCTTCTTGATCAAAATGAATCAAAGGAGATTATTAGTAATTGCTGCAACGTACACGTTAACCTTGCGCCTTCCTTGAAGTCCACTGTAAACCATTCGATATAGAAACGACCGTTCCATCACCAGACCGAGTCATTATTACATCTACATCTATCTATTTAGGTCAAACCAAACCCAAAGACGAGGTGGTAAGCGATCTGCTTATCGATGTAACTGTCTGAATCTGCCGTTTTGCATCGTCCAGCTAGCCTCAGTTGAAAAAGTGGACTCCATGCTCAGGTGCATATTCAAAGCGCCTGGATTGTCAGCGTCGGCGGTAAGTGGCTCGTCACCTGAATGTTTATTCCTCTCCGCCATTTCCAACAACCTTTCACCTTTCTTCTCAAGCCCCCAGCTTCTGGTTCGCGTTGCGCATATCTCTGGCTGGAGACGATACTACCCGAGCTATTGGGGCTGCGCGAGGATGTCAGCACATAGCCATCCCCGCTTTTAAAGATTTTCAGTAAAACATATTCAGGTTTCTCTTACCGTTTAATAACTCTTGTTTCATTGTGGAGACACCAGCGTTGACATGGAGACACAATGATTTGCGGCCGGTTATTCCCTGGCTGTACGTTTTCCACTCGCCGGAATAAATGCCGCAATACCAGACTCGTCCTTCCGCCCCATCCCCTTACCTAGATGCCTCATAACCCAGTACTGAAGATATTTCAACCTACTGTTAGAAATAATGTACTGATTGGGTGCAAAGATGATAGTCAGGTGGCGTTGACATAATAGGCATGCCGATCCAACTGCAGTTGGATATTTTCTTAGTCACCATAACCCAGTGAGATGTTTTGCCGTAAAAATGCACCACTGTAGCAGACCAAATATGGATACGCATTGCCTGGGAGCAGTCTTCCTATGGTAGTCCTGCTAGTACATACTCAGAGAGACAGGCGATTCCCCCTATCATTAATCCGGTACCTTGTGTCTGCGGTACTGTTTTTCAGGTGCTGGAGCTCAATGGAGGTGCAACGTAACTACGGTCGCTGGAGGTGTCGCACACTTCACTTGCAACCAACGAGAGTCCCAACAAATATGTATCCAACCGCACACTTTAACTGTGTTTGTGCATATCACCTTTGCTGACCGCGGGCATTCTCCAACCACAATCACTATTTTATCGACAAAATCTCTTATACATTTTGCAGATAAACTTGCACGTACCGTCTGATCTTTTATTTTGCCTAGCTATTCAAGAAAATGCTAAGAACTACGCCTCCGCTTAGCTTGAATCCTAAGCGATGCTCGCTGGACCATAGTGACTAGTTTTAATGCATGAATTCCGAGATGCGCATGTACAGTCGCTTGGTCGGTCTGCGTAGACACGAAACCGAGGGTCTCTTAAGTCTGACAATTGGTAAAAAGGGAAATTGGTGCAAAGTCCTGAGTACCATTGGCGTGCCTCTCGTTATCTTTTTGCCTAACATGCATATGGATGCAAAAACTAACAATCTCCCTGCGATTTGACTTACAGTCGTGTAGTTGCACAAAATTTCCCGGTTTCCGATTCACACCAGTCGTTAAAAGTCACTACCTAGTGCTCCTCTAGTCGGCGAACCTCCAAACTGATTTGCTTGGCATTGCACCCTTCACACAGCGTGGGCCGAAACTTGAAAGCTTAGATGCTACTGTGCGAATGCGAATGCAGCTTTTGCTAACAGATTCCAACTTTGGAATCATGCTGTTCCAACTACATTGATCAGCATCTTTGCTCGAATTAATGTTGCTTTCATCATGTGCGCACAATCCTGAGACTGCAGTGTTGCCTTAAAACGGGGAATAGTTGCTGTGAGTTATATGCCTTGACTGGGCATGAAATTCACTTCCAGTTAACAGTAGCAGTCACCATAAATTTACCACTTCCACAACCTATCTGTGAGCAACTCTGCCAAATGTGTTTTGGAAGGAGAAATCGTTGGAGCTGTCCTCTGAATTCATTACTGTCGTGTAGGTCTACAGGCTGGCATAATGTCCCACTATTGACGCAGGCAAAATAGTGCCGTCTTTCTGAAACAATACTCGTTTCTCGAAGCATTGCAGGTCTACTGAAGTGTGGTTTTATGACCATATTACTCCTCGTGAGTGAGTGTATATTTGCGCATGTATGATAGTGTATGAATTGCAACATGCATGCCGCTGGAGTTGGACCGCTACTTACTTTTAGATAAATGTCACTTTTCTGTCACCGGGGCCAGATCGGAAGCAATTTCGCACTGGGCGAAGCAAACCCAACACATACACTCCACCACCGAGTTTGTCGTTATTTGTGCTTCTCAACTCTTGTTACTATGTGCAGGATGTCTGCATACAAGGGGATGCGCATCCTGTAACTACTGACATGTACCCGTCATGGGCGCGGGCTTTTGTTAATTCCAACAAATAAATATTTACTCAGTTGCGTGTCCGATCCGTTAGTGAAAATAAATATTAGTATGAGGAAATCCCATTAGTCCGGTGTTAATCGCTATACTACCACACACTTCAATTTGTCTAAAATTCAAAATCGGGTTGCTTGGCAACTTCACATTTTTACTCCGTCCATTGGACATCGTTCCGCGTATTTGCGAATACCAACATATCAATATGCGAACCCACTTACTAGTTATTCTATTGATATGGGGGCTCCTCAATTTCTGTAACACCGCAACCCATGTTATGGATGATAACCAATAGGTTTGCAATGACAAGCTATTCCCCATTGTATTCGAGTGTCCCGTAGAATCTGCTTACTGACATTCAACACCTCTTGGTATCGATGTGAAGTGCAAACCGAAGGAATGGTTAGGTATTTTTGCCACCCACTGGTCAGTTTCTTAAAAAGTTTACGCCTAGCTGAATCTAACAAGAGTAAAATTAGCCTCAATGTTATTCCTCATAGAAATTGGTGTGTAACGGAGAGACAACCCAGTTAAGTATGGCTTGAAACTGCCCCAAGTTGTCTGAATATGCTTAACTACGCGAATGGCACAAAGAGAGGTTGCGGCGTTTGAACTGATTGTGTAGAATTCCGCAAGTCATATCGTTTATATCAATAGTTCAATAGTACATAATGGGATAAAAAGCATAACTTTACATGACCCGCGGGGTGGATACACAAACAAAAATTACGATCAAATTGGTGGGCTGAGTGTTCACTGAGCTCGGCAGTTTGACTGCAGACGTTTCGTCACTACTCGAGGTGACATCGTCAGTGCGCTTGTAATAGCAGAGTGTCGAGTACGAAGTGTCTGTGAGTCTAAGTGATCGATCTCCTAGCCGCTGGTCTGAGTTTGGATTGTTCGACAAACACATGACCATGGAAATCGATCTCTGATTCTCACCTCGTAGTGTACGCGCGTGACTCTTTGGTTGTCGTCGTTTGATGCACTAGGCTGGCGTTCCGTTTCGTTAGATTTATTCTACTGATTCGGTGATTTTTCATCCGTAGCGCTGTATGGATATTATCTATTTCAACGTGTCGATTTACTGAATTGTCCGAAAAATACCATGCTTCCAAGAATTCTCTAGCTTGTCTCGAATTTCCACGGGCTAGGATCTTAACGTTCTCTAGGTCGAAGTGATGGCCTTCTTGGTCTTCATGCATGTAAACCAGTGAATGCGGATCGTATATTCGTATGGCCATTCTGTGTTCGTTTATCCGTATTGACAGTTTCCTTCCAGTTTGCCCGATGTAGTGTTTGTCACACTCTTTGCAGTTAATTTTGTAGAGGACATCATTTTGATTGCCTTGTTTAACTTTTCCTTCGGTCTTGAGAGCAATCTTCGCAAAGTACCAGTTGGTTTGTGGGCTACCAAGATCCTATGTGGTCGTAGTAGTCCTGACGTTAGATCAGATACATTCTTGATGTAAGGAAGCGCTACCCGTTTATCTATGTTTTCCTGCTGTTGTTGCTACACTCTCTTCTTTAGGCTTCTTCTGATGAAGTTTCTTGGATACCCGTTGTTTTGAAATACTCGGTATAGATGGTTCTCTTCCTTTTTCCTCAATGCTGTCGTGCTGCAGTGTGTTTCGGCCTAATTGAAAAGGCTTTCAATGCAGCTTTTCTTGTGGTTCAGTGAATGGTTGCTGTGGTAGTTTAATATTTGGTCTGTGTGGGTCTTCTTTCGATATACACACGTTTGAAATGTTCCGTCCGTGTTTCTTTGGTCTAAAGAAACAAATGGTGCTGCTATGGTGAGAGGAAGGGTTTTCAGTACTCTTGGGCAGATCATGTCGATTCCAGGGGTACTGTACTCTCGGAGATACTGTACTTTGTTTGCAACAGTTGCTGGAGTAAAGGTGAAGCTGCACAAGCCAAAGACATTGGTTGGGCGTTGATAGGGCGAAGGTTCCATGGTATTTGTAGCTACTGATCCAAACTGCAGAAGTAGAACGTTCGCGGCATCCACAAGAGTAGATGTTAGGCCACTGGCCGCCTTGAGTTTTGGTATTCCGGGCTTAACCTTTCTTTTGCCATTCACAGATCTGTATAGCAGTTTTGTGTTACTCGTAAATTTCAGCACCATATTCTCATGCCATTCGTACTTATCGACTATACTATGCGACCTACAGTATTTCCTGCTGGCTTTGTAATTTCGCCCTGCGGTGTCACATATGTTTAGCGAATGTTGCCTCCAGATCTCATCTCGCTCGTTGATCCATTTACATGTTCTGTTTCGGATCCACGTACTGGTCCAGCATGATGCTCGTAATGGTACAACCTTCGATGCTGATTGTATGACCCAGTTAATTATATATTTCAATTCATTTCACGCGTTATTCGCTGAACTGTGCTTCTGTAGGTCCTAATCAAAGGTTGTTATGAAGTTGTGCAGCTTAAAGTAGCTCGTAATAGTTCCTTGAGTCGCTCGTTTTTTATCGACAGTACTGGCATAACACACAGAAACAAATGTTAGGACTGGATGGTCGATACCGCCCAGTGCAGGATCGTATGTTACTGACTCAACAAATAACTCTTCATTAGTTGAATTAAGTCCAGGAATGATGGTTTGTTTGCACCACGGTGTCTGGTTGCTCGATGCACATGATTATACAAAACTGCTTTATCTATAACTTCAAGGAGCTTCGATTTAAATGATGGCCCATTAGGGGACATTAAAATCGCCCAGTACTTTTGTAAAAAAGCATAGCGGAAAGCGTTTAACAGAATGTTATCGCTGTCTCTTGACGAGTTCGCAGGCCTATAGATAACTGCTAGGAAGAAAGCATCACGCGTCTTCTGTGAACCAATATCCGAACCTGCTAGGTGCAATCGGCAAAATAGTGCGTCAGGAATAACAGGAAAACTTTCAGTAAGTGCCTCACATTGCAAGTTATCTCAATATTAGAGGGCAACACCGCCACTGAGAAATGGACGATCATTTCGAATGACTGACATCTCACTGAGCTCGATCTCTGGATCAAGTATGTCGTTTGAGAGCAAAGTTTCAGTAGTTGCTATGAGGTCCCAAGTTGTTGTTTCCTGTCGATGGCGCAGGTCCGAGAGCCTGGAATACAACCCCTAAGTGTTGATTAGCAACATTGCATTTGTTGACGCATAAGGAGTTGGGTTCGCTGTGAGTGACCGGCAAAATAGTGCCGGTCTGCTGAAGTTTATAAAAACGGCTGTTTGCGCGGTTGGCTGGCCTGAGATAAATACAACCAGGACTGGCTCATCTGTAACTGAGGTTTGTACTAATTGATGGAATGGTCTTAACCATAATTTTGGTGGCCCTAGTTTTGTGTTGTCATGCCACGCTTGGATCACCACTGATACCACTTCGGCCGCAACCAAGGCAACTTTCAAAATTCGTGGCTCTCCGCCTCGGTAGTTTATGGAGGCAACTAGACGGGTGACGTCAAAAGTCACGATAATTTACATGTCGTAGAGCTCTGTGATGCACCTCCATTCTTCTATATCGTGCAACTGTCGTTCACTGCTATCGTTATACTTCAATTCTGGCACAACATGAACCCGTACTTTTCACATCTCATTTTGACGTGACGAACTAGGGTTAGGTTTGCGATTCTGTTTTTAAGCCCACGGCCTGTCAGGAAAAATGGGGCACCGACAGAAGAGTTCACTAGAATATGGCTTGCGAAGAACAATGAACAATGAAATATCACGGGTGAAAAGAACATGTGCTTGACAAGTTCCGTAGGATGTTTGGAGTAAATATAAAAATTTGAAGGATCCTCGAATTAGTAAATCGTTATCTCAAGCGTCCACCGAGTTAAATGAACTACTGCATAACGAGAGTTTGAAGTGAGAATGGGATGTGCATATGCACAATAGTATAGAGTACTGTTATAGTTCAGTAAGTGTGTGAGAAATAAAAATGGAAACGACAACACACACGTTTTTTCCTTCATTTGACAGATGTGATAGGTTAATCCAGTTTAGCTACATCCAGGCTAATCACATGGACACTTGTGCATGTATCCTATTCGCCAAGTTGCGGAGATGTCCGTTAAGCACATGATTAGGTTTGCGTTATTTCGTCCTCCAAGTGGAACGGACTATATCAAGTAATGCAAATTTGAAAGCGTTTCGTCAAAGCGTCTTTTGAAAAGCGTTAATGTAGGGGTAAGGATAATGTGTGTCGGAAGGGCATACCAGGCACGGGGCACATGGAGTTAGAAAACGTTTCGTCGACAATCAAGTATACTTTACTGCGTAGCAAGTATGAGCTGATGGTACTTGGCTCAACTGCAACAGATTGCGAGATGGGTGAGTTGTGTTCGTCAGTATTAAGTAAACCATGATTAGGTCTCTTCGATGGCCTAGATATTCACCACTGTAGAATCTCAGGGACTGCAGTCTGCGTTTGCAGGAAAGATGGATTAATCCTCTAACGAGTTTGGTTGCTCAATGTTGCGAAGCTTCAAGTGCATGGACGTCGCGCTTGCGCCAGGGACGACAAGCCTGGATCGCATATTCCACCTGAGGCCTCAAGCAGGCCTTCAGCATTTGCGGAACAATTGATAGCTTAAAGTTGCCGAAAGCCCTCCGTAAGAGTCCAAGATGTTGACTGGCTTTTTTGATGTGTCTTCAGGCTATCTCGAGCAACCAATGTCGTCCTGCACGATCACCCCAAGGTCGTGTTCTTGGGAAGCACAAATTAACTGCTGGTCGCCAACTCGATATTCATAGACCTTCTGACTGCGTATGCTTACAACTATGCACTTGGTCATGTTGAACTAGAGCCCGTTGTCAGATGACCACGCATAAGCCCTGTCGAGTTCACTGTGCAATGCCACATGATCATCCGATATCCTGATAACATGCCAAATTTTGATATCATCTGCAAATAAGAAGAAATTCGACTGTAGTACACTGCCAAGATCGTTAATGAATGTGAGCAATAAATGTGGCCCAATACCGATCGTTGGGGCACGCCACACTGAACGTCAGTTGCCTCGGAAATGGAGCCGCGGACATTCCAATTCAGATGACGTTGAGCGAGGAAGTTGCCTATCCAACCGAATATAGGGTCACCGATTCCATTGTTTCGAAGCTGGTGAAGGAGAATGCGGTGGTCCAAACAATGGAAAATGTTCGTGAAGTCCAGGTAGACAACGTCGACTCCCACTTTGGCATCGGCTGACACGGTCCCTCTTGCTCGGACTAGCGACAAATTTAGAGTGCGGGATCGCTTTCGGCGGAATCCCTGTTACTGTGACAATTTGATCTTGTTGCTCTTAAGGTATATCATGAGCGCCTCTGCAATTATACCTTCCGTCACGTAATGTTGGGAGGATAGTGAATGGGCGGTGGTTCGAGGGATCCGAACCAGTACCAGTTTTGTAAATAGGAGTGCCTAGTCCATGATTCCACATTGTCGGAACCTTAATTTCGTCGAGACAACCTTGAAAGAACTGAGCTAGTGGTTTAGCAATGCCTTCGTTTTGATGTCGTGCACGCCAGGTGAGCTGTGCACGCACAATGACATTAGCATTTTCATCACGTTGGCTGCCGTGGACGATACGTGATTTAACCCTGGTGGTGATGGAACCTGTGTAAAAAGCGGATGAAATGATGATGATGATGGTGAAAGTATGGATAAAGTGTTGGCGAAGCACGTTCATTGCATGTTGTTCAGTTTGCGCAAGACTATATGTTGCACGTAAAACCGGGACCCAGAGCTGCACTCTGCGCAGCTTGTTAACGTGTCTATACAGCAATTTAAGATTTGTACTACATTATGCCGCTAAATTCTGTTGGTGCTGGAGTTTATCTTTGCGGATCAACTTGACGCAGTGGTTTCATTGAGCTGTTTAAGCACCCAGGTAAGGTTACTTGGACAGACTTTGCAAACGGGGCAGGCTGAATCTCTTAAGACCATGCATTCCCTAGTACGGTTCCATAGGAACGAACTCACTTGCTTCAGGCTAAGGACCTTACTTTCTGACGCATTTGCCACTAGCTCAGTGAATTGGGTGACGAACAACATTCAAGCGACATCGGGCGGCTTCTCGACCAGGAAGGACCAGTCTGTTTCTTAAACGCGTTTGGACAGTAAATCGTAATGTGTAACGACAAAAGTTTCACGGTGTGCTCGCTGATGTACTCCGAGTAACAGATCTAACGAAAGAACAAAAGTGCGTGATCGCTACAGCCAAGTGGTGCATCTATGGTCACGGTGTCGATTAGTAGTTCCTCGTTGGAGAGTACATGAGCCAAAACAGAGGATGTGTCACCCTTTCGGGATCGCGTGGGAGAGGTGTCATGGTATTACATAGATACATCGACAATCACCACTTGTAAATCAGCCTTGAATGGTTCGCTGTGCGATACTGGAAGTTTGATTGCGTGTAGGTTGATGTCCCCTACCAGAAGCACCTGACTGTTTGCTCGTGCCAGGACTCGTTTCATCGCAGAAGCTGGGCATTGATCCATTTCCAAGGTGGACATTGGTGGGCGGTAAACTATTGCTAGTAAACATACATCACCACGTCTTAGATGCATACGACAACAAACTTAATCGACGACTTCGTTTCGGGGTCCTCTATGATATAAAGATGCAGGTCGGATGGATAATACAGGAGCACTCCCCTCCACTGCTAGGTCGAGCCTTTCGTATGGAAGTCATGCCGGGTAGTGCAGTCTCAGCATCCGTGATCTCCGTGTTCTGCCATGCTTCGGTGATCATAACTAAGTCCCAAGGCGTGGAAAATTGACTTATATGAAGTTCGGTTACCTTGCTGAGAAGACCTTGTGCATTGGCATCCAAGCAAGTAAGGGCATCGTTGGTAAGAAGAGTGTTTGTGAACGCTTGTTTCCGCTGACATTCTATGCCGACCATTGAGAGGTCGGCTACCGGTCGTTCTTTTTCTTGGACTGAATACGCAGGCCGTAGGACCAGTTCAGGTTGTTGTACTGAGCTCTCAGCACCAACAAGAGGGTGACCATCCAGTCCCCCTTACAACTGCCGGTGTGTTTTGGCATTGTTTTCGTTCTGAACTGCAGGGTAACAGAATGGTATTGGTAAGTTTCTTCTTCAGTGATACATTGTCTATCTGTGGCCCGGTGCCAATTTCCTTCATACGTATTCCGGATGGCTGCTTTTTCCCTATTTTTACCACATTTTGTTCCCATGTTCTGTCATCAGTTCGGAGTGCAGTGATACTTTCCTCACTCAGGGACCACACGCTTTGTGGCTTGGTGATAGCGGTAACCTAGATGTCGAAATAGCGATGACCTTTTCGAGTGGGAGTAATTCGCGAAGGAAATGCCATTCATCCCAGTCATGCGCTTTGACCTATGTAGATCGCTTAGTGACTGGAGCACGGGGACACGCAGAACATGGATAAATTTGCGTCTGGTTGTTTACGGAAGTCATCCGGATTTTGTTTGCGTTTCTGGCGTTCGCTCCAAGGAACATCTGGAAATATTCGAACATTGCATATGATAGTACGGAGGTGAGCAACTGATAACAGAATTGCCTCTGTATCATTACCTGACTGAAATTTTACAAGGAGTAACCGCGGTCCACCGTAATGTAAATAGTTTGAGTGACGGAGGAGACACATCATACTGAGTGGTTTAGCTTGAACCCCTGTTAGTTGACACAGGGAGTCTCCCTGTATTTGTTTGTCCAGTATCTTATCTTCGGTGGAGTTCGCCACGGATTCAGTCACATTAGAGCATGTCACAGTTAGAGAAGTGTGGTAGTGGTTCATGTTCTCCTTTTTGGAGGGACCAGTGACTGCTGTCTTCGGTTGGACAAATGATGGGGTCTTGAGTCCAGTGGTGGTATTAATAGTAGTAGTAACTCGTTTGGCAGCGGGCGGGGTTACGGTGGGAGGTGCCTCCTTCATATGAGTAGCAACAACGGGCGCATAGCTTTTCGGCACTCTGACAGTGTTTAGTCCGACGGATGATTCTGTTGAGGAATGTGTGGCGAACGCATCTTTATGAGCAGACGCTAGTGTCGGGGTGGCTAACTCCGGATGGTCGCTCTTACACTGTGCTGAATTGGAGCTTGATGTTGAACATAGAGTTCGAGGCACTGATTTGTCTAGTTCAAGTGGGACAACTTTCATGGCTGCTGCCTGCTCTACTATCTTTGTCAGCCTATCGTACTTCGGCGCCAACAAAGCTATACATCTGACGAGTGGAAGAGACATACACACAGTGTAGAACCAGAGAGAATCAGTCGTACTAATAAACGTTTTATCTGGCTGATACTAAGGTGAGACATCGAGAATGGAAGTATTTTCGGCAGTTTCTGTATTCTATTCCGAATCGCACAAATTTTACACAGCTGTCTACGCCGCAACTAACGTTTATTTCGGAAGCTTTGAGCTTAGCATACCGTGGGTAACCACTACGTGCCATGGTGACTCTCAGATCTGCGGAAGCCGTTCGTTGCAAGCTCTGCGCTGATATGCTGTATCCAAACGCCGTCGGTCCAGCTGGTGTTCTGGCAGACATCTGTTCGATTGCTGTAGAACAAATCCCAGAAGGCGGAGATAGACCGCAGTTGGGCCAATCAGTGAGATCTATGACAGTAGTCGGAGAATATCCACCAAATTCGCATAGATGGAAAATACACCAAAAGCAGAGTATTGGTGCAAATTTCACGGAGCAAACACGTATAACACAGTACTTCGAAAGCAATAGTGGAATCCAGCAAGGTAAAGCAAAAATCTGCGGCGTCCGTGGGTACAGCCAGCATATCTTCCATGTCGCGTACGTTGTCCAACGGTCTTCGCAATATTTGAGGTTTCCCTAATTGTGCAGATGATGCATTTCTTGAAAGGCTTGTAAGACTATTTGGGAGAACTTCATCCCGAGTTCGCCTGTTAATTCAGCTCAGCGGTTTTGTTCCTCGGCTGGTATACCTTTTACCGATTCACTGATGGGTTCTGGGACTTTTGAACATATCACTGTCATCGCATTTTGAATGCCTAGCAATTGTTTGTTTTTCAATTCCTTGGGAGCGTAGGTTTGTCGAGTGGAAGTGTCCGGCTTGTCCTCCGTGACGACAGGCCAATGCTACAGCAAGACTTTTTGCGTGAAACGCCGTTAGTTGCACAATGTAAACTGATTAGCTAAATAACATCGTGAAACACTTCCACGATCAGTGTAGTGTATTCTATAAGATAGGGACATACGCTCTTCTGTTATCAGAAAAATACAGGAATTATAGGTGTTACTTTGCATACTGAAAGTGCATTACTTGGAACAACTGAAGTAAGCACGTGTTTCTCCAATAATAAGTCCGATTCACAAAGGTGGAAGCAGAACTGATCCCTCCGACTACCGCCCAGTAACCCTTCTTCCTATACTCTCCAAGGTCATGGAATCCATAGTTACTGATGCACTGGTGTGCTATCTGGAAAACTGCAACCTCATCACTCCTGAACAGCACGGTTTCCGTCGAAAGAGGCCATGTACAACGAATTTACTAATTGCACGCAGTATTTGGACCGAGGCAGCTGACGTTGCAGAAGGTGTTGATGTGCTCTACCTGGATTTTTCCAAGGCTTTCGATCGTCTAGACCATCGGCTGGCGAGCCAAACAACCTCCTCGTGGTGCCAGCTGGGTGGTTCGGGTAAATCCTGTTCCAGCAAATCGTTCGGCGGCAGTGTTCCAGGATGTGGTGGGATTTCGCCTGGCAAGCGTTCTCCCTATAAAAAACCACAGATATCCGTTTAACAACACTGTGACGTGGCGGATGTGACTCGCCACTAAATAAAGTCACTGCCTCTTCCCTTTTCCGGAGGATCATTCACACATCACGAACGTCATCCGCTTCAAAGTGTTCCATTGACTCCCCCATTTGATGGCGAACACAACGAACAAAAACACACTGAGTCACATTTACCTGCTCACACAACATGACCCCTTCCAAATACACAGTTAAACATACTTTTACATGTCAACCCACACATAAATTCCTATGCTATTTGTCAAAATGTACTAGTTTGTGCAATTGCCGATCCTACATATCTGTATTACCATGATCACGCCCTTGATGGTGTGCCTCGCAATGATGAGAATAAACTATTTATTTATTTATTTATTTATTTATTTATTTACTATCCAAGCTGCAGCATTAGGGGATCGGCGACCCTCTTTTAAGCTGGATCGCCAACTTTCTCTTTCAAAGGCAATTAGTGGTCAGTGTTCGGAGCTCTTTATCGGACCCCATACAAGTGGAGTGTGGTGTGCCGCAAGGCTCATTTCTAGGTCCACGTTTGTTTCTGGTGTTTATTAATGACCTTGCACATGGAATCGCTTCAAACTTCCTAATGTTTGCCGACGATATCAAGATCTGGCGCAGGATCCAGGCGAACGCCGACCAACGTGTGCTCCAAAGTGACTTAGATACAGTGTATCACTGGTCGATCCAAAACTTATTGCATTTCAACGTCAGTAAATGCAAGGTGCTTTCCATCCGACATCACGGCAGCTACTCATACCGAATCGGAACGGATTTACTGCAACAATCAACTGTCGAACGTGACTTGGGTGTCCTGTTTCAAGATGACTTGGGTTGCTCCAGGCAATCCGAAAAGGCCTAGAAGACCGGTAACTAACCCGTGGGGCTGTTGAAGCGGGCGTTTGGACAAATAAACAGCTCCATATTTCGACAAATGCTCAGTGCGGATGTTCGCCCCCATGTCGACTATGCATTTCAAGCCTGGCATCCATGGCTGAAATACGAGCTTAATGCACTGGAGCAGCCACAACACTGGGTATCTATGAACGTAATTGGAATACGCAATCTTTCCTACCAGGAGAGGCTGCAACGAGTGGGACTGTTCAGTGGAAGTTATCGCAGACTACGAGGCGACCTGATTATGACATACTTGATTCTGCGAGACCCACATCATGTGTGCCGCCCTTTACTGCAACTCAGCAGCAATACAAACCTGAGGGGCCACTCATTAAAACTCGCAGAACAATACAGTCGTCTGAAGTGCCGCAGAAATTTCTTTTCCATTCTTGTTTGTCTCCCGTGGAATGTTCTTCCAGAATCGATCGTCTCTGCACCGACACTAACAATATTTAAAAGACGGTTGGACGATGCACTCATCCACTTACACTTTGCTACTTAACACTACGTTTCCATCCTACACCTGGAGTTTACCATGGAATTATTTGTTGTTAACTGTGGATGCTGTGAATGTAAGAGGATCGCAGGACTGCAGTGAAGCAAACAATAAGTCCTTATTATCATATTTAAAGTATTAACTATTTTGCTATCCTTATCATCATTATTGTTATGTTGATATCCCCACCAACTATCCACCGGGACTAGTAAAGCAACGCTTCTTAACCCGTATACATTAATTGTCCATTGTTCATTTTTCATTGAAAACATCAACTGTAAGACCCGACGCGGTGGTGGTTCAACAGAAGCCTTAACATTCGAATGGACACAGCAGAGCATGAGCGAACACCAAGATCCGGGGCATCTGATAGTTGAATGTATACCAACTTTGTCTCGATAGTCTGCAACCCATCCAAAAGTCGATTAGCCCCCGACCTTATATCGGTCGGCGTAAACTCACTTGCTTCTACATTCAACTCAACAAAATGGTGGTCTCCGAAAAGCTCACATGCATTTACACAAATGCCCAAGATCTACTAAGCAAATTAGCTGAATTAAGACTTTGACACGCGTCAGCAACTTGGGACCTCATCGCTATCATGGAAATAGGGTTGCGCTATGAAATAAAATATATTGAAATAGCTCAAAGTGGTGTATCTGTTGTCCGAAATGATCGAGCTAACAAAAGTGGTAAGGTAAACCTCTAATTTCGGAACAACCTACAGTTCGAACCTATCCACGTTTCGAAAGCCGGTGTGCACGACTCCATTTGGTGCAGCTTCCGACCGAGAGGAAGCAACCTTGGTCTAATAGTTGTTGTTTACCCACCACCATCGTCTACACATGAGATGGACTGCAACTTGGTGGCTGCATTGAGGCAGGTGATAAACAGGAAGTACACTCACGTTCTTGTCGTTGGCGATGTCAAGTTACATACTCTAGAATCCCAGACCACACCAGGAGAGCAAATCAAACAAGAGCTGCAATATTTTGTCTCTGCATTTTCGCTTTATGGCCAGGGAATTCGCCCACCAAATTCAGGGGAACTTACTACCCATCCATATTGGATCGAATGTTCACTAATAAAGAACTGATGCTCCATAGAGTGATAATCGATATTCCTCTAGGCCGCGGTGATCATGCGACTTTGCATTTCATGTACACTTGCTATGCTGAATATCCGAAGACCAAACTCAAAAAACCGAACCGTAACCAGTTACGACACGTTATCCCGACATGTTGAGGCGACCGACTGGAGTTACTTAACCAAAGATGAACCCGTATTTGACTGGGAACGTTTCGTTAGTTGGTTTAACACCTTGATTAGCGGAGCATGGGAAACCAAGGCTATCAGTTCGAGAGGCGTGGCGTAGTTTATACGGAGTAGGACACACAAATCCTTGGTGATGCGCACCGCGGCATTAGATGCCTAAAAATCCGATCCGAGTCCTAGTCCCTGGAAGGCAAATGTTGTCCACCGTAATCACTGTACCCATTTGGTGCGCGAGGACAAAGTAGCATATCACGATGCCTTAGCCGAGCGAATTACTCGAAATCCTAAGTTTCTGTATAAGCACGTGAACAGCCTTCGCAAAGTGATGAGTCTATATTCCACTCTTCAAACAGCGGATGGTCTAATTCGGATTGACAAAGAAGCGTCCAATGTTCTGCAACAACAAGATGCACCGACGTTTTTATTGCATCCTGTGGTCTCCTGAATCTTTAGAATCTATGGTGCCCACAGCAGGACTGACTCATATAAATTTTACCGCAGACATCATGGTGAGAAAGCCTGTATCCATGCGGCTTCACGCATGTCAGGAAATTGACGACATCCGCCATAAGACGCTTGATGTGGAGGCTACTATTTTGGCTGAATCATTGGCGAAGCTGTTTCAGCGCCGCCTTGACGAGCAGCACGTATCTGCAATAATAACTCCCATTTACAAAGTGGGTAGTCGTTCCGGCCCAGCTCATTATCGACCAGTGACTTTACTGCCAGTTCTTTCAACAGTTATGGAGACTATCGTTGCCAACCCACTCAGGTCCTACCTGGTCGGTTTTGATTACATTGCTCAGCAGCAACACGGTTTCCGCCAGCATCGGTCATGCACAGCCAATCTATTGTTAGCACGAGACAGCTGGACCAAAACTGTGTACGTTGGTGCAGGAGTTGATGTGGTTTATCTTGATTTCTCTAAGTCATTCGACCGGTTGGACCATCCTATCCTTCTCGACAAACTTAAAAGATGTGGCATGGGGACTCTCTCCTCAGGTGGATCTGCAATTTTCTCTCGCACGGGCGTCTGGCGATGAGAGTACTTGCATCCATGTCAGATCCAATTCACGTCGAATGTCGTGTGCCACAGGGTTCGGTATTGGGGCCCGTCTATTCTTGATATCTGTAAACAATCTAGTGAGTCAAATTGCGTCAAACTGTTTACGCTGATTACATCAAGGTTTGGTGAGTGATCAGAACTCCAGAAGACCTATCCAGCATTAAATCGAACTTGACAACTTTTATGGATGTCCGGACAAAATCGCTTTTTCTTTAATGCGGCTAAATGTCGGGTTCTCCATTTATGACATCGAATGATTCACACATATAAGCTAGGGGACCAGTATCTGCAACACAGTTCTCTCGAAAAGGTTCTCGTTGTGCTGGTCAAAGAAGAGCTCGGCTGCTCGGAGCAGTGCAAAAAGGCATCGAATAAGGGGATCCAAACCGTGGGACTTTTACTGAGGGCTTTCGGGCAATTCAAACCATTGATTTTCTGCCAACCGCTCCCCTTTATATACACCCACATGTTGAATATGAAATACAATCATTGCACGCATGGCTAACGTGGGATCTCAAGGTCTTGGAGTTTCCACAAAGTCGAGCGAACAAAAATGTCAAGGGGCTGCGCCACTTGTCATAGGAACAGCGCCTCAGAGTGCTTGGCATTCACAGAAGCCGTTATCGCCATTTGCGTGGCGAATTAATGATGGTTTACCAAATATTAAACAACACTAATCACCCCTGTCATAACCTACTGAAGCTGAGTCACAACAGCCAAGTTAGATGTCATCATCTCAAATTGGCAGAACAATACAGTCGGTCGGAGTGTCGAAGAAACTTCTTCTCGCCGCTTGTTTGCCACACGTTGAATACCCACTCAGAAGCTGTTATTTCAGCTCCAACGTTAGCCGTGTTCAAAGCACGAGTCGACGGTGTACTGGCCACCCCAACCACATCACGTAATCCAAACGACCCAAACAAACAGAAGAAAACAAAACAAACTAACCCATCTCCATTTTTGCAAGATCACAGGCGATAATCTTGGATAGTACATAAAACTGAGGGGAACGTTGTAATCGGCAAATTCACATTTTGCATTTGGTCACTATTTCCTATTGCCAAGATTGTCTTTATTTTACTCACTCCTAACCGACCATCCATCGGGACATATCAATCTTCGGCTTTTATCCACAGCATATCATTGACCATCACATACCAACAGTAAATCCTTTTACGCTTCTGATTTACTTTTAATGCATATTAAGTAGCTAACAATTTGGCGCTGTTCTCGAGGTGTTAAGATGTTGATTTGGTCCTAACTTTGGTACCGTGTTCAGTGCAGGTATCACTGTGTGGATGCAATATGACGTTACATGATCGAGCGAGTGGAGACCAAATTTGTCGCACCAACTAAAGACACAGATGGTTTGGAAAACAAGTACGCACGACTATGGGCGTTAGATCCTGACCAGCAAAAAATACAAAGAAGTACGTACCTTTCGGATATTGCAATATCCATCTGTTTTGCTATTTATCTTATATACATATGAGACAAAGAAAACTAGCTAGAACTTGCTGCATTTCACAGGTGAAGCATTCTAAAGGAAAGTGGTATAATTGGTAATTTGAGTTTTACTCTGAAGTTCTCATTCTGCAGCGCCATGATGGGGTGGACCAAAAGCAGATGTAATCGCGCCTAGCGTC
Source organism: Dicrocoelium dendriticum (assembly GCA_944474145.2). Classification (NCBI taxonomy): domain Eukaryota; kingdom Metazoa; phylum Platyhelminthes; class Trematoda; order Plagiorchiida; family Dicrocoeliidae; genus Dicrocoelium; species Dicrocoelium dendriticum. Next base: position 5,433,630 of record OX104063.1, on the reverse strand, counting down.
GGTAGTAAACAAATAGCAAGAAAGGCAGGCGATAACGATCCAACTGCGGATTATACAGAAGTGGAACGCTCAAGATCCGCATCTATAAATGCGCGAAAAGGGACAAAAAGAATGAACAATAAAAATGATTTATCACGGGATAAGAACAAGTGCTTGACACGTCCCGTAGGATGGTTGCGGTGGATATGATGAAATCGAAATACGTCTGGTTCATCTATCGAACGTCTGCCGAGACGGATAATTTGATAAATAACATCAGTGTAAAATTAAAAATTATCATCCGTAAACGTTCAGAAAGACACTGGGGTGCAGTGATCGTTGATGTAAGGCGTGAGAAAAGTAAACTATGATCGCTCACTAGGGTCCTTTTGATACATAAATCCTGTTGAAAAGCATGCTTGGCGTAATCCACAATAGAAGAGTTTAGGTAACAAAATGCTGGGAGCTAAGAGCAACATCTAATCGTTTTTTGAAAATGTCCAAGGTAGGAGAGGATACAACTGAGACTGGAAGTGCGTTCCAAAGTTGACAAACCAGAAGAGAAAAGTAATACCGTCGACACTCTAGACTGCTATATTGTTCCTTCAATTTTAAGCAGTTAACCCTAAGCTACGTGTTGTGGCTGTTTCAGCAAGTGGTGGCACACGTGGTTGGGGTCACACAATATCTGGTCCGCTAATATGGGATCACCGCGCAGCCTTCGATAGCGTCCGCTGAAAATTCCTAACAACTTCAGCCTTTGGTGGCAAGAGTGATAGCGTAGGCCCTTTACATTCTTTGTTGCTCGTGGTTGTGGTACCTCTAACGCCTCTAGGTCGCGCTTCAACCAACGTTGCCAAGCTTGGATAACGTATTCAACATTCGAGCGCAAGTAGGAATTGTGCACCATTGGGAAGCATGATAGCTCAAATCTCCCGAATGCCATTCGCATCATGCGGACGTGCTGGTTGCCTCTTTTCGCAGCTACCTCAGCCTGTTTTGAACAATTGAGCTTGCTCTGTACGAGCACACCAATGTCACGTTCCTAGGAGCTGTTTTGCAATCCGTTTGTCCCAAGCAAATACGTGTACTTATGTCTATGGCGTAATTGTACAACGAGACATTTGTCTACGTTGAATGGCAGGGCGTTTTGAACTGACCAGTTCGACACTGTGTTAAGATCGTGCTGGAGCGGTTCATGGTCTTCCGGTCCTCTGATCCTTCGCCATATCTTGATATCATCAGCGAAAAAGAGGCAATCGGAAGTAATTGATTTCGCCAAATCATTAATGAACAACAAAAATAGATGAGGTCCGAGAACCGGGCCTTGTGGTACTCCATATGCCACATAGATTGCATGAGGAAACGATTCACGGACTCTCACCCTAGCCCTCATTATTGTAGAAAGTTATCAATCCAACTCAGGATTGGATCGCCAATGCTGTAATTCCGAAGCTTCTGGAGGATTATTCGAGGATCTAAGCGGTAAAACACTTTTGAAATGTCGAGGTAGATGACATCGACTCCCACTCCAAAATCAACAGCTTCAGTCCAGCTATTACTTGCAATTAATAGGTTAGTATTCCACGAACGTTTTTGACGAAAGCCATGTTGCTCTGGAACTATTAAGTTGTGGCTTTTCAGATACTGCATCAGCGCATCTGCGATGATTGCTTTCATCACTTTGGATAGTACGGGAATTAGTGTTATTGGACGGTAGTTGGCAGGATCAGTGCGGCTACCTCCGTTATGGATAGGAGTGATGACCCATCGCTTCCATACTGGCGGAATACGGTTCTCTTCTAAACATCGCTGATAGAAAACAGCCAGTGGTTGTGCTAGATCACTAGCTACTGCCTGCTGAGCCTTTGATTGGATGTGGTCGACTTTAGGAGAACTGTGGATACGCAAGGATAACAATTTCTTCAACACAGCTACTGCAGTGAAGGTGATATTGTCTAAACCCGACGGTGGATAATTATAAATGAGGCGAATGTTTGGGATCGCTACCTGTTAGAAAGTTTGGGATTAATGAAGCCGTAGGTGATCAGCTGCTTCCATTGCTGATCGAGTGCACCCATCAGCCGTGGCTAGTGCTGAAACCCCCCGCTTCACCTTTAGAAGGCCCTTAACGTGCCTGTACAGGAGTTTGTGGTTCTTGCAGAATCGCTTTATTAACTCCTGATGATACGTGACCTTGTCTTCGCGGGTCAGTTTGACACAGAATTTTCGATGTGTCACGTATGCAGTCCAGGTTTCGGCATTCGGGCAGTCCTGGTGATCTCGCTAAGCGAAATCCTTCCGGGACATAAATTTACGTGTTCTGCTCCTCAGAAATGACTTATGCTTGTTCTTGGGGTGGGAAATGCTTCTGTTTCGATGCGTGTGCCAGTAGTGTGCTTAAAATCTATGTAAATATTTCCCAATGTTTCCAATACCTGGGTGTCATTCGGATAAGAAAGTCCCAGATATATCCTTACCAAGCATAGATGGCACATTGTAGTGAGTGGTAATCCGCATAGCATATATAGTCAAAGTAGCGTGCGCCACTCAGGTTCAAAAAGATCGTCCGCAAGTTGATAGAATTGGGGTTTTCGGAACTGCTGCACATGATATTTACAACAATAATGGACTCCGTTCGCATCTTGGGTTATTATCATACTTGTGTGCCACCGAGGTTTATATCTAGCGATTTTTTAAGCATATCCGCACACATTCAACGCAGTCGTATCTACACTTTCAACCAAATTCTGAAACTTCGAAAGCACGATTTGGCATGAGTACTCTCTCTTCTGACTTGTAAACTAGGGAAGAATTGTTTGCAAAGTTTGTTGCACTCTTATAATTGAATGCGAAATAATTAATGAAATACCAGGACTTTATGCAGCGTTGGCAGTAGTTGGGCACCAAGGTCTCAGAATATAGGCTGAGTCTGTGAACTTGGACGTGCTCTTTTGTCGCATCCGCGGAATTACTTTCTCTCACAATAAGTATTTGAGTCTGTTTTTTACCCGAATCCATACGTAATCAAGGCATTGATAAACTACATTCGCGATATTTTAAAAGCAATATGTGTTTCTACTCTACTAAATACTCCAGATTCTACGTTCAAGTGTCGTGCTGGATAAAGTTTCGCTCTACAGAAGAAAAGATTGCGGAGCAGGAGTATAACCACTACATATCAAATATCCGGTCAATTCTAAAAATTTGAGCTTAATAGTACAATATACTGTATTAAATACTGGAAGCTAGGTGTAATCTGCTTCAAGAGACCTGGCTTCACGATAGCGTTAATGACACATTTTTAATGATTAAGTGTTTTATTTACCATCGTGTTGACCGGCCTTGTAAGTGTCGAAACCGTGGAGCAGATGTTATCACTTATATCAAACCTTCGTGGTTCACATCAACAAAATGTTTTTTACCTTTCCGTCATATTTTAACTGCTTAATTTTGAGATATAAACAAAGATGTCTAGGCAGTTATCAAATAAGTTTGCTTATAAATATCTGCATACCCTCCAGCTGTCTCATCTCTGAGGAATTTAACGTGCAGGTGACTTCGGCTGTCATCGATCACCCCGAATATTCCGCATTTTATTGATGATATTAATAGCTTGGGCATCATTTTACTCAAAAAGCTTGGGCTGCGAATTTGGTTGACACCTCCCAGAATTAAAGCAACCCTAGATGTTATATTTGTTGACAACGCCAACCTAGCTTTTGTGTGCAACCGGGCACTGATTGCTAGCTCAGATCACACAAAGGCCATGTTAACACTCGTCTGCAGCAAGGTAGCTCATATGGAGGTTATTCGTTGTAAAGTTTGCAGTTTAAAAAAATAAACCATGTTCACTTAATCCCAAGGTCATGGTCGCTGGTCGTGATCTGGCTTACGAGCTTTCTCTCCAAATCAAATTGGAAACATTAGTTGAAGAACACTGACGCTGTACTCCTTAACGAGGATGCTAAATCTGAACTACTTGTCTGGTAGTATTCTCTAATCTGAACAGTTGAACTACGATTTCTCCTTGATTATGTGTGTCCACACTCTTCTCTTTCCCATCCTGTGTCCATGGAAATCAGTACAGAGATGATCTCTAATATAATTCTTGAACATAATGTTAATTCATTGCCGGGTCTAAAAGGCTTGTATCCTCTTCCTTAAGACTGTGGAATATCACTGCTCCGTCCTGTCATGTATGTCCTCTCACCTTGCAGCTGTTCATCCGCCTCCTATTTTGAAGTTAGACATGGTTTAGCCCATATACTAAGGTGGATATTGGTAGAATCCTGGTAATTTCCGACCATTTTGCTTAACATCCGTTTTCTGCAAGATCATGGAGAAACTTCTTAAACGCTTGCAACAGCACTTGGAAGACTTAAACTTCATCTGGCCTACTCAGCGTCGGTTAAGGAGGGCGTGATCCTGGATTACAAACCTATTCGTCGTTAAAGAAAAGTAGGCGAAATCGTTAAATGCCGGAGTTATTTGCGCTAAATTCAGCAGGGCATTTGATAAAGTCCCTCATGAAAGGCTCCTTTTTAAACTCTTGGGTATTGGTATCACTGATACTACTTTCCTGAATTAGAGATTTTTTATATGAAGTCGTAGAACGGGAGTCAAGGTCAATGAATCCTTCTCCTTACTCATTCCAATGATCAGTGTTTTACCAGGAGGTTCTGTCCTAGGCCCGGAAATGATCACAACATTCATCATCGACCTTTCGGCTGCACTTCAAGCTAATTGTTTACTCTATGCCGGTTTCCTGAACCTGTGGCTAGAGGTTAACACCCTCGATGATGCTAAATTTTGCAGCCGACGTTCAGTATGCTGTAAGATTGGTCAGTCCTTTTAGGGTTTACCTATTAACCGCAAAAATTGCGTTCTTCTCTCAGTTGGTGTTTCGGAAACACTTGGCAACTAATACATCAGTGGTGCTTTACTAACAAATGCCTCTCGAGTGAAGAATCTTGTTATAATCATGTTATCTGATCAATTAACAACCCAGGTTATTCTGAAACAAGTCGCTACGGCTAACAGACGTTTGTCTTCTATAAGGAGAGCATTGTTGCGGATGATTCCTTATATACTTAAACCTCTATTTGCCTCACAAGTGCGCTCTATCTTCGGGAATGGTTTACCTGCAACCAACCCAAGCATTGAGCTCCAGTGTAACTTGATTGCGAAAGTTCTGAAGCGGAGTTCAAATCAATCCTTGGGCTTCGGGACTTGTCTTATTTTATTCAATTCCTACGTATGTATTTGCTCTCAATTGGCTGCCGTCGTCATCGTGGACAGCGGATTTACATACAACACATTCTCAGAAGGGCCTTGGGTAGTGAGATCCAATAATTCTTCCAGCTCAACAGAGATATTTCAACACGCGGACAGAGAAGGAAACCCGTCAATCCGAGGAGGCACTACGTCCGACCAGTGATCACTCTATCCATCCAAACAGTGAACGACTGAAACAACATACCGGAGGCTGTGGTCAGTACTTCTAATTAGGAATGTCTCAAGAAGCTGTTAGATTAACACTTGCTTAGTATCTTTGGGTCTTTTTGCCATCCGTGAAACAGTACTCACCCACTGTGAAATACCCTTTGACTACAACACGCATGATCCCCACACTGATCGGGAAGGGTTGAAGCTTACAATGCGCACAAAATAACATATATCATTTGTGGGAACGGATTTCACCTGCAGACAGAGGTATATTCTTTAATACTTGTATATTTATGTGATGTGATCAGGTAACGAGCTGCCTTAACCTCTGTTTTGACACCTACTCATTACGGCAACACGTGCCAATATTACTCAGACTGCCACTCACACATCCACGTGATCGATCGGACCACGTTTTCACATTGGTCGATACCGACTGGCCTTTTATTTTTGCTCTGATTGGCTTGTTTTCCGTTTATGCTTTCCGCATTCGATGTACTCGTCATTAAGCAACTAACACGTTTGCCTTCGGGTTTGGTGCCTTCTCTCTCCGAGTTCAGGACTACGGGTCCAACGACGAAATAGGAATACTTGTGTGATACCTATCAGGATGGCGACGAGCAGTACGAACCCTCTGGCGGGACTGTCAATTCTGTGGCCCGATGGTGCAGAAAAAGCCATCTTACAATTGTGGATGCTGTGGAAAACATCTTTCCAACATCAGAGGACGCTTTTTCCCCTGTTGAATCCTTCTATTGACTTGTCCGATGCCCACTGGATAATGTTATTTCGTCAGGCCCTTGGTTCAGAAGGACAATGACATTTTGATTCCATGAACTTAGTAGCTAAGAGAAGTATCGTACACGTGATTCAGTGTTTCGAGGAGCCATGGGGAATTCAGCAAAGTGTATTTTATGCCCGTTACCAGTTCTCCAAATTGCAGCAGCCACGCGGAGAAAGTTTAAATGACTTCATTGCGCTCATTCATCAAGTGACACTAGAACGCCGGTGTAATACAATTCCCCCGACGCGTGTCGAAAAGTTATGAAAATTCAGTCTTATCGGTGAAGTTATAGATGATGACGCCAGAGAGAAGTTACTATCACAAAAGGAAGAAATCCTTTCAAGGGAAACCGCTTGCAGCCTCGTGCGTCAACGAGAAAATCTGAAAACGCAGTTGTCCACCTTCAACCTTATTCAGCCTGCAGATTGTGTAAACAAACTTGCTCCAAGTTTTCCCCCGAAAACAGGTTACGAAAATTCGTCTATTACCGATGCGGTGACCAACACACCTCCCCTACCCAATGTCCTCACATTCGCACAAAGTGCAGGAATTGCGGAAACATTGCGCACTTGGCACGTGTATGCCGTTCCCCACGGTCGCAAGCTTCGATTAAATCGCTGAACCAGGACGACGGTGAGTGCCCTTATTCCCAGTTAAATGTTATAAACCATTTAATTGCAAATTGCTCCAGTATGCCGAGAGTATCTCAAAATAGGGTCACGCTTCAGCTTAATGGTGAACCAGTTTTATTTGAATTAGACACCGGTTCCGCTGTGACATTGATTAGCAGAAACGCGCTCTCATCATTGCCTAATCTGGAACGGACTGATACCGTTTTCAAAACCTATAAAAAATGTGATGCACCTACTTGGAATGTGTCATGTACTAGGTAAACACCAGGGTAGACCACGCAACCTAGCACCTCATGTTGTGTCTCATGCTCCATTCAATCTACTGGGTCGGGACTGGACAAAACAATTGCCAGAAATATTAAATACCATCCATGCCGTGTGGGAGGACCTCGGTTCTTAACAGTCGTCCAGACGTGTTCAGCGAACATCATTTGGGAAAACTGAACAATTTTAAACCACAGATTCACATGACGTACTCTACTACGCCGAAATTCTTTCAGGCCAGAACGCTGCCTTACTCCTTACGAACCAAGGTGGAGGAAGAGTTAAAATGGTGCCAGCGAGAAGGTATAATTGTACCAGCTCAACAAGCTGAATGGGCTACACCGATAGTTCATGTGCTTAAACCCGACGGCAGCGTACGGATTTGTGGCGATTACAAACTAACCCAAAATCATAGACCGGTACCCACTACCAAAAATCGAGGATTTGCATGCCACTTTATCGGGCGGGTCAAGTTTACCAAAGTGGATTTGAGCCATGCTTACTCCCAAGTGGAATGAGATGAGGCCACTCGTCATCTTAATATGGTCAGTACATATTTAGGCTTATTGCAATACACCAGACTTCCTTTCGGGATTAATTCAGCCGAGGTTATATTCCAAAGAGTAATTGACAACATCGTCCGTGATATACTGAACAATTGTGCATACCATGATGATCTACTAATTACGGGTCGCACATAATAGGAACATTTGCGTACGTTGGACGATGTGTTACATAGACTACCTGAACACGGTTTATGTTTGAAACGCTCCAAATGTACTTTTATGGTTGATTCCGTTGACTACCTTGGTTATCGGTTGGATAGTGGTTTAGATGCACGAAAAGCCAAATTACAACCCATTATTCTTGCAACTCTTCCACGTAACGAAGCACAGCTGCGTTCATTCATTGGGATGTTATCGCACTACCGTCGGTTCCTACCCAACCTTGCTTCCGTTATAGCACCAATTCACTATTTGCTAAAGAAAGACTCCAAGGGGTCGTGGAAACGGAGGAACACACATGTGAGAAAGCGAAATTTCTACTCGCTCCTTCACCAGTGTTTGTAAATTACGATCCAAACAAGCCTATCGTCTTACAGTGTGATGCCTCGCTTTTTAAGATGGAAGCAGTCCTAGGGCATAAGATTCACGACGGAACCATTCGCCTTATTGCTTTCGCATCCCGCACGTTACAGGCTGCTGAGAAGAATTATGCACAACTGGACAAATGAAGCACTGGTAGTGATTTTCGTGGTCAAACGCTTCCATCAGTATTTGTGGGTAATCGGTTGAGATACAGACTGATCATAAAGCGTTCAACTCGCTTCTCGGGTAGGGAGGAGGCAAAGAGTAATTAAACTCACCCCGAATTGTACGTTGGGCACTTCTATTTTATGCTTCCAGCTATCAAATCCGGTACATCGCTGGTGCACACGCTAATGTCGCTGATGCTCTCAGTAGACCACCACAGGTTGTTCAGCAGGATGAACAAAGGGTAACACCATGCGAGTTTGTTCGATTGTTGCAACATCTAGACACGACATCAATGTCCAGTGCTATGGTTAGGAAAGGTATCAAGCGCGATCCCGTCCTATCGAAAGTGAAAAGTTTGCTGCTACTGGATTGGGGGCCACGTTCCTCTGACGATCTGTGTCCATTTCACAACGGTCGCTTTGAGCTAAGCCTACACGTAGGATGTATCTTGCGGGGATTTCGTATCGTTACTTCATCGGCAGTCAGATCAGCTGTACTGAGAGAGTTACACAATGCTCATGTGGGGATCGTTCGCATGAAAGCGCTGACCAATTCATACTGCTGGTGGCCAGCGATCGATAGAGATATCGAGGCGCTTCTGAATACTTGCGCTACAATCCAGAAGTATCGAAAAGACAAACCAATTGGCCCCATTCACCCTTGGGAGTTGCCCGACAGTCCATGGGAAAGTGTCCACGTTTATAATTTCGGCCCGATTGAAGGGAAAATGTTGCTACTCCTGGTGGATGCGTATTCCAAGTGGATTGATATACATGTTGTCACTAACGCTACCACGAAAACTACAATCAATAGGTTACGTTTTAGTTTATCTATGCACAAAAGTTAATTTGTACGATTATCCGTTTATATCCTGTAACTAAAAGTGCAACAAAGTAACTTTCATATGAAGTTGGAATATCGCCAATGCTACTTATAATGTCGCTGCAATTCTTCTTTTAACCAAAGTCAAAATTTACTTTTAATATTGCATATTGGCACTGATTCAAATTTGTTTTGAGGGACTTGACTTTTCAGTTTTATGTGACGATATTCTCTGATGGGACTTACAGATTCGAATTCAAATTCAGTTTTTCAAACGAGTCCGAGAGAAAATGCATTGTAATCTATTAAATCTCACAAGAAAAATATGCAAACCTGTTTTGGACCTCTAAAAACAAAGTCATCTTTGCTTTCAAGTAGCTGAGTCGTTTTAACAAGCTTCTCTTCGAAAATCAACGCGCGCCGATGTGATGTAGCAGAGTTTCATATTCGTAAGCTATTACCTCACAAAGCTGAAAGAAAAGTCAGGGTATAAATGGTGAAATCTTAGATGCATTTGTCCATGACAATTAATATCTGTGGGGTTAACGCTTATGAAAAGAGAGATTCATTACGAATTATGCAGTGAATAGTTACAATATTTTTACAAGCGTTCAAAAGCCTTTTTTGTCTCTTAACATTAATGGAATCCGGTCTGCAAACGAATGGAAGCAATTTTTCCCAAACAAACTAGAGTAAAATATTTCTTTGTAATAGCTCAACTAGATTTCTTCCCTTCTTCAAGCACTTCGAACTTAGTAGAAGGATACACATCCGAGAATATTTTACCCGTGACAAATCGAGTGGATTCTGTGTTACCTTTTTTTCAATGATACCTGTCAATTCATCAATCTCAAGTGATCTAATTTCACAGCTGTTTGAGTCGAAATGCTGAACCAATTGCTTTTAAACCTAAAATCTTGAAGTTTGCTTAGAGTTGTTTCATTGGAAAACAGTCCTTTCTTAACTTTCTATCCCGTTAGATAGGTTAAATTTCTTTTACTATTTTAAGCTTGTGTACTACCAGGTTTGAAATAGATGCCGTTGACCCGTTTTTATTTTCTGGTCGTTTAGTTTCCATATCCCTTTACTCCATGCGGAGAACGAGAGCCGGATTTGCAAGTTACCATTTCTTAACTTAACAGTATTTTATATTAGGGACGGCTGTTTCAATCGCGGTGAATCTGAATTCTCTCCCGTCACTTTTATACTACTTTTCGTTTCTGGTCATCTTCCGTTTGTGAAGAACCAGCGTTTAGTAAATAGTTGTTTAATGTGGCCAAAGTCATCAAATAGCTTCCAATTAGTTCGCAGCAATACACACACATTAATGAAATATAAAGCCATATTTGCTTACTTCGAATGTACTTGATATTAAGAAGTAACTAATTTTAATCGGTCAGTTACAACTGGAAGGTGCAATATTAGACAATATAGGAAAATATTTAAAAATATTATTTAGTAATGTTTAAATTATCACAAACGATGATGGCAATAATAAATCATTTTCAAGCTCTACAAGACATGTGTGGTAAGATATGAACAAAGAGTCACAAGCATCTTCGAACCGACGGATCAAATCTCCATTGAAAATGGTGGTGAGCAGGAAGGATGACACACTGATATCGTGATGAGAATTTTTCAATCGGACCAGAGGTGCATAAGGCTAAAAGAGTAGTTAACATAACCTAAATTTTGTTTATAACCTCACGGCAATTACAGGTATAATATCTCCAATTGTAAACCAAGTGTAAATTGCAAAATAGGCCAAGAGCCAAATAATCGAACATCAAGTATATGGCTATCCTCCTTCGTTTATCTTGAAGGACTCTTGTTAGTGCATAAGCCATTTGTGAAATCAAAATAAAGAAATGTAGCAGTTAATCGAACTGAGGTATTGTTTGGTAAACAAATGGAACCCAGAATTAATTTTCAAGATGGACTTACAAATCCAACATACTAACAAACGAGCTAAGGAAGACACAAGAATTGTGCAAAAGGGTACCAATTGAAATGAATACTTGCAAATATAAGACTGGTTTAATGCATTCCCGTAGATATCAAACAAAATTACAGTGCGATTTTAGTCTAGCTTACCGGAATCAGTTAGTAAAATAAGAGCAGCAGGAAAATTTTGAAGACTGGAAATTAAATAAAAATGATAAAGATTTTCTGTCTCCGTCCGGGAGTGCTATGAGAGAGGCGAACCTAATAAGTGCCAGTGGGAAAACAAGGAGACCACAACGGTTGAAAAGGTGCTAATGGAAATAATGTTGGGGGAAATATCAGTGGAACGTCATACCTAGAAAAAACCAACAAAGTGTGATACATGACCTCAGCTTTCCACTTTGACACCAGGCATACAAGAAACGAGTGTATCATTTCAAAAAGTCTCGCCCGGCAGGCTACTCGACACGGTTGAAGAAGGACCAGCTGCCATGTCGCTCAGCTAGATTTCGATCTACTGCTACCTTTATTGAACCCATGTTTCCTACAAGCCTTAACAATATTTGGCTGTTCAAATTAACAGGGGATTTCTTGATCTAATGGATCCTTGCTACCCACCAATGTTCCCGGTCAGTTCGAAGACACTTCCTCGGTTCTCGTTCTAGGATATTATGAACACGATGGGAATCAGCATCCAATGAGACCTGTTCGCATGCTTGAATACAAACTCATACATATGAGAAAAATCCATTCACATTTCAGAAGTTTCCAGATGGGTGCAAGACAGGCGCCATGGACATTCTTCATGACACTGGTAAGACGATTCCAGTCAGCGTTCGGCTCAGGAGGTCCAACAGATAAATAAGTTAAACACCGAAATGCTTTGAAGTCCGTTGTCACGAGGTTCCTCGGCGGAACAACCATAAATAAAGAACGCAAGCAAATAAGTTTTAATGCAAGACGAGTGCAAAAATAGATACGAGAAAGAACTGCGTTAGACAAAGCAAAATGGAAAAGAAGGCATCAGCCAGATACAATAAAACCGAATAAAGGGACGTCACTGACTGCGTGACTGCGCCATGTTTGATACGGACTCCAAACGTTAGTGTGAAAAATCCTGAGGATATCATCCAAAACGACTGTACGCATCCACATTGTAAAGTCTCTCGGTCAATTTTGCTTGCATCTATATCACGTCATGGACCGACCAAAACCACGGTTTCATCCAACTTGGTGCAGCCACGGCGTATGATGCACATCGAGGAGGCCGGTAAATGGGTATGCGGAGGACATTACCTAGTCAACGTAAGCGATTAAGATGTAGCAAACACTCGAATGAGGCACCAGAAAGCTTCTTGCCAAAAGCCAACTGGCGGATCTCAGCAGAGCTCAGACGGCGTTCACACAATTCGTGAGCAATACTCCGCAAGCAACGGCTATCATACTGGCCAGGCGTTTAGTGTTTTCACTAGGAACGGTGCAGACCTCTGATCATTACAGTAACACCGGTCTTATCGCAGCGTTATACACCTAAACTATCATTTATATCCCGCCGTCTACATGGATGGTTGAGACTGCAGAAAGCCACAGGGGCTCTTCTAATGTGCCAAGCAACCTGATCGATGATGTGACCACCAGAGAGGACAGGCCACCAGGGTAAGTGAACCAATCCACCACTTCCAGTGACTGTTCGGCGATATCTAGAACCGAAGATGTGCCGGTCAAGTCCTGTAACAGTACTTTGCACTATGAAGGTGAAAAGCACATGCCAGAGCGTGCAGTCAGTCAGTCCAGCAGCGTTTGCATAATCACTGCATCGGAACTATTGAGAAGCGTGTTGTTCGTCAAACATAAGTTTGTCACTCGATCACAGGAAAAATTTTCACTCCGCCAGAGCCTGAAAGAACCGATTATTTATGACCAATACTATCACAAGGTGACGACGAAAGGAGATATGAGACAACGCTAGCGAATCCTACGTGTTTTGAGGAAGTAAAGATACAGTTTCCAGTAGACTCTTACAAGGCCTCAGGAGTCACGGTAAAGCGACTGCATAATAGAAAAGGATTTGTCTGGCAAGCTGTTCATGGATAGGTAGTACCACAAGCTGGCGTGGTCAACAGTGTCGATGGCGGCGTTCAAGTCAAAGAAAACTACCATAATCGGTCGTCTGTATGTGTGTATCTGGTGCTGTTAATATCCGAATTAAAGAGCTGAAGTTAGCTGCATTGCATTTGGCGAATGTATTCTCAAGGTTCTTCCAGCGATGAACCCACGAGATGTGTGTTCAAACAACATGAAGGCACGGTCTCCTTATCACCACTCCCAACGGGATACGGTGTGCAGATTCAGCTAAATATCGCCCGATAACTCTCCTACCAGTGCCATTCAAAATCATAGATTCTCTTTTTGCCGAGGCCGTCATGAATTACTTGGAGACATGCACATTCACAGCAGCAGGAGAGCATGGATTAACCTAGAACCAGTCATGCAAAACAAACATGCTGCTTGCTTGCTTCTGTTATACTGTAATCCTTGGCTGTGATGTGGGAGTTGACGTAGTCTATCTAGACTTCTCAAAGACGTAGGACAGTCTGAATCACTGCATCTTCATTCCCAGACTTCAGAGCTGTGGAATTGGTAAACCAATTCCCGGGTACTAGTAACTTTGATCCAACGACATTTGAATTTAAGTGTTCGCAGAGCCATCTCTGACCCTATCGATGTTCAGCGTGGAGTTCCACCGGGCTGAATAATTGGTCCCCGCCTTTACCTTATTTACGTTAAAGATTTTACAACACTGATCACGTACAATTTCGTACTCTTCCATAGTGATCATAATATATGGCGGGCCATCAAAACAATGACTGACCACGTCACGCTGTAGGATGATTTTGATTGGGTATAAGAATGGGTGACTCAGAACCTGCTCCATTTCAACGCGACTGAGTGTAAGATATTGAACATACGTCATCAATCCACTAGTGAGTACAGTCTGGGGTACCAAGCTTTCCAACTTGCTACCCTTGAATGCGATCGGGGTGTGATAACACAAGATAATATTGCCTATTCCATCAGGCTGAGAAGGCGTCTGTAAAAGCTGAACAACACCTTGGCGTTTTGCGGAGAGCTTTCGGCCGTTTCGACCCTACAATCTTCTCTCAGATGCTCAATGCCTAAAATAGGCTCCATTCGGAATACGCCATTCACCCATGGAAGCCCTGGCACATGCACGACCTCACCCCACTTGAACTACCACAAGAAAAGGCAACCAAATATGTGAACAGTTTGTTTCATCTCCCTTCCCAACTGAGGTTGAAAACTCGGCGTCAACCTAACACTACAAATAAACGTCCGCATTTTTATTTTCGCCAAACAATTTGTCAAACCCTATACCATAGTGAACAATTAACACTGATTTGACACGCATTAAGAAGCACTCCAGTACCTGCCGCGTCTGGTGGATTAACAAAAACGTTAATAAAAAATACAGTTTGTAGTTCCATTGTCAAGTGCATGGACTTTTCGTATGTAACGTAGTAGCCCTCACTGTTTCCATATTTTCAACAGGTTAAAAAATATAACGTTATTTCCCAACAGTAGAATGGAGAGTAGCATCAAGTAACAAAATGTAAATGTGGTGGTGTGCGTCATCCAATCGATTTTTAAATATGGTTAATATATGTGCACAAAACTATGTTTCGGAGAGAGCGTTCCATGGTTGACACACGTGAATGGAAAAGAAATTTCTACGTTACGCTAATTTCAACAATTGGCCTCTTAGCTTGGTGTTATTGCTGTGCTGCAGTACAGAGCGGCACATATTATTTCGATTGGGTTAATCAAATTCGCCATAATAATATCGCCTCGTAGTCGGCGATAGCGCAAGCTGAATACTCCTAAACGGTTCAGCCTCTGCTCATATGGAAGGTGGCGCATTCCAATAACGTATATGGAAGCTCGAGGTTGAGGTTGCTCCAGTGCAGTAAGGTCGGGCTTCAGCCAGACCTGGAATCCATGATCTGCAAGCACTCGCCCAAGAGTTGCACCTTGTAGTATTAATCCAGGCTGGTCTCTACTGCTCAGAACAATTGGAGAACGCGAAAGATAAGTGATGCTACACGTCGGTATTCAGCCAAACGCATTCGGATCGATTGATCCATCTGTCTGTACGCTGTTGCAAACTACATGTGTGCGGCCTCAAGTGGAATATGTTATACAAGTCTAGCAACCCTAGCAAAGTGAAGTATATTTGCCCTCCAGTACACAGCTAAGAAACATCAAGCACACCAAAGTGTTGCTTCACCCTTCACAGCAACCCTAGGATTGTAAAACGGGTAGTGTAGGCTCTTACTCGATGGCCCAAAAACATTCTACAGGACCCTAAGCAATTTCAACCACGTCTGCTGTCACTTACTGCAACTCAATTACAACAAATTTCGAGAAGCCACCAGTGTAAAGTGGCCAATTAATAAATCGGCTTGAAGGTCGACGAACCATTTACTCTCTTCGTGCCTGACAGTCACGGAACGCCCTCCCGTATTACGGTGTTTTCACCTCCACTATATTATTGTTTAAAATACATTGACGTTGCACCAACCTAACTAAATTAGGAAATATAGTCTGTGTACATAATTAGACGAGTGAATGTATGAAACGTTGTACAACCAACATCAACCTGTACATTCGAGTTTGTCTCTTATGTGTGCACTCCCGTGTGAAAACAATGTTGAGTGCACCAGGACATCAGTTATGTTAACTATATGTTCACTTTTCTCCAATTTTCTGTTTAACATTCTGACGATTGTAAGGGACATGTTTAGCATTTGTGTTTTCCCCTTGATACACCATTGCCCCTTTGTTCCATCACTGATCGCGCGCAGCCATTAGACTAACAGCAGCTAGTGATATCTGCACGGAACGCATCTATCTGACTGTTCCAATGCCCTCGACCAAGTAAATCACCGCATCCTTCTTCATAAGTTGCAATCATAGGGAAATGGGAATTGTGTCTTTGGGTGGATCGGAAATTGACTTCTTCAGCGGCGGCTACAGCTTCTTAATAAAGTGGACTACCGTGTTTAACAAGGATTCATGTTGGGACTAGGCTTAGTCTTAACGTTCCTCATCAAAGATCTCGTGCGTATCATCCAGTCGAATGTCCTGATTTTGCTGATGACATTAACATATGGTGGGTAGTCGTTAATCAGGAAGTCCACAAGCTTCTGCAGCGAGAATTAGGCTGTATTCTGGAACGGTTTAGAAAAAATCTAGTCGCGTTCAACGCAGACAAATGCAATGATATGCATTTACGCCACGAGCACACTAACACATATAACCTTGGTGATTACATCTTAGAAACCGCCTCAAAGAATTGCGACCTCCGGGTTGTGATCCAAATGGATCTAGACTGTTTGGAACAGACCTTGAAACCTTCCAAAGTAGTGAAGCAACGTGCTTGTCTTATAGGGAGTGCGTCCTGGCGGTTCGACACTACCATGTTCCCCCAAATTCTCAAGGCGTATAAGGGTGTCTATGTTGAGTATGCGATTCAGGCTTTGAAACTCTAGTTAAAACGCGATTTAGTTGAACTTAAGACCTCACAGCGAACAGTCATAACATCTGTGAAAGAAAGCCCAGGAAGCGCAAAGCGGACGCTATCTCAAAGTTGCGACCTCGTTCTGGTGTACCAGATCAGGTAAAACCCCAGTCAAGCTTTCCACCAAATGTTGAATCGTAGCCACAACACAAAATTGAGGGTTCATCTGCTGAAAATGTTCACCCGATACTGTCTTCTGGAATTCCGACGGAGTTGAATTTCTCCATGTATTTGCCGTCCGGGGAACGCACTTTGTCACTTCCGAGCACACGATACCAAGTTAAAGTGTTTCGTCGATGTAATACGCCATCTACTTGACTTAAACTCCCATCTTCGATGGATAACACGACGTCTATAAACATTGTACTTACTAACCCCTCTGTAATCGGGGTAAACAGAGGTACTTTTATGTTAACTTGGATAAAATGATGAGTCTACAGATGCGCCTTGCAAATTACTGTTACATTTTGTGAAGTTAGGTGATCAAGGCAAATCATCTCACTGCACTTGTTAAGTCTGGGATACTCTCACTCGAATTAAGTTGATGCATTGTTTAAAATTTATGCTGAGAGCACTACCCACATTTTAAATACCTTTAGCCATTGACTGGACGTCACCATAGTAGCACTTGTTGCTGGATTCGGAACTAAGGGGTCGAGGAATTTTTACGACAATGCTAGCTTGTCTGCGTGTTGCGGAGGGACAGCACATATCAGAAACAATAGAGTTAAAGGTGGGAGTTTCAGCTGCATGTTGGTTCAAGTGATCAAGCATTTGGATGGTGCGCAGACCAATGGGAAATGGGAGCCTTTATCTGAAGGACGAAGCACATACATCGCTAGCATCAGTTACGAGGTCAGGGTTGGTCTGTTGCTCAATAGACGAGGCAGAACAGATAGCACAGATGAGGAAAATAAGAGAGAAAAATAATGGAAACGATTCCTATGAAGAAGATGATAATCTCCGGCTGCTCATACCCTACTTTATAGGAAAAAATGTTGTCCAGCTTAGACCCTATATGCTGCAGTTTGGAACCGTGCCTTTCTTTTCCTTTGGTCACTATTGGATTGTTCTTTATCCACAACCCTAAAATAAGAAGAATGCGTTTCCACAAATATTCAGAGCTTTTGTTAAATCCCATATTTTATTCCATGACCGCAGAAATAAGGAGAATTGCAAATTTCTCGTCAACTATTGTAGAAATAAAAAGTTGGTTTAATTTCTAGTGGCGTTTTGGGAGTTCAAACCCACGTTACGTCGAAAATATAGACTAATTCATAAAGATTATTCAAGTATCTAACCGTGTACTTGCTTAAGACCTTTGGAGCTTGTATCGCCAAATCAAGAATTAAAATTGTCGTCATTAATAATAGTTGTGCACTTGACTGCGACTTGACATTATAGCACCCGGCATCAGACCCCCAAAGAAATACTCGAGATAGCGGCAACAAACATGTTGGTAGTACTCCACAACTATTATCCAGCACACCCATACCTGGCATATTTGGAAAAGATAGCCGCCAGTTTTCCAAAATCCGCTCAACGCACATCTTGAGCTCAATCGTATCGACGGTACCAAAATGCACTAAAGGAGACTGGGTCAGCAGGCACTCTAATTGCCGACGAATGAGAAAACTTGGTCTCAAAACTGGCAGTTATACGCCACTGCACTCTAGTCCTTAGCCGAAAAGTGTACAGTGATGTTTCTGCCTATTTTCCACAAAGTACAATTCCCTCAGGATGTGAAACGATAGTCCGTTCGGTTAGCTCGAATATGCGAATAGCCCCGACGTGCCTGAGCAGCTTCACAAGGCACATAGTGAAGACATATTATCCACAGGGAACTGAGGGCACCATCGCGTCGCATTGAGTGGTATTCTCGAGTGAACTCAACTAAATCCATGCATGATTCATTGTCTACTGGATTATTGATGCTGCTATGCGAATTCGGGTGAAGCTACCATCTCCATGTGCCTATGCTTTGCTTCTACAACTTCACTAGTCTCCATGCTTTGAGCAATTTAACCGCTGTTGGTGTCCACAGTGCAATAAAGCGCGCATCAACTCGTCCGCTCTACTCTCAGCGCGCTCGCAGTACATACCGAAGGTATTCGTGCTACGAGTGATGATCATAGCGGGAGTATTACTCATGAGAGATTCTCGAGGACACCAACTCACTGCTTTAGAAGACTGGGCTCATTTGATAAACCTGTGGTTGCTACCCAAATCAGAATGCTCACACTGGGATGTGACAGTCCACCTGTGTTACAGCCATGATGACTGATTAACAGCGGTCCAGCGAGCACTGCAGATAGTTTAGAGGTCACCATATAAACAGAAAACATTTGCTTAAAACATATTCTGAAGTCATATTCCCTCCCACCTTGCTAAATAGTTCCCAGGCGATGTCACTAACAGTTTAACAAGCGGACAATTATAGCAGAGATATAAAGTGCGTATGACAGATGAACCATTGTACTTTCACGTAACAATTTCAACCGCAGCCAACTCACCTCAAGCGCTGAGCACAAAACACTGGTGAACCTTTAACCAAGATGTTCTCTTCTAGTTGCGTATTTTATCTTAATTTGAATGTAGTGTATTTTCCGAGGGTGTGGGTTAGCTGTTCTAACTAGTGTTTTGCATGCGGTGTGGGACATCACGGCTCACAGTCGCGCATATCACGTTCGTCATTGCGCCAAACCAGGACTGTAGTGGCACGGTAAACGAGGTATGCTGTTGGAGCTACAGCTCCTTTGCTTACAAGAACACGGAACAGTCGTTAATTATACAAGATATTTGACGTTTATGGCAGAGCAATTCCCCGACTATGGTTGGATAAGATTAACAGAAAGCAATTGTTCGCCATCGCACTCTGGGCATTACTGGAACAATCACAAGCTGTGTTGGACAAAGAACCGAATTCATAAACTCAGCCATGAACTCCATGCCTCATAGGATTGTTCAAGAACGAACACAACCGTTCGTAATCACGCTGCACGCTAGTTGGCTAGAATGTGTTTTGGTGTGAAATGAATCTTGCAGTTAGAATAAAGCGTTGATCGACCCACTAGCGATGTACCCAACGCCGTCTGTTATCATTCCGTTGGCGTTCAGCCGAATGTTGGGGGGAGCGGTTGGGCTTCCGAGGTGTGTCAGCAAAAACTGGATGTGAGACAGACTGCAATGATTCCCCATGACTGAGGTTGTCTTACTATAGCAGTCGTCTGGCGGTAGACAATGACATACACGGTCGTCTGTGCTTGACTGATGTAGAGATGCATCCAACTTGCGAGCAATGTGATCTTCAGGTGTGCATTTACTCCATCAGCAGTCAGGGACACAAATTCGACTGGATCAAGTGTGACCGGACCATATCAAAAATGACGCATGCCATCGCTCCCGCAGTTGCTTCCACAATCCTAATAACACACAGAATACTAAACTACGTAGCGATAATGAATACTGAATACTGGATACTGTATTATAGAGCAAGTAGAAATGGATTCTGTACAACTCTTTCGAGATATGGCGAAAAACGTTATAAAAGTTGTCAACCTTGAATATCATTGTCGTTCTCATGTAATATTTAAAATATTCGACTTACGATATTTCAGGATTCACAAACGTGATGTCATCGTAAGTGTGCAGTCGTTCTCTGAATCGAATAGAGGCAAAATGCAAATCTAACAACGTTTTGAACTGTTGCACAGATGATGCCTCAATCACATGTTCGGGCAAACTATTCCAAATGTTTACCACTCTCCGTTCGAAGCACAGTGGGTGGGGAACACGTTTCATATCCGGCACAACAAGTTTGTATCTGTGTCCGCGTGTGCTGCATGGCCCTCGTAAGTGCAGCATTGGCCTTAACATGGGGAACTCACCGAGATGTAGAATTCGGTAGGTCATTATGAGGTCGACTCTCACCCGACGGTAGGACAAGGTGTAGAGTCCTAGTTTCTCGCACCGGTCTTCATACCCAAAGCCACGTAAACTCGGGATCAGCCTGGTAGCAACGTGTTGGACCCGTTCGATCTTTTGTGCCTCACCTCGGGTAATCGGAAAGTAGGCGGGCGAACCGTGCTCTAGCATTGGTCTAATGATAGAAGAGAACAGGCGAGTGGCAACCTCTTCAGACCATGTGCAGAAGCTACGTTTGAGCGCCCAAAGCATGCGCAGTCCGTTCCGATATAGCCTGTTTGTTTTGTCCACGGACTTCAAATCGTAGCGTGTGAGTACACCTAGGTCCTTCACGGAGGGTGTAGGATATAGCGTTTGGCCGTCAAGGGTGTAGGTTCGGCCGTCTGCACCCTTCCCCAGGCTCATAAATAACGACTTGGCTGGGTTGACCGGGAGAAGAACTTCTTCAGACCATGTGGATAAGCGGTTTAGATCTTGCTGAAGTAGGCCACAGTCATCAGGAGCGTCGATTTCTCTCTAAATCTTCATGTCGTCCGCAAACAAGGCACACGGCGACCAGAGAAGCTGCGGTAGATCGTTGATGTGGATCAGGAACAGAGTGGGCCCCAGCACAGTGCCTTGAGGCACGCCACTTGTAGAGGGATACCAGTCAGTTAGATGGTCGTCGACCTGTACCCTCCACTTTCGTCCAACAAGAAAGTCGCGGATCCACCGGTGCAGTGAGCCACCGACGCCACACATGCTGAGTTTGTGAAGGAGAACCTCATGACTGACCTTGTCGAACGCTTTACTGACATCGATGAATATCCCTTCGATGGACTTCCCCTTGTTTATTGCCTTCAACCACTCATGCCTCGTCACAAGCAGGTTCGTAATGCATGAGCGACCTTGCATAAAACCGTGCTGTGCGGGCGTCAGGACCTCGTTTGACTGTAGCAACTGCAGCAATCTCTTCTTCACGAGTTTCTCAGCAACCTTTGCTAATATAGGTGTCAGACAAATTGGCCTGTAATTGTCTACTTTGCTAGGGTCGCCGCCTTTCGGAATAGGCTTCACCACCGCACATTTCCAGTCAACCGGCAACAAACCTTCGGAGAGCGACCTGTTGAAAAGGTCAGTCACGATAGGAGAGAGGATGGTTGAAAGTGACTTGAGAACCAGTGGGTGAAGCCCATCAGGTCCGGCAGGTTTGGTGCCGTCAAGGTTGGCAAGTAGTTGAGCTACCTCTTCGACGCCACAATGCAGACTATCGAGTTCGGTAAAAGCGGTACACGTCGAACTCGGAACAGACACCTGGTTATTCGCAAATACAGAAGCGAAGTGCGCCGCCAACGCGGACGCACGCTCAGAGCTGGAGGTGAGGGGCTGTCCATCCGTGCCATCCAGCACTGGCACATCACCCGCCGGCTTCAGGCGTCGCTTCACATATGCAAAGATTCTCTTTGGGGCGGTCTTCGCGGCTAATGCGAGCCGCCCTTCAAAGTGTCGGCGTTTATTCTTTTTTGCACTGTTGCAGAGATTCCGCTGACATTTGTACCCTTCGTCATCATTGGCAGAGCCAGAGAGAAGGAATTTGTCCCACAGTCTGCGCCGCCTCCGAGCCAGGTTTCCATACTCCTTATCAAACCAATGAGGCTTAATCGGTCCAACCTTTCGACATTTCAATGGCACAAATTTGGAACACAATGATGTTAATCTCTCTTTTATACATATCCAACAATCTTCCACAGATGCAGTTTGTGACAGAGACCAATCCAGTTGACTCGCGGCTCGAGCAAGACCATCGAAGTCCGTTTTCCAGTAGTTGGGAGCTGGTTGCAGCGGATGTGAACACGGCAATGATAATTCCATATCAGCTATCAGTACTGAGTGGTCGCTCGTAGCCAGGGGCTCCAGGATCCTAACGTCACGCACTCGTTGTTCGTAGCTCGTTAACATCAGGTCGAGACAGGACGAAGTTGAACGTGTTGATATGCGTGTTGGCTGGCATATGCGTTGCGATGCACCAGTTTCAAGTACCAAATCCACGAACTTTGCTTCAACCTCACTATGTTCAGGCATCAAATGCACATCAGGCCATCGTATTCGAGGACAGTTAAAATCGCCCATAAGCAGAAAGTGTGGACGACTCATGTGGGTCCGAAGATGGGGCAGCCAATCCAAACAACGACTCAGGGGACTGCGATAAACTGCGCCCACAAGCAGTTCTCCGCGCCTGAGGCGGATGGAGCACCACAGTAGCTCACACAGGCCATCGTCACTTCGGTAGGTGCTCACCAGTCTCCCACGCAGGGAAGACCGGATGTAAAGTAAGACACCACCGTGGGCATTCTTTAGTCTATCGCATCGGAAACACGAGTAACCGTTGAGTTCAAGTTCTTGGGTGTATAACTCTGCATGCAGCCATGTCGCTGCGAGTCCCACTACGTCTGGCCGCTCAGACGCAACAAAACAACAAAGCTCATCGCGCTTATTCATAATACTGCAAACGTTTGTGAAGGCCACTCGCAGGCCGCAGCAGGAGCCACCGGGCGTGCTTGAAGTGTGAGCAGCCTGTTTATCCTGATTCGCGAATTGTTGGAAACCACCCGAAAATTTACGATACGAAGATTTGTTTCCCCCTCACCAGTGCGTCTTTTCAACTCAATGATGGCAGACTTGAGCCGCTCCCTGTCTACTGGGTCCAGGTCGGGACGAACATGGATCTTCAAACCCTTCAGCCTACTTAGGCGAGTCATGATCAGTCTTGGACTGGCTTCGTCCACAAAAGTGATTCTCATAGGCCGATTTTGTTGATCACCTTGCTTTCCAAGACGGGTAATCTGCCTCACTTTTACCGAGTCCTCACCAGCGTCGAAGAGTCTATCAATTAGACTCCGTAAAAACTCGACATTGTGATCGTAGCGCACTTGGGGTGATGGATCACCGGACTCCGGTGCGTGAAAGATCACGAGATTATAACGCCTCTGGTCGGACGAGGTTGGCCTTGCAGGGCGAAGTATACTACCAGCCTCAAGTGGTTTGGCTAAGTGTTGACTTACAGAAGTTAAACGCCCAACGTTCCTTCGTAATTTCGTCCTCTGATCTTTCCACTGGTCTTCAGCACTCAGACTTTCACCTGCTGGCACATCAGTGTCCGGTGGACACAACAAAGGTAAACAATTTAGCCCAGGTGCAACTGGGCTTCTCACAACGGTTGGACCTCGTGTCAGTGAGTTTGCACGGGTAGAGGAGGACGACTGAGCCGAAACCTGAAGGCTCTTCGCGCTAGGTTGTTGGGCCAAACACACGGAGCTGTTCGCAACGAAACGCTGAGGACTACACGTCGGCTTTACTCTTTCTGGCTGTAACTTATTTCGATAATGTTCACATATAGTTTGGACGAAATCGTGTTGGATCTCGAGAAGGCGATGAAAATGCTCAACTGATAATCCAACACATGAAATATGGTATTTAACTTGGCAAAATGCACACGTGAGGGCATTTGCACGGTATCCGACTAGTTTGGAGCAAGTACCACAGGATGTTAGGAAGATGGAATGCGAACGACTGTCGATAATGGACAGATATGCGACGGGTGCGTGCCAACCACTCACTAAAATAAAGCTGAGAGAATATGTGGACGAGCGCTTGCAGAGAGCTGAATAGGATGAATCTAGATTCAATAGTCTTGATATTACTTTCATCCGACTGACTACTCTGTGCTCTCAGACACCAGATGGTGCTATTGCATTTACTGGATAATGTTTTACATTCATGTGATTTTATCTTGGCTCACAGGAATGCAATAATCTGCATATAAAAAACGGAACATCGAGTTACGTCTGGTAACATAGCACAAACGTAACAGACTGGTAATTAAAAAAATCACATATTCGAAACTGGAAAAGCTGAACAAATAAAATGAGCATCGTTAAAGAGATTGCGTTAAAGTGCAGAAATATTAAGATTGTAAGGGTGAGGTGGTAGCATACAAAACGATTTAACAGCTTATTGTATTTACTAATACTAGCAAATAGAAATCGGATTGCTTACCCGTCTGCGCAAGTGTACGTGCTTCACTGTGGACTACATGCGTTCGCAATACATCGACTACAAATCGATTGGGGATGTTACGTGTTCAAATAGATTCTCCTGGATTTTCGATACGAAATATACTTCTAAAAATTAATCGGATTGCAGTTTCTCAATGCACGATAAATCCCGTTTTAAATGAATAGGTCTTAAGTTTTTGTGGGAAACTGAAATCTGTTCGCCTACATGGACAGCCGACGTTAGAGTGTTCGGTACAAAACCACCATCATACACAGTCCGAACAATTTTCCGAAAAACACGATTGGCTTCACTGAACGAAAATTGTTTCCTAGGGGGATATTGTTTTCCCATGAAGTTTCTTTCAACTTCCCTGCGACAAATGGGGTAACTGAATGCGCAATGAACAACGTCCGCTTCGTTTGTAAATACTCGTTAAACAATTGGAGTAACTCCAAAACGATTGTATACATAGTTTTTCTTATATGATAGAAAGGGCCGACACTATTTGTTCAGGCCACAAAATCGGCAACAAGTCTGTCTGAGACAACCGACCCTTAATGCTTCATTACACGGTTAGGTTTAACAAAGGCAAAATAATCTGCCTTCCATAATCAACTAGATAAACCATATCGCGGGACAAGAAACGATTTTCGACTAGACAATTTGCATAATAATTTCAAAAGTAACTCCAAGCGAATGGTATTTTTATAAGTGATCTTAAGATAAAGTCCAGAGATAAATCCAACCGTTCGGACTGTGTAAGAAGTTGACTTAATGTCTAAGACAGTGAGTAGATGTCATCCAGAAGCACGAATTTGTAGCATACGTAGGTTATTCTGCCATGCATAAAAGTCGAATGATCTTTGTACACCAAGGTTGGCACCACACTGGTGCATTGGTAAATTTTGAGGCTGCATCAGCCGCTGTTACAGGATAATTTTCTAGAACAATAGAACAATGGAACAATGGTATATGACGGGTAAAAAAGCATACACTTAACGAGTCCCGCAGGTTGGCAATAAAAATACTAACAGATTGACAAACCACATAAGTGGTTGAAGTAAGGAGCGTCAGTGAGATAAAAGGTAGAAGTATAACAGTTTTAGGGGGATAAAGTGGTACGACGCAAAACTGGCTAAGAAATTGTTATCGTTGGCGATGGTAGCAAATAAAAATGGAGTACTCACCGGTTCGCACAGATTTACGACCGTGAATTTGGGGTATAAATCCAAAGAGGCTGGTCAGCCTAAATATATACAAGCGTTTTCGTTCATAAAACAAAGCGCAGGGGGCTCAGTGCGACGTCCAATCGTTTTTTAAACGTATCTAATGTGGGGGCACAAACAACTGAGTTTGGAAGCGCGTTCCAGGGCCCGCAGACCCGGAGGGAGAAATAGGTTCTCCGACAGTCTAGACGACTGTACTGTTGGCTCAGCTTTAAACTGTTACCGCGAAGGTTAGTGTTCGGGCTGAGCTTCAAGAGGTGGCGGCATGCGTGACTGGAATCGCTCAATATCTGGTACACTAGTATGAGGTCTCCACGAAGTCGCCGGTACCGTCCGCTGAACACTCCGAGTATCTCCAGTCGTTCCTGGTAAGGAGTGTGGCGCAAGCCCTTGACGATTTTCGTTGCTCGACGCTGTGGGGTCTCAAGCGCTGCAAGATCACGTTTTAGCCAGGGTTGCCAGGCCTGGATTGCATATTCGACGTGAGGACGCACGTAGGCATTCAGCATCAAAGAGAAGATGGATGGATCCAAAATTCCGAATGCTCTTCGCAGGAGTCCAACGTGCTGGTTGCCCCTTTTAGAAGCGGAATCTGACTGTTTGGAACACCCGAGGTCTTCCTGTACCAGCACACCCAAGTCGCGTTCCTGAGTGTTGGTCTTCAGATCGTGTGCCCCAAGCTTGTAGACGTGGACTTGTCGATTGCGGATATGAACAACGCGACATTTGTTCACATTAAACGGCATGGCGTTTCTCACCGATCAATTCCAGGCCTCATTCAATTCACGCTGTAGGACTTCATGGTCTTCCGATCGTTGTATCGCCCGCCAAACCTTGAGATCGTCCGCGAAGAGTAAGAATTTCGACGTAATAACTCTTACTAGATCGTTAATGAAAAGCAGGAACAAACGAGGCCCAAGTACCGAACCCTGCGGTACGCCGCATCCCACTCGAATCGGATCGGAAAAGGATGATCGAACTCTAACTACTAACTGCCGTTCAGAGAGAAAGTTACCGATCCATCCTAACAACGGGTCTCCGATACCGTACTGTTGGAGTTTAATGAGCAGGATTCGATGATCCAGGCGATCGAAGGCTTTCGAAAAGTCCAAGAATGCAACATCGACTCCTGTTCCCTCATCGACAGTCTCGGTCCAGTTGTCACGAGCTATCAGCAGATTCGTCGTACATGAACGATGTTGACGAACCCCATGCTGTTCTGGCGCAATTATGCCGTAGTTTTCCAAGTATCCCATTAACGCATCTGCTATCACCGCTTCCATGACTTTGGCGATCACAGGCAGAAGTGTTACGGGGCGGTAATTGGCAGAATCCGATCGACTTCCTGCTTTGTATATGGGCGTTATTACACCTTGTTTCCACCTCGAAGGTACGATGTTCTCATCGAAACCGCGCTGAAAAAATGCAGCTAGTGGTTCGGCCAAGTGGATGGCAGCTACCTGTAATGTTTTCGGGTGAATGTTATCGGCCCCGGGAGAGCTGTGTGGACGCAAGGATAGCAGCTTTTGCAGCACCATTTCTGCAGTGAACGTGACGTTGGATAAAACGGACGGTGGGATAACTAGTGACGGAATATACGTCGAGGCTTGTACACCTTGGAAGATTGGGGAGTACTGGGCCCGTAATGCGTTGGCCGCCTCCTTCGCAGTATGTGTATACCCATTGGTCGTATTAAGTGGTGGGATTCCCCGTTGCACCTTGCGAAGTCCATTCACATGTTTGTAAAGAAGCTTTGTGTTCGAACAGAACCGTTTGGCTAGCTCCTGCTGATGCGTTCTCTTGTCTTCGCGAACCAAAAGCACACAGTAGTTGCGATGCGAA
Source organism: Dicrocoelium dendriticum (assembly GCA_944474145.2). Classification (NCBI taxonomy): domain Eukaryota; kingdom Metazoa; phylum Platyhelminthes; class Trematoda; order Plagiorchiida; family Dicrocoeliidae; genus Dicrocoelium; species Dicrocoelium dendriticum. The sequence goes on along the minus strand of OX104063.1, from coordinate 5,405,875 downwards.
ACGTATTCCGTCCAGTTTTCAGCGCTGGGGTTGCTTTTATAAATGCGCCATGCCCGATCCCTTAGGTTCATGCAATTTCGCGTCCGGCTTCGAAAGAATGAATTCGCTGTGCTTGGATGTTGGGAAACGTTTGGTGTTGAGGCTTCTATGACTAGTGACGTGATGGTGTTCGCAAATGTCTCCCAGGCTAGTTCTGGGGTGCAGTTAGCTAGAAACGTCCAACTGGTATTCTCAACTAGAGCATACAGAACGTGGTAATGGGTAACAGATTGCCTCGTTTCGAGCTCCGCAGCTGGATATTCGGCGCAGCAGATGTAATCGAACTGCAAAGTCACGTGATCGCTACGGCCCAAAGGACTGCACAACTTTAGTCCATTGACCATGAGCTCTTCGTTAGTGAGCACTAGATCTAATATCGATGGGTTGTTTCCTGTTCTGAACCTGGTTGGAACGGTGACGTGGTTATACAAGAAGGTGCAAGAGAGTAGCTCTTGCAAATATGCCTTGAACACTTCTGTCTCGGATGCTGGATTTTCCAAGTCATGGGTGTTGAAATCTCCTGCAACGAGGATGTGGCTGTACTTCTGATTAAGCACGGAGCGAAAAGCGGAGATAAGTCTGTTGTCCCTTTCCGGAGTGGATTTCGGTGGTCGGTAAACCATAGAGAGAAGGCATACGTCATTGCGTTCCAACCACACTTTGCACCAAAGGACTTCGGTGACACAAGTCTGAGGATCGTCTATGAGCTCACAACGAAGGTTCGTTCGGAAATAAATGAGCACGCCACCGCCCTTGTCCGTTCTGTCGTTCTGGAGAAGTGACATACCCGGTATGGCAATCTCAGCGTCTGTGATTTCGCCGCTCAGCCAGGTTTCGGCGATCATTATGATGTCTCGAGGCTCCGAAGCCAAACGGTGACGGAGTTCTACCAACTTACTTATGAGGCCTTGTGCATTTGTATACATGCAGGATAGTGCTTTTGTAACCAAGAGTGAGCTAGCACAGGTTGTGGTAGGAATGTAGTTTGTGCCGACCGTTAACGGGTCGGCCATTAACCGTTTTTTTGTGGTGACGTTTGCCTTTGAGTTTGCTTTTGGTTAGACGACTGATCGCGGCCTTCCAGGCTCTGCTGGTCCCCCGTGTTCAGCCGTGTTTCGTGGGATATTGTGGTTGTCGATAAATCCATGCCTTCACAAAGTTGCCTGAATGGATGGTTCAACAATTTGATCGCTCCCCGTGAGTCGTTGGTAATCCGTGGCAGCGTACCTGATGCCTTCAACCAAATTTCCACTGGCAGCTTCATGCGGAATTTGGACCAGTTTTCCAAGGCGAGCGGTAACGTAAACTCAGATTGAAGCACCACCTTCATAAGTCTGGGACCGTTCCCTTTGTAGTTGGGTGAAAATGGAATCCTGGTCAGCCGCTTAGCGGTGATATTATTGAGGGAGATTTCGTGACGGATGTAACTCCATTGCTGTCGGTCATGTGCATCCGCTGCATCAGAGGTTGAGTTTTGGAGCTCAGGAACCCCGTACACAATTATCGTCCGTTTCGCCTCGGCTTTACGAACTTCCTTACGGTTGCTCATCTATTTCGGACGTTTGTTTCAGGGGATATAATGAAGTATGCGCGCCTCGAGTGATGAATGACGAAGCCTGTTGGACGATAGTAGGACTGCCTCTGTGTCCTTGGTGGAGATTAGTGTCACCCGGAGAAGTCGGGGTTCACCGTAGTGCGCTGAATTTGGATGAAGTGTGACTCGTCTCAGCATTGCAGGTTCAACCGAAATGCCAATCGCAGTACATATAGACTTCCACTGCTTACGATCATCCAACAGCTTCCCCTTTATTGTACTCGCCTGTGATTCAGGAACATTTGTACACACAACGGTTAACGCGCTTTGGCTCCTTGCGTTGGATGCAGATTTGCCATGACTTACAGACACGGTGTTAAACGGATTGTTTGGTTGTTGGAGTCTGGTCAACTTACTGTTGCTTGGTGAGGCCACCGGAGTCGGAGGTAATTTAGCCGGTGCATGCATGGAGGCGACTGAGGCGTACGACGCCCGACTTTTCTCTACGGCGGAAGAGGTTTGCCCCGGAGCTTCCGCGGTTGCTGTTGAATGGAGGTGGGGCATGTGACTCAAAGGTGTGGACATCAGTACTCTGGATGTTCGTCCGCTTTTGGGAGTTGAGTGAGGCAGGGGATTTGGAGAAACTGAGGCTGCAGTGCGGCTTGAGCGTCTGGCCCTTTTCTTCGGCCACGAGGTGGAGCTTTCTTTGACCGACTGTGGTACAATCATGGCCATATTCGCGGCCGGTGGTGCAAGCCTGGCGTTCAACAGATAAGCGATTGTCGCATTCAAACTATCGCACCTTTCCATGAGTGCACGTAAACAACCGACCACTGGAGTTAACTGGCAAGTTGGACAAAACCAAAATGCGTTAGCTGCCTTGTTTATTTGCCTTGCTTCTTGGGCGGACTTTCCCATAGAGCTCGGGTGGAACGAGCCACTGCAGTTTCGGCACGTTATACCCATTTTAACGGCTTTGCCGCAATTAGCTGAAGAGCAGATACGTCATTGCATGATATTCGGCATAGTTGTTGTATTTTTTTTCAAGCACGAGGACAAGCAAGATGTCGATCACAAATTCCAAAATGACGGGCACAGCCGTAAGTCACTGAGATCCCCGAAGATATCAAGCGGAATTCCACGAAACTCTCACGGATTGATGAACACACGAAACTAAAAGAAGGGTGACAACAACACTTGAATGACCTAGAAATGACTAGCAGCAAACAAAAGGCAGTCAAACAGATGGACAAACACCATTGCAGCCGATCCGCAATTATAGAGATGAAGGGGTAGCGGTTGTGACTGCTGATGACACGGTTTGTACTATGTGATTTCGTTTATACTACTTGCTAGGTAATTGTGTTCTTACGTAGATATTATAGTGCGGTAGGCCGATTGTCGTACACGGACACGCTATGGACAGATAATGTTAACATAAGTCCAGTGGCTGATATGGGACTCGCTGACGGCTAGGATAGGCAGATATATGCATGATGCCCAGGAAACGCATGAAGCTATTTTCGCCAAGATTCTTGTAGATAATAGAGTGGGATTGTTGCTGGTGCATTGGTATTAATGTACCGGAGATTTTGGTATTTTACAACGCCAGTGCTACGGGATAACATACATTTTTCGGTAAAAATTGCGTTCCTTCCTGAGCACTGAAATTACAAGTAATAGCAGATTATATGAACAAGCGAAACAACAGAATGAAGCTAAGATTCTAAAGTGAAATTATCGCCCAGTACACAATAATTATTGAATGTGACGTAGCGCACCGTTTCATCAATCAATCATGGCTTGTTTGGACGCGGTCCATAAAACATCCTTCAGTACTAACATGTACATTTTAACCTGATGTTATTGGTAGTGCAGAGGGCAGAAGGAGTATAATTCATGCACCCGGCAAGATAATAGAAGCCACAAAAACAGCTGGGTGGCTATGCTCATTCGCGGAGTGAAGAATTCATAGGTAACACAAAGTGAACGATTTTCGGATCGCAAGACGATCAAGTACTGTGTTGAGATGTTTAGTAGACAAACGAATCTGAAAGACCACCTATTAAAAATTCGTTTGGTCTTGTTAATTGTATATCTTCACTGTCAGACAAAATAAAAATATGGAAGAAACAGTTAGGGGAACAAAATGCAAAACTAGTGGATTTGGCTCGGCAATATATATATATATATATATATATATATATATAACCAAGTTCCGGTAAATTTAGAGCCAAAACACAGAATTCAGGCATTGCATTTTCGAAATGCGCGGTTGTCTGAGGTTATCCAAACGAGTAGACGCGATAAATTGCCTTTCCGAAATGGCTTTCAAGTATGACGGTTACCCACATCATGGTTCCAAAAAGGTGAGGTCACTGACGATAGGTGAAAACAATTGTGATCTAACTTCAGGCGGAGCGATGTAACCATAACACCATACATCACACTCCAAAGGATGCAAGCGGATAAAAATTTTAAATGTCAAGAGCACGGATACTAAAGCTGTTGCTACCAGAAGTAGCGAGTGTTAAATTTTTCGCAACAATTTAAAACGAATAAAACACTGCAGCATTCGAGATTACCCAAAGAAATAGAGGCGGGATACTGCCATTTGCCTCAATGTAATAGACAATATCAAGCTGAACAACGATGTGTATACCATTCTTAGAGCGCGAAATATATTTGTTAGTTAAGTTATGAATGGGGGCCGAAACTATCGCTACGCTTCCAAGCCCGATTTCGTTCAGTTTTCACTGCAGAAATCTCAAATATTTGTTCTTTAAAAACCAAAATACCTTGAGATCTAGTCGGAAATTTAGAAATGTGATGATATTTCAAAGCAGTCCACACTTGCAACATGAACATCAACGAACACATATGCAAATGCCTTGCCCTTACCAAAACTGAACCACTCCACCTGCGTCCTCTTCGAACAGCCAACCAGAGTGGAGGTTAACACCTCGTATTTGTCCCTTAATGACACAGATGACGGTGATGAATAGATAGCCGCAATATTCCTTGTCTTAAAAACATTGCAAGATGGGCCGAAATGTGGTAGATGACGTTTTCAAGATCCAAGTGTAATATCCTGGCAAATATATGCCACACATAAGGCGTATTATTCAGGCTTCATGAGGTGGAGATTCCTAGTACCCCCTGTGTTCTAGACTTAGGATTGAGATCTTTCAGTTCGCTTAACTTTAGCGAACCTGATAGTCGTTTTGTAACAAAAATTATTAAATAGGTTTGGTCCAAACAATTTTTAAAGTTTCAGAAAGTGAAGGTTAATTGCAATCACAATTGGTATAGTTCCTAGATTAGAACACTCCAATGGTACATGCAGCAAGCTGCGTTAATGTGATTTGTATGCCACTGGAAACGCCCAAAACACATTCACAAAGTGCATTGCTTTTTCAGTCGCAGTTTCATATGGATATAGGTGCAGCAGGGTACATCGTAACCTTTTGTGATTGAAAAGACTGTGTTGTACGCGATGCATCACAAACTGGTGTGGCAAAAACATTACAGTGAAAATTACTCGTTAAAGGTTCAACTAAAAGCCAAATATTATATGCGAGACGTCGAACGCGTAGTTACATTGACCAGTTTCAAGAGAGATGAGAGGATACTTTTTACCATTTTAAATGTGCTACTACGTGTAATATACTTCCTGAAGAAATGCAACGTACTGAGTACCTGTGCAATTTTACGAAAATCTGTGAGATTTTCCTGTCACGTGAGAGAGTGACACCAATCCTAAGCGATCGATTTGACGACAACAGACTTTGTAAAGTAGGACAGGACCGTAAGTTTTTCTAGGGAATATCGATCACGGTCCCGGTACAGTGGATGATATATCGAGGATGACATAAGCCGCCCACCGCGCAAACAATTGCACTACTAGTAGACTAAGTATTCACCGATAGGTGATTGAGCGCGAAGTGTCGCTTCACATCCTTTCGTCACCAAATAAGTGATGGATTCTCTGTAACAGCAATTCCAGCAACTGCAGCAGTATGCGCCAACTTGTCAATGTATTTCGTGGTATCTTGACGCAGTGAAATGTACTGTGCCATCAAACCGAATTACGCATATCAACTTCACGTCAGACGCTATGATGAGAAAACTGTTATCTATATGCCCACAAAACCTCTCTCTTGTAATTAGTGGAATTTGCCGGAATGAGCTTGTAGTTACAGCCAAAAAATTGGCCGAATATTTGTCACGATTTCTCCAGCACTGATTGAAGGAGGGACAAATTTCTGCGGCATGATAACATGTGATGATAATCCCGATTTACAAAGGTATTCGTTCCTATCTAGCTAACTAGCATCAGTGACCCTTTTCCAGTTCCTTCAATATTCGTTACTGGTGCATGTATGTTTTGCCTGGACAAACTTGGCTGCATCATGCAAGAGTACATCATTTCGGTACATCTTTTCAGTCGGAAACGTTTGTGTACTACCAACCTGCAATTTTCAAGGTGCAGTTGGACCGAAGCAGCTGAATTTGGTGTAGGAGTTGACGCCGTTTACTTTGACTTCTCAAATGTGTTCGATGGGTTTTACCATCATACCCTTATATCCACAATTCAGCGTTGCCGCATTGGTGGTCTTCTTTTAGGATGGATTAGCTAATTCCTCTTCTACCGGCACCTGCGATGAAACGTGCGTGCATCCGTATCGAATCCAATACAAGTGGAATGCGATGTGTCAAGTGCTTCGGGTTCGATTACCAGTCTGTTTCTGATCTGCATTAACGCATTACTTAGCCTGATCTTTTCCAACAGCCAAATTTACGCCGATCGCCTCAAGTCTGTAGGGCAATCAAACTGCCAGACGACTGCATACATGGCTGCTTTGACTTACACTTACGGCTTTATCCTTACTAAACGTGTTCACTTTCTTCGCTGTTTGCTTTCATCTTGCGTCTACCTTTGTACCTTTAAGCTCTCACTTTCATATGGAAGTTGAAAGTGAACTAAATCGATTTTTGTATCTCACATTTTAATTATTGTGCTATTAGCCTGTTACATTCGATTGCACAAACCTGCTGTTTTCACCGAAGTGAAAATCTAAAACAAATTGACTCGTTAGACACATTTGTTCCGACCTTCTAAATAGCTTAGACTTTTTACACGTAGATAAATTGGAAGCTTTCATCCTTTTCAAGTGTCATTGTTAATATGAGCGGTTTTATTAGCGTAATAACGTGGATTCTTCTTTCCTTTCCTGTCAACGTTCTCACTTGCTTCCATTGGAGCAGGCCATGCGATCCACAGTAATAGAAGAAATAAGTGAGAATGAAGAAAATGCTTGCAGCGGATCAGGTAGATGACAGCGATTTTGAGGCGTGTGCACGGTAGTGGAAATACAAAATCGTATCGTCAAGATATACCGACGGACAAGTTGGGAGCATTTGAATGTGCACATTATTTCCAATAACGGTGTGCATTTCAGCTTCTGCTACTGAATGTCTGCACTCATAAAGTTTTACGCTATATATATACATATATATATGTATACACTATATATACGCTATATAGATATTGAACTGTACCTTTCATGATTGCAGCCGCTTTTTAACTCGAGCATTTTATATATATGTATATCTTTATATATAAAACTACAGATATTCAGACCAGAGTTATCACCACTTAAACACAATGATACGAAATGATTCATATCAAAAGCTTGCCGACCATTATCTGCAGCATGGTTAAAACTGGATCTTCTGTATTGTTAATCGCACAACATCGGGCTACTACAAACTTGATAGGTGTACACTATTTGCCATACGAACACAGAAAAATAGTCTGGGAGTTTTCAGTAGATACTGTCATTGTTTGCGTGCTGACCTCATTGTGGCTTAAGATTTTAAGAAACGTCAATCATTCTTACTATCATCTGTTTGCGCTGGCATAAAAGCAGACTGAGACGACACCGTCTCAAACTGGCACAATCATACAGCCGGCTGGATTGTAGACGGTATTCCTTCTAGCTGCAAGTTTGCAGCACATGTAATTCCCTCCGAGAAGCTGTTATTTTCGGCAGTCAAACTAGCTGTGTTTTAAGGTCGCATAGCTACTACACTGGCCATGGTGCAGAACATCGTATAGCACACACAACCATTGGGACCACTCAGAAAAATAAACCGCACCAACCCAGACCACATTAGCTGGAAAAACCTAAGGCAGAAACTTTCACTTTGCATACAACCGTAGGTATAAAAGTAATGCGAACAAAAGTTTGATCGACAAACCCACAGTTTTGGTTCTTAACGCTTTTAATGCTTTCGTACTTCTATTTCTTACTTCGCGTGACCAGGTCGCGTGGGTACTAATTGGTTGACCCTGATGTGATCCGCTCGTACTGAATTCACTCGCTCAGATTACGGTTAACGCGGAGGCATATTACCCTGGATCAACGACGCGCCACGGAAGGAAGACCCGTGGGAATTTATCCTACTGTCCCAGTCCCACTTGAACTTAAAACTGTTCACCTCTTCAGTTTTTTCAATATTCATTTAAAACCCCTCACCTAACATTTGGCAGGACAAGTTAAGAGTCAGCTATTTTGTCTGAAACATATCATCCACCACTAACCAAGCGGTGAGTAAACCTCTCCATGTGAGTATGTCCACAAATAGAATGGAAAGCCGCGGATGCGCTGATTGGCCGCCATGCTGAGTGATATCCAGTTCAACTCCTTTGCAGTTCATTGGTCCGTGGATGCATTTTATGGGCGACGGTGTGAGCACTTGATCCATAAATGGTGTAAATTCGTCGAGTTCGCTTTGTGACAATGTCCGAGAAGAAGATTCCGATATTGCACTTGAAGCCTGAAAAGGAGCTGTTTTTCAAAGGTGAGTTGATTCAGTCCTTTTTCGGTATATGTCTCGAATCTGCCTGCTACTTACCACAGCCCACCTCTACGGATGCAGTGTGTCACCAGCAAATAATTTGTGCACTAGTGAATTTCAATACGTAATTGGTGCAGAGCTGCCTTCGGCATCAGGTGGCTAGTACAGTTGTACTTGGTGATTGGGTGTGTGCTGGTGAGGAATCCCGGTGTTTCGAGCGTTCTCTTCATGTAGGACGCGTTGTGCGTACAACTTTGCACCTGTGAGCAAAGCTTAATTTTCATGACGCAAACGATATCTGCATGACATTACTCACCGGCTTGCCGTCATGCGAACTGTTGGCGCTATCTCATCGAATGTGGACGGGTATAACACTTCAATCGAGCCAACAATTGGACAGCCTGATGCAGCAAACACTGTCAACAAAAAAGGGAGATATCGGACGGCCTGTCTGTAACTCTCAGATGTTTGTCGCAACGATAAACTGGCCAGTTAGTCACTCGATGTCGACTACCACCGGTCACGTTACCGGCAGCAGCAGCTGTGCAATTCAGGGGACGAAACGTAACGACACCTGAATTCATCAGCTCGATTGTCTTATGCAGCGGTGTATATGGTCTCAAGTTGCTGAGGATGATGTTGCATTCTTGATGCTTCTTCACCGCAGTTGGGCTAAACCAACTTACACTTAAACTAGGTCTTTGCAAGCTGGCTAAATTTCATTCCACTTTATTTAGTTTGTTCTGCCTACCTGAATACTCTTCTATTAACTGGCCACATTGCTTACATTAATTGCGCTTATTTTCGGTAACGCTGTTGCGTTTTGTAGCATTTTTAACTAACTTGTGGACATTTTTTCTTTATCGCGGATTTGTTGCTAGCCAACTTAATTCATATGCTTATTTAGCTTAGAGTTATGCCACCGTATTTGTATGCATTATTGTATTTGTTTTATTTCATCTTGTCGTTCCAGGTGATTGGCTGATGTTTGATATCCCCGGTGTGGCTGCGCTTGATGTGCATGTTGACAAGGTGCCTACCTGTCTATTACCCACTACCTCGTCCATACTGGCTCCAGGAGACAGTTGGTCGTTGCTGGAGGGGACGGGGTGTACAGTCCTTGTGGCCGTGCTAGGCTCGAAGAGTGGTTCCATGCAATCAGTGTGGAGCGGACTACGGTCCAGCCACCGCCTTGTGTGCGCTTGATTTCCCAAATACAGCGTGCTTGTGTTTGCCTGTGAAGGAGTGTGGGCCGGCTCCGTTGATGAAACGTGGCTCCCATCCACATGCCTCCCGGTCTTATTCCTTGGGGTTTACACTGGATATGGGGTATGTGGTTGGGGCTGTGGGTGGTGCATCGCAAGTCACCCATGGTCCCTCTGTAGGCGCAGGCGTCCTGTGGCTTGCCACAGTGACAGGCAAATCCGAAACCGAATGCCACCAAACATATGGTCTCAAGCGTCTGTTCCAACCTCTTCGATCTCGGTACGCTATGAAAAGCTCAGTAGATCAGTTGAGTACTTGGATCGGACGGTATCAGTTTGCCTGTTTTTGTGCATCTGTGCCTGGAACGTGCACTGAATCGCATAGGTGTTACTTGAAAAAAGCGCTTCTGTATAGTATGGTCCAACAATCAGAATGCCGAAGGGAAGACAGCTTCGTGGAGAGATACATCCCTGCACTGTGATGTCTAGGTATTAATAGCAGCAACGACGAGCACAACTCGGTGTTCACCGGGTAAGAATATTAAACTTGACAGTTGCACATGTTAAGATGCTGCTGTTTGTTTCATTTCGTACTACAGAACATGTTTAACAACCTTCTTCGTTGTTTGACTTGTTGCATCAGATCCTCTCCTCAACCGCCCCTTTCCACTCGCTTTTCACATACTAGTCTCGTCAATCTCATTCAATTTTGTCATCAATTCATATTCCAGGCCCCTTCACTGATATTGTCGTGGCCAAACTCATCATCAAAAATGACCAAACATTTTCTATGTGCTGCAAGATATCATTCACGATGCCGGAGCGGTACTACACCCGCTATTCGAGATGGACGATTTCTTCGAACCATTTAGCAACTATCGATGGTATGGTTAATTGAACTAATCGATCCGACCGTTGCATTTGCAGTAGCTCTTCTGCCATTCGAGTACGAACCAACAGTGGAATCCAATGAAGAAATAATTATTCAGTGCATTGTCAAACCGGTTGACAAACAAAGTGACCAATTGGTATGTGGTAGCTACCTAATTCTTGATTTGTGTGCAAGTGGAATGATGCCGATCAGGATGATATTGTGGTTTACAGATTGAAGTGCATTCCGTGGATACCCGGCGAAATCGTTATGCATCCGAGGGGTGAACTGGTGTTTGAAGGTACCCTGTTTCTTTGCCCACTCTATTATTTTACAGGTCCGTTTGACAAAGTCGCAGCGTCTACAATTCGTTTGACCAACCCATCGAATGATCAAATGTACTTCCATGTTCAAGCCCCGTCTCGCGACATCTGGGTCCTTCCAAACTCCGGTGTCCTTGCACAAAATGAAACAAAGGAGATTATCAGTAATTGCTGCAACTTATACTTTAAGCTTGCGCTTTCCTTGAAGTCCACTGCAAACCATTCGATATAAAAACGACCGATCCATCACGAGACCGCCTCATTATTAAATCTACACCTCTCTGTTACTTGCAAACCAAACCCGAAGACGCGGTGGTAAGTGATGTGCTTCTCAATGTAACTGCCTGAACTTGCCGTTTTGCATTGTCCAGCTAGCCTCAATGGAAAAAGTGGACTCCATGCTCAAGTGCATATTCAAAGCGCCTGAATTGTCAGCGTCGGCGGTAAGTGGCTCGTCACCTAAATGTTAATTCATCTCCGCCAATTCCAACCACCTTTCACCTGTCTTCTCAAGCCCCCAGCTTCTAGTTCACGTTGCCCATATCTCTGGCTGGAGACGATACTAGCCGAGTTATTGGTTCTGCGCGAGGATGTCAACGCATGCATCCCCGCATTTAAAGATTTTCAGGAAAACATGTTCAGGTTTCTCTTACCGTTTAATAACTCTTGTTCCATTGTGCAGACACCAGCGTTGACATAGAGACACGATGATTTGCGGCCGGTTATTCCCGCGTCGCCGGAATAAACGTCGCACTATCCGACTCGTCCTTCCGCCCCATCCCCTTAGCTAGATATTTCAACATACACTTTGGACCCATATACTGATTGGGTGCAAGTTTAGATGATAGTCAGGCGGTGCTGACACAATCGGCATCCCGATCCAACTGCTATTGAATGTCATCTTAGTCACCCTAACCCAGTGGGATGTTTCTTGCCGTAAAAATGCACTACTCTAGCAGACCAAATATGGATACGCATTGCCTGGGAGCAGTATTCCTATGGAAGTCTTACTAGTACATACTCAGAGTGACACGAGATTCCCGCTATCATTAATCCGCTACCTTGAATCTGCGGTACTAACGAACTTGTCACTGCTTTTCAGGTGCAGGGGCCCAATCGAGGTGCAACGTAACCACGGTCGCTGGAGGTGCCACACAAGTCACATACAACCAACCCAGAGCCCCCAACAAATATGTACCCAACCGCACCCTTTGACTGTGTTTGTGCATGTCACCTTTGCTGACCGCGGGCATTCTCCAATCACAATCAATATTTTATAGACAAAATTTCTTATACATTTTGCAGATAAACTTGCGCGTACTGTCTGGCTTTTCATTTTGCCTAGCTATTTAAGAAAATGCTAACCAACAACGCTTCTGTTTACTTTGACTCATCAACAAGGCTCGCTGGACCATAGTGACTAATTGTATTGTATGAAATCCGTGATGCGCATGTACAGTCGCTTGGTCGGACTGGGTAAACACGAAATCGCGAGCCCCTTAAGACTGATAATGGATAAAAAGGGAAATTGGTGCAAAGTCCTGAGTACCATTAGCGCTCCCACCGTTAACTTTCTGACACAATACTCGTTTCTCGAGGCATTGCAGGTCTACTGAAGTGTGGTATCATGACCTCAGTACTGTTCGTGAGTGAGTGTATATTTGCGCATATATGACTGTATGAATTACAACATGCATGCCGCTCGAGTTGGAACACTACTTACTTTTAGATTAATGTCACTTTTTTCCTGTCACCGGGGCCAGATCGGACGCAATTTCTCACTAGGCGAAGCAAACCCAACACATACACTCCACCACCGAGTTTGTCGTTATTTGTGATTCTCAAATCTTTGTTCTCTGTGCAGAATGTCTGCATACAAGGGGATGCGCATCCTGTAACTACTGACATGTACCCGCCATGGGCGCGGGCTTTTGTTAAATCCAACAAATAAATATTTGATCAGTTGCGTATCCGATCCGTTAATGCGAATAAATATTGGTATGAGCAAATCCCATTAGTCCGGTGTTAATCGGTATACTACCACACATATCAATTTGTCTAAAAATCACACTCGGGTTGCTTGACAACTTCACCTTTTTATTCCGTCCTCAGGACATCGTTCCGCGTAGTTGTGAATACCAACATATTAGTATGGGAACCCACTTACTAGAGTTATTCTAGTGATATGGGGGCTTTTCAATTGCTGCAAAACCGCAACCCATGTTACCGATGGTAACCAATAGGTTTACAATGACAAGCTATTCCCCATTGGAGTCGAGTGTCCCGTAGAATCTGCTCACTGACATTCGACATATTTTAGTATCGTTGAGAAGTGCAAATTGAAGGAACGGGTACGTATTTTCGCCACCCACTGCTTTGCTTTTTAAACCGTTTACGCTTAGCTGAATCTAACAAGAGTAAAATTAGCCTCAGTTTTATTCCTCATAGAAATTGGTGTGTGAGGGAGAGACAACCCAGTTAGGTAGCACTTGAACCTGTCCAAAGTTGTCTGAGTATGCTTAACTACCCGAATGGCACAAATGGAGTAGCGGCCTTTGAGCTGATTGTGTGGAATTCCGCACATCATTTACATCACTTGTTCAATAGTGCATAATGGGATAAAAAGCATAACTGTACACGACCCACAGAATGGATACACAAACAAAAATTGCAATCAAAATGTTCCAAAACGGAACGTGGAGCATCAGTGTTTAAATCATTGCAATTTATCAAACTGTTGTGTAGCGTTTATCACTAAGATGAAAGTCTGTCCTTCGAATGTCATCATGTCTGATGCGTACACCACATATCAGTAATGCATTCCGGTGATAACAGATTCTGAATGAGTAAAAATACATTCTACAATGCAAACGGGAGTGTTACTTCATTAGTTTCAGACGGTTGCCTCGGCTTTGTTCGTAAGGGGCTAGGTTCAGCAGTGATGTACATGGATGCTGGCTTTCGGTTAGTATCCGGTATGTGAGAATAAGATCACCACAAAGCTGACGGTATTCTGAGGAGAACACATTGAGCACACGAAGAAGCAGTTCGTAACTTAGATTTGATAGTCTAATGCGTGGCCTTTGTGGCTGTGCTTTGGGATTGTTCCAATAAACCAATGTCTCGTTTTGATCATGGTCTCCAGGCCTGAATTACATATCCAAGGTGAGGACGAATATAAGATTTAATCAGCAGTGGTACTAGCCTTCGCTCAAAGATGCCGAGAGCCAGCCTCAAATGGCCCAAGTTCAAGTTCGCCACACTTGCTGCTTTCGAACATTGGAGCGAATTGCCCAAAGTATCCTGCACGATTATACCTAAGTCATGTTCACTAATCACGAGTTGCAGTAAGTGTTGCCCCAAAAGGTGTGTTAACGAAGCTGCTGCGCACCGTCAGCAGGTGGCACTTTGCAGCGTTCAGTGAGAACTTGTTCGCTTCTGCCTATTCGTTAAACTGATCCAGATCATCCTCAAGACAGACACGGTCGGATTCTTAGTCAATTGCTCTCTACATTTTAGCATCGTCTGCAAATTTTTGCATCGGGGTTGGAATATCTGTTAGAAGAACATTAATGTTAACTAAAAACAGTAGTGTGGCCGATGACGGATCCTTGTGGTACACCACTGGAGACGGCTACTCTAACCTTGTTTTCTCTGTCATGTAACTAGTCTTCTAACTAGGTGAGCGGGGAATCGTTGATACAATAGGCAGCAAACTTGGAAGAGAAGACGTGATTGACCCTGTCGAATGTTTAAAAAAAGCTAAGTAAACTTTATTTATGGGAACTCCTTCATCAGTCGCCCTGGTTCATGGGTCCGGAGTAATCAGCAAACTGGTCAGACAAAATCGTCTACATCTGAAACCAAGTTAGACATAAGCAACTATTTGTAGATTTTCAATGTATCGTGCCAGTTCGTCTGCGATTACCGATTTCATCACTTTTGATAAAACAGTAAGGAGAGTAATAGGTCGATAGTTCGCAGCATCCGTTCGCTTACCTCCTTTGTATATTGGAGTGATAATTCCATATTTTCACTCAGATGGGAGTGTATGGGACTTAAGCATTCCCTGGAATAAGGTTACAAATGGTGCTGCTATGGTGGGAGGAAGGGCTTTTAGTACTCTTGGGAAGATCATCTTGATTCCAGGGGTACTGTACTCTCGGAGATACTGTAATTCGTTTGCAACTGTATCTGGAATAAAGGTGAAGCTGAATAAGCCAACGACATTAGTTAGGTGTTGATAGGGCAAATGTTCCATGGGCCAAATTGCAGGAGTAAAGCGTTCGCGGCATCCACAACAGCAGTTGCTAGGACACTGGCCGCCATGAGCTTTGGTATTCCGGGCTTAACCATTCTTTTGCCATTCACAGATCTGTATAGCGGTTTGGTGTTACTAGTGAATTTCAGCACTATATTCTGCTGCCATTCGTACTTATCGACTATAATAATAGCGAACTGCAGTAGTTCCTGCTGGCTTTGTAATTTTGCCCTGTGGTATTACATGTGCATAGCGAATGTTGCCTCCCGTTCTCATCTCTTTTGTTGATCCATTTACATGTTCTGCTTCGGTTCCACGTACTGGTCCAGCATGATGCTCCTAATGGTACAACTTTCGATGCCGATTGTATGACCCAGTTAATTATATCTTTCAATTCATTCAACGCGCCATTCGCTGAACTGTGCATCAGTAGGTCCCAATCAACGGTTGTTATTAAGTTGTGCAGCTTAAAGTAGTTCGTAATAGTTCCTAGAGTCGCTCTTTTTTTATCAACAGTACTGGCATAACACACATAAACCAATGCTAGGACTGTATGGTCGCTACGGCACAGTGGAGGATCGTATACTACTGACTCAACTCCGGCACAAATAGTGTCGGTCTGCTGAAGTTTACAGAAACGGTTGTTTGCGCGGTTGGCTGGCCTGAGATAGATACAACCGAGACTGCCTCATCTATATCTGACGACTTTAATAATTGAAGGAATATTCTTAACAGTAATTCTGGTGGCCCTAGTTTTGTGTTGTCATGCCATGCTTGGATCGCCACTGATACCACTTCGGCCGCAACCAAGGTAGCTTTCAAAATTGGTGGCTCGCCTCCTTGGTAGTTTTTGGAGGCAACTAGACGGGTGACGTCAAAAGGCACGATAATTTGCATGTCGTAGAGCTCTGTGATGCACCTCCATTCTTCAATGTCGTGCAACTGCTGTTCACTGCTATCGTTATGCTTCAATTCTGGCACACCAAGAACCAGTACCACGGATTTTCATCTCATTTTGACGTGACGAACTAGGGTTGGGCTTCCGATTCTGTCTTTCTGCCCATGGACTGTCAGGAAACATTCGGCACCAACAGAAGAGTTCACTAGAATGTGGCTAGCTAAGAACAATTAACAATGAAATATCACGGGTGTAAAAAGCATGTGCATGACAAATTCCGTAGGATGTTTGAAGTAAAAATTAAAAAATTGAAGGTTTATCGAATTAGTAAATCGTTATTTCAAGCGTCCACCGAGTTAAATGCACTACTGCGTAACGATAGTTTGAAGTGAGAATGGGATGTGCACACGCAAAATAGTATAGGGTACTGTTATATTTCAGTAATTGCGTGAGAAATAAAAATGGAAACGACCACAGTCGTTTTTTCCTTCATTTGACAGATATGATAGGTTAATCCGGTTTAGCTATATCCAGGCTAATCACATGGGCACTTGTGCATGTATCCCATTCGCCAAGTTGCGGAGATGTCCGTTAAGCACATGATTAGGTTTGTGTTATTTCGTCCTCCAAATGGAACGGACTATATCAAATAATGCAAATTTGAAAGCGTTTCATTACAGCGTTAAGGGCAAGGAGAATGTGAGTCGGAATGGCATTCCAAGCACTGGACACACGGTGGAATAAAAGGTTTCGTCGACAATCAAGTCTACTTTACTGCGTAGCAAGTATGAGCTGATGGTACGTTGGCCTGTGACCCAGTGGTCTGCATGTTTTTCCGTCAACAAAGGTTATGCACCACAAACCTACTGATTGCACGAGGTAGTTGGACCGAAGTGGCCGATGATGGGGTCGGAGTCGACGTCATCTATCTGGACTTCTCCAAAGCTTTCGACCGCCTTGATCACCGCATCCTACTTCAACAGCTTCAGAGTTACGGAATCAGAGATCCTGTACTTGGTTGGATTGGCAACTTCCTTTACCAACGAAAGCTCCAAGTACGTGTTAGGGGATCACTTTCTAGCCCAATTGAGGTGGAATGTGAAGTCCCGCAAGGCTCAGTGCTGGGACCGCTTTTATTCATGATGTTTATCCACGACCTGGCAAGAGTCATCTCCTCAAACTTCCTGCTTTTCGCCGATGACGTCAAGGTATGGCGGGCGATTAGTAACAAGACAGATCAGGATCTGCTCCAACATGACCTAGATTGCATTTACGAATGGTCAAAGAGGAACAAGCTTCAATTGAACATGGCTAAGTGCAAAGTGATGCATCTGCGTCACCAGCCGGTGAGCGCTTACATGATTGGAGACCACACCTTGGCGAAGTTTTCTCAGGAGCGTGACCTGGGTGTATTGGTACAGGAAGATCTCGGGTGTTCCAAACAAGCAGAGAAGGCGAGGAGAACTGGAAATCAACACTTCGGCCTTCTTCGCAGAGCCTTCGGTCGGTTTGAACCCTCAATATTTCTCCAAATGCTTAACGCCTACATGCGACCTTACGTGGAATATGCTATTCAGGCGTGACAGCCGTGGCAGAAACAGGATCTCGTTGCTCTCGAGCCTCCTCAACGACGGGCAACCAAGAATGTCAGGGGCCTCATTCACCTGCCCTATCAGCTTAGACAGAAATCTCTAAGAATGTACAGCAATCGATATCGGCTTTTGCGGGGATCTCATAATGGTTTACCAGATTCTGAAGAACCCAAACCACATTTGCCGTCCGCTGCTGGAATTGAACCCCAACACTAAACTAAGAGGTCACCCTCTGAAACTGACAATTCATTATAGCCGGCTTTAATGCTGTAGAAATTTCTTTTCTCTCCGCGTGTTCCAGCCTTGGAATGTCCTCCCTAATTATGTCGTCTCTGCCCAGAACCTGGCGATATTTAAATAACGTGTTGAAGATGCATTTCTCACTTACATTTCATTTTATGACTTGTTAGCCAGGGGCTACAAAACGCAATCAAACGGTTTCTTGCCAAACGCCTAACCAATGGATTTATGGATTTATACGTTTAAAATGCGAACATCCCCGCTATTTCCCATAAGTCTATGGTGAGTCCACCACAACGCTTTTCACTTTATTATGCAATTGATTTTCGCAATAATTTCCATCCCACGGGACTTGTTAAGCGATGCTTTTTTACCCGTAATAAACCATTGTCCATTGTCCATTTTCCATTGGCTCAACTGCAACAGATTGCGACATGGGTGAGTTGTGTTCGTCAGTATTAAGTAAACCACGATTAGGTCTCTTCGATGACCTAGATATTCCCCACTGTAGAATCTCAGGGACTGCAGTCTGCTTTTGCAGGAGAGATGGAATAATCCTCTAACGATTTGGTAGCTCTATGTTGCGAAGCTTCAAGTGCATGGACGTCGCGCTTGCGCCAGGGACGACAGGCCTGGATCGCATATTCCACCTAAGGCCTCACGTAGGCCTTCAGCATTTGCGGAACAATTGATAGCTTAAAGTTGCCGAAAGCCCTCCGTAAGAGTCCAAGATGTTGACTGGCTTTTTTGATGTGTCTTCAGGCTATCTCGAGCAACCAATGTCGTCCTCCACGATCATCCCAAGGTCGTGTTCTTGGGAAGCACAAAGTAACTGCTGGTCGCCAACTCGATATTCATAGACCTGCTGACTGCGTATGCTTACAACTATGCATTAGGTCATGTTGAACCAGAGCCCGTTGTCAGATGATAACGCATAAGCCCTGTCGAGTTCGCTCTGCAATGCCAGGTGATCATCCGATGTCCTGATATCCTGCCAAATCTTGATATCATCCGCAAATAAGAAGAAATTCGACCGTAGTACACTGCCAAGATCGTTAATGAATGTGAGCAATAAATGTGGCCCAATACCGATCGTTGGAGCACGCCACACTGAACGTCACTTGCATCGGAAATGGAGCCGCGTATATTTCAATTCAGATGACGTTGAGCGAGGAAGTTGCCTATCCAACTGAATATGGGGTCACCGATTCCATTGTTTCGAACCTGGCGAAGGAGAATGCGGTGGTCCAAACGATGGAAAATTTTCGTGAAGTCCAGGTAGACAACGTCGACTCCCACTTTGGCATCGGCTGAAACGGTCCTGCTTGCTCGGACTAGCGACAAATTTATAGTGCGGGATCGCTTTCGGCGGAATCAGTGTTACTGTGACACTAGGGTGTTTTCGCTCTTAAGGTATATCATGAGCGCCTCTGCAATTATACCTTCCGTCACGTAATATCGGGAGGATAGTGAATGGACGGTGGTTCGAGGGATCCGAACCAGTACCAGTTTTTTAAATGGGAGTTCCTAGTCCATGATTCCGCATTGTCGGAACCTTAATTTCGTCGAGACAACCTTGAAAGAACTGAGCTAATGGTTTAGCAATGCCTTCGTATTTATGTCGTTCACGCCAGGTGAGCTGTGCACGCACAATGACATTAGCATTTTCATCACATTGGCTGCCGTGGACGATAGGTGATTTGACCCTGGTGTTGATGGAACCGGTGTAAAAGGCGGATGAAATGATGATGATGATGGTAAAAGTATGGATAAAGTGTTGGCGAAGCACGTTCTTTGCATGTTGTGCGGTTTGCGAAAGACTATATGTTGCACGTAAAACCGGGAACCAGAGCTGCACTCTTCGCAGCTTGTTAACGTGTCTTTACAGCAATGTAAGATTTGTACTTAATCTCGCCGCTAAATTCTGTTGGTGCGGAGTTTGTCATTGCGGATCAACTTGACGCAGTGGTTTCGTAGAGTTGTATAACACTCCAGGTCAGGTTACTTGGACAAACTTTGCAAGCGAGCCAGGCTGAAGCTCTTATGGCCATGCATTTTCTAGTACGGCTCCATAGGAACGAATTCACTTGCTTCAGGTGAAGGACCTTGCTTTCTGACGCATTTGCCATTAGCTCAGTGAATTGGGTGACGAACAACATACAAGCGACATCGGGAGGCTTCTCGGCCAGGAAGGACCAGTCTGTTTCTTGAACGCGTTTGGACAGTATATCGTACTGTGTAACGACATAAGTTTCACGGTGTGCTCGCTGATGTACTCCGAGTAACAGATGGAATGAAAGAACAAAAGCGCGTGTTCGCTACGGCCAAGTGGTGCATCTATGGTCACGGTGTCGACCATTAGTTCTTCGTTCGAGGGCACATTATCCAAAACAGAGGGTGTGTAACCCGTTCGGAATCGCGTGGGAGAGGTGTCATGGATTTACATAGGTACATCGGCAATCACCACTTGTAAATTAGCCTTGAATGGTTCGCTGTGCGATGCTGGAAGTTCAATTTCGTGTAGGTTGATGTCCCCTACCAGAAGCACCTGACTGTGTGGTCGTGCCAGGACTCGTTTCATTGCCGAAGCTGGGCACTGGTCCATTTCCAACTTGGAGGCTGGTGGGCGATAAACTAGTGTTAGTAAACACATATCACCACATCTTTGGTGCATAAGACACCAAACTTAATCGACGACTTCGTTTCGGAGTCCTCAATGATAAAAAGATGCAGGTCGGATGGCTAATACAGGAGCACTCCCCCTCCTCTGCTACGTCGGTCCTTTAGTATGGAAGTCATACCGGGTAGTGCAATCTCAGCATCCATGATCTCCGTGTTCTGCCATGTTTCGGTGACCATAACTAGGTACCAAGGCGTGGAGACCTGACGAACCCGGAGTTCGGTTAGCTTACTGAGAAGACCTTGTACATTGGCATACAAGCAGGTGAGGGTCTCAGTGGTCCGAAGCTTGTTTGTTAATGCTGGTTTCCGGTGAGGGTCTATGCCGACCCTTGCGGGTTTGGCTGCCGATTATTTGTTTAGGACCTGTGACGCAGGCCGTAGGGCCATTTCAGGTTGTTGTACTGAGCTCTCAACGCCAACAAGAGGGTGACCATCCAGTTCCCCTTCAGCTGCCGGTGTGTTTTGGCATTGTCACCGTTCTGAGCTGCACGGTAACGGAATGGCATGGATAAGTTTCTGGTTCAGTTTTCATTGTCTATCTGTGGCCCGGTGCCTATTTCCTTCATACGTATTTCGGATGGCTGCATTTTACGCATTTTGTACCACATTTTGTTCCCATGTTCTGTCATCAGTTCGGAGTGCAATGATACTTTCCTCACTCAGGGACCACACGCTTTGTAGTTAGGTGATAGCGGTAACCTAGATGTCGAAATAGCGATGACCTTTTCGAGAAAGAGTACTTCGCGAATAAAACGTCATTCATCCCAGTCATGCACTTTGACCTCAAGATCGCTTTGTGACTGTAGCTCGAGGACACCGAGAACATGGATAAATTTGCGTGTGGTTGTTTACGGAAGTCATCCGGATTTTGTTTGCGTTTCTGGCGTTCGCCACATGGAACATTTGGAAATATTCGAACATTGCATGTGATCGTACACAGGCGAGTGGCTGATATCAGAACTGCCTCTGCATCATTACTTGACTCTAATTTTAACTGGAGTAACCGCGGTTTACCGTAGGGTACGCTTTCAGGCTGTTGCCTGCTCTATTATCTTTGTTAGCCTATCGTACTACTGCGCCAACAAAGTTATACATCTGACGAGTGGAAGCGACATACACTCAGTGCAGAACCAGAGAGAATCAGTCGTGCTATTAAGCGTTCTTATCTGGCTGATACTAAGGCGGGCACATCGAAAATGGAAGTATTTTCGGCAGTTTCTGTATTCTATTCCAACTCGCACAACTGTTACACAGCTGTCTACTCCACAACTAACGTTTATTTCGGAAGCTTTGAGCTTAGGTTACCGTGGATAACAACTACATGTCATTGTGACTGTCAGATCTACGGAAGCGGTTCGTTCCAACTTCTGCACTGGTATACAGTATCCGAACGCCGTCCGTCAAGCTGGTGTTCTGGCAGACATCTGTTCGATTGCTGTAGAACAAATCCCAGATGGCGGACACAGACGGCAGTTGGGTCAATCAGTGAGATCCACGACAGTAGCTGGAGAATATCCACCAAATTCGCATAGATGGAAAATACACCACAAACAAAGTATTGGTGCGAAATTCACACAGAGCAAACACGTATAACACAGTATTTCGAAAGTAGTACAAGCATCCAGCAAGGTAAAGCAAAAGTCTGCTGCGTCCGTGGGTACAGCCCGCATATCTTCTATGTCGCGTACGTTGTCAAACGTTATTCGCAATATTTGATGTTCCCCTACTTGTGCAGATGGTGCATTTTTTGAAAGGCGTGTAAGACTAGTTGGGAGAACTTCATTCCGAGTGCGCCTGTTATTTCAGCCCAGCGGTTTTGTTCCTCGGCTGGTATACCTTTTACCGATTCACTAGTGGGTTCTGGGAATTTTGAACATATCACTGTCATCGTCTTTTGAATGCCTAGCGTAGCTTTGTCGAGTGGGAGTGTCCGGCTTGCCTTCCGTGACTACAGACCAAGGCTACAGCAATATTTTTTGCTTGCAACGCCGTTAGTTGCACAGTGTAAACTAGCTTGCTAGATAACATTGTGATACACTTCTAGGCTCAGTGGAGTGTATTCTATAAGGTAGGGACATAAGCATTTCTGTTATCATAAAATACCTGAATTATAGGTCTTACTTGGTATACCGAAATTGTGTTGTTTGGAATAACTGAAGTAAGCACGCGTTTCTCCAATATGTTTGCACTTAAATGCATGAGTAATGAACAATGAACAATGATTTATGCCGGGTAAAAAAGCAGTTGCTTGGAAAGTCCCGCAGGATGGTGGGGGTAAAACTACAATTTTCAAAAGATATGTGTGACGTACGTTTGAGCGTTTATCCAGCAGATACCCTGCTGAATAATGGTAGTGTAAGTGGGAATTGAATAAGAACAATTAGGCATTATGGGGACAGTTACAGTAATTGTACTCCGTGAGAAAACTGTACACGAGAATACTTACTTAAGGACCGCCTCTTCAGGTTTGCAATGACATTATATTTCATGTTTGGAGTCGCGTGTCCCGTATAATCTGCTCATTGACATTCGACATATTTTAGTATCGATGAGAAGTGCAAATTGAAGGAACAGGTACGTAATTTCGCCACCCTCTGGTCCGTTTTTAAACAGTTTACGCCTAGCTAAATCTAACAAGAGTAAAATTAGCCTCAGTTTTATTCCTCATAGAAATTGGTGTGTGAGGGAGAGACAACCCAGTTAGGTAGGGCTTGGACGTGTCCCCAGTTGTCTGAGTATGCTTAACTACCCGAATGGTACAAAGGGAGGTAGTGGCCTTTGAACTGATTGTGTGGAATTCCGCACGTCATATCATCTACTTCAGTAGTTTAGGTGTGATAAATTTGAAAGCCGTTCCGCCCGTTCTACGCAATGCAGAATGATAAGCTATATGCAAAAGGTAAACTAATGAACGTAACGGAATACGGAAGAAAATCTAAGGACCATGAATTGTAATGCTTAGTGCCATATTATGCATCGAGTATAAGATCGATGTTCGATGAGAAATCTAAACCATGTCAGCAAGCATTTCCCACCAAACGTGTTCGTCGTTCATGGAACCCCAGCTCGGCAAACTTGGGGCTCCAACTGAGACCCAATTCGAGGTGTTTGTCCTCATTTCTTTTGACTAATTCACAGGTTGGCCACTCCCATTCCATCCAGACAATGGTGGCACAGACAACGCACATCGCGAAAATTGGAGTACCGGCATGCGCGACACATTACGAGATATCGCAGCCTGGTGCGTGAAATAACTGCGCAGAGCCGATAATTTCCCCTTCCTTCAGTAAATACACGAAGCTGAACAAACGCATCACCGCAGCTGTGTACCCACCGGACTTAAGCTAATTTGCGATGGCATTGTTACTAGAACGTAGGTCGCCTCTTGGCGAAGTCCTGAAATTCAGTTGTTGCTGTTAACAGTGGAAAAAGATATTATACTTAGCACAGTGGATTCCTTGTGTTTTCAGAATGTATTTTGCCCCCTGTTAAATTTAAACAGATCCATAGTTACAAATCTTGTCATATTCGTTTGAAGTTTGGTGTTACCACAGATACAATGTACAAAATAACCTCTAGTTGAGTACCGCTGCAGGACCGAAAACGCTTTCAACCATTATGAAGGAAAGCTTAGGAAAATGGGAAAAGCATCGTGTGTGTTGGCAAGTGGGGTTTAAGCGCTATCCCCTTAACAAGATGTAAATTCTGCAATACGCGATAACTTCTAGGTGAAATGGATAATATCGAAAACATTTCGCAACGTAAGTAATTTATGAATGCAAGTATAGTGATGTTGGAGGTAACTAGGTTGCATTCTGACATTGAGGCTGAAGTCCATAATCGCAGTGCTTACCGACACATTCAAGAGCTGCATATTGCACGTCCGTCTAGAGCAGGGTTTCCCAACCTGGGGTTAATTACCCCTAAGGCGATAAAATGGCATTTTCCGAGGGGTAAATACCGATAATTGGTTTTGGTCACAAATCAGTCACGAAATAAGCTTAATAACGAAATCACACATCGCAACTAGCTCAGCATTTTTAGTTAGCCAACAGTCAATGCAGCTACTACGGCATGGCGCCTTTGTCGACTGCCACAACTGCTGCCGTGTTTTCGAATAAGCCAGTCGTTCACCGGGTCGAATAACGGGGTGGATAGCAAACTTTCGTTTCAGCACTGTTCAAAGTACCAGTTATGTTCACAGGTGAATGTTTGACAGCAGGAACGGCGAGAAAGGGTGATTAGTGTTCACAAGGTATGGATACAGAATGGTGTCTGGAAAATGTCGAGGAATAACGTGGAACGGAGGAATGAAACACATGTTCATGTTTGATTAGGAATCAGATACGATGGGGTCAAGAGAGCGCCTGAATCGGGATAACGGTTAGCGTTTGAAAGGGCAGAGAAACGATACAATTGGGGTCACAACCAAAATAGAATCAGCAGATTGGACGCCAGTGACCATTAGGTGTTATGTTGATCACTTTCATGAGCAGTTGTTTTTGACGAGAAGTCATGGCAGGTGAGCATTTTCATTCAGTGGCTTTGATGCCGACAAAAATATATTTGTCTGCGAACGTTTGCGATAATGTCACCTGCATGGAATAACGAGATTAATTTCTATAAATGATATATATCTATAACATCTACCTACTTAATTGTTTGCAGGGAATACGTCTTGCAGAAAAAGCGGTCCTACAAAGAAGCATTTCTGCAGTGGGGCTTCACTAACTTCGCTGATAAAAATGTTGAGAAACCGCAATGCATTTTAAGCAGCAAAGTGCTCACGGCGGTGAGTATGAAACCTAGTAAATTGAAAGAGCACTTCGAACGAAGCCATGCCCATTTGATATGAAAAGATATTACATTCTTTAGAAGGAAAGAAGCTGCGCTAAAACTTTCGCGCCTGGATACATCGAGCTCCTTTTCTCAGGCAAATGAGCCTGGCCTTGAAGCTTGGTATCGCATTGCGCTTCGAATCGCCGAAAACAAGAAGCCGCATACCATAGGAGAGGACCTCATCAAACCTTGCATAATGGATGCGGTTAAACTCGTTCTTGGAGAACATCATGCGGAGAAGATTAATATGATATCACTTTCGAACAACACCATCAAAAGTCGTATCGAGGACATGAGCAAACAAATTTTGAACACGGTGCTCAACGAAATAAGATCAAGTCCCTACTTTGCAATCCATTTAGATGAGTCGACCGACGTAGCGTCCTGTTCCCAAATACTTATGTATGTTCGGTACCTAAAAAGTGATAGCTTCAAAGAAGAGTACTTGTTCTCAGAATCTTTGAGCACGACTACGCGTGGCGAAGATGTCTTCCGAATAGTAAAGAAGTTCCTCGAGGAAAACATGCTACTGTGGTCGAAGTTAGTGGGTGTCTGTACAGACGGAGCACCAGCCATGTTGGGCGTCCGTTCCGGATTCCAAACATTGGTCAAAAATGTTTCTCCGCACGCTACCTTTAGTCACTGCATCATACATCGTTATGCTTTAGCAGTGAGCACTCTTCCACCTCCTTTACTTGACGTGTTAACTAAAGTAGTAAAGATAGTAAATGTCATCCTCGGTAGTGCGACCCACACAAGAATCTTCAAAGAGTTGTGCAATGAATTTGGAGGTAAATTCGCGGAGCGTCACTCCGTTACGTGGATGACACCTTTGTTTGCATAAAACGGGATAAGAAAGACGAGTTTCTAAACCGTTTGAACACTCTTGCGGAGACCAGACATTTCACTATGGAATTGGAATCTGGCAGTGGAACATTGCCATTCCTTGACTGCTTAGTTCACAGGAATGGGGGTAGTCCAAAAACAAAGATATATCGTAAGCCGACGGAGACAGATGGTGTATTCTACTATAGTTCAGGTCGCACAAAGCATGTGTATTCTGGAATCGTCTCAAGACTGTTTCACAGAGCCCAGACTCTGTGCACAGAGAAAGAAGATAGGAAGGCCGCGCGGAAAGAAGCAATGAACTAATTGCTTGGTAGTGGATACCCGAGGCGGATACCCATTGCAGCGGATTTTAAATCCTCAACCACGGTGTACTACCGAGTGGATTGGGACGGTAGATATTCCTTATAAAGATGGAACTTCAGAGGCCATCCAGAGGGTCTTAAATAAAGAAAACATAAGCTTAATGTTCCATAAAGGCCAAACGCTCCGCTCTACACTAGTGCACTTGAAAGACCCAATTCTCGCCGATAGGACAACCAATTGCGTCTAAAATATTGGTTGCAAGGACTGCTGCGCACATGTGTACATCGGCCAAACCGCGAGAGAGCTAAGCACAAGGATAGCGGAACACAAGAGACGCATAACACAGCCACCGATTTCATCGTCAGTCCTTCTCCACAAACACATGCAGCGAGTAGTCTCTTAATTGGCATACACGGCAGTATGTAACCATCATTTCGTTTGATATACACCTACGTTTTCCTGAGAGACTGAGCGACACTGTCAGCCTTTCATGTTACACCGTTACGGTCACTGTTAAACAAATTAGACAGCGTGCACCCCACTTGGTTCCTGCAATTGCTATCAAGACTGTGACGGGTGTAGTCTGTCAACGACAGCTTTTCCGGACTCATTTATGCAGAAGTAGCATCTCATATTTTCACCGTCTAATTGTTACGAATTCTTATTTTGCTAAGGTGGTTTATGTGAAGGTAACATTCAGTCTACAACAGTCTTGTCACTAACCCTTTTATCATTTGCTGGGATAACACTAAGCAACTGTCGATGCGCCACCAACATTTGAACACGGTAGCCAGTGCATTATGCACTACTGTCGAGATGTTGCAAACCACCAGCCAAAAACGTCGGCATCGACCCAATCTGAACTGACCGGTGGTAAAATCGCTGAGGGTAATTAACATATTTCAAGGACACATGCATCACGATGCGTCCTCACGTCGTATTCACACCCCCAGACATGCGTGGGTGAGTAAATACAGTAGACTTACATGCCATTGGTGGGTCGGCAAATTAGTGCGCTCCAATCTCACCCTGACCTGCGGGGCTGATCTAGGGAGACTGAGCAAAATCGAAAGTCTCTTATCAAACGTACGGTACTGTGACTTGTTCTTGCCTAACTGCGGTCTGGGGGCGTAGTTTGCCTGATTCCATCACTACGTTTTGCCCCGATAGTGTTGCAAGTGGTCTGACTGATTTCATCCGTGCTCACTCATTGAATAGAGGTTTAGTGATGGGAGACTTCAATCTTAAAAAAGCGGTGACAAACATCTCCCTGAGAACTATAAGCCTGTTAGTTTAACCAGCGTGTTGGTCAAGCTCATGGAAAAAGGTGTAAGGGATGCTCTTAAAAGCCATTCAATGGTGTTTGGGTTGCTCACCCCCACCCAACACGACTTTCGTAAGGGCTATTTTTACCTTATCAAACTTTTAGTTGCCTGTGAACATTGGGCCGATGCGGTTGATCAAGAAAAATCCATGGACTTATTGTTCATAGACTACTCCAAAGCTTTTGAGACTGTTACTTATTCTCGCCTTTTGTATAAGCTGCGGACTAATGGTATCTCGGAACCTATATTGAAGTGGATTTCGACATTTTAGCCAGTAGGAAAATGTAGGTACGTGTGGGATCTAGCCTGTCTTCCAAGTTGTGTGTTTACAGCGGTGTCCGGCACCGGTCGGTGCATAGCTCCCTGCTATTCACCTTGTTCGTTAATGGTCTATCCGACGAGTTGGGAATGCCATCTCTACTTTCCACGGACCACTTAAAGTTCTGGTCCAACGTAAATGAACCTAATAGTCCCCTGGCCCGAGAAAGACTTCTAGATAGACTATGAGGTTGGACCGTTTTGTGGCAGCTACCCAAAAATCTCGCTAAATGTTCAATTTGGTGAGTTGAAGCAACTGACACACCGATGCACTATCTACTTGGGGGTAATTAATTGTTGCGCGTGTCATTATCAGCTGAATAGGCGTCTTGCTGTCGTCTCGTTTTAAGTCCAGTGAACATTACACGGCAGCTGCTCGTAAAGGTTTTCACATATTGTGGATGATCTGCAGATTATGCGGGATCACGAAAATCAAAATGTTTGCAAAGTAAGTCGCAGCGTTTTTACGCCGCACTTGGAATAATATGTACAGGCTTGTCCCCCCTATTTGGTCCGAGGCAAGATGACAATTGGACGAGTTTTACAGTCGGAGACAAAAACGATGTTTTAATTAAAGTAGCTATCTTATCCTGAGAGATTACTCAACTTTGACATGTTTTCTATGTAAACAGGCGATCTGGGAGTGACCTGGTCCTCACCTATCGCACAATAACCGGTCAGGTCGGCCATGATTTATCAGGACTGTTCCATCCCACTCGGGTGCCAACTCTTCGTGGTCATCCATTCGGATTGGGTTGGAAATGATTTTCGGTTATCACACCGTATTATAGACACTTGGAATGCGCTATCCGCAGAAACAATGATAGTGTCAGCGGTGAAAACGTTCGAAAATCGACTTGATGACCTTGGGTTACAGTTTAAGACCTTCCCTTTTTCAGCTTAGCTCTGTTCTTATCTGTTGATGCTTACTCCTGTTTATGCTTTCATTTTTTTAAAAACTTGTTACATTCATTACTCCATGTTGTCTTGTTTTAGTGCTTCCCCTTTTAATTCACTTCATGTGGCCGGCACAGGGGGGATTGTTAGCGCAGGGCAGCGGGCATTGTTTGGTTGACCATAGAGTGTACCGTGTGTGTTGATTTGTCTGCTCCTTGCAGATCGCTCCACATATTTCACTGGGATCAACGACGTTTTACGAAGTGGAACAATCACAGGATCCTCTTACTATTCCGGTCCTAGTAGAACTTGAACTTGTAATGAGATTGTCTTGTTATCCGACGGGGAGGGTTCGAGCCTGCGTAGGAGCAGAGCGGCCATCGCCATGTCTTTTTCTCACGTGTGAGCGCTGGTGATTGCGCGGCAACGAAGCGCCGGTAATGCCTACCGGCGTACTACTGATGCCTTTCTTTTTTTCTGGCATTAAGTGCGCTTCTCACTGGACTGTCTCCTTTGATCCTTTGACCGCACACCCAAGTCGTGAATCACTTTGCACTGTGATATAAACGTGCCTTATAATAATAGACTACCTGGTGGAACTTCGCATTTGTACGACAGAATATTACACTTGTCCACGGAAAAGGACACCTGCCACAGTTTGCACAAGTGCCGATAGATCTTCCTGAATGTGGCACAATGCTGCGCGGGTATCTTCACGCTCTGGTGAGTGGACGATTTTAATGTCATCAGCAAACAGAAATACATGAAATACATCGTTGACGTAGAGGAGAAAAAGAAGTGGACCAAGTACACTTCCCTGAATTACTCCACTGGTGACTGCTTTCGGTTTAGAGACACGGTCCCCAATACGCACCACCTGATGTCTGTCAGCTAGGTATGACGACAACCAAGAAAACATTGGTTCTCCAATACCTACTTCCTTCAGCTTGAGGAGTAGTCTTCGATGCGGCACTCTGTCAAATGCTTTTTGCATGTCTAAGAACAGGACAATAACACTGTTGCCTTTGTCTATGGCAGCCGTTGTTTGGTTCAAGAAGTCTGTCTGGCATGTCACACAACATCTACCCTGCAAAAAACGTGTTGTGAATTGTTGATGATCTTTTTCTTATTCAAGAAAATAAGTAATTCATCTTTCACTATCCTTTCCATAATTCTAGATATTACAGGTGTGTGATTGATGGGGCGATAAATTTGAATTTCGTGAACGTTTCCATTCTTATGCCACGGGATAACAACGGAAGTCTTCCAGTGATTAGGATATACTGCACTGTTAAAAGAGAGCGTAAAAATGTTGAGCAATAGAAGAGTCAAGTCGCTCTCACCGCTTTTTAACAAACAAGGGGGAATTCCATCAGGTCCTGGGTAAGTTGAGGAAGACAAGCGGGAGACTTGACCGGAGATTTTTGCAATAGTGAATTCCACCGTGCATAAATTTTCAGCAATGTGTGGTGTGACAAGCGCTGGTGTGGCTAGCGGTTCATCAACCAATGATTCGGCGAAATAAGCGCTGAAATCCTCACAAATTTCGCCCGGAGCATCAAGGTATGTGCCATCCGGCATAAGGATAAAATTGATAGAATTACTGCGATGCAAACCTCTGGTACGAAACAGTTTGGAACAATGGAACAATGGTATATGACGGGTAAAAAAACATACACTTAACGAGTCCCGCAGGTTGGCAATAGAAATACTAACAAATTGGCAAACCACATAAATGGTTGAAGTAAGGAGTGTCAGTGAGATAAAAGGTAGAAGTATAACAGTTTTAGGGGGATAAAGAGGTACGACGCAAAACTGGCTAAGAAATTGTTATCGTTGGTGATGGTAGCAAATAAAAATGGAGTACTCACCGGTTCGCACAGATTTATGACCGTGAATTTGGGGTATAAATCCAAAGAGGCTGGTCAGCCTAAATATATACAAGCGTTTTCGTTCATAAAACAAAGCGCAAGGCGCTCAGTGCGACGTCCAATCGTTTTTTAAACGTATCTAATGTGGGGGCACAAACAACTGAGTTTGGAAGGGCGTTCCAGGGCCCGCAGACCCGGGGGGAGAAATAGGTTCTCCGACAGTATAGACGACTGTACTGTTGGCTCAGCTTTAAACTGTTACCGCGAAGGTTAGTATTCGGGCTGAGCTTCAAGAGGTGGCGGCATACGTGACTGGGATCGCTCAATATCTGGTACACTAGTATGAGGTCTCCACGAAGTCGCCGGTACCGTCCGCTGAACACTCCGAGTATCTCCAGTCGTTCCTGGTAAGGAGTGTGGCGCAAGCCCTTGACGATTTTCGTTGCTCGACGCTGTGGGGTCTCAAGCGCTGCAAGGTCACGTTTTAGCCAGGGTTGCCAGGCCTGGATTGCATATTCGACGTGAGGACGCACGTAGGCATTCAGCATCAAAGAGAAGATGGATGGATCCAAAATTCCGAATGCTCTTCGCAGGAGTCCAACGTGCTGGTTGCCCCTTTTAGAAGCGGAATCTGACTGTTTGGAACACCCGAGGTCTTCTTGTACCAGCACACCCAAGTCGCGTTCCTGAGTGGTGGTCTTCAGATCGTGTGCCCCAAGCTTGTAGACGTAGACTTGTCGATGGCGGATATGAACAACGCGACATTTGTTCACATTAAACGGCACGGCGTTTCTCACCGAACAATTCCAGGCCTCATTCAAGTCACGCTGTAGGACTTCATGGTCGTCCGATCGTTTTATCGCCCGCCAAACCTTGAGGTCGTCCGCGAAGAGTAAGAATTTCGACATAGTAACTCTTACTAGATCGTTAATGAAAAGCAGGAACAAACGAGGCCCAAGTACCGAACCCTGCGGTACGCCGCATCCCACTCAAATCGGATCGGAAAAGGATGATCGAACTCTAACTGCCATTCAGAGAGAAAGTTACCGATCCATCCTAACAACGGGTCGCCGACACCGTACTGTTGGAGTTTAATGAGCAGGATTCGATGATCCAGGCGATCGAAGGCTTTCGAAAAGTCCAAGAATGCAACATCGACTCCTGTACCCTCATCGACAGTCTCGGTCCAGTTGTCACGAGCTATCAGCAGATTCGCCGTACATGAACGATGTTGACGAAACCCATGCTGTTTTGGCGCAATTATGCCGTAGCTTTCCAAGTATCCCATTAACGCATCTGCTACCACCGCTTCCATGACTTTGGCGATCACAGGCAGAAGCGTTACGGGGCGGTAATTGGCAGGATCCGATCGACTTCCTGCTTTGTATATGGGCGTTATTACACCTTGTTTCCACCTCGAAGGTACGATGTTCTCATCGAAACCGCGCTGAAATAATGCAGCTAGTGGTTCGGCCAAGTGGATGGCAGCTACCTGTAATGTTTTCGGGTGAATGTTATCGGCCCCGGGAGAGCTGTGTGGACGCAAGGATAGCAGCTTTTGCAGCACCATTTCTGCAGTGAACGTGACGTTGGATAAAACGGGCGGTGGGGTAACTAGTGGCGGAATATACGTCGAGGCTTGTACACCTTGGAAGATTGGGAAGTACTGGGCCCGTAGTGCGTTGGCCGCCTCCTTCGCAGTATGTGTATACCCATTGGTCGTATTAAGTGGTGGGATTCCCCGTTGCACCTTGCGAAGTCCATTCACATGTTTGTAAAGAAGCTTTTTGTTCGAACAGAATCGTTTGGCTAGCTCCTGCTGATGCGTTCTCTTGTCTTCGCGAACCAAAAGCACACAGTAGTTGCGATGCGAAACGTATTCCGTCCAGTTTTCTGCGCTGGGGTTGCTTTTATACATGCGCCATGCCCGATCCCTTAGAGTCATGGACAGTTCCGTTGTTTTATTCGGACCATTCAAAGCTTTGTATTCTTCTAATATGAGATTGCGAACATTTAGATGCCTGAGTTCCTCGACGATCTTTGCCTGCTGCAGTATTAGCGAAAAGTCTGCTGTTAATCTGAATTTCCGCCGGATCTTATGAAGCTTGCGTGTGATACCTAACACTTTGTGATCGGGTTTTTGTTTTCTTGGGCAGGCGCACTTTAGAGGCACTAATGAATCAATGCAAAGACCGATGATCTCATAGAACACGTCTGCTGCTTTTTGAGGGCATGGAGAGAGGAAGAAATCATCCCAGTTCATCGAACGAACCATATCCTTAAACGTGTTCCAGTTGACGGAGTTGAATAAACGATAGTGCAGTAGATGTGGTTCATTGGCCATGCGTAATCTTAAATAGCATTTGACCACCCGATGGTCGCTCCCAGGGAATTCATTAAGGACCGTTACATTAATAGCAGGTATGCCCAGCGAGAATATGAGATCAAAGATGCTGTTTCCTCTGGTAGGTTTAGAGACATGTTGTTGCCAACCATTCATATGTATACAAGAGATAGGATTATGAAATTTCAGAGGAGCAGTTCCTGCAGACCATGCAATCGATGGCAGATTGCAATCACCACCGATAATCTTGTGTTTAAACGGAAGGCTTGCAGCACATTCAAATGCAAACCTCAAAGCTACTAAGTCCTCTTGGCTACAGTTTGGCATGCTGTATATACAACCAACAAGCAGTTGCTGGTGTCTGATCGTTAACGTAAGCCAAAGTGACTCTTGCACATTATTCAGCACTGGATTCTCGAATGTCGTTGCTGCCAGCGATTGTTTCGCGTAAAGTACGCATCCTACTCCTCGACGACACTGCTGATTTCTCATAAACATATCATATCCGAAAAGGGTTAGCTGAGTGTTAGACATGTCGTCATGGCAACACGACTCAGTTATAAATATTATGTCAGGATCGGTCACAGAAACAAATGAGCGTAGTATGTGGATATTGGAATGAAGCGAACGAATATTAATCAAAAATATTAACATAGATGCGAGATGTGAAGAACGTTGTTTATGCTGCTTTATGAACATTGGGTCCGATAGCTTTGTGTCTGTGCCCATGCCAAAAATTGGTGAAACAAGGCGTGGACTGACACCTTCGTTGAAAAGGGATTGGGAGGTAGCCACAGGGGAGGGGGTTGTGACTGAGTATGGCCCTGAAGAAAATGGGGTACGGGGGCGGGTCCATGGTTGGCATAGCAGCTCATGAAGGCAGGAGGATTACAGAGCGGGCTTCCATGGAACTCGCTAGTGGACGCTAAATTTCGAGGCTGTGTCGCCTGCGTCGTGGCACTAATAGGTTGTTGATTGTATAGATTGGTGAAATGAGTAAATACGCAATCGTCATTTTCATCGTGGAATGTAATCTGCTTAGGTGCGCTGGAGTCGTAAGGTTTCACCATAAGCGGTGGAGGCACACTAGTGTCAATCCATGCAGCTCGAACAGAATACATCGTGTTTTTTAAGCATGAGTCCGGATTTTGGTGATAAACAGATATATCGCGTTCAATCTGCAAATATGTTGGGACACCTTGTGTGCCTTCATGGCCTTGATCAATAGATGGATGTCTATTCAGGCAAGGAGATGCTATGGATTTATCCGGTGACATTCTCAATAAATCCAAGTCAACCGTCATCATACAATCGATCCATTTTCCTGAGTCCTTAGATGCCTTAGATGATCCTGTATACTGGCCACAGTAGACTTTTGGCGGGATAACACAGGCTGAAGTGTGTGGCTGTGATTGCATATGTGGTTCAACGGGTAATGCAGTTGGTTTTGTCTGAACCGCATTGTTTCCTCTTTTCTGGCATGAAACAACATTGAAGAAGCTTTAGGATTACTGGAACTGGCTTTTTGAGAGGCAGCACCGTGCACAACCGCAGCGCTGGGGTTTACAGGCATTTTGTGTTTGGTCGGCTTATCACGCTTAACCGTGAAATTTCGTTCTGGTGGATGTGTGCCGGTGATCAATTTTGTGGCTGGCATAGCCGAAGTGCCGAAACTAGACGTACTCCTAGACACAGCAGATAACGGGCTAGACTGATCCGTGTGATCAAGCGATCGAATTGTAGTACCAGAGTTGATTTCGTTATTCGCCACGTTATCCGTAACTGCAGCAGGCGTAGAACAAATGCCAAACTTGTCGCTGCCACCAACAGAAACGTTTCAGAATGGGGTTTAGCAGTCGTGTTTGCTTGTAGCTGTCGTCTTCTAAGCTCTCGCTGTAAGGGGGTTTTGTCCTCTATTATTTTCAGACGTTTGAAAGTCGTATTATGCTGAATCAAATTGCAATTTCGAATGAATTGTCTAGCAATTAGTTCATTTTCAAACTGGAAAAGTAAGGGACAGTCATAGCGTATAAACTTTTTACATAGCCTAGTGCAGCTGGACCAACAAGTTTGCATGCCGCACGCAGACAGTAGAACTCTCTGAACAGTTTTCATAGGTAGCTTGTCAGGTACATTAAAAGCCACAGCATTGCGTGAGCAATGTACTCGATTCTGTACTTCGGTCGAAATTGAGTCAATCAGCGAGCTACATTGCGTGATAGGCATTTTACCCATATCTGAGGGCGATTCAAATAAGGCAAACAGACTATGCATGGGCTGCAGCATAGATGTGAGCGTGTCAACTTCTAATGATAGCGCAGCATACGCAGTTTCAGCTACAGAGGGACATTTTTCAGGTGTCTTTTTCAGGTCAGCAAGAAATGCACAACCGTCTGTCACAGCGCCTACACTCTTTCGGGTGCTTTTTCTGCTACTACCGCCGGATGTTTTGCGTGGTACCTTGGTTTGTTCGCTGAGCTTCTGAACTAAGATGGGGACAACCTTGTTTACCACACAACTTTTTCTCATCGCGCGTGTCCTTACTGCAGACATGAGAGAAAACCAAACGTAAGTTTCACGATAACAAAAATACAAATGGCTCTGAGCGTGGTTGCTAACTGTTAATAGTGAGAAAGTGAAGCCAGAAACTGGACGAATCAGTGAGGAACAGAGGGAACGCACCGCAGTTGACTAGCAAAATCCACGCCTTCGTGTAAGTTGTGCACGTCTGTCACCAATGCCCTTTGTCTCCCGACGGCTCAGCGTCAGGTCAGTTGCAAAGTTGATTTCGTGTCACTACTGGCCACGCACACGGTGCGCTCAGGTCACGTGTTATCGGATTACGTCGGCGAGATGCGTCAACCAGGCGAACGACTTGCGATTTATCAATCGATTCACGGCGCATGTGGGCTGGGAGGGGTGTGCGTGACACACGATTGTGAATTAGGGGGTTGCTGGAAACGGTATCATACAGACGGGATGCCGCAGCGGTCGGATTAGACCCTACTGGCCACACTGGCTGGCGGTGCAGGTCTAGAATGCGGCTTTCGTGTGTGGAGTTGCGGGAGGGGCCGCTAGCGAAGCTGTTTTCGGGCGGAGGGTACGGCCTTACCTCTGGTGAGCTGCGAGTGAGTATGCTAGCAGGGGGGGCGGCACGATGCGCGGTTGCGAGGGGCAGTTATATCTTTGCTCCGGCGGCTGGGGGGGGTGCGGGGACTGGGGATCGGGGAGTCAAACTTATCTGGTGGCAGGGGGGCGCAGGTCTCACTTCTTTGGGTGGGCTATCAGTGGGACACGCTGTGGCAGTGGGGGGCCCCCCCACTCCAAGGATTGCTAGGGAGTTGTAACCGGGGCGATGTTGGAAGTTCGTTTTTTTAATTTTTTTTTCTTTTCCTCTTTTTTCCTTCTCCTTCTTTTATTTACCCTAGTTCTTTTTTGCTCCCCTTTTTTTATTCCTTTCCTTTAGGTTGCTCGATATGCCACTTGGACTGCCCTGCACAGAAAGATGTGCCCGAGCTCATCCGCTAAACATTTAGCAGAGCGCTGTTCGCGCACATTGCGGCAGAGTGAGGGCTAAAACAAGCTCTCCCCCGCCCTTTATAACTACGAGGGGGTGTGAGACTAAGATGCCGCTGTTAACATTTCCTCTTAGTCTTCTGCCATTGACGAAGTCAGTGGAAGTAGACGACACTAGTACACGACACTCATGGTGTGGAGCTACATTCCGGCTGAGCTCGACGTGATTTGTATATACTGACTATCGTCCCCCTCTATGTGACCGCGTCCACTCACAGTCTGTGTG
>OX104063.1:5288638-5368318 GCA_944474145.2 Dicrocoelium dendriticum | reverse complement strand
CATTTGAACAGTTTGACTAGGTGCCAGCGAAAATGTGCCTCAATGCTTTTGTTCCATTGGCTAAAAGACTGCCGCACACAGCAAACTGGCAAACTGCTAGATTATTGTCATTAACGAGCAAGCAGCTAAAGCTACAGCAGGAGGGTAGTGGTGCGTTGCGCCGCCACTTAGACTATGTCCTGCAACTCTCCGTCGAATCGCCTCCGTTGCGTCGACAATCGACTGCAAGTGACATAACAATATGAAATATCGGCCTAAAATATGGGGACCGCAAAAGTATACGCAACCACTTTAGTTAAGATATTCCAAAAGTACGCTTAAGCCGGTTGAATTGTATCAACACGGATTATGCAGTGTTTCAGTGGGAATGAGAGGTGTCAAACCTACGTTTGAATATTGATCATAAACACATGCGCTCACAATTTTGGTTAACGCTGATCATGCTTGACCTTTATTATTGCAATGGTTTTCCGTTTTGGCAGTTCTAGTCACTGAAACGAAGGAAGCTTTTACTAAACGATGTCAAAATACGCCTGCACGTTCTGCTTGTCTGTTGGGCTACAGGCCGTTCTTAACTCAGCTTCGTCTTATAATGTTTTTGGAAAGTATTTTAGCGTTTCATTACTTAGTTCTCCTGGAGCGAAAAGACACCCTATCTACCTATATCCTGGCACAGGCAGTGCAGCTTCAATTGCTCCGTAGAACAAAAACGCTGAAACCGACCGACTCATTTCCATTACAGTACTAGATGCCATGGGCCAGTTCCCTGCACCATCTACTACGGAAACGAATGCTAATGCAAAAGGAAGTACTATTATCTTTGGAGGAAAATTCTTCACCCTCTAGCTTCGGGAGAAGAAGTATGAGCACACGCAGTAACAGAAACAAAAAACATTGGAAGATGACGGTGACTAAAGGCCAAAGGTTTACAAAGAGCTGCAAGGGCAGGAAAAGATGCAACAACGTGCAACGAAATCGGATGCAACTCAGCAATGCACGTCATGGGCGGATGCTGGAATGCGAGGGTCTACAGCAGCAACAACGACAATATATGATACATGTTATCCCAAAGCACAAGAGGGAGCGCCCCCTTAGTGGAGGACAGTACAAAAAGTATCTCAACAACGCCGTAAAAAGGAAACAGGAATAGATGTTGGCAGAGAATGAAGATGGATGAAATGGATTCAGTACCGTTCGACTGACAACCAATCAGACGAAATACGAGCAGACACGACTGGTCCCGTCTAGAGCAATAAAAGAATGGCAAATCCGATTGCTTGGTCCTACTGTGAGTAGATGGTTTGCGTCTGAGAGTATTATACCAAAACACTTCGCTGAGGCAAGTAACCACGCGAGGAAGCATCGACAGATTAGACAAGAGATCAATCAGACGCCTCCAACTACTCAGTCTCACCATTAATCAGCTTAACGATCTGACTGCGAATATCGTGATGGATGAAAAGAGCAATTGACCGTACTTAACACATTCATGCTTAACTGAAATTTTGTTAAACCCAATAATCCACCTTGGTGAACGTGTTATATTACAAGGTCTTAGATTTAACTGGTAAGGTAAATCGTATCCTTATTTTTTGGATGAATTTCACATAAAAATGGAATAGGTAACTTAAACAACCTTTACACTGTATCAACAAACAGCGATTTTCGGGTGTTGCTGCACATACTGTGGTCAGGGGACAGAGTAAACTGACAGTTCTTGGCACGTCCCCCTTAATTGTGAGAGTTTCATAATTCCACCGATACAACCTGGTCTCCCTGTTAACTGGAAGTGAAACTCGTCTCCTCCCTCTTTGGATGAAGTTCGCACACAACTGGAAGCAGTCAGTAAAGTACCACCAAAACCGCATTGGCCATTGGATATTCGCGGGACCTATTAATTTCCATGCCATATTCAAACCATCTGTAATCATTGGTTCAATAGAAAAACTTTGAAATGCTTAGAGTCTATGTCCACAAATGGCTACGCTCACTAACAGATATCGGGATGTTCGGACTTGGCATACAATCATTAGGAAACAATATACCGTTATTGCAGTAAGTAAAGTGGAAGTTGCGTCTTACAAACTCCTATCCCATTAGTTAGGCGATTCGGGATCCGGCTGTCGCTACCTTTTTAAACGCACCTGTTTAAGTCGGCAACATTGTTGACAACAGCCTGAAAAGCCATTCGTTTGAGCTCAGCATATGTGTATGCGTTAGGTGAGATCCAGACAGCTCCAAAATCTTATGAATTGTGGAGTGAACTGGCAAGGAATTTTCCCAACTTTTTTCCGAGTAATGCACAAAAGTGCAGTTGTTCTATAAACCAAATTCCTAGAAAGTGAAGTCGACCCATTCAGATTCTTTTTTCTCGAAATGATGGCAAAACTTGTGGGTAAATAGGAACGATATCCAGCATACTGCATGTTTACGAATAGCACGACGCCAACTGTATGTATCTTAATCTTATCGCCCAACAGGTTGCGAAATTATGGCGAAAATTAGATGCTCGCGTTAACCCACAATCACCGATTTCTAACCCCTAGTTATTTTAACAAACCAGACATCCTAGTTTTTATGGATTACATGATTGATGGTCTAAATATATCAAAATGCGACGTTGATCGCTTGAAGTATTGTCATTCTGGTAAAAGCTGTTTAAATACTGGACATGTGTAATTTTGTTCGTGGTATCTCGCCACTTTCATACTTAATGACCGTAATCATGCTGGTTCGTTCACTAAACGATTACAATGATCACTAGAGTTTTATTAAACATAGAGTCCGTGAAAAATGCTTTTTCGTT
This sequence comes from Dicrocoelium dendriticum, assembly GCA_944474145.2. Taxonomy (NCBI): domain Eukaryota; kingdom Metazoa; phylum Platyhelminthes; class Trematoda; order Plagiorchiida; family Dicrocoeliidae; genus Dicrocoelium; species Dicrocoelium dendriticum. The sequence goes on along the minus strand of OX104063.1, from coordinate 5,365,512 downwards.
GGGCTGACCTACTTCTATATACCGATATCCGTGTTTCGGGGATTTTACTCGGATTGTTCGTGACACGCACATGCTTCGAGCTCCTTCCCTCTTTAGTTAAGTACATACATGATCTAATTACTGCTTTGGTTCCGTCTGAAATATCTATTATTATTTTAACAGTTGTATCACGCGCCGCCTGGACATTTGTCTCCGCCTGGCTTAATGTAATAATGCTCGGTACATGAGCCATGTATACCATCGCCAACAGTAAATGTTGTGAATAAAAGTAAGCATTCCCTGTTTTCCCATGTCGAGAGCGTACATTTTATTCTAACTGTGTTGGAAGAACCGAGCCAAGATCTCAACTAGGCATCCGACAACGCCATAGTTAACCTTACGTGAATGTTACCAACGCAAGGAAGGCTGTGCTTACGCTTACTTAACAGCCATTTTAGTACAGTTTCAGTTTGGTAGGATTTATGAGCCATTTTTTTGACGGGACAACATAATTCATAGAGCTAGATGGCTACTGTTTGCGCTGAAATGTTGGCGCATAATGCAACCTCACCCTAAGAGCCTCCGGTCAGTCCGCCCGCTATTTGAAAAGGAGGAATTCCTCATTTCAACTTACGTAAACTGTCCACTTGTTGATACAGCAGCTTCTGGTTTAAAACCATAAGCAATTTGAATTGATGCTTGTATTCCCTTTTATCCATTTAGAAAAGCTGAGCGCAGTACTTACTTTGGGTTACATCGGTAATCCAGGTCTTGGTGCTGGGAGAGATCTGATACATATGACATGTTGTGCTCCGCACTTTATACCCTTGCGTTTCCTGCATCTTGCAAATGAGTCCACCGTTCACAGGTAGACAGTATTACTCACTGGTGCTTCGGCGACCAGAGTGTTAAACTATCTGATGAAATGTTCTCATCCTCCATCCAGTGCATCGTGTGCCATGAACGCCCAGTTGGTAGTCTTATCTAGTTGAACTCGCTTATCGTAGCGTATAATCATTTACGTTACGCTGGGCAATTTTCACGGAATATTTTACATAAGAGATCGTTGCTGCTCAAGGCTGCATCTGCGATCTCTATTTTAATCAGTAGTTCATTGTTGTAAAATATCGATCAAGTATGGACGGCCTATGTATCTCTGAATCTGGCAGAATTGTTTGTGTAGCCATAAAGAGGTAACTCACAGGCAATCTCTTGTAAATCCGCCTTGAACTGTTCTCCAGTAGTCGCCCAGGATTTCAAAGCGTATATGTTGTAATTGCTAGTAATAAATATATGGCTGTACTTTTTGTATCTCACTCCCATCTGTGAGGAGGCGGTGCACAAGTCCAAATCGGACGTGAAAGTAGGTGGGCCCTAAACCACCGCCACCGAACCAGCGTCGTCGCTTCTTATACGTAGACAGCACCAAAATTAATCCTGTTCAGTGTTAACCGGGTCCTATAGAGGGGTCCCAATTGGGCTCTCATTTGTGGTCTTTACGGAAGTACAATTTTCCCTCCATATTTGCTGGGTTGGCCGTGCCAAACCACGGACATACCTGACAGTGCGATTGCGATGTCACTTATGTCGGGTTGTAAACATGTCTAGGTTAAAGCCATAAAGTTGCAGGCCTGTAATTCTCAGCGAAGTCACAGTTTGGAAAGCTTATAAACTAGGCCTTAAGCTTAATATACATAACAGTTCCTGGATGTCAAATGCTCTTGGTAAGGCGTATATGAAGGTAAGTTTGTGCTGGCCGATGAGAGATGAGCGCCTAATGTTTTTGGGTGATTTGCAATAGCTCGATTTGAATACACGCTATTTTTAGTTGAACCTGAAGTAACTATATCTATATTTCCCTAATATGGTGCTGATGCTTTGTGATTAATAATAATTTCAAATTACGTAAAGCATTCACAAGCTCTGGTTTCCAATTGGTGCGAATGCAAAGGATGACCAGTCAACCGGATTGCATTCTTCCAGCTAGACCTAGTTCCTATTTTGGTCGGCAGTTGTAACTACTGATCGTACTGAAGAGCCCATTTAGATTTGAAGCGTATCTCCTTCGTTCAGGGCGTAAATCCAATACGAGCGCGCTTCAATTATTTTTATACGTTCTTTGACATTTCTTTTGAGACAAAGATTCTCTCAAACTATGTGTGGTGCAACAAGCCAGTAAAGTAATCAATCTACAGGTTAACAGACTTCAAATAATTGGAAAAACCTTAAAGTAGTTCCTCAAGTATTTGATGCTATAGCTGGACTCCGTTGAACTGCACTTCCAGAGTCGACAATTTAAAAAATTTTCGATTTCTCCAAAATACCAAGTTTCCGTTTGAAAACAAATATTACGATTTCAATGTAAAATTGAGTAGCAAATAAGTTGCCAAATTAATTAGTATAAACCTTATATTTCAAAGTTTGGTAGGTAAAAATTCCTTCTCTCATTGCAGAAATATTTGTGGATGTCCGGTTAATATACTTGTTATGCTACACAACTATATTTTATATTTATAATAAATATATTAACCGGCCGTCTATCAAGCCTTATAAAGGATGACTATCGAATATTTCAAACATATTCCAAGGCATCCATTGCTATTTTTTCGATTATTTTGTACTGCACTGATTAGCGTACGCCCAAATATTTACCGCTATCTGCCATAGTAAGTTATTCTAACGTTTTTCATTTACACCCCTGCATTACTAATGACAAATTAAATTAGTATTGCCATAACATTTGTAACTTAACGTCTTAAACTCGGATAAGCAATTAAACAAATACATCCGTTTTGTCGCTAAAATCTTCGGAAACATGCAAATGCTATTTATTCTCTCTATGTTATTCGTGCTAGGGAGTGGATTCTTATTAATCCATGCAGTAAATCCGTTGTTCAATAGGAAGTTTACTTTAACCAATTAAATCTTTGCTTGCACCATCATGATTGGCTGTTTAGTGATGCGGCATCTTATTATAACCCTCCAACCTTCGCAATAATTTAAAAGTGACAGCGCACAACTTTTTTCATTTCGGGGGGAATTAAAATGTGCGTGTCTTCCTTGCTAACGGTGGTATTTGTTTTTACACTGCGTGTATGCCACACCGGTGAGTCTTGTATTTTGCAAAATTTTCTATATGTCCATTATATTGCTGCAAACATATAGATTTAATATACGATATAATGTATACTAATAAATGCAATCCAAACAAAGTGTAACGTTTAAAGCTTTTATCCTACATGTTTTTAAAACCGTACCGTTTGAAATGGCCTGAATAATTGCCTGCTATGTGGCTTTAAACTACGCCTTTGATGCAATCAGTTTAAGCTCATTAATGCTGCAACCAAAGAATCATGGACTGGGCCCGTTGTCTAATTTTCCTAATGTATCTGTGTTTAGTGTAGAAGTATATAACAATATGATCATCAAGGCGGATTAATAATTGGCCATTTAAACAATTGACAGATATAAACCCATCTATTAGTTTGCAACTGGGTTGATAGATACAGTGTAATTTTACCGACCCAAGTGTTATCGATTCTTTGTCGTGAATCACTACTAATGCAAGCGTAAAGCGTACCTATCTCTATAGGATACATCTTGCAAATGAAACAGAAGACTATCTTCATAAGTTAAAAGTGAATGTACTATTCGAAAGGAGATAAACATTCTGATAACAAACTTGCTATAGCAATTTTAGCTATTAAATTTCAAACATTGGAACATTAATGAATGTTACATTCCTAGGGATCTTTAGTTGAATTATAGAACAATAGATTGCTGGGATATTCCAGATAATATCGAATGGAAAAAGTAAACATGCTGATTTAACTCGAGTAGGTTTGATACACTTACCATAGTGCTCGCAATAGAAGGTGCAAAAAGTAGCCAACATTTTCACGTGATAATAATCGTACATTTACCTGGTTATAATTTTGAAAACGCACCGCTTGACCGCCTTATGTAGCCTAGATGACACAAACATTTACACCCAGGAATGTGAGTGTGATATTATGTTATGATGTTGTGTTTTAATATCATAAGGGTAGAAGTGAATAAAACTTAAGTTGTAATAGGCTTCCACAGCTGACAACCTACTAAGAGTTGACCCAATATATTGCGTGTTTTTCTGCCTGTATTGCGTAGCAACTGACGAGAGCTATCGAAATGTTAACATATCGCAACATATGTGTTCTTGTTGCGTTAATAAAAAAATAATTTCGACGGCATTCCAGCCGGCTATGATGTATTGGCAGATTTAACTGCTGACCTATTTGGTTGGTGTTGTATATCAGTCCTAGTAGGGGACGGCGATTGCGGTTTGGTTTCTTCAGTGTTTGATAAAGCATTGTAACACTACTTTATATATACTGCAGTAGATTCCCAACTGATCCAAGCTAAGCCGGTGGGGAATATTTAAGATGCCCTGAGATTCATGATTTTCCTTCCTTGAGGAAGCTTGACAGCAGCCACTACTGGATGTCGCATTCCATGCGCGATTGTGCGTGGACGTTATAATTGGTGGGAATATTGCTGGTTCAGACTGACCGAACGCAATGCAAAGCAGGCCAACTTGTTCAATCCCATACTGGACTTCATCTCCGTTTATTTGATGCAGCTAAGATAGTCCTGAACTACCATCCCACAGTATTGTTCATGAGATACCTGCAAATTGTTTTCTGCAAGCTCGTAAACGCTCGCTAATTTAAGATGCTAATGAATAACCTTGCATTTTTCTGTTTTACACTGTCTTAGGCTCCTCGTCGACCACTCATGAACGAAATACAGTTCATGTCGGTAGAACTCGTAATCCATAATATTATTTTCCTATCAAATCTGAACGTTAGCTGCGAGTGACAAAAAGTTAGAGGTCAAAGCAATTGTAATATTATTGAGCAACTTCAGGGATATGCGCGGTTTCATCTCGAGCCCTGTGGAACACCACATGCCATCTCAATTGAGTTGAACCGTAAGCATTAAAAGGATTATTTGTATCCATTAACCAAGAAGTCTGCTAAATCACCCAGGAACAAGATTCCCTATTACATAGCTGTATAGCCATTGAGGTAGGATGCGATGATTTAGGTGGTAGAAAGTTTTGGAAATATCAAGGTAATTGACTTCCATCCCGGCCCCACGATCCCCGGTTCAAGCCCGACTACCACGTGTGAAGTGTACGTTGGCAGTGTATGACCCGTGTTCGCGGATAACATGCGGCTCTGGTGTCAGAATGTTGAATTTTCTGGACCGTCCTCTCAAGTCTTGCCATGGAACTTCTATCGCCTTCCAGAGCACAACGAGAGGAGTCGAAGGCTAATCGTTTACAGGGTCGGCACGGCAGTCGCTTTTAAAAATTATGGTAATCACGCCATGCTTTCACTTGATGATCATCGAAACATATTTGAAAGCACTGTGGCAACTGTTCTGCTCTCTTAGTGGCTGTGGACTTTCGTGCTTTCGAGCGAAAGTTTTCTTATCCCGAACAGCAATGAGCGTGCAATAACATCAAAGTCATTATCAAATTTGCTGGTCTGAAGTTTAAATATGCAAGCCCTGGAGTTAGTATAGTAGATGACTGTTTTTGATCAAGGCAGACTGCGAGTTAAATAATCCGTTAGTACTTTAGTCGCTTGGCATGGGCCGTGTTTTCGTCGCGTTTTACACTTGCAATTCTTGTGAAAAGTAGAAGGATACCATGCGTTACATTACGGAGGCTCTGGATATGCCTCTACAGTAGTTCGACTATCAGAAAAGTGTTTGTTAGGCGTCGCTGATATGTCTCTTGGTGTTGACAAACGAGAGTGGTACAATGGTTGTGGTGGGTCTGCAATTGGCCTAAAGAATCTGGGTCGGTGTTTAGCTCTGCAGACATAACACACTGCATCTACTTTGCCATGCATTTTCTAGTTCTGGTTCTACGAATTGCAGGCACATTAACAAGACAAATACCTTGGTTTTCGATGATTTGTTGACCAGATGGCTAAATCTTTCAACGAAATTGAGAAAAGTTAACAAGGGTGTGTTGTTCAAGAATCATTGATATATGTTAGGACGTGATACCTTGAATTGTTTGAGCTTATTCCGTATGTTTCAGACGTCTCGGTGACAAAATTCTTGCGTGTTGCACAAATTTTAATGGCATACGGTTAATTTATATTTTGCTCCCCCCTACAAACTTAACATGCTTTTAACACACGACTTCACACAAACTACTGAACGGTTGGATTGACTAAGCCAGTCGCGTGGAAACAAGTGTGGACCTGTAGCTAAGACCTTCATACATGCGCCGATATCCACAGATGAGGCGTTCTTTGGCTGCTAGCATATAGCAAAAGCAGTACAATTAGGTTTGGGAGATAGTAGTACTCTGCACAGCAGACATGTTTACATGTTATGAGGACATAATCGCTGGAAATTAATTAATTGGTTATTAATAACTTTTCGATTATGAGCAATACGTTTCCTAATAAAAGATCCAATATGGACCGTTTGTTTGCTAGTCTGAATATAATGAGCGAAGTAAGATAATCGTTTGAGAACATGTAAGCGCTAACGTCGTGCAAAAGTGCATTGAAAAGTTGTTTTGGTGGTACCGCGAACTTCAGGTCTTGTAGCTTGAAGTCACCGACTATGAAAAATTGGCTGTACCTTGGACGTTTTGCCCTGCGCTAGGCTAGTACGAAGTGGAAATCTATTTCTGGAATCGACTTTTGGAGGCAGAACAACAGGCACCAGTCATTCGTCATTGCACCGTGGTCGGAGATGGTATCGGCGCGAATCTGGGATGTGCTTTTCCAAAAAACAACTATTGCGCATTGCAGATAACTGCAAAAATACATACGAACCAAACTTCCCTAACTATAATCCATAAGGTCGCCCACATCTTGGTGTAACTAGTTTCCGGCGATAGAAATCAGGTCCTAAGCACACCCATCCGGACGTGCTCAAAGTTTGGCATATTTACTAAGGAGAATTGGGCGTACACATGGTGTACCATATACGTTGTTTTATATAACGGCCCGATATTTATCAGCGACGAGTTCGGACAATGCATGCTTCAAAGTGGAATCAAGCAATTTCGCTCTGCACCATAAAACAATTCGTCCAATTGTCTGACAGAGAGAGCGGTTGCGACGATCAAAAAGGGTGTGGCCAAACAACTTTCTTGAACTTTCCAAGCTCACGTGGACAAAATTCCTATTACAATATCGGATTACGCCACACACTACCACGGATCATCCACCTCGTGACCACTTGCTGGGACGACGTCTACGCACTCGTTTTTATCTGATTAAAACTAATCTGCATCGGAAGGTCGTCTGTGATGAAGCAATGCTACGACATGAAAACGAAGGAACGTGTGGTTGAGGCAAGTGACAGAGTGTATGTTAAACAGAGGCCAACGGATAGAATTTAGATAGGAGAAATTACTAAATCGACAAGAGGTAGTTTAGTGGAAGCGGAGGTGGAAGTTGGGCGAATATTTCAACGTCACTTGGACCAAGTGCCACGGTAGACTGTGAGGTCTACAGAAGTAAAAGAAAATAGCCCCATCGCTGCACCACGGAGAATAGCGTCAGAAGCATTACAAAATGAATTTCACGATGAGCAACCTATAGTTATAGCGATCAATTCGTGAGAAGCACAGCGTAAAACTTAATCAAACTGAATACAATCTGGTCGCAAAGGACTGTTGTGATTGGTTATCACGAACCACTTCCTCTCTAGTCATGCGCGTGACTCATGTGTGTGAATAATTGCATAGCTTTTAAACGAACCAGGGACTTTGTCGTGTGTACACATTACAGCTGTGCTCTTTGCGTTTCTGTGTTCTTACTTACAACAGTTCCAAATTTAGCCGTCAGTGTTAGCAGCAAGGGAACTCCACATAGTTCCTTATTTCCGATTCAGTGGGGTGCTTGCTTCTTTATCTTGGTCCTACTATTCCGAATCCATAACCCAACTTTTACTCTTCTCAGTCTACTTTCCTTCTATGTATCAGTATAGGGATTGGTCTCAGCCATGCTTGCAATTACTCCGAAAAACTCTGAACCTCATTCGCAGAACGGTAGCTAATTATGGTAATGAACATTGGTTGCATTTATGTGCCATTGGTTTTGTTTTGTTTACCATGGTACTAAACTTCCTCATCCTGATTTTGGAATCGCTTATTAGAGAGGCTTTGGTGGAACAACCTGCCACGCCTACCCTAGCTGTAAAGATTTTGATGGCCACTATTCTTCTAAATTGCTTTGGTTAACTGTATTCTAGTAAAGCCAAAAAGAATAGCATGTGCTGTCACGAAATCTCGCCTCGCTACGTTTCAGAATGCCGCAGCTTGTATGTAACATGTTAGCACAGCTAGAATAATGAATAATAATATGGAAACTTTGGCGCATACGGCACCTAAGTCATTAGCTCGCGGTACACTTGGGGTTGCGCTCACCGAATGAATGTCATGACTCATTCCATTGAGTCATCGTTTATGCTTATCAGTAGTGCTTTTTCCCCGATGTTGAGGACAAGTTTACAAGGCTCACATCGCCCCGATGTACTTGTAAATTGCGACATCTATTTAGTCCTAGTTCCTGGCGTTGTTTTAACGTCGTAACTTGATACTATCAATGGATAGCTAAACAAAACCTTGATAACATACCTTGATATGATTCAATTGCGTATCAACCTAAGGCGGCCTAAAGTACATCCACAACTCGGATCATGTTATGGAAGTAGCAGTTTATCTACGTCGGCATTATTAAGGTTATCCTGATTACACACAGGCTAAACGTCTGTCGTCATTATGCTCAAGTCACTGGCAATTTCATGCACGCAAACAACACTCAGTCTGCTCCTTTACAGTTAAAGCATCCACAAACTTGCAGGCTATACTGACCTACATGGGCCAAGTTTTAGCCAGGTAGCAAGGTAACGCTGTGCCTAAGGAACAGTTCACATGCATCATTTACTGCCGTAATAATATCGGAAGCTTTTTGCCATTGACCAAATAGTTTACAAGTAAAAACAATAGGGGTACTATGTATCCAATACATAACGAAGATCGGTTTACAAGGTGAATGTGATTCCTTTGGTAGAAGTGCAGTGCTATTTATGACAGTAAACAGAGTTATGTTACGAATAGCGCTCAAGCAAAATTATCACATATTCATTACGGCTAGACCTAGACGTAGCCTTATCGGTGCATAAGTGCTACATATACACTATATTTTTATTAAGTTATTACAAACCTATCGTCTTAACAAATACGTATTGTGGCCTAATTCGTTCACATATTGACATCCTCACACATAATTGTGTTACGGCGAATTCCAGAAGCAGTCGCTTCCCTTAACATAGTATTGATCGTAGCTCTGGTTTCGCACAAATTGTCAATACATATATATCTAGCAATAAGTACCGTTTCGTTCATCGAAGTTAAAAAATAATTTGAAACTGGCCAGATTATTATTAACGTAATCAAACAATTACCAGTAAATATCTAGTTTAGAAACTAATTAATTGCTGGGTATGCGCATGTTGTCAGGTTTCATACAATCTGTTAACAACGCAATTTTTTATCCAACATTCCCTAACATCAGTTTTGTCTCTGTTCCAGACACAGATCCGATTGAAATCACAAGTAAGTTAACTTCTTATAATACTTTCTAGCATCGTCAAATAATACCAAATTGCTGTTTTCATTTTTCGTTATAGTAAACTACACTCTATAAATTCATGTGTTACTTGTGATGAAAAAAGAAAAGCACCCAATACATGGTTATGTTATTTAACCGTAAACTAGTAAAAACCGGTTGCTGCATTCCGTTCATTCTGTTAATTAAAATAGCAAAGATTTCATTTCCGATTCCCACTGGTAAGTCAATCGATTCGATCGAACATTGGTAAGATTGATTTGAAAGTAGCTTCATTACAGATAATAATGTTTAGGTTCTATTCCCGCAGATATACTTACCTATGAGAGGTCAATCTTTGGCGCATGCTGTTACCCACTCTTTAATGTATTCTTAACTCAGGGATAACAAACAATTATACGAGTAAGATGCATCCTATTGCAAAATACTGATTATCATACTGCTTCATCGGACCATCATCTTAACTGACAACAAGCATTGCTTCCAATCCATCTCACAGTCCGTGGCCTACCGGGTGAGTTTGTTATATTCAGTATATTCGATCGGCAAATTTAGTACTGATTCAGTCGCTTTAATTTATATTTTTAAATTTCAATTTACTATCCATGCTGGCGCAATGATTTCTGCTAAATCTCCGGTATATTTTATGCTATTTCATACTAATGCATTTTAGACGCAATTTCTACATAGGTAGCAAGAACTCACACAATTAATCAAATAATTTCATTAGTACAACAGCTCCGGTAAACTCTACAAACTTGGTAGTTGCACATTACATATTAAATTACATTTGTCTTCATGTATATACTTGATATTTACTATACTTTACGAATTGCTTTGGTTTCAGAAGGAAAGAATATTATCTGTACGTAAGACTCGGATTAAGTATTTATAGGTATTGTAGTTTTGCACAGCAAATGAATTGTGTCTGTGCTCTTGGGGGGTCTCTATTAGAAAATATAGTTTTACTGTGTAATGCACATTAACAACCGACTACTTTGTCTCCAGTTTCAGTAGTGACTGTTGACGGAAGAACAAAATGTGAGCTCACGATCAATTGTGTATCAACAATTACGATTAGTGTAGATTTTAGGTTCTAGAAAGTAGGAATTATATGTGCGAAAGCAATAATCTATGAACAAACCATGCTCATGATTCCATAGAGTCCTCTTTACATATCTTAAAATGACTAATGTTTCAATGTTAGTATTTTTAACTGTCGGGTTGTGCATGGTGATTAACTAAACCAGTTGCTATTTAAACATGCAGAGGACATTTTACTGCTTCTAGTGTACATATTTGCATCTGCTTTGTTTCTTTAATGTGATGGACTGCCGGTTATCAGTAAATACTATAAATAGCCTGGAGTTTTGCAGAGAAAATGCCCTAATAAAATTTGCTTATTTGATTATTTCAGATTAATTTCGCATGCTTCATCCTACCGAAGGGTCAAATTCTAGAACTTCACATTACTCGCATTTGCGGTGGATTATTCAATTTAACTTAGAAACGTCAGTGTTTTAGCAGCTTGCTAAACTGTACAATTTACGTGATGAAATTAGCTAGCCCAAATGAAAACTATCTGTTTGTATTATCCTCAGGATAACAGCAATTAGTTTCTCTTGCGTGCCCTGTTCTCAAAGCCCCGGTGCACCGAATCAGCACACAGGCCTTCTATTTCGATTCTGTAGTTCCGTAAAAATCAGTTGTTTTAAAAGCTCAATCACTCACTTCGTCGATCGCCTGGTAGAAAGCACGGTTGCAGACGCGCGGCTTGGTCGTGATAGAGTTTGGCTGTCTGTCCGCGATAGCGAACGAGTCTGCAGAACTGGCATTGCTCCCACAACCCCCTAACACTTTCATGTTCGAAGTAGGACGCACATTATTCGTTTTGCGACCGTTTTGGATGTACGCAAGGTAAGAAATACAAATTGGAAAACATGTTGGAGGTATTAATCTTGCATATGCTCAAAGAGATTAGGAGCCTCATACCTTGTGTGAATAATCGCTATTGTAGCTGATCAGTTATCGTAATACAGAGTTTTCGTATTCGCATTTGAAAACAGTGAGTCTGTTACGTCACAACCCTACTGGGGGTTTTTAGCAACAGTTTTTATTGTTTTCAGTATCATTAATAGACACCATGAGTAAGTATGGAAAAGTCTTATGTATAATTGTATGTGGCTAGAACTGTAGGAATTATAGGGAATTAATACCGCTAAGCTAATTGCGTCATGGCTGTCTGACAGGTATTGTGCGAGGAGAAATTAGCATGATGATTTGTAACTAATCGGTACGGAACATTTTGGAATATCTACTTATAAAACTAATAAAGTACCGAATGGCCATCGAATTCAATTAATTATTTCAAACGAATCGTCTTATTTTAGAAGCAACTAAACTACAGATTGACATCAACACCACTCTGAACTTAGCACTAAATGTTTATAGCTCAGCTTGTGCAGTTGATGGTCTCAGAATTCGCCGAGCTCAGAGAACACAAACCACCAAATCTGAGGCTATTTTGCTAACTTAGGTTTTATTTGTATTTATATAACCCCCGGTCAAACTGCTTAACAGCATTTGAATCGTGCTAATACTAGACATAAATGAAATTGGGCACATAAACACCTTTCATGTTAGTAATATTTGCGTTATCTGTTACGTTTAGACATGTCTCACGATGTCACGAAGAGGAAAATTTTTAATGGTATGTTTATGTGCAAATCGTTGCAGCTTGTACCACGCATAGAGTTAGCCGAAAAATATGATTTTCAAGCTAATAAATAAAATGATTTTCAATCCACATTTCATCAGCTTATTACGATGAAAGACGTTTTATCAAAGGTAAGTTTATAAAATTCGGAAAGATACAACTGTCTTATAAAAGAGCCCCTTAATTTCAAACAGTGTACATGATAATATAAACTTCTCTATTTTTGAAATAGTGACGCATCTTCAACGGAAATGTAAGGAAAACTGATACTTTTCTCATTGTGTTCTGTTCACATGTCATGAAAATGTGTGAAATACTGCGAAACTTTATTTTTTATAATGTCTAATTTAGAAATAGAATAACATGTACAGTGTGAACTATAGGAAGTTATTTTCGGAGCTAGCATTAAGTATATTATTGTAAATCTTTGCTACAAACTTATAACATTAATAGTGTACAAAGAGTTAACAGCATGTAAAGGAAATTGCGAGATTCCTCTTAAGTGACAAAAGATAATTGGGAGTAACTGCTGACTTCCGGAAGTCATTGGGTCGGAACCCGGTAGCAGTCCGAGGAAGGCGCTCCCCTGACGAGACCCAGAAGTTCGAAGCAGCTCTCTGGTGTTTCTAAAGATTTGCTAAGACTGCTGAGTGAGAGTGGAATGCGAGGAATTATCACAGAAAGTTACCAAAATCCAAAATACTCATTAATAACCTAAAACCTCTCTGAATGCTTTCGTAGTGCTGTGTCGTATACATTCGCTGTTCAAAAAAATCCTAGCTCCTTGAGGTTAACTACTGTCTACTTCACAGTTCGTAACTGGCAAGGTACTGCAAGATGAGCCGGACTATATTGTAGTCAACTGTTAGTCATGCAGCTTCCCATCCCTTCCCCTATGGCTTAGTGGCATGAGCTGCTGGCATCCGGGGGTCATGATTTCGGAAATATGCAGATGTCCCAGAAATGCGCGCTACTGAAGCGAAAAAGGTTGAAACATCGCTGGATGCTGATTTATCAGACTTTCAAACCCCGCTAATTCAGAGCAGGCTGAGGTGAATTATCGCTGAACTTATACTGAAATCCCCACTACTTATTAATAAACAGCAACGGCACAAAACGTTTAAACATAAAGAACTTACAGAAAATGAAGCAATAAAGCGTGGTTGCTCATCTCAAAGCTGTTGGCTATATATATATATATCCATATATATATATATATATATATATATATATATATATATATATATATATATATAGCTCCAGAATGTCCTGAATAACTGCTTTCGACTCAAACATCTATAGTTCGGTCTCACACAGCTTACTTTGGTAAATGTTTCGATACCGTTTAAATCGTAAACATTTATTTTTGGAAGCTATTTGTAAGGTTGGCTAACAACGCAAATAATGACTTATTGCGGTAGCGGACTGCACTTGCAGACCTGGGAGCTCACCATGGCATTGCTATACCAAAATTCTACTGTGGAGTTAAATGGCTTGTGATGTATATGCTTCGCGGTTCGTATGGATAGACTGTGCACCCACTCCGCGATGCGAAGATATTTTATCACGAAAACTATAAGTTTGTACATTATCACAAGCAGTAGGAAGGATTTTCATTTAAATAAATAAATAAATGGATATTTATTTTTGAATATGCAAGGCATTATCTTCAAGGTGCAACTGTACAGACATAGTGTGACAATTATAGCATCCATAGTAGAAAAGTGTTTAAATGTTCATACTTAAAACTGCACAAAGGTTCAAGGGTATAAAAAATAATTGGGCTGTCGTGAGATTGGGACCCGTTTGTAATAACATACTCATGCTGCAATAGTTTGCATTCAGCCCATAATAAACCACAAATAACGGATGATCGATTGGAAGATAATTGGAAAGCGACTCACTGTGCGGTTGTTGCCCAGGAAGCAGTTTAACTCATTCATATGCCAGAAAGTTTGCGACCTCAAAATGTATCAACTTATAGCTGCTCCTGACCTACAGGTGCAACATGAATTTAACGGTTTAATGATACAAATACGTCAGGGCAGCATAAGCGGGATTTCTGATAGTGTTCTGTTGCTTTATCACAAAAAGCGTGAACACGTTTTGCTGATACACCACCTGTCTTGATTATGTGGTAATTGTAGGCAAATGGCTTTTCAAATCCAGGCTGGTGCAATTTTGCTAATAACGACGCCGAATGCGTTTAAGATACTTTGGGACTAAGCAACATTTTAAAAGGTAGCACTTTAAGCGCTGAAACAGATGCATGTATATTACAGGAACACTGATTCTGAGTTACTAGTTTGCAAAACAATTACCCAACTTGAAAAGTACAGAAAGAAGACGAACGCTGGTAGATGCGTGCATTTCAGATTGTCCCCTCAGTACCATTAACAATAACCGGTGGGCATCGATATAGCTAACAGTGGATGCAACCAGACAAACTTAAGGTGCAGAAGGAATGATGGAAGTTCACACCTACGTGACAAATAATTGTTTCGGAACAATCAAGGGTGGGTCAATCCGGTTAATAGCGATGGGTACAGCAAACCGAAGGAAACGGGGATTAACGTGACGCAACCCAACTTTAAACGCTGATCCCAGCTCTATCCGGTGACCCGAGTCTAATAAGTGAAGGGCCACTCTGGTTAATCTTTTAAATGATGGACGGGTCGCACCATAAACTCGCGCGTTGATTATGAAGTTGATAGCTCCGCTGAAACAACAGTTCAATCCGTACAGTCTTAAAGATTCGATTCAACTCATCGTTGACCTGGATGAACTCAACCTGTCAGACAAAGTCATATGTCGATTCATAGCTACTGTAAGCGGGAAGTCATGACACCAGAATGCCAACCTCTGTCATCTGCATGGCAGGTACTTGCATGGCAGTGGAGGATGGGTCGGGCTATATCGCCGTTAACTAACAATTCGTGATGGTCGGCTACCATCCTCCATGGCGCAGCTGCATAAGCTGCCGGCTAGTTGGCACAAGTCACTAGCAGTCATGGGTTCGATCCTCCGTAGAGGACCGAAGGATTCGCACTACTGACGAGCCCCAATAGGGCGAAACGGCCGTCTGACGCTTTTCTGGATAAGTAGTTGACTTATCTGGGTTGTCGGCTAACTGCGACGAACAAAAATACTCACAAAAATCGTTCTACTCATAAGTAGATTCATAGGTTACTTGGATGTATAATCCTTATTTACCAACGCGCCGCTACACCCTAAGGTGGTTTACGTTTGCCAATTAATGTAAATAATAAATAATGTGTCAGCTGTACGCCGAAACGGCGTTTCGCTGCCACGCAACCACCACCAGTCGCGCGCGGGCTGATTATACCGCGAGGACACCCACCCCTACGTGGATTCGAACCGGTGGCCTTATGGTTGCAAAGCAAACGCGCAGAGCACTCGGCCACCGGCCGACAGAAAAGGTTAGCTGTTCGCTACCAATTCCGACTGAATTGCTAAGATAATCTCTACAATTATGCAAGGAGAGTGTGGATTTTCACTTCTAGAATAAGCCACACCGTCAAATTCACCGTGTAGCAATGGGTAGCTCATTAGGTCCTGTGCTCGCTGATTTCTTCATGCTGATAGTAGAGAGAAGCATTTCTGTGGAAATAGCCCACGTGCCCTACTACAAACCATATGTCGTTGATACCTTGGCTCCCTGTTCGTCTGAGCAGCAGATCACACATTTGTAGAACAGCTCAATGGTGCTTATGCTAACTTACGGGTTACATGTGTATTAGAACAAAACAATTGTCTGCCATACCTGGACATACTCAAAAGTCAAATGGATGATAGATTGATTTAGAGGTCCGTTTACCGAAAATTAATTTGGTCCGGTCGGTGCCTGCACTTCACAAGCTTCCTATCAGTGCAGTACAAACGGACACTTGTGAAGACTCTAGTTAGTCGTGCTAGACGAATTTGTTTGGATGACCGTCTGAAAGCTAAACTGGTGTGAACTACAGCAATAGAAACACAGCCAACCGCGAGGGCCGAAGGACTTGGTGCACACGGCAGCCAAGCAGAAACTATATATCGAGTTGCCTGTCATAGGTGACTTAGCCACGCTGAAGACAACTAAGCGTATAATTTCGACAACGCAAGGAAATTACCATGCTGCACAAGTTGTCGTCATCAACCGAACCCGAAATTTGCCCATACCTCCAAAGAAGGAAGCTCAGCCTATTGCGGCCAACTCACACTGTGTACACAAATTTCTATGTGACTGCGAAACAGTTATATAAGCAGAACTAATAGAGCGCTGACTTTTTTATTAAAGGAACATGTACCAAGATGGATTAAAAGTGAAGTTGCTCTGATTGCCTACCCTCGTCAGAATCTATGTTCGCCAGACCACCGGCTTCTAGGTAGGCAAAAACATATTAGACTCGGGTCACCGGATAGAGCTGGGATCAGCGTTTAAAGTTGGGTTGCGTCACGTTAATCCCCGTTTCCTTCGGTTTGTTGTGGCCTTCGCTATGAAGCGGATTAAGCCACCTTTGATTGTTCCGAAACAATTATTTGTCACGTAGGTGTGAACTTCCATCATTCCTTCTGCACCTTAAGTTTGTCTGGTTGCATCCACTGTTAGCTATATCGATGCCTACCGGTTATTGTTAATGGTACTGAGGGGACGATCTTCAATGCATGCATTTACCAGCCTTCGTCTTCTTTCTGTGCTTTTCAAATTGTTAAAGACAACTAACTTCTTTACATTACCCAACTTGCGTGTTTACCGATAACTATAAAGTCCCAAGTATGAAAATGTTGCTTTCATAATTAACCGTGGCTCGGAAGTCAAATTTCACATGAATATACAAACAACTGCTGTCAGACCGCTTGATGGAGCAGTCCAAACAATTTTAAATAAATAAATAAATGGTTTCTTCGTTCAGTGAGAGACAATCCTGTAAAGGCATCTATGATCGGTAATTGCACAAACAATTACTGATTAACTAACAGCATATATATGCATGAATGTAGTTTTTTGTGTGTATGTGTAAGTAGTTATGTTGACTTCATTGGTTAATGTGTCTGAAGTGGCGGCTTTCTCGTCGAATTCTCTATCGAAGAGAGATCAAAGGACATTTTCGAATTGGCTGCCGTTCGTGATGTGTAGAAGGTCCTCCGAAAAGGAAACCAGCCTTGACTTATTTAGTGGCGAGTCACCTCCGTCACGTCTCCGTGTTGTCAAACAGATATTCGTGGCTTTTATTAGGAGAATGCCTGCCAAAAGGAAACCTACAAAGTCTTAGAGCACTGCCGCTAGACCATTTGCTGGAATGAGATTAACCCTAACCACCCAGCTGGCTCCAGGAGGAGGTTGTTCGGTGTACACAGTAAACCAACATTTTCAAGTTTAGTTCCCTTATTCTCCCAAGTTGTTTTGAACCATGGATGTTGTCCCGATGAAATAACTCGATGACGATCCTTATTAGTGTATTAAAGCATTTGCTTCAAGTTAGTACATGATGCTCAGCAGGTTGCGAATGTGCACATTCTCAAATTGAGAAAAGACACTCCGTTATCTCATTCATCTCTGGAGTTACTAGCAAACGCGTTGCTGCGGTTGGCGATTAGGTGAGATGAGAAATGCAAACGGCCTTGCTACAAAGTGCATGTACTAATTGGCCTTGTGAGTATGGTTGTAGCTACTTTAATTATATTGGTCTATGACCAGATACTTACGGGATGAGTTTCTTCGTTAAATTAAACGTTGATTTTATTAGACGGCATGCAAATAAAATTTGCTCCTGTGAGCATGTTGTTTCATGTAATGTATTTGCATGGTTTGCTTTGATGTCTCCAAATAAAAGCTGCGCTAAACACTGCAGTAAATACAATTGATAAGGAATGTGTTTATGTTAAGAATTTCCAGTTGTTATTGCTTATCACTTCACATAATAACTTCATGTAAATATGTACTTAGGGTTGTGGAAAGAAAGAAAGCCAGTGTTCCAGTTCCAAGGTAGGTGACAGTTCAAAAATGTGCACTTAGCAATAGTTTCAGGTTTCTTATCTTTCCAACAGATTTTATGATGGAACGCAAATATTAAAATGTTTCAGACAAGCTGGTTAGAACAAGTAAGTCACATGTTTCATTATACGATGGAATTAATTCATTCATTATTTTATCCATTTGCTTTAGCAACCTCTTTCTCCTCGAAGCAACAATACTTTATAAATGAAAGTTAAATTAATTGTATGTTCCGAGAGGTTCAGTTGACTAGATGATTCTGAAGGAAAATAAGGACATCACTATGAAAGAAATCTGCACATAAAAGAAAAAACAATGTGCTTTATGCGCAAATTAATTTTTGGTTCAGTTTGTATCACTACGAACAACAGTAATGGGGTTAACAAAATATGTAAGCCAATAAATACATAACAGCCGTTCTTTTATATTTTAATATCAGCATGGAATTTAAGCAATCAACTATTGATACTAAGCAACTTAGTAACCCGTATTAGGTAAATGCTTTAACTTAAATGCCTAGCTAAAATACTGCCCGCGAAAACCAACTAGATAATAGCAAATGTCAATTTCCAATCTAATTCGAGGAGCACGGTAACCCAGCTGCTTGAGAGATCCAGGCGACTATAGGCTAAGATCAATTGGCCCTCAACTTTGAGATGAATACCTTTGAACTAACAACAATGGGACCTTCGACATATGCACTGCGCGGCACTGACCGTGCCACAAATTACCAATGTGGACTACAACCATTAGCTGTCGCGGCCTCTACTGAAGGAAAATCCATCGCACATATTTATCTAACTAATTGCGGTACGAATATCGATAACTCTAGAATAAACACATTTTGCTTCACTGCATTAAGGCACTTTCAACTGTAACCCAATCACCGATTAGCTTAAAAACGCAACGTAACCAATCCCAGTACCTTTTAGTGGCTACGCAAAGCATCTGATTGACGGGCACGTGCTAATAGCAGGATAAAAATGGATTGCGAAAAACGAAATAATGTCCTAAAGTTGGGGTATAAAATATGATATGTTATATGTTAGGTACCAATCGTGTGCTCCTAATCCGTGGATGGATCCGTAGTCCGTTTATACGTAGGAAAAAAAATCAACGCCGATTGGTCTGTATGAAACTGTACCCTGATCCTAAGCGGAGTCATTGGAAACATATGGGACAAAAACACACTAATGAGAAACAGAGAGCAATCAGTGAATACACTATAGTCATATGTTTTGGCATGTGTAATTTATGCTTGTGGCATGACGCATCCGTCGTGGATATCCGTAATATCCCTTCACATGGCATATAAGTTCATGGTTGTAAACGGTAACGTTCTATTTGTCTGGGTGAACGTCGTGGACCACGAACAGGGATCGGTAGATCAGCTTTATCCAATTGAGTTTTTCAGTCCTCTCAGTTTGTTCTTCATCATCAGTTTCATCCTTGGAGACCTTTTGCGGATGCACGGGGCCGAACAAAGTCGTTGTGTCTGCATACGGTTTCACCAAGTTCCAGCTGTATATCCGCTTCCGTTCGTGAACTGGCCAGTACGGTTCAGGGCTGCTATATCGGCTCATATGTGAGTTCCGTATACACATCCTGTTTCGGTAACTAACTGAGTTTTATCGCATACGTGTCCACTCGGATGCATTCGCTGATGTTAGAAATATCTGATTTGATGGGCTCTCGAAATAGTATATCTGCCCCTGTACGCAAACGACTCCCAAACATCGCCTATCCAGGACTTTGCCGATGGACTCCAAGGGTGTGACACGATAAGTGAACAATAGTCTATTAATTCTGGTACGCAAAGTTCCTTGGCTTTCCATCAAAAGACCGGCATTCACGGTTTGTTGCGCTCTCTATGCCAAACCTTTGGAGGCTGGATGATATCGTGTAGAATTCATATGGTGGATGTCGTCTGGATACTATTCGAATAATGTGGATACTGTTCGAAAATTGAACATGTGACTTGTGGACCGTTAGCTTTAACGAAAGTGTTTAGCATACCATATGTGGATAGGCTAGTGCGCACTTTATTACTTGTTTTCTCTGAAGTAGCGTTAGGAAGAATATATATATATATATATTTAGCCATTTTTGCTATGCATCCATCAGCAGTAGTGGCGATTTTTGTTCAATCGGACCGAAATAGTCTGCGTGAACACGCTCCAATGGACCATCAGTTAACTCTCTTGTGCGTCGGACAAGCCTGTTTGTCTTGTAGATATTGTTGGCTATAGCAAATGCGTATAACAGCGCTTCGATATCTCGATCAATTGTCGTCTAGCAACCGTAGGCTGTGGCCAGAGAGTTCACGCAGACGACTCCTGGATTAGCATCATCTAATTCTCTTAATACGGTTGATCTGAGAGCATCCGGGATAACAATACGAGATCCACGTCTGATACATCCTTAATGCAGACTTATCTCCAAAACACAACTGACGAACGGATGTAGGACCTCAGTGGATCGTGTATCCCAACAGCGTAATATCAAACGTTTCAAGGTCGACATGCGGATCACGGTCTGGAGCTCTCCTAACCAGATTGCTGGATATTGGAGTGGTGTCTAAGTGATACAATAACTGGAAGAACTCGCAAGGCGCTCCACCCCACTCGTTACTTCGCACTTCCTATGGCAATCTACTGAGGGCATTAGCTAAAGTATTGTTGGAACCAGAGATGTATCGAATTCGATGGCTGTACGCGAAAAGGAGGAGTACACAACATATCATGCGGGGAGCATTAATTTGTTCTATACCTCGTCCCTCGCCAACCAGCGAGATCGGTATTTTAGGACATGTCTGTGTATCAAATTGATTGCCCCACAAATATTGATGGAAGCGCTTAACTACAAACATCACGGCCAATACCACTTTGTCTACCTGTACGTTATTCTTCTCAGTGATCTGTAGTGTTCGGGATGCGGAGAACATAGGAAGGATGGTTCCACCAGAAATCTGACTTCCTAGGACTGCTCCCACTCCAAATGGGGTGGCATCACATTGTAAGACGAGAGATTTGACTGGAACATAATGCACTATTGCAGGTAAAGTAGCAAGTAGATTCTTCGCCTTCAAATATGATTGTTTCTCTTTCCTTATCCATGACTACATGGCATCTTTCTTCAACAAATCAAGAAGTGGTGGGATCACAGAAACCAGTTAAGGTAAAAGACGTGGGTAGTGTAAATGCATCCCAATGAACGAACGTAACTGTGATTCGTTATGTGAACTGAATGCACTGATAACTGGCTCCTGCTTGTCCTTTCGTGCACGTAATCCATTTGTATCCCGTCCATATTCCACTAATGCAAAAACCCAGTAGGATGAGAGATCAGAAACTCGGTAAACACTGCCTCCTGATAGCCTTGCCTGACCGAAGGGTGGCAAAACATATCGGTTGCCACTATTAACCGTAAACGGTAAACTTATTGCTCTTCATTAAAATTTAAAGTAGCCCGTAAGTTCCCCGCAGTATATGTTGAAGTATGGGTTACTTAAGTGCATCATAAACCTTTATTTTGCATTCAGAATTAAGTTATATCGTCGATTAGACGTAGCTGTTTCGAGATTGCTTTGGGGCTCCAGATTTTAAAAGTTTATGGGCCCAACATAATGCATCGCCTACTAAGGTCGCAAACCCAACTGTGATGTAGGTACAGTGGGTAAATGTCATCGTTACAATCTGTAATGCGAAAATGTAAGCAATGCAAATAATAATGCGTTTATACATGCGCATAATAGCCCCAACTCATTTATCAGCAATTATCTGAAGACTAAATTTTGTTTTTGATAGTATACTCCAGATATTCCTATAAATACTATAGCATAAAGATGAAAAAAACCATACTGGAAACAGGGCGTTGAACACCTGTTGCATTGCAGTAGTGATATGGTACAATCGAAATTTAGTGCGTACGCTGGCCTTTGGTTTGTGCAGTATTTACAAAACTGTGACATCGTTACAAAGGGCTGAACAGAAACGGTGCAGCTCTGAGGACCAGTGATAACCATGATAAAGTAATCACTGTTTACATATTTATAAGAAACCAGTGCGTTTAACATTTACGTTTTCCTGTCTCTCTGAAGATGTATCCAAACAACTGTGATTGGCTATTCAGAGCCTCGATTTCGCGGCTTGCCAAGCTTACGTCTCTACCCGCATTAACTTTAAATTATAGATTGCTTCAAATGCCTTATTCAGTGTAGTTTATCAATACTCGTTCTACTGTGTGGAACTATACATGGGATTTTAGGAGACGGTTGCCTCGTAGGAAAGGCTGATCGTGCATAACTTACCCGATGTTGCCGCGGCAGGGATGCCTGGAAGAGTTGTACAGGGGAAAATCAGTGAAAGTTATCTACATTGATTTTAGAAGTGCTTTCGATAAAATGAAGCGTGAGATCCTGCTACACATGCTGAGGATTTGTGGTGTTGGTGGCGCAGTAAACCGGTGGATCGGTGACTTCTTTATTGGGTGATGTTGAGTTCTGTTGCATGACCATCTAACGGACTGGTACCCCTCCACTAGTGGTGTATACAAAGGCACAGTACGGCTACCCATTTTATTCCTGATCAATAGAAATGAAGTGCCTCAGTCTCATCGGTCGCCTTGTGCACTGTTTACAGACGACTTGCAAAATTTGGAGGTTATTAATTCTCCCGACAACTGTGTCGTCCATCAGTAGGACCTCAATCGCTTAGCCCTGTGGTCTGCAGAAGTTGAGTTACTGATCAAAACGACCAATTTCTCGTTTATGAGCCTTAGGAGGGGTGGCAATGTGCTTGCGTACATCATGGCCGGCAACCCGCTACATCCCAACAGTTCGGTAACAGATCCAGGTGTACTCTCACGCTGTGACCTGACTTCTGTCGACAACACGAACAGACTGTACGTAAAAGCACCACGCCGGCTTTGAGTACTTAAAATGCAGCTATTGCATTTGATCTGAAGACATTGTTACTCGCCTTTTCTCTTCTATGATAAGAGCAGTGTGTGAGTACAGCTCAAGCGTAAGTGACGTGCAGAAACTGGAACGGGTATAGGTTACAGCTACCCGGCGCATCCCAAGATTACGGGGTATGTCGTACAAGGATCTGGGTAGGAGACTAAGACTATTCACCCTGTCATGCCGTCGGCTTCGATTTGAGCTTATAATGACGCACATCATATTGCATCTGGGCAACGTCTCTATGTTAAGGTTGCTAATGCACGTTCGCGAGCAAAGCAGCACATGCCGACACCGGTACAAACTAGTTTGTACCTGGTTTAAAACGCATGGTTCACCATATTTGCTTCGAGCGTCGATTTGTAACAACTTGTCGGAGACGCTAGTAGTGGCGAAATAGTTTTAGAAATTTTAGAGGCTCCTTGACGCTCACTTTGTGGACAACAGTTATAAGGAGCGCATTGCGCCCGGATATGATGTATTGCTGCTACAATTTGCTGTTACCGCGCAGTAATGAGCGACGTGATTCTGCGCATGTGCTTGACCCATCTACGATGCGGCAAGAAACAGATTTTTACCTTGTCGCTCTCTATTTTCCGTATTCAATATTCATCCCAGTGAATTTACAACAGGGTTGTCTGTTAAAATATGCACTATGTTGTAACTCTTCATGTAGGTTTTTAAAATGATTTCAGAGTTATATAAGTCAAGCCAGAACGCATTGCGTTAAATGCATTATGCATCGTTGGTGAGCTACTAACAACTGCCATCAAGTCTATCAACTACAGAAACAGGTTTCACATTCGCTGCTTCACTGTGGCCTATAAATGACACTGTATTAAAGTAGTTTTCCTAGATATCATTTAGGTTATTCTAAGAATGGCGTGTCCAGTTACAATTCCATCTGCATAAGCTACTAGGTACATGAGCAGCCTAGTTCAAACGTTGAATTTGTTATCATAATTTAATTTACCTACAATATTTATGATTCGCCTTAAGTAAACGATTGATTCCCATCAAACTTTTGCCGATAGCTATCATTCCCGCGACCCCGTTCAACTTCATATTAACTCTTTGTTATATAGATAGAGATGATAAGCAATTTTCCCAATCCGCATTTATGCTTTCACCAAGATCTATTAAGCAGGCTTAGGTTAGCTTGAATATAAACCACCATAGCGTGAATACATATGACGGGTTTTCAGTGAGTTGAAAACCAGCTAAAATGATTTGCTAAATATTTATGCATTCAAGTGATCCCTTCAGAAATCCATATATTAGTGCTAATTGGTGCAACTCGTATTAAGTTGAGCTATTACACTGAATTAATATTTACTTGCTTCAAATCTCTAGCTGATACGTCGAATCATATCTTTGTCGGTAAGCGTCTTGACACAGTAGTCTATGTCTGGTGTGCGTGTTAGTTATCATCTGCAGCTATAAGTTTTATACTGACATTTATCGCGTTTAAAATCGCGTAGACATATTACTGCTAGAACAAAACCTTATATATATTAAATATATTTAACTATACAGTGTCAAGTCTAAGTCACGTTTCTACTGTATTGCTTTTGCCACATTTTATTTTAGCTACTAAACTGAGAAATATGTGCTTTTAGAGCAAACCTCGATGTCAACATCGAGTTGGTAATACTGACATACATTAATTAAATTATTCATACCGGTATTATTAAGCGAAATATAAATCGAAGTGGAAATACAAGATCTGGTTTTTGAATGCCGAGGAGCGGGTACCCTAAAAGTTTTTTAGGGAGTGTTTTGGAACTTCACATGGCGCTCAGAAAAATGGTAATGAGCCGTAATTTGGTTCGACAAGGAGAGAGAAGCCAAGAAATCAGGGTGGGTAATGATTTGTATTTCCGAAAATGAATTCATCTGAGAAGGCTTGCAACAATCAACTCGACGGCGAGCGAGCGACATGGCCGAACAGATGATACAGGTACTGCGGGTGATGACAGGAATAGGATGCGCAACCGTAGAACGTAAAGCGGTTCAATGACCGACAAACCTGAACCGGAAAGGGAAGGATATGGTAAAAGATGAAATCTGACACTCGTTTTACTGGGGCCATGAGAAATTTGGCCGAACGGAAACTTGGCGTAGAACCAGATATGTGGAAGCTCAATCGACTGAGCTATCCAGAAATCTAGCGTGGGCAGAGTGGACGGCGTGAAAGCCTCAGCCAAGACAATTAAGCCGGTACGGAGCCGCCCAGCCAGAAGTGTGCGATGTGGAGGCGCATGCCACAACCCAAAGCCAATGTTGCGTAAATAATTAGTTTTTCATTATTATGATTATTTTATGGACTTGATATTTGCGCAAATATATTAACTTTGCCTTTGGCGAAGGTGCGATTAGTCAGTGCTAGTCAGTGCTTATGCTGTCGATAATTGGCCATTTAATAATGTTGTATTTTGCGCAAAATATGTTGTGATGGTAGTTCCTCAAGAGTTTATAGGTAAGTTATACTTAGTGCGGTGTGTGACTTTTTCTACTTTTTCCAAAATCCCTTAAACGTGTTGCACTTAATAAAACAAAGAAGATTACATTTGAAAATTATGCAAATATGCCCGCGATTTCTGCATCTATAATTCTTAGTTAATGCATGAACATTCGAAGTAATTATTTTATTTTAGACAATGTTTACCATGGTATGTTTGCTTTTCCTTTTTGGGTACCATAAGTGCAAAATTTAAGTTTAAGCCTATTCATCCACGAGGTAAATTGAGTATATTTATTAAACAATACTTTACTTTTCATTTCTAAGTCTACAGTACACCAGTGGGTATGTTATTCAAACGTTGCTGGTAGGTCGCAGTAAAAGATTCAAAGCCATTTAAGATTATATATTCATATTTTATTACCTTACAGGCGGAGTTATCTTAAACGGTAGGTTAAACACAGTGCCTTTTGATGATCTTTATTCCCTCAGATAATTAAATAAATCCATATGATGAAGTGACAGTATTTTAAAGCTGATCCGTCGAGTATAATATGTATTTGATCTGTCCAGTGCACAATTCTAACGGCCGTTGTTTCGCATTTATGTCGTTCGACAATATGTACGCATCCAGAGAATGACACTACATCAATTAGGCAGAAACGTAATGGTTAAATCGCTAATTTCTCAGATGAGAACTATTTTAAGTCTCCTAAAGATATTTACATTAAGCTTCTCGAAACCATTCCTTGTTACTTCAAAGAATTGTATAAAAGCATTCAAATGCTTACTAATCCACGTAGCATGCACTTTCCTTTTATAACGTTTAGCGCACAGCAATCAATTTATTCCACATAACTCTTAAGGCAGAACACCGACTGAGCTTCCTTTTATAAAAATTATAACCATGTTCTGCATTTATGATCTTCGTTGTTAAGGAAAGCTTGATACTCACTCTTGATAAGGCGAATGCGTGATTTTTCGTTCAATTGGCATTTCGTTTTAAATGCGAAGTTGCCCGAGAAAAGTTTTGCATCCAGCAATTAATCGCAGCCATTGAGCGCAATCATACCTTTATTAGAGCACGACCGATTTTCTAGCACGCACAGAACCCTTAATCCATACAGTTAAAGTAGCGGACGTTAACTAATAATACCCATTGTTTTTCAGTAAGATGGGAGCCTAATGATGAAACAGGTTAGCTGACATGGTATAATGGAAATAGATCACTATTTTGAAAGCAAACGCTTTCAAGCGTAAACAGTTTTTGCATTAACCGTAAAGCACTTTTTAATCAAATTTACAGGGTACAAATAATCAATGCCAAATAAATGTATAATATCTAAGTACAGAGTAGCTTAACTCATGTGGTACACTGTAAATATCGCTGTAAAACTGTGTTCATCATGCCTACGTAGTTAGTTAAGCTGAGCAACATGCCTTATTCAAACTGTTAGTAGCTTAACATTTGAACCGGTTAAACCAATTCTGATGATATCAAAGCAAGATGACACAGTTACATGTTGAATAGTCTAAACAACCTATAGAAAGATCAAACTTAAAAGAAGATATATGCAATTTGCGCGGAATCTTTTTTGACGTTTTAGCACTATCATGCAAAGTGATGCATTGTTGACCATTCCCAGAAGTGGCCAGTGCAACACGTTGTATTTTGTCATTACATAAATTTAGAGCATAGATATCACAATTTATCCTTAGATGCAAAAGCTCTTTGAGATTTTATTCAATTTTGATGGCAATCCACAATCTTTAATTCGCAAGGAAAACGATGCTAATTTTCATACTTTTAACATGAATTAATGCACAACTTTCATCAAATTCAGCCGTTATCCAGTATATTACTCGCAAATGCGATGCAGGTGCGTTTTAAATTCTTAGCGTAGCTCCTAATTTACATACCATATATTTTAATTTATAGTTTGTTTAGCATGTGTAAGTAGCCGTTTAAATCTATTAAAATAATTATTGAATGCGTTGTGACGATTATGAGTCTGCTGAATTGACGACAAAGTTCAAGGAGAAGAATATCTTAGGAAATTAAAATTAAAATTAGCTACCTACTAGCATTTCATGACCTAGAGTGTAAACCAAATGTACACCTGCTCAGTTGGTACGTATATTGGTATGTATATTATATTAATTTGTATTATATGATATCTCTTGTAGATCGTATAAAATATATCTTGTTAAAATGCAAAAGAATAATTGCTATAATGCTATCAATATATCCCAACGACGCAGTAAGCTTTAAATTATTTTAAAAGGTTAGGTGGCAAACATAAAATTTTCAAAAGTATTGGTCTGTCAGCTCAGCTAGGCTAAGGCGAATCTCCGACCTTACAATTACTCGCACTGTAATTTGAAGGACAAGTGACAGATCTGCCGATGTTATTATTATACCGTAATATTCATTTTTTATCAACAATGAAAGCGAATGCCTATTTACATATCTAATGTAATCAAACCGCTCTTAAAATACTATTTAAATTTGCTTAGCCATATTCATGACTACAATGAGCTGAATAATGTAATTCGTCTCGCCTGATATGATCAGTGAACTCTGCTTGACTTAATTCAGCATTTGACACAGGTCCATAACATTCCACATCGCACTTTTTAGAATCGACGTCACTGGTTGGTGAGTGGTTACTGTTGCCTTAAATAACTACCTAATCTTGCAAACAAACACATGAAAGCTACTGTAGTATGCAATGACGTCGCAGTTGTAGGAGGTATAAATGCTAAATGAAACCCGGCTTCCAAGCACATGTAAATTTAGCTCTGTCAGCATGTCAACGTTCAATTATCAACTTGCTGGGTTTCTAGCTCAGAGTAAACTAAAGCTCTCATGTACAAAAGAATATTATGTTATTATTCTATACCAGAATACAGTAATGCATTGTTTACTTGATTACACTGCTCTAGCAAATGTGCTGATGATTATACTGTAGGTCCAGCCGCTTGCTTTTGTTAACTGCTAAGATAAATCCTCCATAAGTTCATAGGGCATTCGTGCATTTGGATTTGTGTAGCGTATTGGCAAATGCAAAAAATGTATTGTTTTAATGCGTCGCAACTTGGAAGAAATCAAGCGTTGTTAACGAAAGGAATATTTAAGGTTTTGCGCACGATTTTATAAATATGGCAATTCCAGCGCTGTATATGTACTGTGCATATATGTTAACTTTTTAGCCCAAAGTGTTACCGGTAAGGCTATATTTATTTTAAACTTCATATTAATATGGGATCGCTTGTATACGCACATTAGTTATCAGCTGTCAGCTATACCTTCTTCATGACAATAGATACATTTAAAAATGCGAATACGTGTCATGCAAAGTTAGGACGATCATTTGAATTTTGCTACTTATATACCAATAAATTCGTATTTGATCTCTGTCCATACAGAAGAGATGACCGTGTTGACAGAACAAATATGTGAGCCAAAATCTGTGAAATTTTACACCACATCGCATGAATCATTTGCAGTATGTGGCGCAAATGCGTTATTGCTCTTCATGTTACTTCACTTCCTATTGGACGGTGGATTACATAGTCGCAGTTTAAGTTCGAAGACTCTACTGGCGATAGTGCGAACTTTTCACCGAACCGGCTTGCAGAAAGCAAGTTTATTTGGTTGAACAGCTAAATTAATATACCATATGAAAGATAACTGCGAAAAGCTGTAGGAAATAGCAAAGATTTTGTGCTCGACCAAAGAAAAGTGCAATAATAAAATTGTTTTCTGTCTAAAGGTAAACATGAAGCTAGATAAATCAGGTGCTACTTGGGCGAGCTGTGGCAATTTGATGGTAGCAATCTCTATGAAATAAATGAGTGACATAAGATGAGTGTCGCCTAACACAAAATGTTAATAGATATTCAGTAATGAAGTATTTGGTTGATCTGATTTAGAAGGAGAGACAGTGCTCCAAGTCATTATGTATTAATTGGTGACGCTAATTACTACGTAAACTGATTTAAATGGAGTTGGATAAATAAGTCTTTTCGACTTCTCGATTTTGATTCACGGTGTAATAGTCACATTTATTTGAAGCAAAACGTATCACAATGGCTCAACGCGCTTGCACCAGAAGCTGCATGATTTTCGTGTCTTTAATGAGTGGTTATCTAATAGGCACTTGCAACATTCTTTAGAATAGGTGTAACATGTTTCACCTGGTAAGCTGTTCCATTCGTTCATTCCCCGGGGTGAATACATGGACAACTGAGCGATCGTGTTATGAATGGTATTTGAACGGATTTCATTGGTAATTGTGTCCACTAAACAATCAGCATTTAGCCCATAGGACTCATAAACCCACTCCCGAATTTCCATTATTAGATGTTTTCATTGTGAAATGGATCAACCTGACGATGGCCGAAATTCTTGATGAAAAAATTGCAATGGCTGATTCGATAGCTCTTTGGCTGACAAAACTAATAAACTAAAAAACCCATTTGCTAAATGAAACACACATACTAATATAGGTAATCCCTTTTTATGTTATAAGTTAAAATAAATCCAAAGCAACCTATCTTTACTTATTTGGTTCTTCCCATAAGAAACACGTTGAACGTTATTGTTACTGGTTCGGTTTAATCAAGTGTCGACATAAATGCAATCAGTATTTTGGCGGTTAAACTCACGAAATATTGTACAGCATATGCACTTAAATTCTACCTTGGATACCTAAGCAATTAAATTAGCTTG
Source organism: Dicrocoelium dendriticum (assembly GCA_944474145.2). Taxonomy (NCBI): domain Eukaryota; kingdom Metazoa; phylum Platyhelminthes; class Trematoda; order Plagiorchiida; family Dicrocoeliidae; genus Dicrocoelium; species Dicrocoelium dendriticum. Next base: position 5,335,013 of record OX104063.1, on the reverse strand, counting down.
CTCATATAATAAGCTTAATGGCCTTTTATTATTGCTGCAGTTTATTCTGATGGGGCTCAAAATGTTGCAGGTAGGTTCTAGTTAAATCCCTTAAATCTAGGGAATTTCAGCAATTGGCTCAATTTTCCCATTCATATTTGAACAGCAAAAATACTGTGCTCAGACCACGTTTTCTTTATAAAACAGTGAAAAGGATTCAGGATCACAGTAAGTTCGTCAAATTGATTTGGTTGACTCATAGCAGCCAAAAGACACCTAAGTTAAATATTTTTAAGTGAAGTTTCGAGCTACATTTACGATATTTAATATAACAGTGTTTACTCAATCTGCTTGCATCTGCCACCCAAAGTAACTTGATTTTACTCAAAGAGTAACTTGTTTTTCCTGAATATCAGTAATAGTTTGGTTGGTACCAAGCGGTAAGTAATTAATTTAAAGGTATTTGAAGTTCTCTTTCCGTTCGCTAAATCATCGGGAACTTTACTTCCAAAAAACGGCGTTACTTTTTTTAGTGGCTCAGTTTTGAAGCTAACGGGGATGAAATATATTTAAAAAATTCATTTTGATAGGAATGGGTAGTGTAACAATTTTATTTGATTTATCACTAGCGCTGATGTGATACTAATAATGTAAAATAATGTTTCGCAGCTTGCAGCAAGCTAACTCTCAAACACCCCAGCTTTAAGTAGTGTGATGGAAAGAAAAACACAAAGAGCTATTGATTCAGCATTTTGATAGACTCTGCGCATGCTAGACACAAACGTTTTAAACGTATACTTGCGAGCGCTCTGCAAAGCAAGTTTCGACCTAAAGGCGTATTTGATTTGAAAATGTGAATCAGTATTCTGCGGGCGTGTAAACGTTAAACATCTAAAAACCTTTTGCTCACGGTTAAACATTCGTCATATTAATTTTTACCAAACCGGGCTAAACGCTAAGCGGATTATGATACTTACCTGTTTGCAAACTTGCTTACCGCTATGTTTCCCTGGTAATGTGACACAATTTTGATACGAATTGCGTAGCAATTATTATATAAATTTGGACATTTTGTTTTAGACATCATTGAAGGTAAGAGTTGTTTATAGCACACAGTACTTCATATATTGATAACGTAGACTCAGTAATTACACATGATTAATAAAATACAGGAGCTGTATTGTTTTAAGTGTAAGCATTAGAATTCAAATATTTTAATGAATAAAAACACCAAGTCTTACTTCTTTTATTTTTAGATGGGGATAATCGGAATGCTGCAGGTGGCATGCAAATGAAAGATGTATTATCGGCTTTCGGTTTGATGATGTTATAACCGACTAAAATGGACTTTACTAATGAATGGCCTTCATGACCAATGGAATAATATTTTCATAAATTTAATGAATTTTATCGCTACACTGCGTCACGTTTTAAATAGCACACAAACCTAATCTCTCTAGTTTATGAACATTCCACTGGTGAGTATTACAAATTCCCTCTCTGTAGCCTTTTCTTTTATTGCCTCAAGATGAGAACAAATTGCGTAGGTGAGAAGTGTCATGTACTTTTATTAAATGCAGCTATAATTTAACGTTACACTAGTCGCGTATTAGTGCCGTTTTATTGGAGTCTAATTACAAAAGCATATGTAAAACGCCAACAAGTATGACAGTATAGTACAGTTGGTATCAAAACATGGAACTAGAGGGATATATCACGTGTTTATGTATGTAAACCGTGTCCAGCTAGGATACTTTGCTGCAATGCGGGCGACTAAATATAGCACAGAGAACGTGATTTGAGAATTGCAAGCCCGCTTACCGCGCACTCGGGTGCGCTTTCTGCTTCCCGATTATATAATTGTATGCCGTTTTTTGGTTGGATGCGAGAAAAATCAGTCTGTCCATCGCCCATATTTATCACCTGCGCGCACGCGTAATCATTCCAAATGAACTCAGGTCTTTTCGACTACACGCCGGAATGAAACTTGCATGTCGATCACGCGGTGTTCTCAATAGGCGTAGTGCCAGAGAAAAAAGAATGTAGATCTAAGGAGAACTTCATTTCCGAAGAATGAATGTTGCAGAAATTTTTACTCCGGGACTTAACGCATGTTATATACGTAAGCTAAAATTAACTGCAATTATAATACAAATGCTGCCTTAATATTCACTAAATATAATGAAATGCATTCCAATTGTTCTCATGTGTTGCGCTGCAGTAACCGCATAGCTCGTGTCTTTAAGTAGCCTACTATTGACTCAACCGATTTGTCAATACAATTTACTGCGTAAACCGATTTTTAGTTAAGGCAATGGCGGCTACATAATTTGCGCAAGGTTGACCAATAATAAGGATAGTTTGTGGAAGTAGGTAGCGGTATCATTCAATGAAACCATGCGCGATTCGAACGGAATGTCAAAAGAGACGGAGGAACCATCGCGTTCTTGCTGTTCTGTAGCTGCCATGTATAAATGCCTCAAATAAATAGAAAGTATCTATTGGAACTGTTTGTTCTACCAGTAAAATTCTTGCAAGAGATCTGTCGGTCACCTTGCACTAAACTTGTCGCATTCTAGATGAAAACCATTTATATTCGTTGTTGGTACATCCTAAGATTTGCTAGTATTGCGGTTTAATTTTATCGAAAAAAACGACAGACCACAGTTATAGGTTGCTTTTATAATCTATTCTTTACAGTTGCGTGAACAATCCGTATTCATTAGTAATACATGAATACATGAATGCTTTTTTTCAGAAGCGCAAGCATCATGTTAGATATGACCATCATTGAATTCAGCCTAGTATTTAGTGACATATGGTGTCTAACTTGCAATCTAAATGGATAAAAACGCACACATCAAAAATACACCAAATATAAGTGGTTGATATTATTGCAAGTCATTGACCTAAACTGTTTGTTTCAGTATCGATGTATATTCGAACAAAACAAACATTATTTTAAGGAATGTTAAATTGTTACTACGCTTTAAATATATTTGTTCAGTATGCTTTTCTGTAAGTTTAGGAAAACGTGTATTCATTATACCGACAACCAGAATTTTATTTCTGCTCTGCTAGCATGATCCGTCTATAAGCGCGCTACAGATGTGGCTAACATAAAACACGTAACCAGAATTTTTATTACAATTTAACTAGCCTTATTTGATTTTATATGGAGAGAACCTTATGGAGAGAACCTTATATCATGCATGCGAAAATTGCTCAATACATTCAGATAGTGTGCATTTTCAAAGGGCAAACAGTACTTGTGGTTTCGAAAGTCTTCCACTATGGTTTTACCAGTCAATGCACATTCACACGTTGGATTCTATTGTTTTATTCCTTTTGTTCCCAACAGGTAAGTAGGAAAGCTTCTTCCAGTTAGAAAAAATTAACTGATCACGAAACTGAAACTTCAAGGCTTATGGGAATGATATTACCTAGCTATAGCTATTTGGGTTAAATATATTCAAATCCTAAGACTGGATTAAAACTAACACCTACGTTTTTGTCCTTATTGACGTTACCGCACCTTGTAGGTTGGTACCTGGGTGAGCACTAAATTAACACAACAAGATATTGTTTCATGCTTAAATATAAGAAGTTTAAAAGCAATGTTATATGTTCTCTCTATTTCCTTACAGTATCTCGAACGTTTACTCAAGGTGAGTTGATTGCATGTGTTACCTTGGAGAGTGATCACAAAATCACACTTTACATGTGAATAATTTTCATACCACATCCTATATGACTATCATTTTAACAAAGAAGATTAAGCGAATATTCTATTTAAGCATACGTCAGAGTTATCTTTGACGACCTCCATAAGGCGGGCAATTTCATGCCAGGCTACTTTTATAAGGAAGCAGCGTAGACCTAGCAGCATAGTAATACCGAGCGTATCCAAAGCAACAACTGCTGCACTTGACAGTTTACTAAAGGATATGCTCAATAAATCCACACAAAACCGAGGAGGAAGCTGCGAAAACGAATAATTGGCACCAAATGAGACGTACGATTTCGATAGTTAACACTAATCACAATGACACTGAGGTGCAAATTTTGTTGGCCACTAGTGAACTGTAGTGTTTACTTATATCTTAATTTGGTAGTATTAGTTTACTTGCATACACCCACTTCCGTCACAGGGCCAGGATATAAAATGCTAACATTTGGAATATATCCATATGATTATTATTCAGGATGGACAGCAATACGCACACCAACGATTAAGTTCCTTGTTTTGTGCTTAGCCCTGTCAGAAAACTGATAAGCAGTTATGTCATCTTTCGAATAATGTCGGCAAACTTAAGCAACGAGATGGGACTGAAAATGTCGATAAGAAAAGGTAAGGACACATTTTGATGCCATTTGCCCATCTCCATTAAGTTCCACTAGGTTGTTATACGTGTGAAATTGCATGAAGATCAAATTTTTAACAGCGAAATCGAATTATCTTTGGTGCATACTTTCTAGCTTACGCTAAAGATAATTCGACCTAAATTTGACATAATTCGAGCAGATACACTTCAATATGGGAATAATGTTTGAATGTATTAAAGCTAAGCATTAGCACGCTGCGACAGGATTAGGCTACCCTAAATGTAGTCAAACTGGCAATATTACTTTACAAATGCAAATCATGATGATATAACTTAGCAATGAAATACAAGGCCAAAATCAAAATTTTCAATAAAACGAATCAAATAGAAGCGCATATTTTACCAGCATAGGTTGTTGAAAATAATAAACGTTTCATGGGAAGTAAGTAATCAAGCCATTTAAATAAAAATGGGGTTCACACGGTTGCGCATTTGGAAAATGCCGAAAAACCTTTCTTAGTTATTCCGCTTCATACAAAAAGTTAAAGTAACAGAACATGCTTAACTACATAACAGCGATACATTGTACGCATACAACTACAAATAATGCTATTTGGATGGTAACTGAAAAAATCAATATCATCCTTTTAACTAGGCACCTAAGCTAGATTATCCAAATTGGTATTAAGATTACTGAGGTGATTATTAAATATTCTTTCCGGTGTGTCTTAGTTATAGTAACTTTTAAGCATCGGGAATTGCACTTGGTAACTGTCTCAGTCTACTCGACTCGTCCGTCTTACCAATTTCCCGACTTCATCTGTGACACAAGTCTCCCTCACTCGGCGCCAGAATGCTGTTCAATTAGCTTCGGAAAAACGACAGGTCAGCAAAACTCAAAGAATGTCTTTTAGTGCGTAGTTCCTTATACACTATCTATTATGTTAGGAACGTTTCAACTCGCATGAATGAACTAGAGCGCAATGGGTTCCCATACAGAAGTTAGGTATTGCAACTTAATTATTTGTAAGTAGGCAATGTTTTATCGCGCTTACTGCAATTGCATCAAGTAGGACCATCTGTCTAGCAACTGGATGAGCACTAGACAGTTAGACTGTAATTCACGAAAGTCTACACTTCCCGCCCAGAACTTGGCTGCGATAACCGTTGGTGTTTAGAAGTAATGTTTTAAGCATCTATAAAACAGCCGGGTGTTCACAACTGTTGGATATTAATAAGCCAAATTGCTGGGCTAATGTAATTATAAATGTGCTGAGAACCTTTTGACATAGAGCTAAGCGATAAGCACTAAAAGTGTATAGTTCAAAATGGTTCATACGCAAATGATACCGTCATACCTACTGAAACTTTGAAAGCTATTGTTGCACTTGAATCAAAACAAACGCTCCTTAAGACATCAAAGTTAATTACATGTCCCTTCGCTGCGCAATCATATATTTATCTTATGTGCCACTTAGGTTGGTACAACAGACTATACAGCTAGTTGCATTAAATTGAGTAGTGGACGTGAAATAACCTGCGTTCTGTATGCCAGTGAATTAGTCGCAATCGTGATAACCGTACATTTTGAAAACATTAACATAAAGAAAACTATCACAATATTTGTAACCTGTATGGGTAAATCGTAAAAATACAGTTATTTAATGAAATTAAATTTTACCTCCACTTTCATGAGTTGAACTATGGCCTGCACAACAAGAATTTGCATTTCCAGTAATGCAGCACTGAAAAGATACGACACAGGGTTTATCCTGCAAACCGAATAAATTAAGTGAATGATTGAGGCTGCATTACAAAGCTAGTGGTACAGAAAAAAGAGTGAAAACTGACATAATTGTGCCAGAATGCCTAGATTTTAACGCCGCAATCGAATAAGGGAAACGTCTCTTTATTTCTTGGACCAAAAATATTTATCGGTTCATGCGAAAACATTAAGAAATAAACATTCGCTTCGTTTGGCTAATTAACAACTTTGTTTAACTTATGCCACCAAATGATCATTTAATGAGCAATCGCTAAATCAACCAGGGGCATTTAAGGCGATCAACGGTCTTGCTACAAGTGTGCTAAAATTAAGATAGATCTGTGACAACTAGGTGACAACCATAAACAATTAGTTTTTGCACTTAAGCATGCATTGGTTTGTATAAACATGATTTCAGTCCTTTGAATGTGATCTTTGAATGTGATTACAGTTAAATGATTTCACAACACACTTACCCAGATCAAGAAACAACAAATTCAAGGTTCTGCGTCTTTCAAGGTTAGTTGGAATTTCCGGAGAAAAAGAACATAATTTGTATTCGCTCTCTGAAATACAATTACTTCTTTTCACAGCAATATTAAATGAAGAAAAAACCCGTAGGTTCCTATCCATCTGGGTACATGCTTCATTTATTTTGCGATCAAAATTAAGCTATTGGTTAAATGTCTATCACGCGTAAGCGAAATAAAATTTCTGTGTAACAAAACTGTAATAAGGAAACGCGAAATATGCATAGGCTACTCCGTTCAACGAACTTATGATGCAATTTGTGGTTGTTGTATACTGTTGATGATCCATTGAAAAAAGCTTCTTTGCTACCTCCTACTTCTAATAAAGTACCTATGTTAAACAGTCCGAAATTGATGATCCCGGATAAATTTTTTAATGCACACCGTAAATTTTGTAAATTTACTTTAAAAGAAACAAACTATATGAATTTACATGGTATACTGGGAGACAGTTTTATTGAGCAGGACGAATCAATTTAATTATAAACAGAAAATCAGTATACACATAACTAATTTTATGCAGATCTAATCTTTGGATGACGGACGAATTTGAATACTAAATTTTATTTCCCTGCGCAGCAATTATTCCTTTACTAGTTCAACAATTATAATTAACGAACATTTCGAATATTATTCCAAATGACAGACGCGGTCAAAGTTCTACATCAGCGAACCGTTTGTGAAATCCATGGGTCCATACCAATAACCATGAGTCGTGCAGACAGGCCCTTTCTCACACTTACTGTTTTTTCTCAGTAAATCTTAAAAATGGCAAATATTACTTTGTGCCATTAGCGGAGAAACATTGTAGGAAAGAACGAGTTAGTACATGGCAAATCGCAAGTAGCATTGAAGAGGATTAATTGATTTTCAGTATGATATTAGGCGGTGGTACATTTAGCCATTCTAAAGTATGCATACATTTCCCTTCGAACACAACAAACAATAAATTTACTCACAACCTAGAGGTTTCGTAGATTCCTCTCTAAGGTTCCTCACCTATCTATAAATTTAGCATTTTACATGCAAGCAGTTTCTTGTACTATAGTATATTGTATCGTGTTTTATTGTACTATAATCGGGCAGCAGCTAAGGCTCAAGATTTTCTCTTGATAAAGAAAATCAAATTGTTACCATATGGATTCCTATAGCCTTGGAAAATCTGTATGCTTTTACTGAGTTTTAGGGTTAACTCTCTACTGATAGTTATTTCACTACACTTATTTTTCTATACAATTTGTGGAAGATGTGCAATTCCGCGCATAGAAATCCTAGTCTTCCTAACATTTACTTGATTGACACTAGTTCCAATAATGTTGTAAAGACTGCACATAATACCTGACGTCGAGCGAAACACGTTAGCTACTACCCAGTCTACGACAGATTTAATTTTCGGTAACATACGTGTCTCTTGCCAACAGGCTTTAAAATGGTTGCATATCCATCTAGACAAGACTGTGAGTTAGCTTTATACAATCTAACCACATATCTTTCAAAAGACAGTACAACAAAAACAAGAATTTTAATCTCCCATTACTCAATAACCCTTTTATTAACAGATAATATGGCCGAAAGTAGAAACTTCAGTAAGAACACATATTTCAATGAAATTATTTTGAGTAGGTTATATCCGTCCCAACAAGCGAATAGTCGCTAATGAAAGCATGTTACTCAATTTTCTGCTTTAGCATTTCTTCCGGAAACAGGAGAAGCTTATCCTTTATTTGTTACAGGTAAGCAAGCTAACATTTTCTGTATGTATAATAAATATATATACATATATGTATATTAAGCCGAGGAACTATGGTGGATTTTACTCCTTATTACATCTTGTAAAGTTTGCATATTCTAGGCACAGAATAGGATGTAAATACAATTGACTTGTTGCTAAGCCTTACCTGATAAGAAAATTTCCTAATTACAATCCCATGATATTAATCCAGTTGCAAAATGCTTCAAACTAGCTGCTATGATCGGCAGTTATTGGGCAAGAAATATAGTGGCCCATATACTACAGCAAATTAAATGCCTGATGTGTTTTGCCCGAAGGCCGTCGCTTCTATTCAAGAAAGAAATTATGTCAGAATTCGGTTTAACGCCTTGAATAGTGACATACAATCTTAATTATGGTCTCAGCCGACTCTGAAGTCAGCCTTTGCCACTTCGATTAATGGGACCGCACCTCAAGTGGAGGATTGAGAATTTGCGCTCTCCCACCACTTCACCCCACGATCAAACAGTTGCGTCCTGACCTGGATTCGTCATGTAGAGATAACCCCATATAAGTGGAAAGTTATTAACAGCATAGAGCTTAGTTATAATCCAAGTTACGATCATATTATACTTCTAGCTATTGCACTTGTGTAACCTAGGGCTGCATTTTTCAGTGGCGAGCAGCATTTTCCAAGTGATGCACCAATATCCCAGTCCACATATATCAAACTGGATTTTGTTAGAACACTGCGGATTGTTGTCGTTAGCAAACTAATAAGGCGTCTTACATTGTAGTTGACTATGATTTCTAACACACATAATAGTTGAAACTGTAGACGTAAAAACTGTTGACGTAAAATTATTTGGTAGCATCTGCATGTTGCGGTACATTTTACCTTATTTAGACCCCATGAAAGGGGTCAAATGGGCGTGATCAAAATCAAATTAGAAAAGTGTACCAAATGCCGTAGGTCAGAGGTTTAGCCAGACGTTTAGAAGGAAAATAGTCAAAAGATTTATGCATGCCAAGTAAGTTACATTAATTCACAACGTGTGAATCGGTAATTAGGCCTAGAAATACCAGGTAATAATGTGGTCCACAACCCTCAGTTGCGGAATCCATGCTGTGCAAGTATCTTAATTTTTGAGCAATTTAAAAGTTAAACTTCTTGATGTTTATGGGGTGCACTGTAATTCCTGGTAAATTAGACATATGCTCAATGGGTATCGGGATAACATCACTTTAAATAGCGCATACGTTTCGTGGTAAAGTATTATTACGGCCTTCTTTCACTGAGCCGGAATGGCACCAGAAGCCATAACCAAGGCGATTATATTCAGCAGAATGGGTGGGATGTCGTCTTTAACGAGGCTTATAGTAGCAGATGGTGGATTGTCCGAATTAGCAAAATAATAGACTGAGAAACGTCATAAGCTTTCGTTATTGCATAGTTCGATTAGAGTGTTGTTGTTTTGCTCGCTGTTGCCATTCTACGGATTCCAATTCACAGTAGATTTGCTGAGCAAATGTGCGAAATAGCTGTATAAAACTCCATCCATTCAAATCGAACTAGTTTTATTGCGTATGTCCTGTGAAAAGGGAGACTGCGTCAATGTGCGTTTAGCACATTTTCGTTTCAACATTATAATTAGAACGTACCTTCGCTTCTGAGCACTAAGCACTTAGTTTTCATTCTAATTTTAGTGACCTGAGTGGTACTAACCAATGTTATAACCAAGCACTATTGTTATGCCAAGGAAGAGTAGCGATTCGATTGATGATATGCCTCGAGTGGCTTTCCGAGCTTCACAGCAGATTGGTGTCCCTTGTGTTCGTTGAAATGATGGCTAGTTTTATCACAACTATTAACCTACGCATCTAGATAGCGGAAAGATAGTCAGATAGCCTGGCTGAGAAAACATGCTAGTAATTAGTGAAGAAGGACGTTTCATTTTTCAAGATTTTCATTAAGCAAAAGCATCGATGAGTAAGCAGTTCCACAAGGTCTTAAGCATAGGCGTAATTTCGTGAAATCGGTTGTTGCACTTAGCCGCTAACACCGGATGTGAGCCAGAGCCCTCTGACCTTAACTACCATGGAAGTGCTTCATAACGTCGACGGAAGTTTATTTCAGTCCAACGGTTAAAATCAAATCCAAAGTACAATTCGTCCTAGTCGAAGACACGTGTTGATCCCATCCAAGTAGATGGATAGGGGAGTGGAGGCTTTTAGCAAGTTTACAGAAAATCATATTGAATTCCCTCCAGATAATCTTGCAGTCCACCAGTTGGTCTTCAATATAGCATAAACGCTCAGTAAAGCTGCACAACTTCATCGGACAAAAATGCGTCTAATATCCAGGTGAATTTCCATGAATGAAAACTCTGGGGCTCCACTATTTTTAAAAACGGGCAATATAAAAGCGAGTACAGTATTGTGAACATAGATGATGTTGCCACTATCTAATCCTGGCTAACTACAATGGGTACACATTTGCAGCATAGTTCCTGTAGACAGATAAAAAGTTTGAACAAGAAAATTTGAAGACGAACAATGTAGGTTGATACTATTTCGTGTTAGTTGTTGACACGCGAACTAACAACGTATATAGATCATTTGAGAGAAGAAAACGATGGTCATGAATTGGTCCGAAAAGGGGACAAGCCTACACCAAACTCGATATGGTTGAACTAGTGCAAGGGTCATGAACCCAAGGCGTATATCCCTTACGCTTCCATGGGGGTAACGACCGTTGCTCAAGTCCAACCATCTGTACTTTGGTGTCTGCATGTTTCTTTTCTGACCAATTCATGACTATCGTTTTCTTCACTCAAGTGATCAGTTGATTTTGAACACATAGTGTAGGACAGCACCGATTGTAGGTCACACCATCGACAAGCGTTGCCTGATGACAAGGTTGTTTCCTTGAGCCCGTAGAATATACAGTTGCGACTGTGTGAATTTGAAATTGTCGTCCATCACAGAGATATTACGGGCTTATAGACATCCATAAGCCTTCATCAGATTTCAGTGTCACCCGAAGAAAACAAACCAAGGTTAATAATTGTGCCCTAAATGCCTGTCGATTTACAACTGCAGTTAAACGGCAATGCAGTGAACGCGCAACGTAAAAGACGGGCGAACACAGCTATATGCCGCACATTCAACGCTGCCAAACTCTGTCTAATCTAGATAAACAGAAAGTTGCCTCCAATCAAACCTACTAAACGGGTAACCACCAAAACACATTGATTTACCAATTCCAATTTGAAATAAGAAGCAGTTAAGTTGGCAGTACAGATCGTTGTCTGAGTAAGCGGATTAGAGATTATATTCCAAAGCGATTTGTTAAACTGATGACACAACTGGTCGAGGATTAGCATGCAAATTGCCCCATTCATCCATCGTTAGACGCACAATCAATACAGGTTATCAAGCTTGCCCCGACTCAGTATTTAAGGTTGTCTATGCAAATGAAAATTCCAGGATGCTGAAGTTTCCCTGCGGTCGTGACTCATAATCAATGCTGTCCTACTCTTTAGGTACAAAAGCAAGTTGCAATAGTCCTTTGATTTTCTTGGGGTTTATGACTTTTGCCCCAACTCAATCATCTGTTTTGTTGTGTCTGCGTGGCTCTCTGAGAATGAGACTGAGACTGTATTTAAGAGCAAGTAGAAAGGTTTCTGTACAACTCTATCAAATTACAAAAAATCAAAATTTACTTGTGAATTATCAGCACTTGTGTCTGGTCCGTTAATCGTTTATCCGTGTTCGGTTAGAAATTTGTACTAGCGTCATTATTTCCGGACATATAATGTCTTCTTTTGACACTGTATGTGCATGGTTTCACAAAAGCACAGGTTTCCAAAATAATCGTCGATACGGGTTTTAAAACACTTCACAGAGTCGGCCTCTATTAATCCTTCTGGTAGTGTATTCCATAAGTTTACGATTCTTCGTTCGATACAAAGCTGATGTGATACTTTGTTCATGCTGGGGACCCTGAGTTTGTAACGATGTCCTCGGGTGTTACAGGGTTCTCGCAGGTGAATTATTGGCCGCAGTATGGGGAAGTGATTCAAGTGTAGTACTCGATGGGTCATAATAAGATCAATTCTTACTCGGCGATAGGATAGTGTGTAGAGTCCGAGCTTTTCTGATTTATTCAAAACACAATAAGTAAACACTAGGTAGGAGCATTTGTCAGCCAAGCGTTAAAAGGACTGGGCAAATAGAGTGGATGCAGAAGGGAAAAGTATGTGATAAATGTTCAAGACATATGGATAAAGAGTACTGCTAGAAAGATGTCATCCCAAAAGAAACCGAAAGGCTTGTTTGGAACAAGTGAGAAGGCAATAACTTGGTCATACTTGATCAGCGATCGAGCACCAAAGCAAGAGAACGTGTGCATTAGCTCCATGACTTATGATGTGCAATGGCTAAAGCCGCATCAGATATACCAGCAATGGTTACACTTAACAACAGCAACCGTCTAGTAATGTTCCTCACCACTTGGTTATTTAAAACATTACTCCCTAGTGGATGACTTATTTATTTGGCTGATCAAACGTAATTAATATTAGTATTTATTTTCCGTAAGTGAACAAAGGCAATGACTAATAAGCAGATAGCTTTTAAACTTTTTGTGTGGTAATTGTTTATTGTGAAGCCGTTTTTTGGTTAACAACAACAGAAAGATTGAGAACCGTTGCCTATGATTTTGGATGCTAAACGTTAAAGTCTCTTTACCGACACTTGCGTATGAGTCCAAAGAACAAGAGACCGTAGGTAAACAACTGTTTTCGATGATTCTCTTCAGACCATTACAATCATATTTAAGGGTAAAATAATGAACTGAAATTGACTCATTGTCTCAAATTACATAGTTACTTAAGGGATCAATGAGGGAGGCTAAAATTTGATCTTTGTACTGACAGGTCGATTGCATGTTATCGAGCTTGATCTGTGGCAATCGACCTCAGCATCGTTGGTTATAGCTGGCCAGAGAAGCTGTAAGGCATGAAGCAAATTGCGTATGACATGGGAATGGTTGAGCAAATATCTGTATTCGGTAACCAATAGTGGATACATGATTTTACATAAACTAAGACGTAGTCATCGTTTTACAACACATTCAAGGTATCATTTTCCAGGTTATCCATTATGGCTTGCTTTCTGATAAACGAGACAAGAAAACTCCTTGGTACTCAAAACATGTATGACAATATGGGAAGTGACTTAGCGAACTTTAAACAAAGGTCACGCCGACGCGGTTAGGGATGCGATCGGTTCAATGTAAAAGTAGCGAACGATGTGCCCTTGTGTGTCAGTGGCTGTGTGCATGTATCATTGCTTGCTGCACAAACCAGCTAACTACGCAACACTAGGAGGTATCAAGCAATGTTTCCATCGCGAAGCAATTCCCGATATCCAATATGTCTGGGCTACAATGTTAAATGATAACGCAGTACAGTCAATGCCGGCCTGAAGTGAAAACGACTTGTGGGAAACCAACCTCTCCATAAGCGCCACTGATCAATCAGTTACAGTAACACCTAATGCGCAAGCAATAGGTTGTTTTACTTATCAGTTTGATCCAATCAGGATATATACTGATATTCAGTGCACCTGAAATAAATAAAGGTTTTATCTATCGGCGGTGCGAGGCACAGCCCAAGGGATTGATCCGCTTAACTTGAACAACGTGATGACATAAAATATTAATTTTTCCTGTTTTGTACAATGGATCCCAGAAGGGTTTGTTGAAGTGCTTAGCAGTTTGAAATTATTAGGGATGTTAAGGAATTTTGAACAATAACGAATGTAGATTTAACCAACGTTCAAGTAAATTATTAAGACCATCCAGGGAACTGACACCAGGGAACCTGCTTCTATGTAGGGTAATCCCTTAATAGGTCTAATCTATATTTCCTTGCTCCAACTAACGCCATGCAGCTGTGACAACATAGTAAATAGGCCATAACTTGTGCAACAAATGCTTTCTGCCCTAAGGGCTGTTTACGCATGCATTGTTGGCGATAAAGCCCTAGGCTGTTCCGCTATGCGGATTCAACAAGTATGACACCATTTACTATAAGCCAGGCAGTCAACGGAAATTGTCAAACCTTTGCTTTTTTATCCGTAGCATACCATTTTTCCATTGTTCCAAGATGTGCACAATATTATTAGGTTGTAGGTTGCAATTCATAAGCTAAAGAGATCAGCCCAGTCGTAAACAACAATGAACTAAAGAATAATATATAGTAGGAGGAAGAAAAGAAACATAGTATTAAATACAATCGTTTGCCAATAGACCAAACACAAGTTGATGGAAAAGCTTGGTGCGTGACGATGTTGGTACAGAGACAACAGCTAGAAAGGCTTAGTGCGTCGCCGAACCAGTGAATCAAACAAGAAACAAACTGGGTTAAACGGATTGTTAGCGGTGGGGTTGTTTATAGATAATAATATATGCTTCAACTATATTAGATAAAAGTATAGTATTGAAACATTAAGGGTATATGGCTAACTGGTAGTGTATTCAGGACGTTTCGCATACAAATCATCTAGTTATCTTTTGGCTGTGTTCATCAGAGCTTTAAATTTTTCACGTGAACATTAGTCATGCATCGATTGAGTTTGTCTTACGTAGTGGAACGGTGCAATATAAATGTCGGTTTCTGCGTACTCCATTGACATAATAAACGTTCAACGAACTGTAGCAAGGTATTTTGTTCCCTAATTTACCTCAACTCCTTTTGAGGTACCTACTATGTACCTTGCGAATACAAACTAATCCACAGAAATTAATAAGTATCTATTATAAAGAGAGTTGGATAGTAGCTAAAACATAGTATAGTGTTATAATAACACACATAATCTCGCATAAAGCATTGCTAATGAAATTTAAGCACAAAAACCAATATGATGAAATTTTATTGATTTAATGGATTATCCTTTAACGACATATTTGGAGTCGCGGTAATAAGCCGCTGAACAGTCGCGAAATTTGTGCTACCGTGTCTTTCAATCAGTTGTTCACTTGAGTACTTATTAAAGTACTGTATAAGCTGGCACTCGACAGTCTCGATGTTACAACTATATAGGTATTGCACTTAAAATTTTGGAAAAATCGGTTTGCATATAAGTACATTGCTGACGATTTATCCTCAGGCCAATACTGCAGAATTGTGAAAGTAATAAAACGAACTGTGAACTAAGTGACTTGGAAATTAAGTTGTCAAGAGGAATGACTGCAGTTTGCTCTGTTCACGCACAGAGCATGTTCATGCACAGAGAACAGCTGTCAACTGTAGAGTCAACTCCTTAGCAAACGGACACTGAACACATTATCAGGATTGTTGAGAAGAATCGCTGTCTTCTGAATTGATTTAAGGATACCTTTATTGATATCTCTAGAATGGACATCATCTAAAGAAGAGCCTAAAAAAAGCTTCGGTGAAAAGGCTTAGATGATTTGTTTGGATTACGAAAGAGTAGTAAAAGGACTTGATTGGTATCCGTTTATCCTCTCCACAAACAGTCAGACAGCCGTCATACATCGGGAAAAGCACTGTGAGGTCGTTTTATCCTTTCAAATATCCTCTGACGTTTCACGTTCGAGTTCCACATATGTTATATAAAATGCGAACCGTTGTCTATTTTCGAAAGAACGAAACGAACATACAGGGTTTTTCCAGGTGTATGATTGTTGTCTGACTTAGTCTAGCTGCAATGAACTAATTATACCATCTGGGAATGCATGTTTTGTTCGATAATCGGCCTAGCCGCTTGCAGATAGACCTAATAAAGAAATAAATAAATAAACGTTTTATTCCTCAGCAGTGCTAGGCACAGACCAATTGGGTGGTCTTATCAACATTTTTTGATATGGTGAAGACTGGCGCATCGTGTATATTGTTTGTAAGGAATACTCTAAAATGACCATATATACAGATATTAAGATAGCCTAGCGAGTGTGGTGGGCATTCCAAAAGCGACAGTCGTCCTCACTGGATGAAGTGAACGCCACGAGATCGAGACATGAATATGAGTTCTGAGACGCGTAGGAAGATAAGCAAAAAGCAACAGTTTTTTGAGTTTGAAGTAAAATCAGAAGCGCGCAATGGCTAACTCGGTCGGTGTTAGTGGTAATGATAAAAACGGTGGTTGCATGAAACAGCAGCCCTTGGAAGCTGTACACATGGACAATGGGTTGGGCCGTTGTTACGGAGGGGAGAAGATTATGGCTTTGGCTATCGTGGGTAGACAAGGGCGCTGCACAATATGACCGGGGCATCGGAGCAAGCGCTCGATCGAATCATTGGAGAGCGCTAAGAAAAAGGGCTACGGCTTCGGTCTTCATATTTCACTGCATGCTGCCGTGAGAAGACAAAGCCGGTCAGGTACCTATTCGAATTGAGACTGTGTTTGGAGTTTCGAATTGGGACTGAGGTGAGGTCGCGGCTGATTCAATGCATCCAGCACCATCAGCTGGGGACGAATCACACTCTGTTTGGAATGGGGGACAAAGCAAGGCGCTTCGAATGCGGTCGACAAAGGCCGGCGGACACAATTGCTCACCGGCACTACACTCATTGTTGCTGTGGTTGGTTGCAGGTGGAAGGAGCTGCTCAGAGAAATTTGATGATGCGGTGGGGGCGGAAGTGGGTTTGCGGCTGTCAGTTGATACTTGGGATAAAAGTGATGCTGAGCACCCTAGCCGTGGGGTTGATTCGATTTTCCGTTCAACTCTCTGTGTGTCACATTCACATGTCCTGTTTCAATGGTTGCTGATCTGCCGACTGTTGTGTTCACCGGTTCGTATATGGTGGATGAATTCAGTTTGCCGTGAGGATACTTTAGCTTTGAGTCACCGTTGAACCCATTATTTGCGTGCAGTTTCTTCCGCCCAGTCGGCCGGAGATTGAAGACCCTGCACTTCCTCCGGGATCGGGGACAAGTCGAACTGAAGGAATTTCAAATACGCTAGCTGCAGGAGGTAATTCGGAAAGCGCTTGCACGGGTAAGCGCATGGAATTGCTAAAATACCTGTGCTTCAGAGCGTCCGCGGCGGAAATGCGTCGGGATCCTTGAAACACCAGTAGACTGGACAAAAGAGTATGCGCTCGGCGCGAAAGGCAGGGTGCCGGATGGAGCAATCTGTTTAGTTCCCCAGGATAAGGACCGTATTTTAGAGCCTTGCTATAATCGGGGTGATCTGGTATCCCGGGCCAGGTCTCTTCCGTAGGTGTCCCTAGCCGCATGAAGATCAACGTCAACTCTTCCTCGACCTTGGAACCAGGAAACAGGGGCCATCCGGTGGCCATTTCATTGAAAATACAACCGACACCCCACATATCGATGTGCGTGGAGTATTCAGTAGAACCAAGCAGTATGTCGGGCGGTCTGTACCGCAACGTCAGCACTTCGTTGGAGTACGTCTTGATTGGGATCGATTTCGCCCGTGCCAGCCAAAAATTGGCCAATTTCAGTTCGCCACGGTCCGTGATGAGCAGATTTTGTGGTTTCAAATCACGATGTAGGATGCGACCCCGATGACAGTATTGAAGTCCCCGTAGGAGTTGATAAAGGAAGAGCTGCAAGTTGTCAGAGTAGACAATTCCATGGCAATCGTGTAGGTATTGTTTGAGATCCCGCTCCACGTATTCAAATACCAAAGTCAGAGACTTTTCCGTATGGATGATATTGTGCAGCGTGACAATATTGGCATGTTAGAGGTTTCGTAACAGGCCAACTTCACGGATTGCAGTGCATGGAGCTCCCTCTTCGTGCTTCAAACAGACCTCCTTGAGGACCACCAGAGTTTCGGTAAGCAGGCTACGACCTTTATACACCGTTGCGTATGTTCCTTGTCCTAACATATCTAATTTGGCGTATGATTCCAGTTTGCCGAATCCAATTTTTTCAAGCGTCGAATTAACCGGTTCATCTTTTTCTACTGAAAAAGATGGTGGCAGTGCGGGACAATGTAACCATCGGAGAGCGTAAACTGGTCTCTGAGCTTCGAGTGACTGAATTTTTGCTTTATACTGTTAAGCATCGTGGCGCAAGTAAGGCGGTAAAATTAATGACTGGATATAAAAGATGAACAATGGTATCTAGTTCTCGGTTTTATCATTGACGGGGTCCAGTAGAAACTAGACAGGCAAATTATGCAGAAATTTGCCCCGGGGAACGCGCCAACAAATCCACCAAAAATACAAGAATACATGGAGCTGAAGTAATCCAATCCATCAACGCGAGTTGCAGCACATCAGCAATATGAATGCGGAGAAGAGTGAGGTACACCTTCACGAACTTAAATCACTCAAGTGAAAATCAAGAGTGCGCGCCGCATAATATTAACAGAGAGATGTGGTCTGACTCATGTAACTTTCCTACAAGACAGATAAATTAGTGCAAACTAACTTCAACATTATCCACTGGGAGGCTATTTCTCAGCTGGAGATGTAGCATAGATGGGGAAGTAAGGGTGATGCTCAAATTCGCCGCGCAATGCGTTTTCAGTGTCCACCTTCTAGCGTTTTCTATAATATTGCGTTTAAATAGTTCGATTTTCATGCGTTCATGATAACTTTAATCATATATGAGTGTCTAATGTATCCGCTTGCGTGAAGTATGTACACCATTGGTCTTATGTATCGCTCTACATGCAGTTTGGATGCAAACTCACAAAAGTAAGCTCCTTAAGATTGCTGAAAAGAGTTTGTCTGAACTGAGCCAGAATGGGACCACTATCTTTGATTACTCATGTTAAGTTAAAATTTTACTTACACCATCCTTTGATATTTTAAACCGGAGCGTTGGATTGAGGAAACAGATAAATATAAATAGCAAATATCTTAGGAATGCAAAATCAGGCGGCGATAACCAATCTGGTGCAGATCAACCCGAGCTGTTCCGTCATGATATAGTGCTTCTTTAATTTGAAGTTCTCATAATTGCAAACTCCAAGCGGCGAACCATATCTATAATGCGAAAACCAGAAAATATGTGTCATAGATATGCTCAACCAAAATGTTCTTCAAATTGGACATTAGTAATCCGCATACAGTGTACGCATTTTGTAAACTGCCGTTTCGAATAACTGTATGTAAAATCAAAGGCAAATGTGAAAGATGTTTACATAGTGTTATTTAAGCATAAATGGAGTTCAGAAACCGCCTAAACCTCCTACGAGGGATGCGTCTTTCCATGTAACCATACAACTATTTTGACATTCAGATAAATGAGTTCTTTGGTGGATGCAATTTTTAATCTTCATGAAACTGTGTTTTGAAAAGTCTGTGCAATATATTTGCAGTTGCGTATAAAATACGAGTGAGTTTTTACCCATGAAACCGCAACGGTATCAATTTAAAACACTTTGATAACAGACGTTTGAAGCAAATGCACAGTACAGTGCTATGCCAGATGAATTCGGAGCAAGCATGAACCACGAAAAATTAAAACTTCTGTTAAGTGTTGCTGATTTGGCATTGTCTCACGTTCAGTAGCCAAACGTATGTTTAGTTTGGATAATTGGTGGTAGCCATGATCGGTAGCGAACAATCCACAAACGCTTCTACATGAGATACAATTGTCGCAGCTGGCTAAACAAATTCAACGATAAATTAGTAAAATTTGTTTTAATCATAATTCAAAAAATAATGTCTTTTTGCTGAACGCTGAACGTGCTGAACGCTTTTGTGCTACTGTGGAATTACGACAAGAAACTATGGATTGATTAACGGAAATTTTGTAGTGCGTAAGTCTATAGATTCAGATAGTTATCACACATCTTGAAACCACTGAAGATCTGTTTTAACCCGTGTCTTTTGTGGAAACAGTAAGTGAAATGCTTCGGTCGATATTTTGCACTTATGTTCAGAGTGATACGGAGCAACAAATAGGCATATGTTATTAACCAGATGAGAGTTTGCACGAATGACAACTTACAGACCTCTATGTGACGGGATTGAAGATCAAGGAGATACCAATCCTGAATCACCAGTTAGCTAGTAGCATTAATGGACAATGGACAATCGACAATGGACAAGGGTTTATTACGGGTAAAAAAGCATCGCTTAACAAGTCCCGTGGGATGGAAATTATTGCGAAAATCAATTGCATAATAAAGTGAAAAGCGTTGTGATGGACTCACCATAGACTTATGTAGAATAGCGGAGATGTTCGCATATTAACCGTATAAATCCATAAATCCAATGGTTGGGCGTTTGGCTAGAAACCGTTTGATTGCGTTTTGTAGCCTCTGGCTAACAAGACATAAAATGAAATGTAAATGAGGCAATGCATGGTCAACACGTTTTTTTAATATAGCCAGATTGGGAGCAGAGACGACATAATTAGGGAGGGCATTCCAAGGCTGACACACGCGGAGAGAAAAGAAATTTCTACGGCATTCAAGCCGGCTATAATGAATTGTCAGTTTCAGAGGGTGACCTCATAGTTTAGTGTTGTGGTTCAATTCCAGCAGCGGACGGCAAATGTGGTTTGGGTTCTTCAGAATCTGGTAAACCATTATGAGATCCCCCCGCAAAAGCCGATATCGACTGCTGTAGATTATTAGAGATTTCAATCTAAGCTGATAGGGCAGATGAAAGAGGCCCCTGACGTTCTTGGTTGCCCGTCGTTGAGGAGTCTCGAGAGCAACGAGATCCTGTTTCTGTCACGGCTGCCACGCCTGAATAGCATATTCCACCTGAGGTTGCACGTAGGCGTTAAGCATTTGGGGAAATATTTATGGTTCAAACCGACCGAAGGCTTTGCGAAGAAGGCCGAAGTGTTGATTTCCGGTTCTCCTCGCCTTCTGTGCTTGTTTTGAACACCCGAGATCCTGTACCAATACACCCAGGTCATGCTCCTGAGAAATCTTCGCCAAGCTGTGGTCTCCAATCTTGTAAGCGCTCACCAGCTGGTGACGCAGATGTATCACCTTGCACTTAATTCTGTTCGCGTGAAGTATGCTCCTCTTTGACCACTCTTAAAGGCAATCTAGGTCATATTGGAGCAGATCGTGATATGGCTTGTTACTAATCGCCCGCCATATCTTGACCTCATGGGCGAAAAACAGGAAATTTGAGGAGATGACTCTTGCCAGGTCGTTGATAAACACCAGGTATAAGCGCGGTCCCAGCACTGAGCCTTGTGGAACAACACATTCCACCTCAATTGGGTTAGAGAGTGAGCCCCTAACACGTACTTGAAGCTTCCGTTGGTAATGAAACTGCCAATCCAACCAAGTACAGGATCACCGATTCCGTAACTCTGTAGCCGTTGAAGTAGGATGCGGTGATCAAGGCGGTCGAAAGCTTTGGAGAAGTCCAGATAGATGACGTCGACTCCGACCCCATCATCGGCCACTTCCGTCCAACTACCTCGTGCAATAAGTAGGTTGGTGGTGCATGACCGGTGTTGACGAAAGCCATGCTGTTCCGCTACCAAGATGTTGCAATTTTCCAGGTAGTCCTTTAAAGCCTCAGCGACGACTGCTTCCATCCCCTTCGCTAGCACAGGGAGGAGAGTCACTGGACGATAGTTTGCAGGATCGGAACCGCTACCGCCTTTAAAAATAGGGGTTATAATGCCACACTTCCACATAGTAGGGACTTGTTGTTCATCAAAGCACCTTTGGAAGAACTGTGACAGTGGTTAGGCTAGCTTGGTGGCCACAGGCTTCAGTGCCTTCGGGCGGATGTTGTCTGCTCCCGGTGAACTATGTTCACGCAGTGAGAGTAACTTCCTTAGCTAAATTGATGGGTTGAAAATAACATTTGTAACCAAATGTGTCGGTAATGAGCTTGATATTATGGGACAAGTAGATGTTGCGAGTTCAAAAATTGGGGCGTAATGCAGCCGCAGGGCATTAGCTGCTTCTTCGGCGCTTTGAACTTTACCGCCTGTCGTGAATAGTGGGGTATTCCATGCTTCACTTTACAAAGCTTATTGACATGCTTATACAGCAGTTTGTTGTTTGCCATGAACTTTTTGGCTAGGCACTGTTGATTAGTTATTTATGTCCTCACGGACAAGTGCGGTGCAATGGTTGCGATGGGCCAGGAAATTTCCCCAAGTCTCTGAGTCGGGGTTAATCTTGTAGGCACGCCATGCTGCATCCCTTATCGCCAGGCATTTGCTAGTCCTACTCCTTATAATTGAAGGCATTTTCGCGGGACGACGGGGTTTGGTCTCTGATGCTTTGTTGACGATGTCGCTGAGCTTATTAACGAACTCTGCCCAAACGTTGTCAAGGGGACTTTGTTTGAGAATTCCCAAGAAGCTGCGTCGGCGAGTTCTTTCAATACGTGGTAGCGTG
The DNA here is from genome assembly GCA_944474145.2 of Dicrocoelium dendriticum. NCBI lineage: Eukaryota > Metazoa > Platyhelminthes > Trematoda > Plagiorchiida > Dicrocoeliidae > Dicrocoelium > Dicrocoelium dendriticum. Next base: position 5,312,362 of record OX104063.1, on the reverse strand, counting down.
TGATTGTATGAGTTAGTTCCGAGTGTTCAGATGGATACTCTGCATAACACACATAGTCAAAAGTTATTACTACGTGGTCTCTGAGACCTAATGGACTATCCATCAATAACTTGTCAATCATGAGCTCTTCATCTGTGAGCACAAGGTCCAATATGGACGGTTTGTTTGCTGTCCTGAATCTAGTGAGAGTGGTGACATGATTGTATAAAGGAATATTAGCGATCAGTTCCTGCAAGTCTGCTTTGAACTGCTCACTGGGCGATGCCGAAACCTCCAGATTGTGTAGATTGAAGTCCCCGGAGATAAGAGTGTGGCTGTACCTAGTGCGTGTTACTCTGTTTAGGCCACGGATAAAGCAGAAATCCATTTCCAGATTGGAAGTTGGGGGGCGGTAAACGATAGCTATGAGACATGTATCGTTGTGTCTCAGTCGGAGAAGGCACCAGAGTGAGTCGGTAACGTGTGTTTCCAGGTCCTCAACTATTTTACATTGCAGATCGCTGCGGTAGTAGTGTAGGACCCCACCTCCTCTGCTGGGGCGGTCGTTCCGGATGAGTGACATTCCGGCTATCTCAACCTCAGCATCAGTCACCTCTTGAAGCATCTAAGTTTCGGTAATAGAAATTAGGTCCCAAGCATTCGCAACCTGACGTAGTCGAAGTTCGTTAATTTTACTGAGGAGCCCTTGGGCGTTGGTGTACATACATGAAAGTTTCTCAGATTTAATCAATGTTTCAGACGTTGTACAACTCATACGTGAATTTTCTCCGAGCAGTGAGTGGCCGGCGAATGGATAGGTGGATGAAGCAAATGAGTTTACGCCGACTATTAAAGGGTCGGCGAATAATCTTGTTTTGGAAGGGTTGCATACTCTCGAGAAGTATTTGATATATAAGCAGGTATCAGGTGCTCTAAATCCTGGTGTCTGCTCGTGCTCTGCTGTGCCCTCCGGATAGTATGGCTACTCTTGAAACCGTCCCTGAGTCGGGTCCTGCAGCTGGCGTTTTCACTAAGAGTTGTGCCTCTACTGAATTGTCATTAGAAGGTGTTGGTGTTCTTGCTGCTTTCAGACGCATTTCCGTTGGCAATCTGCAACGGAATTTAATCCAGTTCGCTAGTAGGGTTTGTGCCATTTGTTCTGACTGTAACACAAGTTTTAAGAGCCTGGGACCGCATCCTTTATAGTTTGGTGATATGGGGATCCTTGTCAACGAGGTGACCACCACATTTTCGAGAGAAAGAACCTCCCGGATGTAGTGCCATTGCTCGCGGTCATGCATCTGAGCATCGTCGGAAGAGGGGTCAGTAAGCTCAGGAACACCGTGAGCAATCACTGTTTTCTTATCTTGACTTATTCTGTACCTATCTTTGTTGGCGGGATCCCCTGAACGTTCTTTCCACGGGATTTCGGGTAGTATGCGCACTCCACTTGAGTCGTTGCGGATACGATTCGCAGACAGCAGAACGGCCTCAGTCTCGTCCGCCGAGTTTAGTGTTACCGAAAGTAACCGGGGTTCGCCGTAGTGCAACGCGTTTGGGTGGCGCGAGATTCTTTTTAATGTCGTGGGATTAGCATGGACACCGATCGACGTACAGATGGAACCCCACTGATTTCGATCGTCCGTCAACTTACCCTTAATTGTATTGGATTTGGATTCGGGGACATTAGTGCATACAATGTTTAGGACACCATGGTTGCGCCTGGTGGCTATGGGTTTTGGATTTCGAGGCTTAGTTTCCGGTGTTTTTTGTTGAATTTGTGAACGGCCTTGGTGTGTGCCATCCGTGCTGCGACAGTTTTGTTTTCTCTAGTTCGGGCACAAAGGTTACCGGTGCTCTTTCCGGTGTTTGCTTGGCAGCAACCGATGCGTACGTTGCCGGGTTGTTCACGATGGCTGGTTGGCTGTAGCTTACAGTCTCGAGTGTAGTGAACAGACTACTAGGTGCAGCACACAGTACAGAAGTCGAGGCAGGCGCGCTGCAGGCACTGCTTTTACTTATAGGAGGGAGGGAGAATGGAGTTGATACTGCTGGAGGCTGAGTCGTTGTGGTTATGTTAGGATGCCTGGCTCGCTTCTTCGGCCTGACTATGGAATTCGGGGTGTTATTTTCACTCACAAGTGCACGTTCGTTTCCTCCCATGGGTGTAACTCTGGCGCTCACCAGTTGCTCGACCGTTTCGGTTAGTCTTTCACACCTCTTCAGTAGCACAGATAGACAGCTAACAAATGGAATAGACTTGCATACTTGGCAGAACCAAGGCGACTCTGCTTCCGTCGACTTCTTCCCAAGGCAGGTAGTGTGATAGGTTTTCAAACACATGGTACACACCAGACCATTTTTCACCACTTTAGCACATGATTCGCATTTGCTTTTCATACGAGACATGTTCTCAGTAGGGGTAGGAAGTGGATGGAGATACTGACGCACCGCTGCGTGGCGATCGGCGCTGGTTTGAGGTCAGCAGGTCCAGGCGATGTGCGTGCTATCGATCCAGACGGGTAGACAGCGATGCGAGACAAAGCGACTGAGGCAAAGCAAGGTGACTTGGAAAATACTGTCTAGTGACGACAGTGGCAGTTCCAAATGCAGAGCAAATTGACGACTATCGCTTTGTAGAGTGACTTGAAGGAATGGTAGTAAGCTGATCGGGTGACTCTCGAAAAGATCTTTAAAATAAGACCACATGAGTTCTTATGCGACGAGAGGAAAAATAAAACATCCGATAAGCTTCAAATACGGTTGACTTCGAAGTTCCAAGAGCACAGTTTGTTGGTGATCCGTGAATGATAGATCCAATAGATGAACAGTGGTAGGAGGAGCTCGCGGAGCCAAATCGAATGATGGCACGTAGGTCTCTGTGAGAATAAATCCAAAGATTTGGAGGCGAATAACGCAGGAGGACAGTTTTTTGCGACCGCACGGTGTACACAGTGGACAATTTGGTATGTGTATCGTTGACAACTTATCTATTGAAATCAGTTAGCAACTTATTATAATCTACATGTATAAAAACATCTTCCTTCGGTTTCAGTTGTTAGCATAATTTGAAGATACTTATCAGTGAGGCAACTTTGCACATTGGACGGTTATATTCGAAGCTACAGAAAACTGAATATCTTACGCATTCCGAATGAGACGACACTATATGGAAGTCGTAACCTTCTCTGATTTAACTAGATCTCAAATAATTTCTTACCTAGGAAATGCCTCGATGCCATCTCTTTAGACGCGCATATGTAAGGAACGAAACTGCATAATTTAGCCAAGAAACCTAATAGTTGTCCACATTTTTTGATAGTAGAGTTCATGGTTTATTAATGCTAGTCCACTCAGTCATCATTTGTACGGTTAAGCTGAAATGATTATGGGCGTTGTGATTCATTGCAAGGCGAAACCTTTTCTAGAGAAATCTGAACTAGAATTCCGCGTTACACACTCTGGAGTTTGTTGACGTACCTTTAGAAAATGTTAAGAGTAATAGTAAGTACATGAGTGAATAGTAAGTTTTGTCTCTAAGTCATGTCGGTTATTTCATGTATCTTTGCGGACCAATTTGACAGGGATTTCACTGACCTACACGTCCAGACATGTTTTATGAGCGCGCCAAATCGAATTAATTAAGACCATTCCCTTTCGTTTCCAACTGCTAAGGAGAAAGTTTATTTTCTTAGGGCGAAAGCATTTGATTTTTGACGCGCTTGCCACTAGCCCGCTGAACAGGCAACAATTTCCTTCCTGATGACTTTGCGAGGCTGCTCAGCTAGAGAAGCTCAGTCATTTGGCTGAACTATGTCAGATGGTGTAATCCAATTAGTTGCAACGTAAAATGCTTCACGGTTTTCGCAAGGTATTCCGCGTAGTAGATGTATCTGAAGAGCAGTGTAACGTGATAGTTACGGGCAAGCGGTACACTTACGTTTACTGTCTCAATCGTTAGTTGCTCGTAGGTAAACACAAGGTCTGGGATAGACGGCTTGTACAATCTAAATCTCAAGGAAACGTTGTCACTGATATAGAGCGGTACATCGGTGAAAATGTTTGCAACTCCACTTTGCACTGTTTCCTGAACGAACCTGTTATTTCGGCTGAGTGCAGGTTGAACTCCCCTAACAAAAGTACGTGAGTGTATGACAGTGACAGGAATCGTTTCATAGCAAACAATAGACGGTGAATCATTTCGAGTGGACAATGCAGAGCGGTTCATTATTGCACGTAAGCTCACATTACTTGTTCTCCGTTGCAGTCGGCACCAGAGCGAATCAACAACTTGCATTACTGGATTGCCGTTGATGTTCATATGCAGGTCAGATCAGTAAAACACGAACACCGCTATTTCTGCTTGATAGATCCGTTCGTTGGATAGTCATGCCAGGACGAGCTATCTCGACATCAGTGGTCCCAGTGTCCTACGTACAATGATTTAAAACGGGTAAAAAAGCAGGTGCTTGACATGTCCCGTAGGATGCTTAGCGTGACATAAAAATGATAGCAAAGGGATAATGGAGTCGTCAGTTCGGGTGGTTACAGATGAACTGCACTGCCGTATAAAGGGAGTTTGAAATGAGAATGTACGCACACAAAGCAATAGGGGAGTGGTTAAGGATCACATAACAGGCGGGAATAATTAATAAGATAGCAAGAACAAAGCTTACTCCTGTGCAACTATCTTGGGTCGACAGGATACAGAAATCCAGTTTCTATAGTAGTAGCGTTTATTAAATTTCGTGCAAGGCGTTTGGAGTGACTCATTCTCGAGTAGGGTTATGGCACTATCCCCTGTCTATTGTGCATTAGTGCCAGCATCTGGTGGTCATGAGTTATAGCACGTAGTGTAAATGTGACAGAGTATCGTCAAGGCGTTTTTTGAAAAGGGATAGGGTGGGTGCATTAATTACGTGTTCCGGGAGGGCGTTCCAAGGCTGTGCCACTCGAATGAAGAAGTTGTTTCGCCGACATTCCACGCGGCTGTACTGCGTGACTAACTTAATCTGGTTACCTCTTGGCGAGGTGTTTTGACTGAGTATTAGAAGGGAATGGCATGGGTGGTTGTGGTTTCTCAGGATCTGGTACACCAGTATGAGATCGCCCCTTAGACGCCGATAACGTCCACTGTATATATTTTGTGGGTCTTCAGCCTAAGTGGGTAGGGGAGACTGGTCAAACCCATGAAGCTCTTCGTTGCCCTACATTGTGCAGTATCGAGCGCGGTGAGATGGTGCTTGAGCCATGGTTGCCACGCTTGCATAGCGTATTCCGCGTGCGGCCTCACTACGCACTAAGCATTTTTGGAAAGATCGAAGGGTCAAACTTCCCGAAGGCTCTACGAAGAAGGCTGAGGTACTGGTTCGCTTGCTTAGCTGCCTTGCCAGTCTGCCTGGAACAACCGAAGTCGTCTTGAACTATCACGCTGACATCGTACTCGTGAGAAGCCCGCTGTTGAATTTGTGGTCCTAGGCGGTACTTGCGCATCCTCTTGTGCCGTATACTGAGAACTTTGCAATTGATGACGTTGAAATGCAGCATGTTCTCGATGGACCATGTGTACGCTTTGTCCAGGTCCTCCTGTAACACGGTGTGATCCTCCACTGCAGCTATAGTGCGCCATACCTTTAGGTCATCAGCAAATACAAACAGTTAGACGATAGCACGCTCGCGAGATCATATATGAAAACCAGGATCAGGCGGGATCCAAGTAACGAGCCTTGAAGTTCACCGCACTGAACTTTGATGGATTCCGACAGGTTGCTTCGAACCCTCACATTCATGTGACGTTGCACGGGAAAGTCACTTATCCAGCCCAGATCAAAGCGCCGATTCCATATTTCGGGAGTTTGTAGAGTAGAATGCGATGGTCTATACGGTCGAATGCCTTTGAGAAATCCAAGTAGGTCGCGTCGACTCCTGCACCAGCTTCCACAGATTCCGTCCAGTTTGCACGAGCAAGCAAGAGCTTAGTTGTACAGGAGTGATTTTGGCGAAATCCATGCCGCTCCGGAACAAGCATTTTGCTGTTCTCCAGGTACCCCATCAAAGCCTCAGTCACTCTGGACTCCATAACCTTGGTGATTGCAGGATGGAGTGTAATTGTTGGTTCAGCCCGACTGCCACTTTTGTAGATAGGCTTGAGGATTCCTTGCTTCCACATCGTGGGGTCTTGCATCTCTTTTAACATCGTTGAACGAAAATTGCTAGTGGTCCTGACAAACTCATGACAGCAACTTTCAACGCCTTCAGGCGAATGCCGTCCGCACCCGGGGAGCTGAACTCGCGCAGAGACATCAGCCTGTTCAGTACAGCAGCGGAGGTGAACGACATGTGATTAAGCACTGATGGCGGCGTTATCTGCTTAGGCAGGATGTATGATGATTGCGCGCTTTGGAAGGTACGGTCAAATTGTTGTCCAAGATTGTTTGCCGCCTCTTGTGCGGTTTGGGCTAATCCGCATGCTGTGTGCAGAGCAGGAATACCGCGCTTAACACGGCGCAAATTGTATACATGTCTGTATAGCGGTTTGGGATTGGAGCAAAACTTTTCCACTAGACCTTGTTGGTTCTTAAGTTTATCCTCCCGGACGAGTTTGACACAGTGGTTCCTTTGTATTGTGTAGGCATCCCAGGTATGGTCGTTCGGGGAGGCTATATATGTGTGCCATGCCAAGTCCTTAATGCCGTGCATTTACGTGTCCTGCTCCTTACGAAAGACTTCATCCTTTTAGGCCGACAGAGTTTGGTTTCAGCTGTCCTTAACACGAGATTGGTAAATATGTTGACGAATTCTCCGCAAGCCACCTCATGTGTTAATTCAGCTAAGAACGATCAGCTGGTTGCAACAATGAGGTCGGACAGGTCGTCATATTTGGTTACGACATGATATTCCTCGGCATGCTCGTTAGGATATTCTGCGTAGCACATGTAATGAAACAATAGCGTCGCATGATCACTGCGACGAAAAAGAGTATCGGTTATTACTCTCTCGACCCTCAATTCTTTATTGGTGAATATTCGGTCCAACATGGATGTCCTGTCAGCTCCCCTGAATCTGGTGGGCGTCGTGAAGTGGCCATAAAGCGGAAGTCTGAAACCAGATCTCGCAAATCTGCTTCGAGTTGATCTCCAGGTGTGGCCTGGGTTTCGAGGGCAGGTAAGTTGAAGTCACCGGTGACTAGAATGTGACTGTACTTCCTGTTTATCACTTGCCTCAAAGCAGCCATTAAATTGCACCCCATCTCAGCAGTATACGATGGTGGGCGATAAAAACCAACCAATAGGCTAAGATCGTTCCCTCTCAGCCGGAAATTACACTAAATGGCGTAAGGTACGTCAGTTACCGAATCGTTTAGGGGTACGCATTGCATGCTGTTACGAAAGTAAGGGGCTACCCCACCACTTTTGCTGGTTCGATCCATCCGGACAACGGACATGCCCGTTAGCGCAATTTCAGCATCGGTTATCTCGCAATGCAACCATGTTTCGGTGACAGCGATGAGGTCCCAAGCTGCAAATGCGTGTCGAAGTATTAATTCAGCTAATTTGCTGAGTAGACCTTGGGCATTTGTGTACATGCATGAGAGCTTCTCGGAGACCAAAAGTGTGTTAGATTGGATGGATGAAGCAAATGAGTTTACGCCGACCATTATAGTGTCGGCAACTGATATTTTTTAGATAGTTTGCATACTCTGGAGAAGTATTTGATATATAAACAGGTATCAGATGTGCCGGCTAACGGTGTTTGCTCGTGCTCTGCTGTGCCCCTCCGGATAGTATGGCTACTCTTGAAACCGTCCCGAGTAGGTTCCTGCAGTTAGCGGTTCCATTAGGAGTCGTGCCTCTACTGATTCGTTATTAGATGGTACTGGTGTTCCCGCTGCATTCAGACGAATTGCTGTTGGCAATATACAATAGAATTAAGTGCAGTACTTAATAGGGTTTGTGCCATTATTTCTGATTGTAACACAAGTTTTAACAGCCTGGGACCGCACCGCTTATAATTTGGTGATACGGGGATCCTTGTCAAAGAGCTGACCACCACATTTTCGAGAGAAAGAACCTCTCGGATGTAGTGCCATGGCTTGCGGTCGTGCATCTGAGCACCGTCGAAAGTGGAATCAGCAAGCTCAGGAACACCATGAGCAGTCACTGCTTTCTTATCTTGACTTTTTCTGTACCTATCGTTGTTGGCGGGATCCCCTGAACGTTATTTGCACGGGATTTCGGGTAGTATGAGCACTCCACTTGAGTCGTTGCGGATAGGATTCGCAGACAGCAGAACGACCTCAGTCTCATCCACCGAGTTTAGTGTTACCAAAAGTAACCGGGGTTCGCCGTAGTGCAACGCGTTTGGGTGGCGCGTGATTCTTTTTAATGCCATGGGATTAGCATGGACACCGATCGACGTACAAATGAAACCCCACTGATTTCGATCGTCCGTCAACTTACCCTTAATTGTCTTGGAGTTGGATTCGGGAACATTTGTGAATACAATGTTTAGGGCACCATGGTTGCGCCTGGTGGCTACTGGTTTTGGATTTAGAGGCTTAGTATTTGGTGTTTTGTTGAATTTGTGAACGGCCTTGGTGTGTGCTATACGTGCTGCGGCAATTTTATTTTCTCCAGTCCGGGCAAAAGGTTACTGGTTCTCTTTCCGGTGTTTGCTTCGCGGCCACTGATGCGTACGTCGTCCGGTTGTTCACTATTGCTGGTTGACTGTAGCTTACAGTCTCGAGTGTAGTGAGCAGACTACTAGATGTAGCACACAGTACAGAAGTTGAGGCAGGCGTGCTGCAGGCACTGCTTTTACTTATAGGAGGGAGAGAGAATGGAGTTGATGCTGCTGGAGTCTGAGTCGTTGCGGTTCGGTTGGGACGCCTGGCTCGCTTCTTCGGCCTGACTAGTGAGTTCGGGGTGTTATTTTCACTCACAAGTGGAGGTCCGTTTCCTCCCATGGGTGTAACTTTGGCGCTCACCGTTTGCTCGACCGCTTCGCTTGCTCTTTCGCACCTCTTCATTGGCACAGATAGACTGCTAACAAATGGAATAGACTTGCACACTTGGCTGAATCAAAACGCCTCTACGGTGTTTGCTTACGCTGACCCCTTCCCAAGGCAGGTAGTGTGATAGGATTTCAAACACATGGTACACACCAGACCACGTTTTACCACTTTAGCTCATGGCTAGCATTTGCTCATCATACGAGACATGTTCTCAGTAGGGGTGAGATTTCAATGGGTAGCAAGTGGATAGAGATACTGACGCCCCGTTGCGTGGCTATCCGCTTTGGTTTGACGTCTGAGTGGTCGGACGTGTCGCATCCAAATGGGTCGCACTTCCCTTAGTGTAGATAGGCGACGTGCGTGCTATCGATCTAGCCGGTAGTGGGTAGGCAGTGATGTGACATTTGATTAAGACGAAGCAAGGTGACTTGGAAATACTGTCTAATGACGACCTTGGCTGTTCCAAGGGCGGACGACTATCGCTTTGTACAGCGATTTGAAGGAATGGTGGTAGGTTGATCGGGTGACTCTCAAAACGATCTTTAAAATAGGACCACAGGAGATCTTGTGCGACGAGAGGAACAATAAATCCTTCGATAAGGTTCAAATACGGTTGATTTCGAAGTGGCAGGAGCACAGTTTGCTGGTGCTCCGCGAATGATAGATCCAATAGATGAAGAGTGGTAAGAGGAGCTCGCGGAGCCAAATCGAATAATGGCACGTAGGTCTCTGTGAGAATAAAATCCAAAGATTTGGAGGCGACTAACGCAGGAGGACAGTTCTTTGCGACCGCTCGGCTGGACCTCGTAATGCTTTAGGTATCACGATGATATCCCAAGGAGTGGAATCGTGATGAGTTCGAAGATGGAGTAGCTTACTGAGAGGACTTTGAGATTAGGTATGCAAGCAGGTGATGATCTTAAATGTTAGCCATGTATCATTAGCGGCTGTGTATGGTTGGGTGCTTTGGCTGACCTTCGTGGTGTCGGATGTTTGTCGTTGTTTTGGTTTCTCCACAATCGCTAGAAGGCGGGCAACTCCTGGATGGGTTGTAAAGTTCTCGACATCAGTAGGTGGCTGCAAACCCAGACACAGTTCAGCTGACGAGGTGTTTTAATTACATACCGGTTCTGCGCGTCAAGCCGGTGGGAGCGGAAGAAGTCCTCACTGTCCCGTTTATACGCTTGAGCCTTTAGCTCCCAAAATGCAAATTGTCTCGGTTGTGGAAAGTGTACGGAGCCAGTGACCTTTCGATCAGTGTGGAGGAACATTGTATAATATACCAAAGGAGTGTTTTTAGATCCCCCTGATACCCAGTGTCAATGGACATGGGGCAGGATGGTGCTGCTAATGCCTGAAGTGCCAACGTGAAGAAGCCAATTTGGGCAGCGTTATTTCACGCGTTTGTGCAAGTGGCGCTTTCGACCGATAGACGTTGCATCACAGGCCCACTAGAAATGATTAGTAGCCATGAATGCGTTCAGCATTAGCAACCTGTTCATTAGTCATGAACGGATCAGTGGTTCATTTGAAAGCGCGCTCGGAGTCTGATACTCGAGACTATTGTGGACTAAAGGAAATTTCACGTCAATTGTTTTAAGGTAGTCGACCGAGTTTAGTTTAGATCTTCGGCTTTCGCGCCAAGGAACATCCGGTAAAATGAAAACAGTGCGTGTTTTTAATTCTCAGGAGAGTGGTTCATAAGCGGACGGTCTCTGCATCGTCTCCTGGTTTACACGCTATTTAGATTAACGCTCGTGCCATAGTATGCATAATTTGAAAAACGGGAAGGGGCATTACAACGGCCGCCATCGCTTGAACTCCGATTTACTGACAGATAGTGTTCCACGGTTTCTGGTCGTCGTACATGGGTTTTTGATAGCATTGGCCTCAGATACAGTACATTGTGGCATTTGTTAATAACAAAATTATGACACACTTTAGTGATCTATTTTTCAGGGGGCGTTTGACTGCGTTTCTCGTCTGACAATAAGTGACGCACCCGGTTCCTTGGTTTTCTTGGTGACTATAAGTACCCTAAATTGACAACAATAGAGGTTATCGTTATTAGCGCATCTGTTTTGTAGGTGGTAAGAACAGATGCTTATATTGTTGCTCCTTCAGTAGTGCCGAATTCATCGCGAAGATATGTTGGTATTCTATCCGAGCGACCCATTATAACTGCGCCCCAGGATTGGGCCAATAGTCAGAGCGCCTGTTCTCAACCACGACTTCTCTATGCAGTTCCGAATTGGAACTCGTTATTCACTTGGACGGATCATCGGTAATTGTTCCCTCTACTATCTCTGTCAGTCTGTTGCACATTTGCACCGACATTACTATGCATATGACGAGTGGAATAGGCCTGCACCCTATGCAAAAGCAAACAGAATCAGTGGTGTTATTTCGTGGGTGCACTGCAGTTAAGCTAAGGTGACAGCACATATGACGGAATATTTCAAACTAATAGTGCATTCTATTTCAGTTTCTACATTCTTAAAACTGGCTGCTACAATAAGCGCTTAATTATGATGCATTGGACTTAGCTTGGAGTGGGCAGCCAGTGCGTGCCATTATGACCGCTAACACAGTTCGTTATTTGTAATTTTGAACGCCGCGATGTCCATCCGAGCATTTCCTATGGTAATGGCGCGCACACACGTTTGATGCAAGCTCTGTTGGCTAGGTGTGCATGTAATACACAATCACGTCAAGACACGCACATCAGCTGAGTTGACTGACGGCCGGCGGATTGACTGCATCAGAACTTGTCATGGATTTTACAAGGTTTGAGTCGTCACCTGACACATTTGCCTGGTTGATGTCCGTTGTGCGCACCATTCAAATGAGCGGTGGTTACAAAATTAAAGTGAGACCTGACTAGCAAGCGATGTAGTTGCGCTGGTTAGTGGGATGGGTTACAACGGCACAATTGTCGACTAGGTCACAAAGAGTAGCGATTGGTTTCGGGTAATGATTTAAGTACAATTAAATGGTTGGCAATGAGCAAAGCTACTGGAGAAGAATGACCGCTGCTTGACTAGATCGCCTTAAGAAATCTCTTTAGAACGATTGTACAAATTTCACAATTTGCTTGTAACTGGAATATTGCGTTGTTAATTTGCAGCAACAAAATCCATCAACAACGCAGACTTAAATCGGACTTTGAAATATTGCGTACAAACCGGAAGAAAAGTCGTCACACTTACAACCTATGAATCCGAGTCCAATGAATACAAGCGTAACGACGTGAAGAAAACTGGTGAGAATTGGTAAACAAAAAGCATACATTCAGCGCGACCGCTTGTGGAAACGGGATAATAGCTTGATCAATTATTACTTAACAGAAAGGTTGGCTCAGGCAAAGTAAAATCAATGATAAGGAAAGTCTATAACCTGTATGATGTCAACTGAACATCCCAAAGTTTTCAAACGAAAACACAGAATCGCTTCTGTGCATTCATTCTCAAAATGTTGAGAGATGAAATAGCGATGCTCATCATCTATTGTGAACCCATAATAACAGCGCACACTCAGTTTAATGACCTTCGGATTTAACTGGATGTAATACCCCTGCAAACGTCTTCAAATAGCACTGTGCCGTTTACACGAGAGCAAATGACAAGACTCATTGAGAAACATTGTTCAAAGCATTTAAAAGATCAGTGCATTTGAATTGGCAACGAGGTGGACCGATTTGGAGTTGAACACTTTACCTGCTTTGTCAACCAGCTCCAAAGCCAAGTTTTCAAGAGCCACAGAAATATCTTCAGTGCAACGAAGGTATTAAGCAATTTATCCTAATCCTGATGGCAATACGCTCATTAATTTGAATTTCACATACAGGATGATTAAAGAAAAATCTATGGTTTTGGAACAGTGTCGCTGAAACAACTCGTTGACTAGGCCACAATCCGTTCTGAACGACCAAGGCAGGTCCAAAGATAGACAAAATGATATGATCTATTGTTCATTGTCGCCCACAAATGATTTCTCCAAATCGGCGACCAGCGACCTTCAAAGGCGTAGGGTTGTGAAACACTCGATTACACTCTCGATTTCAAATCAAACAGCCATCTAAAACCATCGGAGAGAACAACCTTGCCTGTTGCATCCTACTCCGTCTAGTTACTTTCCTACACTCTACAACAATCACTGGCAGCATACAGATAATAATAAGAAGATCGGCCAACGATATTCATTCAATCTCTCGACAGCCTATTCCAACCATACTGTTTAGTTTTAGCGAAAATAAAATCGCATACATGCTCACCTTAGATACATCTGGTGAACGTCAGCAATATGATCCCAATCTATCTTCGATCTCCTCAGGTGGAAAAGCTAATTTTTTGTCAAGTTAACTGCAGTCTAACCATTATGCCTCAAATCTATTTGCGTTCCCACATGTCGCGAAATTCACAAGTGAAATTTTGTCCCCACTCCAATGATTCATAGTGGCTAACACGGGCACAACACTCGCAAACTGTACTCAAATCCTAACACTCAGATATTCAAACAACAGACAGCTGCAATCCCGCAATACATTGCCGAGATGCAGGGGTTCTGTTTCCTGTCAGACTTATTTGCAGCAAACTTCATTTTACAGAAGAGTAATAGATTGAGTTGAGTGGTATAGATAGAAATTCGTCACATCTAGACTCAATCAGACAGCCGTCACACGCCCGTAAATGCACAGTAAACGCGTTTCATCCTTTCAGGAATCGTCAGCAGTGTGCATTCCATCGGACTCTGGTAGGGCTAGAACACGCAACTAGATTTCTGCTAGTCTATGGTTGAGACAACTGAGCTACAGGGAACCGCAATGAGCATTGCAAATAAGTTACTAGACGTCATCATCCTCATCAACAGCAGTACATCAGCCATTTGAACTGATGCTTCGCTGCCATACAACCATGAGGACCTAGGAAATAAAAATAAGAGGGAGAGAAGGGGGACTTACCTGAAAACCTTAATGCCCTAAGTAAACATTCAGGGTCAAGGCGCCTACACCTTGTGTAGACAACATTCCGACACAAACAGCTGGCTATCGTTCGAAGATAAGACGGCATCAGCGAGACAGCTTCCTTGCGGCTTTCACTGTCACGCGTCATAATCAGCCACTAACCCACAGATAACTCAGCACCAAACACACTTTAAACAGACAATGCATTTAGGAGACGGCAGCAGACGCGCCACTGGTGTCGGTTGCGAGCCATGTCCTGTAAATTCTCAAGCCAAGCACAGGGTGAGTCACGTGGACTCCAGCCTGGAAGGCGAGACGGACCAACGGCACCCAGTTTGGTCGTCAGTGACTTCATTTCCCGCTGCCAAGTCAACTTCTGTCCACCTCGAGCCTTGCGCCATCCGACACCTGGTAGACTGAACAAGGCCCTCCTAGGTAAGCGGTGACCAGGCATGCGTAGCACGTGCCCGAGCAAACGTAACTTATTCAGTGCTATCTGTTGTTCTAGGGTGCTAGCATGATCATCACCCTCTAGTACTCGCCTACGCACATCATCGTTGCGGACACGCTGGTGCCATCCGACACCAGCAATGCTTCGCAAACAACGATGATCAAAGACTTGAAGGCGCCTCAGATCTTCAGACCGAAGGGGCCAAGTTTCACTACCATAGAGCAGAACGGCTTTCACTGTGGCCTTGTATACACGGCCTTTCAGACGGAGGGAAACTCCCTTCTGTCGCCAAAGATGACGCAGGTTCAAGAAGGCAGCTGTGGCCTTCGCAATGCGTGAGCTCACGTCAGTTTCTATGCGCCCATCATTGCTGATGCAGCTGCCAAGATAAGTGAATTGATCAACCACATCGAGTTCCTCGTTAGCAAGCGTCAAGGGGTCATCGAGTGGCTGGTGGTCCTGCAGCAACACTTTGCACTTTGAAGGTGCGAAGTGCATACCAAATAATGGGACCACTCTAGATAGGCTATTCAGGGTTGATTTTGCCGCCTCAACATTGTCAAAAAGCAAGACGATATCGTCCGCATAATCGAGGTCAACTAACCGTTCACCAGGCAGCACCTCAACACCTACATCGTGAGATTCCGCAAGGGAACACTCCATGATAGAATCCACGACGAAATTGAACAAAAATGGGGAAATCGGGCATCCCTGTCGAACGCCACTTGTAGTCGAAAAGCTATCCGATAGGGCACCATAGACCCTGACGCGGCCTCTAGTGTTCGAGTATAGAGCACGAAGGATGTTCACATAATTCGTGGGAACACCTTTCCGCGCAAGTCTTTCGAACAGAATCGATCGATCGACTGAATCGAACGCACTCTTGAAATCGAGGAACACAGCTATTGTCGGTCTGCGGTATGCGTGGCGCTGCTCTAGCACCTGCCGCAAAGTAAATATATGGTTTATACAGCCACGTCCTGGGCGAAAACCGGCCTGCTCTTCTCTAATCCGAGATTCCCGTTCTGTGGTGAGGCGACGAACGAGGATCGAGGCCAGTAATTTTGTCACAACTGGCGTTAGGCTAATACCCCTGTGGTTCTCACAGTCTGTGCGACTGCCCTTTTTGTATATTGCCACTATAATCGATTCGCTCTAATTAGCCGGCATACTCTCTTCGTTCCAGATACGTTCGAATAGGGAGGTCAGTGCTTTGCAGAGGACCTCACCACTGTCCTTAAATAGTGCAGGTGGTAGGGAATCTGGGCCAGCGGCACGAAAACGATTAAGGGCTGTGATCGCGTTTCGGACTTCGGCCTCCGACGGAGGCTCTAAACTAACCGTCCATGGCTCGTCCTGCATCACCTGAGTAGGAAGAGGTCCGGGAGCAGGGGGCCAGCTGAACTGATGTTCAAAGTGCTCAGCCCAACGAGCCATACGGCGCTGCTTATTGTGTATCAGCGCACCCGCGTTGTCCCTGATTGTCTCACTGACGCCTGATTTTCTCGGACCAGTGGTGCGTATTAGCTGGAAGAGCTTCCGGTAATTGCCTACTGCTCCTGCCTCCTCCATTTCTTGAGCCCGACTGGTCCACCAGGCTTCCTTGTCAGCACGTAGGCTCCGCTTTAGTTCACGCCTAATAGCCCGTCTGGTCACATTGTGTTCAGAATCAGCCGGGAGGTGCCTTCTAGCTTCCAAAAGGTTCACAGACCCTTCGGATATCCAGTGACTGGTGCGATGACGACTGATAGTGCCACAAGCAGATGCTCCTGCGTCGTGCATAGTGGCCGAGATCTTATTCCACTGAAGTTCAGCGTCATTAGGGCAAGACAGCGAGAGTTCGGTATGCAGTGCTTCTTGATAGGCTTGCCTGACAGAGGGCTGGGACAATTTCTCAGTTGCCAATCGGGGGAGACGCTTTGTGCGCCTTCCGGTAAAGTTCATGGAGAAACGACAGCGCACCAAGGCATGGTCAGAGTCGACACAGGTACTCCAGTACGAGCGGCAATCCAGAATGGAACCGCGCCACCTGTAACTTATGGCTATGTGGTCAATTTGGGTCCATCGCTGACCAGCTACAGGTGGACGCCAAGTGGCACTTCGGCGCCCACTGTGTCTAAAAGCAGTGCTAGTAAGAAATAACTGTTGCTCCGCACACAGTTGCAGCAGACGCTCGCCGTTGTCAGTCCGTTCGGAGATAAGTCCATACTTACCACCCAGCTGAGCTTCTGAAGTGCTCAGACGCCCTACTTGTGCGTTCATATCCCCTGCAAGTACTATAATATCTGAACTTGTAGCACTGCGTGGCAGCGTGTTCAGTTCGTGATAGAAAGTGTCCTTGACTGCATTAGAACTGCAGTCCGTGGGAGCATAAGCAGAAATCACAAACAAACAGCGTTTTGTTTTACTTCGCGAATTCACCTTAGCTGATGTCGTCAAACGGGCTGCACATAAACCACTGTTCACCGGAATCCAATCAACCAACGATAACTCAGCCTTGGAGCTGAGAATGATACCTACACCGGCTTGACCGGTGAGTGCCGCATCGGCGTCTCCGGATGAGTGCAACCAATAACGAGAGGATAAACCGGGTGCAGTCAATTCAATAACCCCGTTAGGGTCATTGCGCACTTCAATGACCCACAAGCGCTTCTTGTCGCTAAAACATGGTGTTCCTCTCACACACTTGACTCCACAATGAAGACTCCAAACTAACAGCAGCTTGAAGAAATTCGCTGCACTAGGAATGATGGTGGGCATATCACATAAGTACACAAACCATTGACAACCGAAGATTAGTCCATTTACAAATTGCAATCTTCCTCAAGTCCATTTGACTGTCAAATGCATGTGCCACCTTTTATACTACTACCCTTTATATACAACCTACTGAGCGCGCCCAATGTGAGTATCGCTGACATCACTTCTGCGTTTGACTTTGCATTACGGTTGCCATACAGTCGGAAGAGAATGGCGGTTGTTTCAACCTACCAAATATAGGCAGGTCGTCGCACCCGAAGTCAACATTGCACAGCACTTTTATTTCATCCAGCAGTGCGGGGGACTGGATGAAATGGGTTACTAATGCAACCAGGTCTGTCAATGTAGGGATTTAATGTCCACATTAAGTGTACCCCATCTTCAGGCCAAGAAATTAAATAGTCTCTATGGCAGCGAACATAAATTGATTTGACACGATTCGCACATTAAAATTACCATTAAGCTCCCCTCTATACCGCGACGAACAACAACGTATATCTATCGTTGAACTTCACCAGTTACATCGAATTTGATGGTAATCTGGCCTTCCTGGATGTACTGCTAACAATGGACAGTGGAATTATACGGGTTAAGAAGCGTTGGTTTACAAGTCCGTTGGATAGTCAGGGGGATATCAAAATAGTATTAATGATAATAAGGGTAGTAAGCCAGGAAGAAGGTGCGTTTGAATGACGTGTCTGGAAAGCGAGGTGGGTCTGTCAATACACCCAATTTCTCAGATTTACCTTTGAAGTTCAAATAGAACCGTGTTCCTTGCTTATACTTTCGCGCCACAAACAATTTAAGCCCAGAGATATTTGAAGCCCGAAAGAACCGTATACCCTATACCATGCAAAAAGCGGTTGTGCATCCCCATTCATCCGAAAGCACTCAGTGGTTCAAGATAGTGGTAAAGTGATCGCGACGTTTCCAAAATATTTGCTGCTTCACTTTGTTCTATTAAAGGGAAATGTTTCATTCTTATTTACTGAACAGAACTGTTTCTACTGCAGTAACGCAAACTTTCTAACTGCCTATCCACACGTCTTTGACGAAACCGCGCCGTTTGTAACACAACACCACAAAGACTGACTCTCGGTCCACTCCGCATCTTACGTACTATATCAATCTACTTGCACCTGTGGTGTGAGGCGCATTTCACATACAATTAAGCGTCTGCGCAAACGGATGGCGGAGCACAGCCCCAAGGCATTGCAAAAGGGTAATGTCATCTGCGTCACGAGTTATGTCCTAGAACATCTAGTCGAATTTAGACACCAACTTAGGACTGCCGATGATTCCAAATATGTTACATCGTGTTAAATCGTTACCCCACACGGCTTAGAAAACGAGTGTTACGAGCGGCCGAAGTCATTGCAATCAGGATAGCACAACCCGAGCTGTGCAAACAGAAATCGCTTGTTCAAGCACTGCTTCTGCCCTGGGGTTATCATACTTTCAAGCAGCTTTTATTCCACACGCTGACAGCCGCCGAATGTTGGGTGAACGACTCAAGTAGTAATAGAACACGTGCCTAAATCGTCGGTATGTGTGCGTCTATCCCTGTTTGCGTGTACTCTGGTCACTGCTGCCTGTGTAGCTCCACTAATTTATTCAATAAGACAAAACCATTTATGCCCACTTCTGTTTCCGCCGCTTACTGCTGAGATTCACCAGCCTATCCTGTTTCATTTTTCCATTGTATAATTGCAACTACGTGATAACATTTATCGAAAAGGGTGCTTTTTCCGCAACCCTGCCATTTATTGTCAAGAGCGTTGGAACAAACTTCAAGCAGAAACACCTCGGATTCGATGACTGAAGCATAATTTGATGCCGCTTTTCAAAAGGATTACACAAAATACCTGTATACATGTGAAACAACCTATTTCAGCCAGTGGCGTAGCGTGGGTTTCGGGGGCAGCCGAATGTGACAAGGGACCGCATTCGTAATACCGTCGATTGTCTGCCCCCAGATTTAACTGGAAAAATATCCAGATAAGCTAAGGTATAAATATTTGAACGTCACTCTGTGTGGACAAACATGTATTTGTGAATGTGCCACACCTGTGTGTACGTTCTTTGCAGTGATTCCCTTACTTGGCCCAGGGTAGTCGCCTCCACAAAATTTCCTCCGAGTCCCAAACGATCATCCATTTCACGGAAAGATAAGTGCGCTCTACGCTGAGCCGACTACGTGACCTTCAAGCGCGTTTACTGCGCTCACTCCAGACAAAACGTTTGCTACCGCTTCGAGTATCAAATGTAGTTGCAACGCCACTAAGTTAGACATGAAACATCGCAAAGTAGAGTTTACACTGGCAATACCAAACGCTGGAAGAAACCTTTGATAATGTTTCTTCAGCTATCTGTAAAATAAACTATCACTCATGCTCAGGTCATGTGACGAAGTATCCTTGGTCTTAATACTTTAATCACTATATTCACATGGGAAAATTACTCGAACTCCTCCAATATGGACCCAATAACGTCCAAAAACCAATGTTTTCATAACTCTGTTTTCAGCTCAACCATTTAAGAGAAAGTAATTATTTGAATCGCATACTCTAATATCCCACCTGTGCATATCGTTCATGGTTGAGCATGAATGATTTGTAAAAATGGATCTGTGCCGCTAGAGACAAAAATGCTCGCATCAAACGAAATATGATTTTTATTGTTATCATCGGCCATGAATCATATGAGCGACATTCCATGGGGACGTCTATGGTATGATTGTTTAGTACCTCAAACGACTAGGTGTTGATTGTTAGTTCACCTAAAATGGTTGAAATTTTTCATACATGCATCGAGTCTTCAATGGCTCATTATTTGGCTGCTTTTCGTTCATGCGTCCACTGAATAGTTTGCTTTATATAGGTGATCACTCACTATGAATGACAACACGTTAAGGTACACTAGAAAAAATATCTGGTTTTATCTATATTAGACTGTAATGAGCATTGCCAGTTCATGTGGCTAATGTTTCTGTAAGTCAGCGTGAAATTTAGGAAACTAATGCTTTGTATGCGCTCATCACGCTGACTGGTTACAATGTGATTTGGAAATTTAACTAAATCGCAGGAGATTTTGTTATGGTGGTCAAAATTAACTTCCTGAATAGCAGAATTTTGAAACGTTTCCGTCTGTCGCACAGCTTGAGGTTAGATGTATTCATCATATCATACACTTGCGAGTCACCCAGTTCAGTAGCTTTTTGATAAAGACTAGTATGGATGAAAATGATAAGCCCGGGATCAGGACTCAACCGGCAATTTGGCGTTGGAAGTTGGAACAATCCGACTAAGATTGTTGTGAAGTTCTTCACTGGATGGCCGTGACCCAACAGAAGTTTGTAGCTGTCGAACATCTCATTAAACCACAAATTATAATGAACTGGATTTTGGTACCACATTTGCAAACTAATGCGAAACTGGTGGTTTTGCTAGCTAGATATTAACTAGATAGTTGAAATACGTGCTTTTTCAATACGTATTTAACCAGTATAGACCAAACAAAACGTCCATATTGGACCTTGTGCTCACAAACGATGAGCTCATGTTAGACAAGTTATTGATGGATAGTCCATTAGGTCTCAGTGACCATGTAGTAATGACCTTGACTATGGGTGTTATGCAGAGTATCCAACTGAACACTCGGAACTAACTCATACAAACATACGCTACCACGTATTGAAAGAACTCGCCGACGCATCCGCTTCGGTATTCTCAAACAGACGTTCCCTTGACAACGTTTGGGCAGAGTTCGTTAATAGACTCAGCGACTTATTAAACGATGTATCAGAGCCCAAACCCTTCGTCGCGCAAAAATGCCTAAATTTCTAACGAACAGGACTCGAAAATGCCTGGCGATAATAGCTGCAGCATGACATGCCTACGAGATTAAACCCGACTCAGAGACTTGGGGAAATTTCCTGGCCCATCGCAACCATTGCACCGAACTTGTCAGTGAGGACAAATAACTTATAAAACAGTGCCTAGCAAAAAAGTTCATGGCAAACAACAAAATGCTGGATAAGCATGTCAATAAGCTTCGTAAAGTGAAGCATGGAATACCCCACTATTCACGACAGGCGGTAGGGTAAAAAGTGCAGAAGAATCAGCTATTGCCCTGCGGCTTCAATACGCCCCAATCTTCGAAGTCGCAACCACTTCCTGTAACATAATATCATGCTCATTACCGACACATTTGTTTACAAATGTTATTTTCAACCCATCAGTTATGCTAAGGACGTTACTCGCACTGCGTGAGCATAGTTCTCCGGGAGCAGACAACATCCGCCCGAAGGCATTGAAGACTGTGGCCACCAAGCTAGCTAAATCACTGTCACAGTTCTTTCAAACGTGCTTTGATGAACAACAAGTCCCTACTATGTGGAAGTGTGGCATTATAGCCCCTACTTTTAAAGGCGGTAGCCGTTCAGATCCTGCAAACTATCGTCCAGTGACTCTCCTCCCTGTGCTAGCGAAGGGGATGGAAGCAGTCGTCGCTGAGGCTTTAATGGACTACCTGGAAAAATGAAACATCTTGGTACCGAAACAGCATGGCTTCCGTCAACACCGGTCATGCACCACCAACCTACTCATTGCACGAGGTAGTTGGACGGAAGTGGCCGATGATGGGGTCGGAGTCGACGTCATCTATCTGGAATTCTCCAAAGCTTTCGACCGCCTTGATCACCGCATCCTACTTCAAAGTCTACAGAGTTACGGAATCGGAGATCCTGTACTTGGTTGAATTGTTAGCTTCCTATACCAACGGAAGCTTCTAGTGCTTGTTAGGGGATCACTTTCTAACCCACTTGAGGTGGAATGTGGTGTCCCACAAGGCTCAGTGCTGGGACCGCGCTTATTTCTGGTGTTCATCAACGATCCGACAAGAGTCATTTCCTCAAACTTCCTGATTTTCGCCGATGAGGTCAAGATATGGCGGGCGATTAGTAACAAGTCAGATCAGGATCTGCTCCAACATGACCTAGATTGCATTTACGAATGGTCAAAGAGGAACAAGCTTCAATTGAACATGGCTAAGTGCAAAGTGATGCATCAGCGTCACCAGCCGATGAGCGCTTACAAGAGTGGATACCACACCTTGGCGAAGGTTTCTCAGGAGCATGACCTCGGTGTATTGGTACAGGAAGATCTCGGGTGTTCCAAACAATCAGAGAAGGCGACGAGAACCTGAAATCAACACTTCGGCCTTCTTCGCAGAGCCTTCGGTCGGTTTGAACCCTCAATACTTCCCCAAATGCCTAACGCCTACGTGCGACCTTACGTGGAATATGCTATTCAGGCGTGGCAGCCGTGACAGAAACAGGATCTCCCTTTTCTCTCGAGACTCCTTAACGAAGGGCATGCAAGAACATCAGGGGCCTCTTTCATTTGCCCTATCAGCTTAGAATGAAATCTCTAAAAATCTACAGCAGTCGATATGGGCTTTTGCGTGGGGATCTCATAATGTTTTACCAGATTCTGAAGAACGCCAACCACATTTGCCGTCCGCTGCTGGAATTGAACCACAACACTAAAATATGAGGTCACCCATTGTAACTGGCAATTCATTATAGCCGGCTTGAATGCCGTAGAAATTTCTTTTCTCTCCGCGTGTGTCAGCCTTGGAACGCCCTCCCTAATTATGTCGTCTCTGCTCCCAATCTGGCGATATTTAAAAAACGTGTTGACGATGCATTTCTCACTTAAATTTCATTTTATGACTTGTTAGCCAGGGGCTACAAAACGCAATCAAACGGTGTCTTGCCAAACGCCTAACCAATGGATTTATGCATTTATACTTTTGATATGCGAACATCTCCGCTATTCCACATAAGTCGATGGTGAGTCCGCCACAACGCTTTTCACTTTATTATGCAATTGATTTTCGCAATAATTTCCATCCCAAGGGACTAGTTAAGCGATGCTTTTTTACCCGTAATAAACCATTGTCCATTGTCCATTTCCATTGTCCAAATCCATTAAATTAGGCGTTTGGAAAGACCCCGTTTGATTGCGTCTTGTAGCCCTTGGCTAACAAGTCACATAATGCATTGTGAGACAATGCATCGTCAACACGTTTTTTTAAGAAAACGAGATTGGGAGCAGAGACTACCTAATTCGGGAGGGCGTTCCAAAGCTGGCACACGCGGAGAGAAAAGAATTCCTACGGCATTCAAGCCGGCTTTAATGGATTGCCAGTTACAATGGGTGACCTCATAGTTTAGTGTTGTGGTTCAATTCCAGCAGCGGACGGCAAGTGTGGTTGGCGTTCTTCAGAAGCTGGTAAACCATTATGCGATCCCCCCGCAAAAGCCCATATCGACTGCTGTAGATTTTTAAAGATTTCATTCTAAGCTGATAGGGCAAATGAAAGAGGCCCCTGATGTTCTTGCAGGCCCTTCGTTAAGGAGTCTCGAGAGAAAAGGGAGACCCTGTTTCGGTCACGGCTGCCACGCCTGAATAGCATATTCCACGTAAGGTCACACGTAGGCGTTAGGCATTTGGGAAAGTATTGAGGGTTCAAACCGACCGAAGGTTCTGCGAA